>CM070626.1:30032031-30626539 GCA_036346255.1 Ampelocalamus luodianensis | reverse complement strand
ATAATCGTGGAACTACGACATCAAAGAGGAGGTAATTTTTTCATACACATTAGTTGTAATCAATGTAGTCCTAGTTAATTATCCGTAAGCTAGATGCATGGCAAAAGAAGAACATGCTCAGACTGAACCGCCCAGCGCTGACAAGCGAGAGATGGAATCATGGCGCGGAGGCGCTGATGTGGACACGTGTCGCCACAAGACGCTCAGGTGCTATTTTTGGCACATACGAACACCACTGATTTGTTATTAACGGGCCAACAATGCCATTTAGGCCGTAAACTCCTTTCCCAGCTCATATGCCTACCTTCAGGTTCATATTGTAAAATTTTATGCTTTTGCATTGACTTGAGAAACTTGCATACAAAGTTCATGTTTTGTGGCATATATGCAACTATCATTTATGTGATCCACAACGAACGCATGGTGATCACTATCAAACGCTGATAATATGAATTCGCATTCAAAGGCTGATGTATTCATACAGATGTTTTCACATATGAATTGAATTAACGAGAAAACATTGGAAAGAATGTGAGACAACTGCGAACCTACACGTTAAGAACATATGTACTTCTAACAAACGCGTGCTGACAACAACTAGGGAGAAAACAATACTTCTCCTATTCCAGAGGCATGAATGTATGATATGAATCTAATAACTGAAAGTCCCCTGCATGTGGACTCATAAGTCTTTCTCAAGTACAACTAATTAGTCAAGAAAATGCATTAAAATTCCAGCACATAACAGCTTGCTGCAGCAATAATTCTACACCCAATTGTATGTCTGTAACCTATAAAAGTAGTCCTTACATCGTGCCATGCATGTATGCATCACAAAGCTAAAGCATTAATTATATATTATTTCTCTTAACACCAAACAACCACACTGAAGCTCAATGAGCAATGTACTCTGCTACTGATGCGGAATTTAGAAATCAAAATTTCACTGCGGTGTCTAAGTATCTTTGGTTTTCCCTATTGTGCAAGTAACTGTGCTTCTGCTTTAATCTCCTACCGGACAGTGCAAGCAATGTTGGATGCAAAATACCAGACACATGTCCAGGATGTCCAGGACAAATGCCAAATGTCAAAACAAGAACAGCAACAAGAATTACTGAAGCAAAATTCAGAACAGAGAAGAATGCTCAGATGGCAGGAAGAGTTGCTGCGCAGACCTGATCTCCGGCGAAGTCGACGAGCAGGCCCACCTTTCCCTGGAGATCCTGGCCGCCGGTGAGCCGGACGCCGTGCCGCACCAGCTGCAGCGTGGTGTAGATGAACGCGAGCAGCGCGATCGCGACGACGTACCTAATCAGCCACCGACACCAAATGTTAGCTACGCACGAGCACCACACAACCACCAGCTCCACCGGCGCCGGCGCGCCGAGTGGATCAAGAACTGCATGGACAAGGCAATGGCCGGAGGAGTACCTGTACTCCTCGTAGTGGTCGAACTGCTCCAGTCGCCGTGATCGTTGGCGGCCATGACGAGGAAGGCGAGCAGGAGAGCGCCCAAGCGGCGGCCCGCAGCGCCGACCCAGACCTATCCAGGAGGTCCTGCCGCCGCCAGCGCCGCGCCACCGCGGCCACCACGCCTGCGCCGGAGGCATCGTCCCCTCCTCCGGCAGAGGCCGCGGCCGCTCCATCGGTGCCGGTGCCGGCGCCGGCGGCCTTCTCCAGGTCGGCGGCGGGCGCGTCCGGGGCGGCGCCGGAGGCAGCTGCGACGGCGGCGGTCGCGGCGCGCGGCTGCAGGAGAGCGCTCGGACTCGCGGGAAGGTGAGGAGGTTCTTGGGGATTTGGACGGAGATGGAAACGGAATTTGTTCGGTTGGATTGGTTTGGCGGTGGCGTGGCGAGCACCTCACACAGTAAAGTAATATAACTCGTTTATCATCCCCGTCACATAAAAAAATTTATACGGTTGAGAGAGAGGAGAAGGAGGAAGAGAGGGTAGATGTTGTTTGGTACTACAACAGACTGCCTATAAGACCTTCATGATATTATTTTTTTTATCATATATCTATATCGTCTGTAATTAATATATTTTATAGCTTTATTTTGTAAATATTATATATAGATAACTTAAAGACAATATATTATATAAATTATGTTTAGTTTTATCTATAAATAATATGGAAGGTATCCATAATCGTACATACATGCCCTTAGAGCATGGTCAATGTGTGTTTGAAAGGGGGTCTTAGAGAGAGATAAAAGTTTAGACATGTAGACTACACATCAGCAAGAGGGTCTTAGATGAGAGAGAATAGAACTAGGTCTTAGCTAGGAACTAGTTCTTAGGAGGAGAGAGGAGAGGATTGAGAGAGAGATTTGTGGGTCCCACCAATGGGGGCTTAGTTAGGAAAGATATCTTACACATCACAGTATTTTTGCACAACAAGCACTCTTTAATGTCACCTTAAGACTCTTAAGGGATCTACACACTGCGGATGCTCTTATGCAGCGAAGCGGGCACTAGTTTTGACAGGCAAAGGATCTTCTGCGCGCCACCATGTATGCCAGGTTATACTCTACGGTCTTACCTACTGCTACTCTACGAAGAAGTTTCAAATGACCTAGTGGGAAAATGTCATGCGTCATATAAAAAGTGTTGCCGTGGTTCAAGAAGTATAGTCACATAATGTGTTGGCTAGAATTTCACGTCTTAGAATTGTGAAGCACTCGTTGAATTTATTGATCAGTTTTTATTCTTCAATTCATCGACATGTCATGTGAAGGGTTAAGGTTCTGCCTAGATCTTGAACAAAAATGATCTAGTCTTCGCCATACATATCACACATGTTTAATTATCAAATGGTGTTGTACTTAATAGTAATGTGTTCAATAATTTAATATGACTAGATAAAATAGTAACGACCAAAGTGTTTACCAAAATAAAGATTCTTACTAAGTAATATTGGACTGTTGGTTAATTGTAGCAAAGTAGATAAATGATGGATAAAGGTCTAAATCGTGGACAAAAGATGGCCGACATCGGCAAAATACAACATTCGGCCTTGATGGCTTAAAAAAAGAATAAATACTTAGTACAATTTTATGTAAAATAATCATATAATGATCAAATAAAAATAAGTGCATTACATTTTATACTTTGTTCCGACGCTCTCTCAAGTTTTGGAAGTGACGAATTACAATATCGTTAGTAACTCTCCCTATTTTGCATTTCTTCACATAGCAAATAAGGCTATCACGTAAGAAGTTATCGCGGCGATGCGACATGAAATATGTTTTCACAATTTTCATGGCTAACATCTCTCAACAAAGAGTGTGGCAGTAACAGCAAAACAAGTACTAGTTTCAAAAGGTGATAAACCAAAGGATAGCAAATATGTTTCCTTGTCTTCACCATTTTTTGAGAAAGCTCACTAATAATCTCTATATTATAGAACCTATCGTCTATTTACACATCGGTAATGTAGAGGCGAAGATGATTGTTATGGTCCCTCAATTCCCCATCATCAAAATTACTAGGATAAAGTTTAGCTAGATTAATCAAATGCTCCAAATTGAAATTTTGAAATGATTCTCTTGGACTCAAAGCAGCCGAGCAAATGAGCAATTCTGATGTTTTCTCATTGAAGCTTAATTATAGAGCTCTTGAAGTAGTCAATCAAGAACATCATTAAAACAATTCACTTCATAATGATGCTTGTCGGTGTTTTAGAACCAATCTTACGTAAAGATTGTTTGATTCGGGGGGTCTCCACAATTGATCACGTAGACAGAAAAGATACGGGGATTTTTATATGTTCGCCTTCTCCAGAGAATAACAACCTTACTCCTGTGTGTTGTATTGTATATGCTCGTTACAATCAATGAAAAACTTAGGCTTATGCTACTATTGATTGACCTCTCCTCGCCCTATTTCTCTCTCGATCAAGCCTTTTACCAAAACCATACAATTACAGATGGTTTTAATATAAACCGGCTCGAGATGCTTATCATGCATTCGGTTAGTATCAAAACCGCTCGTGATGAGATGCTTATCACAGATGGTTCGTGATACCAACCGCCTATGATATGTTGTCACTTTTTATGAACCGTCTGTGATTCGCAGAATGGAGTTCAAAAATCAAAAAATTTGAATGTGTGCACGTAAGGAGAAAATATATTGGCGCTATCCTCATATATTATAGCCCGAAGTCGAGTGGGACACTGGGCGAGACTCTCGCGCAATACGGTGGTCGCCACCACTTGGCGAAGGTGGAACTCATCATGAGGAGCGCGCGGGGTACTCTTCCATCTCTCATCGAGCCACGCCATCTTCTCCATTTCACCGCCATCGCTATTTTCCTTTCTCTCTTCCCATCCGGTGAGTTATCGCTTGATTCGCTGGCTTTATGTCAAGATCCTCTAAATACTAATACCCGCCTCTCGCTGCCTCAAGCTCAGTAGTTACCGTGGACCATGCTCCGTCATATCCGCCATTCCGCCGCTGTCCGTCTCCGAAGCGGCTCGCTGCCCAACCACCTTCGTGAGTCGTTGGACCTCGTGAGTGTAAGTGTCATGTTTAAATAGCATTTCGCGCTTTCTAGCTCGCTACACCATTTAGCTTCTCACCGCTCAAGAATCTAGATCCGCCATTATGTGTTAATGGTATTTTGGTTATTAATGACAAATGCTTGTGAGACTAACACTCTTTTGATATACCTCAATTGATTTAAAGATCAAAGAGGTATGCATTCGACAACATCTAATTATATCTTGTCGCATTCCTCTGATCCAATATATAGGTTGAACTTCACCAAAGAAAACTTGTAAATGTGCATATGTTTTATTTTACACACTCGTGTATGCACACATGTAGGGAGTTCAAGCTATATCTTGTGGTTTCATTAGTATTGATCTATATTCCTTTGTCCACACATATTAAGGATCTTTACCTTGAAATATATCCTTGAATATATTTAACTTGTGTAGTTAATATATTCATATGAGTATATACAACTTGTGTAGTTTGTATACACTCATTTTGGTATATGTAACTTGTGTAGTTTATATATACTACATACGAATTACATTCAATTATTCAGAATTAGTTGGTTATCATCAATTACCAAAGAGGGAAAGATTTTAGTATCTTGTCCTAACCACTATGAGTTAATGGTATGTTGTGGTAATTAATGATAATCACATTATGGAACCAACGCGTTTCTCCTTGAGTTGGATGAATAGGTTATGTTCTAGGTGTTTGAAGACTTTGATGACATCATATGTTGATTGTCATCAAGTCGTGATTCTTGAAGAAGAAGAAATCATCATGTGTTGATGATGTTCAAGAAAAGTATGATCATCATGCGTTGATGATATTGAAGAGCTTGAAGTAAAGGATGCATCATGAGTTGATGCGTGTCAAGTTCAAGAAGATGAGATGATCATTGGTTGATCATCAAGACAAAAGAAGGTGTCATCATGTGTTGATGGACATCAAGTCGAAATCATGAAGCAAAGGAAATCATCATACGCTGATGATTGTCAAGTTTCAAGAGGTGTGCAAGGCTAAGGTATGACTAGCTAGGGCTAAGGATTTGTTCCTAGTCTTTACCGATCTCGTGTTTGGTTGAGAGATCGGATTGCTAGAATAGGTTGCCGCATCTATTAAGATGGGTCTTAATTAGTAACTTGAGTTGGTCATGTGTTGATAGCTCATTGTGGTTGCTCTAGCTCAACTTAACATGTTGCCTATGTTTGCAAATGCTTTGCAAATAGTTGTGGCTCATGGTTATTCCTTCAGCATGTGACTTTTGTTTCATAACGCGCTTTGCAAATCCGCTTAAGTCCATGTACCTTATTCCTTGTGTATGATGATTCTAAAAGTCGGCAAAATGTGTTTTTGTGACTTGTTGAGAATCTAGCTTTTATCTCTTGTGTACATGTTGCATCAATTTGGCAAATATGTTTTGGAAATTGAGTTGAAGCAAATGTACAAAGTTCTGCTTTCGCCTTGCCGATCGGGCGCCCGACCGCCGCGTAGCTGTCTCGATCGGCAGAAGGATCCGACCGCCATGGGTTGGGCGTGTCCGACCGATTCTTGTGTGTACCGGTCAGAAGAATCCAGACTACGCAAAGCGCCGTAGTACCGGATTTGAAGCGTACTACCGAGTGCAGTAGTACCGAACTTAGTTTGGCGGTACGTATTTTCCGTAAGAGTTGTTTTCGTTTTGCTCTCTTTCGTTAGCGGTCCGATCGCCTCGGGCCGCTCTAATCGATGCGGAGCGATCCGACCGCCATTGGTTGGCTCGGTCGATCTGACAGAGTCCAACGGCTAGTTTTATAGCCGTTGGCATTGGCGGTCCGACCGCCATTAGTTGGCGGTCCGACCGATTTTGTCCAGAGCCTCTCGAATCTTTTCCCAACGGCTAGTTTTTGAGTGTGGGCTATAAATACCCACCTTGGTCGTGTGAGGAAGTTGTTGTTGCCGTGCCCTATTGAGTTTCTTTTGAGCTAAGAGCAAGCCTCTCATACTCTTGTGTGTATGTGTTGCACTTAGTGAGTGATTGAGAACAAACCCTAAGTGCATGTGTTGCATTAGGTTGTGGATTGCTTATCCATAGAGCTTTGGCACTTGATTGGTTCAAGTGAAAGTTGAGTCTTGTTACTCTTGGTGTTTTGCCGCACACCCAGACGGAGGTGGAGGCGCTGTGGCGCCGTGATCTTCTCTGAAGCTTGTGAGAAGACCCGCGATTTGTGAGTGGCTTGGTGCTCGCCATCTCCGAGCGGGAGTAAGAGCAACCCTAGTGGATCGAGGTGATAAGTTCTGTTGAGTCGGTTCTGCGGTTGAACTCACTTAGAGGTGTTGGTTCGGTTGGAACCGGTCCAAGTTGTTTGGACTTACCTCTGAGGTGTTGCCTCACGCTTTGGAGCCGATCCAAAAGGTTGAACTTACCTCAACGTGGATTGTGGGAGACCGCAAGTCTTCAATCACCACTTAAAAATATCGCGTGTCAATTGTGGTTTGCTTTCTTGAGTTTTACCTTATTGCCGCCTAGCGAGCTCATCGTTGGCACAACTCCAATGACTATAGGTCTTCATGCCGCCATCGATAGCATGGTGGTTGCTTCTCGAGTCATCGCATGCATTCATTCGCTTTGTCCTTGCTCGCTCGCTTCTCTATCGCAGCCTCGCTATTCGCACCGCTCTCGCATTGGTGGCAAGGCTTCAAAATCGAATTTTTTGCAATACAAAAATATCACGATGGTTCTTGTTTAACCATCGTGAAAATAAATTATCACGGACGGTTCTTGTTTAGAACCGCTCGTGATAGTTTTTTCACAAACGTTTGAAAACCGCTTAGATAACAAATCTCATATCACGGACATATATAAATTGATTTGTTCAAAAACCGTCTGTGATGACAGTTTCGAACTATATGTGATGACACTTTGTGTAGTAGTGATAAATGTTATTATGTTCTTTGAATGAATCATCAGTTATATAGATCGATGAGTATGTGTAACATCCCAAATTTCCTGAGTTTTCGAAAATTTCCAAAATAAAAATAACCATTTGCTTTTTTTTTCTGTTTTCTTAAAGCTTAAACTAAAATTTCATAAATCAAAAACCATTTAAATTGAGATAATCCAACTCCGATTAAAATAAAAAGTTAGTTTATTTGAGCTTCTGGATTTTATTTGGATTTTAAGCTTTTATTGCATTTTCTGATTTTAATTTGATTTTCCTTTTCGCTTGAAGCCAAAATCTATTTTGGTTGCAAAATTAAAAACAAAAGTATAGCTAAAAGTATTTTTATTAAGTTCTAAATAATTCAAGGGACTTCGGTGATTTTTTCTGAAATTTTAGACTTTATTAACTATTTTCTAAAAGTCTTTTTGCTTTTTCAGGATTTCTATATTCGGAAATCCATTTAAAATCCTCTTAACCTTCTTGGGCCGAATTCCCTCTCTCGCCCACTTCCCGCCCGCCTCGCGCTCGCACTCTCCTCCTCGCACCGTCCGATCGAGATCGGAAGGCCCCCAAACCACCGCGTGCCCCCGAGCTCCTCGACCGTTCGATCGAAATTGCACGGCCCCGATCGCGTGACTTTTCGAGGGCCGAACGCCCATTCTTGTGGACCGTCCGATCGAATCGGACGGCCCGCCTCCGCCACGCCTCCTTTCACCTTCCACCGTCCGACCGATCGGACGGCCGCCGCCTCTTCGCCCAACTCCGACTCTCTCTCTCGCCGCTGCCGTGCGGCGCGCGCGCGCTTTGAGCCGGCGCCGCCTTCCCGCCCTCGACAAGCGCATCGAGTGCGGCGTGCTCCGCCGCACTCATTACCATCTTCTGCGCGTGCTCCCGTGAATTGTCCTCTCCCCGCGCCGCACGCATCCTCGCCGGACCCCCCTCCCATCCCGCCGTAGACCTCCACCACTCTCCACCTCTGGCCCCCCAGGCCTATTTAAGCGAGCCCCGGGACCGCCCCTTCTCTCTCGCTTTCCATCTCTCTCTCTCTCGCCTCCTTCGCCCCTCGCCGTGTTTCTTCGCCGGCCGTGAAGCTCGCCGCCGCCGATTCCGCCTCCACCGGAGCTCCTCCAGCGCCGAGGACCCCGCCTCCGGCATCGCCGCGCGCCGCCTCTCCCGCGCGCGCCGCCTCATCCTCGACGCCCGAGTGCCGCCGCCGTAGCCTCTCCCCGCCGCTTTCTTCTCGTTGCGGCAGCCGCCGAGCCCTCGCCGGCAAGGTGAGCAACGAGCTCACCGCGAGCTCTTCGCATCCGCGCCTCGCCGCGGCCGAAACCCGCCGCGGCGCGCGACCTTCGCCGTGAGCGCCGCCGCCGCTTTCGCCGATGTTGCGCCGCCACTCGCCTCCACCTCGCGCCACCTTAGCCTCTACGCCGACCGGCGCACCGCGGCATAGCCCACGTGGCACTCCGGCTCCCCGCTTCCTAAAGCCCGGTGGACCTAGTCCACGCACCTCTCGTTGACGATGGGCCCCACATGTCGCTTTCTTTTTCTTTATTTTTCTTTCGGCCGAATTTCCTTTGCTGACGTCATATTTACCTTTTCCTTTACAAAATAATTCCAAAATCGAAAAATCTCCAAATCCTTCATTTCATGTGTTTTTCAACTTCGGAAGGCCATAACTTCTTCGTTCGAACTCCGATTCGAGTGATTCAAATTTCAAAATTCATCTAAAATCCCACTCTTGCTTTTAGTGCTAATTTGGAATTTATTTGGAGTTGTTTTATTTATTTTGCTCTTTTCGCACATGTAGAAACCGGTTCTTTGGAAGATTTCTCGGACCCGACGACCGAAGCACCTCAACTCTTCAACGAAGGCAAGTCATAGACCTTTGATCATATTGAACCCATATTTATAAAACTATATTGTTTTATATAAACATGCATTGCTAGTTTATATATTAAATTGTTTCGGGAGTAGATAATTGCCTAATTGATGTATACCTCCTTGATAAATTGCAAACAACATGTACCCTTGAATGACATGAACCCTTGGACACCGTAGGATGGTTTATGGTAGTTGGACATTTATAAATTACCAACAGGGGTACATTTTGCTTGCTTAGTCATACTCTAAGTAGACGTGGGTCTCTCGGCAACTTAAGTCACCAATGTTATTTTACCCCCAGCGCACTTGGTTTGCGGCTTGTGTAGTAGCGGCTAGTGTAGCTGATTAAAATAAAGTGTGGCCCTGTGTGAGGCCACGACATTTGTTGTCACCTTAACTAAAAGTGTGTTGTGCCAGGATCAGGGTGGTCCTCTGGCCGGGTTGAACCCATCTAAAATTGAATTTGACTAATGAATTATGGAACTGTGGCAATGCCACTTGATGAAATTGTGGTGCCAAGGCTAAGGTGGTCTTCGGCCGGGTTGAACCAAAAATGTTTTATACTCGGGCGAGTGGGTGGTGGTAAGTGTGGGTGCCGTAACGCACATCGGGACGTGGATTAGTCTCGCCTGAGCAGCCAACTAGGGACTTAACCTTGAACCATTGATCTGGGTCATATCGTGCAACCACATGTCTAGACTGCGATAGACCTGGCTGACTAATTAGCTATGTTTTGATTTGGTTCTGTTTGGGTTGAGAATGGCGCAAGAGGGGGCCCATAACAGTGAATCCTTAGCGAGCAGAACCGAGTCAAAACAGAACTTTGTAAAGGCCTTGTCACGTGCTCTAGACCGCTTACCCAAGGTAGTGAGCGGTGGTATCGACGGATGCCAAACAAACTAGAGAAATCGTGTCTTGTGGGTAAAGCTGTACAACCTCTGCAGAGTGTATAAAAACTATTCGAATAGCCGTGTCCCCGGTTATGGACATGCCGGGAGATTTCACGCAAGGGGTAGATGTTTTCTTAAAATGGTGGAATTGATGGTTTGGGTGGAATGGTTGGAAGATCTCTAGTTGTTTCAAATAATTGAATTACTTATGTATTAATCTTTTAAATTATGCTTTTAATCTACTTACTGTATTTACTGTTAAATGTTGCTTTCGCAAAGTAAATATAAAGCTATCCTTGTCAAGCCTAACATGAATAATAATTACATACTGTTTCTATGACTTGCCGAGTACATTCAAAGTACTCACGCTTATGCCTGTGTGATTAATCCCCACAGAAGAACCGAGAACCTCAAGACTTTGCGAACTAGGTCGCGCCCTCCACTCGATTTCTGTGGGCATGTTGTGTGACCACCACGAGATATTTTGTTTCCGCCGCAAGTTACCTTTAGGTGTTGAGCTCGCGTGGCAACTCTGTAAGACTTGACCATAAGGTCTTTTGCTGCTATTAATATTAATTGGTCCGCTTCATCGTTACTTTGTTGTATGGTTATGATTACATCTTTGTTGTAATCATGCGAGCTAGCATCGATCATGGGACTAGTTCGAATGCACAGAGGGTCCTCGTGGTTGCATACCCGGGCGCCGGCAAGATGTAACTTGTTGGTGAAGCTCTTTAACTTATATGATGTCGTTTCTAAATGTATCCTTGATCTCAACACCAAGAACTCAACGATCAAACACAGTATTGATTGATGACTATGTTTCACCTGGCCATTGATATAGGGTATCAAATCAATAATATGAACATATGTTAGAGAATATGGTGTTGGATTGACCCACATTGAGATACTATTGAGATTGTTATGATTTTATATGTCATCGCTGGTCTCAAGCAATGATGATGTATAATCCTTAGACGAGATCAAGATAATTTTCTACATGTGTAATAGTACACTTAGGGGTTACCAAATGCTACCAGAACTAGGTGGTTATAAAGGTAGCTTTCGGAATGCTATGAAACATGTAGAGGAATATGACTAGTTGAATATGGATTTGCCCCTAACATAACAGAGAGATATCTCTAGGCCCTCGATGTGGTCGGATAAAGAAAAGTGCATGGCCATGCCACTGGTGGTCGAAGAGTTCGACTACATGAAGTTATCCGACAATCGATCGAGAAAGTATTGAACAGTCCAAGGATGATATAATATCTCACATGGAGTTCAACCAGATATCGTGAGGCAAAGAGAGAATACACGAGAAGGCCATTCAGTTCGATCAGATACGGACTAGTCATATGGAGATACGAGCTAGTCGTAGACTGGTCGAACATAATTACTATGTGGTTGAAACCTACTCGTAAGGAGTTACGAACTAGTCGAGACTAAATATGAACTAGTCGTATAGAGATACGAGCTGGTCGTTAGTGATAAGGACCTGGTCGTATATCATATTGCATTAAAGTTCGTCCGATATAATTTGTGTGTATTCGAGAATCGTTATGTCCTGCTAAGAACCGCTAACGACTCGTGGTCGGAAAGGGTTTCTGAGTCACAACCGACACGCATGAACCTACATGATCACACACATAACGGGTTAGAACAAATGTGTTCGGATAGGATCCATCATGAGCTCTATATAAGAGGATGCATGAGGCTATTAGGATATATACGAGACACGTGAGTTGCTCAACAAAACCCTAGCCGCCATCTTCTTGAGAGAACCCTACCGGCGAAGTCGGTGTTAGCACACACGACGCATGCTGTTCCTTCCCGGACGTAGATACCGTGAGAGGCGCCATCTGCGCTTGCTATTGCACTCGAGGACGATCCATGACTTCACACAGAAAGCGACCGGCTACTGGAGGAGACGATCAACCGCGAGGACATTAAACGATCAACTACACTAGACGATTGACTGTGACTACTACATCGACGCGCTTGTCGTTGGATCAGGCTACTCTAACTCTTCTTCCGCTGCACTATGCGTTTAGTGGTAACGATCTGTGATCTTTGACTTGCATGGCTTCCTAGTCTACATGGTAGATTTTTGAATTGTCAGCTAGCGTAGCCTACCCGTATCCCTTCAGCTGGCTGGGAGGGCTGATGCCTAACGGGATGGCAACTGGCAAGTCAGCTTGCTAGTAGCGCAATGAGTAAGCGAGGCAATCGGGTTGTCGTGCGACGGACAAAGGAAAAAAGCCATGCGTTAGTGTGTAAGAATGAAAGGAAAAGAAACAATGGATACGGCTATGTGTGACTACTGCATGAGTCGTGACCATCAGCCTCCCTCTGCTACCCCTCAGATGGGTTGGGCTTGCCACACACAGCTTGGTCTGCCACGACACGCCGACCGATCAGTGTTGGGATCTGGATTTACACATCTAAAAGTCTCTCTGTATTTTGATCTAGTTTCAGATCAGTAGCTACTTCACACAGTGAAACATCGATGAAATATCATCTATTCAACAATTTAACTAAAAAGATCTCAAAATAACAAAGAATAATATCCGACCAAAATAAAATAAAATAAAACCCACAAACAACAAAACCAACTCTAAAAGAAAGAGCTTGATTTTAGATGAATTTAGGAATTTGAACGGACTGAATCGAAGTTCGAACAAAAGAGAACGAACTCTATGAATATTTGTCGGAAAACAAAAAGAGAGAGAGAAAAGAATATTCTCTCCACCGAAAAAGAAAAAGAAAAGAAAAAAAGACACTGACAAGTGGGACCCACCTGTAAGTGAAAGAGAGAAAGAGAGATTGACAGATGGGACCAGACTGTAAGAGAGAGAGAGAGAGAGAGCAACTGACATGTGGGACCCACATGACAGAGAGAAAGAGAGAGCCAATGGGGAAAGCAGAGGATGGCAGTGGCGCTGGCACTCTGCGGCGACAGTGGACAGCGGCGAGAAGATGGCTGGCGACGGGCAAAACGGGACCCTAGGGAGGAGACGAAGGCTTGGGTAGTGACGATGTGGTAAGAGCAGCGGCGAGGCGACGGTAATGACAGTCGCGGAGAAGGAGCACAGGTTCGCAGCAGCGACGACGAAGCAACGATGCCCGAGGGAAATCGAGAGGAGCATGGCCTCGGCAACAGCACAAGGATCACGACGGAATTGACGGGGCAGCCTAAGAATGACGAAAGCGGCAACGCGATGACAACCGGCAACGAAGAAGAAAGAGGCCAGCAGTGAGCCACCACGGCAGCGAAGGCATGGCGAGCGGGGAGGGGATCGAAAGAGGACGGCGTGGCAAAAGAGGTGACGCACACAGGGAGGTGGGAAGACTCATCGGTGGCAAGATCGGAAATGGAGGTGGTGGCCGGAGTTGGAGAGGATGACGGCAACTCGGTGATGCTCCGCCAACGAGGAAGTAGGCACTGGCTAGAACGCAATGAGGTGAATCCAAAGGTGGCAATTGCACAGACGGTGAGGAAATCATCGGCAAGGCATGTGCAACGGTGATGACTTCTTTGGCAAAATTCGGCGAAACGATAACGAAACCGATCATGGCACTTCGAGGCTTTGGGGGAGGAGTATGAGGCACATCTCCTGACGCAGGAAGGGAGAGTTTGAGAGGAGGCCGACAGCACTATCAGTTCGGACATGAACACGAAGCCGGATCGGAGAAGGGGAGGAAGGAGCTGACGTGGCGGGCCCATGGGTCAGAGAGAGGAAGGAGGTGGGCTAGCGCGGGAGAAAAGGAGAAATGGGCCAGGCCGGTGGAAAGAAAATGGGTCGGGGAAAAGACAAGGCCTGGGAAGGAAAAAGAATTCAGCTAGAGGGAAAATCCAGAAAAAGAGAATTTCTTAATGTCAGAAATTGAATTAAATAAAACCGAACTCAAAGAAATAGCAAATAAACTCCAAAAATTTCCCAGAAAAATCCAGAAAATACTCTGGAACTCAACGAACCAAATAAAACAGTTTTAATTTAATTGAAGTTTAGATTATTCATATTAAATGATTTTGAATTTTTTCAAAATTCAAATTAAATTTTGACTTAAACCAAGAAAATTCAAATGGTTTTTTTATTTCTAAATGCTTAAAAACACTCCAAACTTGGGATGTTACACTAGGCCACGCCGCATCAGACCGCACCAACGCTAGCAAATTAGCTAGGTCGCGCTTCAGAAGCCATATTCTTGGCCAACTATCCACGTTGGGTGGTTGTAGCCTAGGTGTCCCCTCATGTGTGGGATAGAGGTGTCCACACTACGTATGCATGAGTTATATCTAGAGAAAAGGATTTTGGATTTGGTGTCATGTGCACCTGTTGGGCTTTACTGGATCCACCCTTGGTTGAGCTCCTTGTTTCGAGGCTTGAGCACGATAAAATGGTTTAACTTATGGTAGTGGTTTGTTTTTCAATTTTTGTGAGGTTGGACAAAGGACTAACATGAAATCTAGCCAGAGGTCTAGGGTCCTGTTTGTTTAGTTTTTTCTTTGGCTTAAAAGCAAAAAAAAAACCTAAATCTAAATAAAGTGGTGCCTTTTTATCCAGCTTATAAAAAGCTTAAACCATTTTAAATAAAAAAGCTACAAGCCATGAGAGGTGTTTTTTTTGGCTTTTACAGAATAAAATATCTCTTTGCCGCTGAACTTCGTTAAAATTATCCTCAAAATACCATTCATATATAAGTGCAAACCCTTTCATTTTTTTCCCTCCACCCGTTCTTTTCCCCTCCGCTCCGTCTCCCACACCCGACGCATCTCCTCCCGCTGCCCCAACGCCGCCTCCCCTCTCCTCCCCACCGACGCCGCCTCCTCTCCAAGCCGAGCTCCCACGCAGCGATCCAGCTGCTCCTCCTCATGCCGTGCTCGCCGTCTCCCCAACCACTTCTCCCTTCCCTTCGTGCTCAACGCTGTAGCGTCGCTCCACCTCCTCCCGCTCGGCGCCTCTTTCCACACCCTCGCCCTCCGCCTCGCGCTCTTCCCCACCCGCCTCCCCATCGCCAACGCGCTGCCGACCTCACGCCAAGTGCAACGACCTTCCCGCTGCCCACGCCGCGCTTGCTAACATCCACGGTCCCCAACGCAGTCTCATTCAACTCGCTCCTCTGCGCTGCACGCCGCTCGCCTCCGTGCCCACCGTCGAGTCCTCTTCGCCTCCATGCCCTCTAGTACCCAGGTCTCTTGGAACACCATGGTGGTCGTCTATGTCAATGCCGGCGACGTCACTTCTGCTCGCGGCATGTTCGATGAAATGCTTACTAGGGACTCGACATCGTGGTCGATGTTGATTGTAGGGAGAGCTGTTTGGTAAAATGCCAGCAAAGAATATTGTGGCGTGGACAGCGATGATTAATGGGTATGCACAGAGTGGGCGGCCAAAGGCGTCACTTGCGCTATCTAGGGAAATGCAGGCTGCTGGGATTGAGCCTGATGCAGCCACCATGGTTGGGGTTATTTCTGCTGCTGCGCAGATTGGCAGCACATAGTTGGCTGGGTGGGTTGGAACTTATGTCGACAGGAAGAGGATTGAAAGGAATGAGAAGGTGCTTACATCACTGGTAGATATGCACGCCAAGTGTGGCAATGTTGAGCAGGCTCTTGGTGCACTGCTGAGTGTTAGCAAGACACATGACAATGTTGAGATAGCAGAAATTGTCGCAAACAAGCTTTTTGTGTTGGAACCTCGGAACACTGGGAACTATATACTGCTATCGAATATATATATGCTGGGAAAGAACAATGGGGGGAGGCAGAAAGAGTTAGGTCGCTGATGAGAATAAAATTGCCCTTCAGACAGTCGGGGATAATTGCATCATATATGATCGAATAATATTTTATTATTGTGTTATTTTGTTTGGTTGGCTAATAGTATTGCTATATTAATTTATTTCATTATGCAATGTCCAAAATTAATACATACATACACGGATGAGCGATATCTTGCTATGAATAGGTTGTCTGTTATACTCCGGTCTTCTTAGATATACATCTCTGATAGATGTTGAGATTTACAATTTATTTGGATAGGCCATGGTACACACACGCGTGCTTGTACGAGTGGAATCTATTTTGTTTCATACGTACACTTGCACGTATCGTCATATTTACAAATCTCATGCAAAAATAAGTTTAAATACATTCTTAAAAAGTTCCTTTATACCCTAAAAGTTAATTCAAACTTTTTATCCTTCGCATACAATTCAATAAACTAACATCTTATAAAAAATCAGATTACTAAATATCATAGCTTGGCTTAAAAGCTAAGAGGCTTATAAGCTTATTAAGCCAAAAGGCTGGCTTTAAGCTATAGCTAAAATAACCTAAGCCTAAACAAACAAGGTCTAGATGGGACATGGTGGGGGCATGGAAACTTGCTAGATTTAGATTGGAGGGTGGGGTTAACCAGGGGTGGACCTAGGACAAATATTAGGTAGGGCGAGTCGCGGCCTCGTCGACCGTGCGTGGTCGTGCTCCCAGCTCTCCGGCGAGGGGCCGGCAAGGTCGTACGTATCACGGACATCCTCCTCGTGTTTCTTTTATAAATCTACAATAAATTGTATGTAATCCATTGGAGGCCATATTCGAGATGGCGCCCCGGACTCGCACTTGAGGTCGTTTGTTTCATCTTGGATAGGTCATGGTGGTGAGGTTCTCCTACATGAGATCTACAATACTACAACCAAGAAACCACATTACTACAATATATTATAGCGCGAGTCGTGCATGGGCCAGCGTGGCGTGGCGTGCGGGGGCAGCGTGGCCGGACGATGGCAGCGATGGGGCGTGCCATGTGGGATGGCGTGGAGGCGAGGCGAGCGAGTGCGACAAAGACGCGACGCGTGGCCATGCTAGGGTTTTGATGGCGTGTCCACCCATGGGTCGATTCACGAGCCAAGCCCATGGTTTCCTAACAATTACAACCTACTAATCGTATAGCACGTATATGCAACGACCAAAATTAATGGCACCAGATAAGAATCCCCGTGTAATCGGGCGGACGAATTAACACTAAATTAAGAGTCTAATAAACGCGAGCATCGATACTAGCAAAGCTAGCTCAAATTTAATCGTAAGTATGCACAAAGTTTTTACTAATGGGGTAAATAAGATAAAATTGTGGAAAAATTAGAGAAATGGCGGCGTTATGTGGAGGCCGACGACGTTGACGTCGAAGCAGGAGCCGGTGACGACGACATTGATAATGGTCGAAGCGTCATGTTCTTGGAGCCGCCGACGGAGAGGGAGCGAAAGAAGGTCCTCAGCCGCCGCGGTGTGAAAGCCTCGGCCTCCTGGCGCGTGGAGCGGCTCCTGATGCCACCCTTCCCGCCAGCAGCCAGCCTCCCCTTGCGGTGCACGGGCTTGCCGTTGCTCGGGATGACGCAGGTGAAGACGACGCCGATCTTGGCGAGGCGGTTGACCCAGCGCAGGATGCACGCGCAGACGAGGCGGCGACGCGGCGGCGTCGCAGAAGTGGTTGTGGTTGCAGGAGACAAGGTTGTACGTGTCGCCGGGGAAGTCTGCGGTGAGCTCGGCCATTAGTGTGCGCACCTCGGCCCGCGTTAGCTCCGTTGGCCCTTGTGCGATCGGGAGGGGGTGTCTCGCATCGGAGGAGCTCATGCGCCGCTGAGCTGATCCGAAGGACGGTCTGCCCCTGGGGTTAACTAGCCTACAGTGCTCCGTCGAGTGGTGGGGGTTTTATTTATAAAATTGATATAAATATTATCATTACGAAAATGACCAGTAAACACGGAGGAAACAATTTGGTCAAATTAAGAAAACAGTGGCTGAAGTATAAAGTCTGAAACGTGCTGAAACTTCAAACTTGAAAACTAAAACTTATGGATCTAGAACTTGGAATTCCCTATGATGTTGCGGTGGCACCGCTTTCCTCTAGTAGCTTCCTGTCATAAAATAGATATAGTTAGAAGTTAGGAGTAACTTATGACAATTGCAAATAATAGTTGACTTTGCATAATCCTAGCTTGTAAAATTTACTGTGAGACTTTTATATGATCAAAGTGGAACAGGGCATGTAAAACCCGACTGCCAGTCTATCTAGGTTTTGGCGGGACAAGTGAGCCTAGAAAATCACTCTAAACAGGACTGAAGTGAGCACAGAAGATCCGTTTCCAGTGAGTGCGCGCGTTTGCGTGCACCCACATCCAACGGCCGCCAGCACTAGCAGCCAACCCAAATTAAGGCCCTGCAGTTCCAGAAAATCCACCCTCCAATCTGTCATCCAGCTCCCACAGAAAACTGATTTCCGGCGCAAGTCCAAACATCCAAGCAACAACAGCACATGAGACGCTTCCATACGCTGGCTTTATTCGGGCTCGAAGCCGACCACGCAAGACAAGGCTCTCCTGTTCTCCTCTTCCAACCGAGGAAAGCTTCCGCACCGTGCAAATACGCAAGCTTTGACGAGGTAATTAATTGAGACGCACCGGTGGATGGTGGAATCAAGCGGCCGGTGGCGGCGGTGCGCAGGGGAAGGAGGACGCGGGCTTACAGCTGCGCGTGCAGCCTTGTTGGTCCGATTATTTTAAGGGTTGATCCTCTGATCCATTGGACTCAAAATTGTGGGGCGGAGCAACTATCCAGAGGGTCGAACCAGACCATTCCCATCCCTATGCACCACATCTCTCTTCCTAGATCGTCTAACTGCGTCACTCCCACGATGCATGTGTAGTAGTAGCAGCTATCGATTTGCTTTCTGACTCGGTATGATCAAGTGTTCGATGAGGTGTCATGTTGACATGGCAAGAACGAGGAAAGCGTATGTAGCGTGCAATGTATCATGCAATCCCACTGATAGGAAACCAATTCGGACGATCGTGTTGGAATATAATCTAATAGTTCATATTTAGCTTTATCGACCACTGGGGCGAAGGCACTGTTGGGGCTTCAGGCTTACCTTCGGCCGTCCACACGCCCGAAAATCTAGCGCCGCTGCACCGGAAGAACTTGAGCAGCTGAGCGTTTGGAGGAAGAAGATGTGTGGGCAGTGGGCTCATTACTGGGCCGTCTAAAACCTTGGTGGGCCACTAGTTTGTTGCTTGTTGGAGGCCCAATCGGTGGGAAACGTCTCTTGCTCTGTTGGCTGCTAACTGCTCGAAGTGCGAACCCAAGACGAGTCACGGATTCACTTAGGGTGTGTTCGGTTGCTTGCACCATCCTAGCCTGGCCCGTATCCCCCATCCAAATGGACCACCTGCACTGCCCCTCCTCCACCTCCTTCTATTCCAACTCCCCTTCCACCCTCCACCCTTCCACCACGCCTCCAACCGCGCGCGGCTCTCCTCCAACTCCCCGCCTGTCCTCCTCCGACTTACCTGAGCCTACTCCCCTTGGCCCCACCCTCTCCTTATCGTCTGTCTCTGCCCCCTCCTCCGCTCACCCTATTCTGGGACCTCACTGTCACGCGCTACGACCCCCACGACTCGCCGCAGCCACTCTCCAGGTACTACTTCGTCTTCACCACCAACAATGAGGTCATGCTGGTCGTGGGCGACTTGGCCTCCAAGGCCGTTCGTGCTCGCCGGTAGCACACTCGGTGGCGAGATCTGTGGTATCCAATGGCGGATCGAGCGACGACAGAGGGAGCAAACACAAAGCAAAGAGGGAGAGGTGGTGGATCGGGTGTGGGCGGTGGAGCGAAGGTGAACACAATCCACAAATGGTTGCATTGCCCACGACGCGCATGCACCTCTTCCTGCATCTCACAGCCCTGGTTCGCAAGTGAAGCTCACCACCAGTGTTTCTCTCGGGCTAGGCTAGGCTGGGAATCTTGCACAAACTTCGGCTTGGCAGAAGCATGGTGTAGGCAACTAAACAAGCGAAAAACCCGCATGAGTTGGTGCGATCCAGGTCGGTGCAGGCACGGGTGTACGGCGGCCAGCCAGCTAAAAAGACGAAATTCTCCCACGTTCTTTGCAGGCCAGGCCAAAGGGAATCTTTGCATCATACGAGCTTGACCCAAACCCTAGCCCCATGGCGTCGTGCTGCCTGCACACCATGGGCTTGGCCGGGCTTTGGGCCGTGCAACGAAACAGGCCCATCGAAGGCTCAAAAGAAAGTGTATGGCATATGGTCTCGGAAAAAAGAAGGAAAGCGTAAAGCATACGAGCAAGCCGTGGAGTCGAGATTCAACGGTCCGGATCACGCATGGCGAGAAAAGATGGGGGCCGGAATCCGATGGCTCATGCGCGTTCCATGCGGTCCCCAATCCGACGCAAGAGCAGCAGCTGCGTGCTCTCGTATCCGGCCTGGAGGCGCGCGCCCCTGGTAGAGACGAACAAATGGCCCATTCTATTCTTGAGCCACGGCCCGTACCGACTTAGATCGGCGGCCCGGCCCGTTTATGTTCCACGGCCCGGCGTGGCCTCGAAGAAGAAAAGCTCAGGCGAGAAATGGATGAAATCACGTAACCACTCCAGCATGCTACAGTTCCTTTGCTACAATTCCTTCCTTCCTTTAGTTGTATACTCAGCTACACCATTTGTGATACAATACAGTACAATACAATACCGTGCGTCCGTGCGCACCTAGGCCTCCCATTTCAGTCAGATCTTGCAACATCATTTGTCCAACTGCTTAATATGCAGTCAGGCTGTAACTGAAGGGGATAATACTTCTCACGATGATCTCATCTAACCTGGGATGGTTTATGGTCACGAAACTTTTTCCTTTCCGGGTAAAAATAGCCCAAAAATCAATAAAAGGTCATGTCTGCTTTGATAAAGGTGTGTTTGGTTATCCGGATGGCCTTAGGCTAGGCTCGTGGGGTGCATAATCTTTTGTGCAATGCTTGAGGGCATCAATAGTGTCACTTCAGCTGTCTTTAAGGTTATCATATATGTTTTTTGGTGACGTGGAGGAGAGTAAAAGATGAGAGAGAATGAGATCATCATCCCACGAAGCAACGGACGCATCACGTGAAACAAGACACTAACGATGAAGCTTTTTGCTATTGGAGCGCAGTCGTCATTTATTCACGCGAAACAAAACACTTGATTTATATAAAGCTTAAATGCCTGTGAGGCTTTAAAAAGACAGCTCAAGAAACAATGTACTGGAATAGTTATCTCTAAAATTGTTTTAAGATGACATAGAGAGTGTTAGAGGCAACCTAAAAGACAAAGTATTGAACATGTCCGGATTAATTGCTTCTATGAAAAAAAAAAGTAGCCACGTTCGTGGGATGCAAGATTCTTTTCAAAGTCATGTTCCTTCGGAATGCAGAAATTGAGCTTTCCTTCGGATCCACGCCCAATTAATTGTGTGTTTTACAAGTTAATAGTGCACATTAAAAACACAAGTGATTAGTGCATATTAAGTGGTATTAGGCCAGTCTCAGTGGGAGTTTCATTAGAGTTTCATTCTCATTAAATGTGTTGCCACATAGGCATTTTAGATGACATGGCAGTGTATTTAAGAAGAGAGAGGAGAAATGGGTTTCATCTAGATGAAACTCTCTTGGCACGAATACCAACTCCCTCTGAGTCATGAAATTAAATGCCTATGAAATTGTAGAATGAAACTCTCTATTGAGAGTGGGTATTTCATTCGAGTTTCATTTCATTTCATATGACATGACAGTCTTGGAAACAACGCCATGAAACTCTCCATTGAGACTGGCCTTAGTGTATATTAAAGTGGATAAAGGCTTAGGGCTTGCTCGGCAAGATTGTAACTTTTTCCCATGTAAAGAGTATCCAGTTGTGTTTATGTAGGACCGTAATGACGACTAGAGGGGGTGAATAGGAGCACTGTCTCTTTTTCTCTTTGATCGGATCTAATACTATTTTCACTCCATTAGCTATGAGAGCTATGAAGATCAATATACAAACATAGCGAAAGACATGTATTGAATCCAATCAAAACCCCAAAGAGAATAGACCAAAATCACCAAAAACTCAAAACCAAAAGAGTTGGACGGTCAGACCTCTCGAATGGGTAGTGATGAACTCGAAGGTCCTATTTTTGGTCCGATCTTTCGATGAGAAGATAAGTTCGGTAGTAGTCGCTCAACTCTCACGATCCTGGCTACGAACTCGCAAGGCCTGAAACCACGCAATTGCTGAACTGCTCGACAAGTCGTTATCAACCGTGCACGAATACCCGAATGACCTGACCACGAAGGTCGATTCTTGCATACACCGAAGAAGCACGCAAGAACAAGATGAAGCAATCTGAAATTGTAAATAGGAATTAAAATATTTGAATTGAGTTGAGATTCGAAATAAAGATCTTAATTGGGTGGTCTAGTCGACACACACAAAAGATACAAGTTGCAACGAAGGCAAACTAAACATAAACAAAATTTAAGGAAAACTAGAGGGGTGCGGCCTCCTTATGTAGGGGAGGGGGAGCCGCATATATCCAAGAGCTAAGGGGGTGGTAGTCATGAATAGTACGGCCCAAGGGGGTGGCCAAGGAGGTGATCGGCCCAAATAGGTTACAAAGCCCAATTTGGCCCAAATAGGTGACGCAACACCTTCTTTCGATGATTGTGGCGCGCACAGAAGGAATTTGGAGCTGAGACCAGATCCGTTTGAAAGAGGACGAGATAAGTTTTCAATCAAGTACTCGTGGACCTTAAACGGAGTTTGTACGCGAAAGTTATGCCTGTTTGAAGTCAGGGTTGTCTCCGAAGGCCGAACTGGATTCCAGAAAGTGTCCAACTTGAACTCTTGCTTTGCTTGGACACAAAGTGACATGGAAAACTTCCTTGTACCATAGCATGGTGTAGCGCTCGTATCTAGAGGGTTGATGTCCTCATAATTCTCCTCTTCTTGCATTTGAGTCGTCCTCGACTCAAGCTCATCCTCCAATTCCAAAAAAAGCTTCAAAACTTGTAGTAATACATGCTCATCTTTCTGCAAAATGTTAGCAACAACAAGTGGCAAAGAAATAGAGAAAGCTTTGGAAATTACATGTGATTGTGTATGCATCAAATCAGCAAAGGTATATTTTCTCATAATGATCGGTTTGCAACTCAATTTGCAAGTATAAGTGAAGTATATAGTGGAGTTATTCATTGCTCTGTGAAAGAGCAAAGACAAGAATTGAATTCAAAGAGCACAAGTCATTCATATAATCATATTTCAATTGAGCAATAGCAAATTCTTCTAACAAGGGTGAACAAATTTGTAAGTTCTTCCATAATTCAACACCTTTATTCAAATTATCCATACTAGATGGTGCAATAAAAGGTAAACACATAGGCATTGGATGAGTATTAAATTTTATTTTTCTCTCATATTGAACAAGATTCAAAGACACAAGAATTATTATCTAAAGCAACAAGTTTCAAATCATTCATGTGATCACAAGTTATGCATATTCGATATACCAGAAATTGACTGTCTACACCATAATCCCCAATTAATTTAAAATAGTAGGTGTTGGTGCTAGAAAGAGAATTTAGCGATGAAAGTTCAGAAACTTTCTCTATAGTACATTCCAAACTAATTGGATCTTTAAGCATGATATAGCACAAAGCATCAACAGGGGATATTCTATCTAGTACTTCCTTATGTGTAATTAATTCTACATGTGCAAAATTATGAGAGTTCAGATTAGCACATGGTTTGTTCAAGTCAACACAAGGAATATCAAAAGATTGCACTACTACAACAGGTATATACTCACAAGGTTGCTCTATGTCTTGCTGTAGCACTAAATCAGTACCTTTGTCATTATCGTCCTCATCAGCTAATGTAGGTACCTTAAGCTTCTCCTCCAATGGCATAAGATGCGCCAGATCATCGTTCATCTCTTCAAGCGTCTCGGCGGTATCTAGAGATCGAGTAGGAGCCAAAACAATGTTAGCATTTTCAATTACCTTAGGTCGCACCTCGCTTGTGACTGTGGTTGGTAGAGGTACAAATCGACGTTGCAATTTCTTCTTCATCTGCTCCCATGTGTACATGAAGTGGTACTCCAGATTCGACCACCAATATTGAACATCACCGATTAGTGCCGTCCTTGCCATGGTCATCTTCTCATAAGGATCAAGATCCTATCTTTCAAAATAGTTTTCCAACATAGTAACCCATAGAAAGTAGTCCAATGACGTACTCTCGTGATGAGTGGCAATATGTATGCGGTAGTTGTTTCCCTTTGAGCTCAAATCTGCCTGTGATGACATCGTAATCTACCAAATTCAACTAATATGTCATTGTTAATAGAAAACAAAGAACAAATCACAAGTATATGTTCCTATCAACTACTAGGATCCGGAGGCTCAAATCAAGTCACTCACACTCAAGTCGACGAGGATATGATGATCCTCATTTTATTATTCTATAATCATATAATATGACGTCACATGGTATACCCCTTAATGTTATAAGGGAGGAATAAGTTAGGTGATCGTAAGCTCTTCTACGACCACCCCCTAGTCGTAAGTATTTCTACGACTATAGTGTAATTGTAAGTCCTGCTACGATTACGCCAAGTCGTAAGTCTTTTCCACGACCAGTACCAGTCGTAAGCTCTTTCTATGACTACCCCCTAATCGTAAGTACTGCTACAACTAGCCCTGCTACGACACCCTCACAATTAGCTGGGTCCACCCGTCAGAAGGCCCATTTACTAGTGACGATCTGAGCAGTCAAATTACGTATTATACCCAAAATAACTACAGATAATTCCCCACTATCTCTGATTGGTAACTGTTGAACAGCGTGGGGGGTTACTACCCCGGTAATTACTCTCATTATTACGCAATAATGAGCGCCTAATTAGCCTGGAACGACAACCGCCCCAACAGTATAGTATAAATAGGTATCTTTTAGAGATAGTGGGAGAGAGACTTTTTTGGAGGGACAGTCAGTAGCAGTATTAGGGCAAGATATTCCATTGATTGTAATCCAAATACCCAATACAATACACACAAGAGTAGGGTTGTTATTATCATCGGAGAAGGCCCAACTCGTATAAAAATCCCGTGTCTCTTTAAATGCTGTGTGATCAATTGTAGAGACCCCCCCGAATCAAACAATCTTTACGTAAGATCGGTTCTAAAACACCGATAGTTGGCGCCGACTGTGGGGATCTTCTGGTAATTCCTTGTCAACAGTTCTTTCTTTTCTCTTTGATGCTATCATGGCAGGAGAATGGAGCGAGGAGAATTGGTTCGACTTGGCCGACACGAGATATCGACATGGATGCCGGCCGATTCGAGCCGAGTATCGAATCCTTCCGCGATATTGCCGCCTCGGAGATCTTCTATCGATCTCGGAGATCGCACCACCGCCGAGTCAGGAGGATCCTCATACCCGCAGCGATGCGCCCGGTGAGGAACCAGCTTCCTTATGAGGCAAGGGTCAACACAACCACCAACAGGGCTGCCTCGGGACAGATTCGCAACAGAACGAGAGTTTTTCATCTAAGTGTTTGAGTCCCCCCAAGGCAGTACGACTTGGCAAGACAGGTTCTGGAAGCCATCATTCAGGAGCTCCATCGACATCTAATGGTTCTCTTTCTCTGAGTGATTCCGCAGAGAAGAGGATCGAGCACGCTGTTCCTCCAAGTCCAACCATCCCGACGCAGATCCACTGCAGACGGAGCAGATATAACCCGAGTTCCCCACCGGAGGTTTACTCCAAGTCGCCGAGATGGTGTCGCTCGACCACTCCTCAGCGAGGAGGCCTCGAGCACAAGTGGAGGTCATCCACGGAGATCTTCGTCCTTCCTCTCGATAAGAATCATTCTCCGGAGGAAGGGTTGACGATGCTCCCGACGGGCACACTCTACACCCCCTCATGGCAATGGCAGGGGCACCACCGCTGACGAACGAGACGAACACTTTAATGAACGTACGAGACATCCTCAACATTCTTGCACTCCATTAAAACCAACTCAGGGGGTCTGATATAGGCTATTCTGAGACAACCCGACGAAGGAAAATAGCAGCTCAGAAAAACCTTCCCGAGCGCACTTATTTCCAGTCGGAGGAAGCTCAAGAGCTCCAGCACATCAACGACTTGCTGGAAAATCCGACCCAGGAACTCGCTCGAGCACCAGGGTACGATCTCTTTGCAGAGGAGATCACACAAAGGCTTTGTAACACGATGGCCAAACTCGAGCGTCTTCGTCGACCACAACCAGGAAGTCGTAACAGTACGACTCCGTCTTCTGCCAGCCGTTCGGATAACTCAGTGCATGGGAGACGACATGAACCTCGCTCACGTCGTTCTCCCGACCTGAGGAAAGCTCGTTGGACATCTGGAGACCGACAAGCCCCTAGGAGAGGTGATCTTCGGCACTTCGGGGCGGAATGCATGGCGGCAAGCGATCAATCGAGTATTCCTCGTAAAGCTGAGGCTTATCACAGGTCCAACCCAAACGTAATTGGATATCGTCGAGTACGATCACCCGGTGACGTTAATCCTTCTTTTTTACAAAGAAGAAGGCAAGAAGTTATCTCGGGATGTCGGGCGTTTTCCCGATCTTGAGCGATTCGTTGGTCGCCTCGTTTCGACCAACGAACATGGAGAAGTTCGATGGAACCCAAAATCCCATCAATTCCTCGGATCTACACTACGACTATTCGGCGGCAAGAGGAGGAGAGCATGTCATGGCGAATTACCTTCCGACTGTACTCGAAGGATCGGCTTGATCATGGCTTTTGAACCAGCCATTCGAATCGATCTACTCGTGGCAGCACCTCTGCAACCTTTTGCTGGCAAACTTCCAAGGCACTTACAATCGCCCTGAAAAGGAGGATGACCTGCACCGGATAAGACATAACGATCATGAAACTATACGAAAATTCATCAGGCGCTTCAGTCAGGTTCAAAATTCTATTCCGGAAGTTTCTGACTCATCCGTGATCAGGGCTTTCAAGCAGGGAGTCCATAGCATAAGGATAATAGAGGATATTGCTTTACATCCTCCGGCCACCAGCGCCGAACTCTTTGAGATGGCCGATAGATACGCGACTGCTGCTGAAGCAGTCGAGTGGAACAATACTATCGATCGTGAAGACAATATCCCTCAAGAGGCGGGCGACAGTGGTAAGAAAAAGGATAAAAAGGCTAGGAAGTCCAAGAACAAGGCAAAAAGACACAAATCTCCAGCTGCCGGTTCTAAGGAGGTCCTAGCCGTAAGCGACAAAGAGCCGCGCTACCCCAAGCAGAATCCCGACCGAGGCAAAGGTAAGCGCCAAGATCGGAGGAATGACAAACCCAGGTGGTGTCCTTTTCACAAAAAAAGAAGGGCATGACCTTCGTAACTGCCGAGTTTTTCTATGAAAACTCGAAGACTACTACTCTGGCAAAGGGCCACTTCCTACTCTTGAACAGGTAGATTAAACAAGTGGACGGAAGGAGTCGGATGACGAGGAGGAGATGCTGTTCCAAGATCTGCAGCACACCATCGATCACATCTATGGAGGATCATCGGCATACGAGTCACGATGACGGACTAAAAGGCATCGCGCGAGGTAAATACAATCGACTCACCTCTCGTCAATAAGTTATCAATGGTGGTGGAAATCACCATTGCTTTCGAGAAAGGTGATTGCCCGATCCCTTTGACCAGACCCGGTCGGTTCCCGATCGTGGTCGAACCCACTATTAACAACTGTCGAGTGAATCGAGTCTTAGTTGATGGTGGAAGCTCGTTAAACATACTATTTACGAGTACCCTGGACGATATGCAGGTACCCAGGACTAAGGTAAGGCTTGTACGATATTCATTCCATGGAATCGTACTCCGGGGTCCTCGGCCAAACCAATTGGCCAAGTTTCTCTTCCTTTAACGTTTGGCTCACCAAGCAATTTCAGGACAGATAAAGTCTCCTTTGACGTGGTCGATTTCGATACAACATATAATGCCATACTCGGACGACCTACTTTGGCAAGATTCTTAATAGCTACTCATTATGGGTATCAATGTATTAAGATGCCAGGTCCCAAAGGAGTAATCACAATATATTGTGACAAGAAGATGGCGCACTCCTACGACCGTCGCTCACTCGAGATGGTTGGACAACTACCAACTCGAGACGAAAGTCAGCCTTCGACTAGCAAGTCGAAGCCTAAAGCTACACCTAAGCCGAACGACCAGGTCAAAGAGGTTCCTCTGGACGCGGGGGAGCCTTCGAAGACTGTTCGTATTGGGGATTCTTCCGACCCCAAATAGGAAGACGCCCTCATCACTTTCCTCCGCAAACGCAGATGTCTTGCGTGGCAAGCATCCGACATGCCCGAGTCCCTAGGGAAGTGATCGAGCACATGCTAGCCTTATGGCTCGATAAAGTACTCAGTAATGCGAAGTTACGAAGATTTGCCCCGATCGGCGAGATGTTATTAGGTCGAATTGGATAAGTTGCTTAAAGCAGCTTCATAAGAGAAGTTAACCACCGGAGTAGTTGGCCAACCTCAGTAATGGTTAGAAAGTCGAGCGGCAAATGGCGTATGTCGTAGACTTTATCGATCTTAATAAAGCTTGTCCAAAAGATGATTTCCCTTTACCTCATATCGATCGGTGGTTGACTCATCGCAGGATGTGAGATGTTGAGTTTTCTAGATGCATACTCCGGTTACCACCAGATCAGTATGTGTCGAGAAGATGAGGAGAAGACCACATTTATTACACCGTTTGGAATATTTTGCTATGTCAAAATGCCATTCGGCTTAAAAAATGCCGGGGCTTCCTTTCAGCGTTTGATGCAAACGACTTTTGCTCCTCAACTAGGCGAAACTTGAAGCCTCGTTGATGATCTAGTCGTAAAAAGCGAGAAACGACTCAATCATATCACGCAGACTTACAGGAGACTTTTGACAACCTCAGAAAACATCACTTGAAGTTTAATCCCGAGAAGTGTGTGTTCGGGGTATCTCCAGGAAAATTGCTTGGATTCTTGGTCTCTGCGCGAGGAACCGAAGCAAATCCTGAAAAGATAAAAGCCATCACTCGATCGCCCAACCACGAAAAAGAAGTCCGAGAAACTCACGGGATGCATGGCGGCATTAAGTCATTTCATCGCACGTTTGGGAGAAAAAGGACTGTTTTTCTTCAAACTTCTAAGAAAACATGAGGGCTTCGAGTGGTCGAAAGAGGCTAACCTAGCCTTTGAGGAAGTCAAGAGGTATCTTACGAGTGCTCTGCTCGTTTCCCGAAACCGGGAGAGACGCTCTTAATTTATCTAGTCGCCACGCCACGTGCGATGTGCGCGATCTGGTCGTAGAACGTGAGAACGCATAAGCGACCGATTTACTACGTCGGCAAGTTTTACGGACCTAAGGAGCATTATCCTCGGTTCAAAAACTTTTATATGCCCTCCTCATGTCTTCGAGGAAGTCTGCGCATTATTTTCAGCGCATACAAACTAGCCGTGTCGTGCGAGTTTTCCTTGGGAGCGATCCTCCGTAATAGGGAAGCAATGGACGCATGGCAAAATGGTTAGTCGAACTTGGGGCGTTTGACATCCATTTCGTGTCCCAAACGGCCATAAAATCCCAGATCTTGGCGGACTTTGTCGCGAATGGACAAATCTCGAACTGTTCGGGATCCCGAGACAATTCCACGACCGATGGGCGATATACTTTGACGGGTCACTTACGATAAGCGGCTGGGTGGGGTGGTCCTGGAATCTCCTACCGGAGAGACCTTAAAGTATACCATACAATTAAACTTTCAGGCCACCAATAACGTGGCAGAATACGAAGGTTTGCTAGCTGATATACGAGCCACAAAAGCGCTCTCGATTCGACGACTACTCGTGAGAGGAGACTCTCAACTAGTCGTGAATCAAGTCGAAAAAGAGTACCAGTGCTCTAATCTGACCATGTCCCGGTACTTATCGGAAGTTGAAAGTTAGAAAAGCACTTTTGGGCTTTGAGGTACAATTTATCCATCGAAAGGATAATTTACTCATGAGACCAAGCGGCTCGTCTAGCTTCCTCCGATCCCTAGTACCGAAAGGGTGTTTCTAGATCAACCATGATACCATCTCTAGTTGAAGAACTAGAGACGCCTCCTATGGAAATAGCCTCTAGAGTACGAAGATACGGATGACACCCATCTACAAGTATCTTCAGATGGGTTCCATGCTGACGACGATCTCGAAGCATCGATTATCGAAAGGCCAAAATGTATACTTTGGTGAAGGTGTCCTTTATAAAAGAGGAACACAAGGGGTACTCATGCGATGTATTCATGAGCGAAGGATTAAAACTCCTTCACGACATACACGGAGGCATCTTTGGAACTCATGCTTCTTACATAATACTGGTCGGTAAAGCCTTCCGACAAGGTTTTTATTGGCCAACAACCCTCTATGATGCCAATGAGCTGGTCAAAAAGTGTGTAAAGTGCTAGTTTCATAGCAGGCAAATACACCAACCGGTTCAGGCATTGCAAACAATTCCTCTATCTTGACCTTTTGCGACCTGGGGTCTTGATATCCTAGGACCGTTACCTAGAGCTCCAGGTGGATTCGAATTCCTTTTTGTGGCTATTGACACGTTTACAAAATGGATAGAAGCCAACTCAGAATCGATAACAACGGAGCGACAAAGCGGTTCATGATGAGATGCGTGATAACTCGATTTGGAGTACCAAGTCGAATCATCACAGACAATGGCAAACAATTTACGAGCGCAAAATTTCAGGAATTTTACGACGAGTTGGGAACTCGTTTGTGTTACGCTTCTGTTGCCCACCCCCAAAGCAACGGGGCGGTCGAAAGAGCGAATGGCCAGATAATGAAGGGAATCAAGACCCGAGTCTTCGATCAGCTTGTAAAGCGCTCGGGGTCTTGGGTACAAGAATTACCCTCAGTATTATGGGGAATTCGTACGACAGCTAGCCGAACTACAGAAGAAACACCTTTCTTTCTAGTCTTTGGTGCCGAAGCCATGCTTCAGCTAGAACTAAAGATCAGGTCAGCACGAGTCGAAAAGTTTAACGACTCCATTCAAGAACAAGTTCGAGCAGACGACATTAACCTGCTCGAGGAAAAAAGGGACCAGGCCTTAATTCGATCAGCAGTCTACCAACAAGCCCTGCGCAGATACTACGACCGTAAGTTCCAACCTCGTAGCCTTGCTGTAGATGACTTGGTATTGAGGCTTATCCAATCCCAGTCTAATCGGAACAAACTTTCCCCCAAGTGGGAAGGTCCTTACACTGTGGTCGAAGTTACGCGTCCAGGATCGGTACGACTTGCAATGGAAGATGGCCGCGTTCTCTTAAATTCTTGGAACATTGACCAGTTATGCAAATTCTATGTGTAACAAGCTTCTACGACAATAAAGTATCAGGTTCTCCCTATCTTTTTTGTCTCTTTTTGAATTTCGCTTTTATTTTCGACCATTATTCATATGCTCATTTCCCCTTTACACTGGTCGGAGAAAGGACATCACATCTAGTCGAAGTCTCTCCTATCTGCATGTGGTGCTGCCCACTGGAAGGAGCTTCCTAGTGTCGCTTTGTTCTTAACTATTACTACCAGTACAAAGCTTTTTGGGCTCGAAAACATGGTCGAAAATTTTTAAGAAAATTCATGTCACCTTAGTTTATTTATTTATTTTGAAAAATACTCTAAGAAGAGTGCACTTTTGAGATTCGTTCGACCGCTTCCGGTTAACTTGATTGGTTTTAACTGGTCGGAAGAAGAAACACACCTAGTCGAAGCTTCTCCTTTCTGCACGTGGTCCTGCCCACTAAAAGGAACTTCCTAGCGTCGTTTTGTTTCCTACTCTTGCTGCCAGGGCAACCTTATCAGGTATAACCAAAAAAGTCGAATGAATTTTTAAGGTATTCTAGATGTTTGTTTTACTCAAGTTGTCGTTATTGATTTGATTAATCTAGTTGGAGATGGTAACATCACCTAGTCGAAGCCTTTTTTTCTCTGCACATGGTCCTGCCCACTAGAGGGAACTTCCTAGTGTCGATCTGTTTCCACTCTTTCGACTAGTGCAAGATAATCGATACTCGAGAACTATATGTCGAACAAACCTCTTTGTTTCAGAAACCTTTTATTTACTATTTTCTTAGTTTATTCCCAATAAACTAAGTAAATAGTCGAGGGCTAGGATAAAGTTATAAATATGACTTTATTTCTTAGTCTTAGTTTTTCTCGAGTTATCATCTTACGAGTTACTAACTACTCTACAAGATGATTCGCAGGGAAAAAGAAGGAGAAAGGTGGAATCGCTCATATCTGGTCTGATTATTTCTTCCTTTTTTATTATCTTACGAGTTACTAACTACTCTACGAGATAATTTGCAGGAAAGAAGAAATGATCATATATTTATACATCACCAAAAAATACTTGTCTTTACGAGTTCATATTACAGACTACTCTGATAAAGGAGATTCTATCTGCATCACCACTGCGACCTTCTCGCCAACTGACTGCATCTCTTCGATCAGCCTTTCTGCTTCAGATTCGGTGTAGTCAAAGTCGGCTTCAACAGAATGTGGATTAAGGTTAGGGTCACGGCCTTGAGTTTTGTTAAAACAAAGCTCACAGCTCCTTTGACCGCTTCCCTTATCGAATCATTCTGGTTGGTCTTCAGAGTAGACACCAACTCTTGCAAGGTACCAACCTGTTCCCCAATGGCACTCGTATGAGCAGCCATTGTGTCGTCGCGAGGAGCGACCCTCCCGGCACGAAGCCCATCGAGTACATTGTTCAGAAGTGAAATATTGTCTTGAAGATTGATCTTCATCGACTTCATCTCCTCCTGGGTATAAGTCGAAGCCTTGTGGAGTTGTTTTATTTCAATTAATTGCTCTGGAAAGAGTAGGGATTGATTAGATGAAACAATTCTATGAGAAGATAAAACGAATCAACAGTAGGTAAAGTTCTACCTACCCGCTAATTGAGAACCTAACGTCTCAATTTCTTGATCTTTCTCCTTCGCGATACGGGAGATCTCGCGGACAAATGAGGACTTCTCCTGGACCTCGACCCGAAGATCCCCCACCTCAGCCTGAAGGGCCTTATTTTCAACTTCTTTTTCTGTAAAAGAAGGAGAGATTAAGAAGGTGAAGATCAAGATTAAAAACAGTCGAAACTCCGCGTACTGTTTATTTTTTCCTGCAACTGCTGAGTTGGAGAGTTAGCCTCCTGAAGTGTCCTTAGAAGATCGGCGGCCTTATCCCTTAGCTTTTTCGTCTCGGCTTTCTTGAAGTCGAGTGAATGAGCTAAGGTCTTTTCGTCACTCTTAAACCTGAAATGTTAAGGGAAGAATTGAATACACAGACGAATAGTTGTAAGTATTTCTACGACTAATGGATAATCATAAGTTTTTCTACGATTATGTCCGGTCGTAAGTCTTTCTACGACTAGTACTAAGTCGTAAGTCTTCTACGACAATCGTCTACGAGTACTGAGTAGGTAATCATTTTGTAAAACGATTACGAGAATCGGTTACTCACCACCTCTCTGCTTGCTCGCAGAGTATTGCCTTCTCTTGTCGTAACTTGATAAGTTGCCGATTGTACTCACAAATCGTAGCAACTTGCTCTACGGCTCTCTGCAGGGGAGAAAAACGATAAGAGACAGGGGTAAAACCATACGTGAGTATCGAGGAATACTTACATTCATGTTTGACCAAGCAAACATGGACATTATTCGCGACGGATCCTTCAGCCCATCCATCTCCTCGACTCGTTTCCACCAGACCCCCTCGAGACGTTCATTGTCAAAGACATCCCCACAATTGGGAATGCTGTTGGGGTGAGGAACTCGGTCGCGAGATCGGTAGACAGAAGATATTATGATAGAATCGAGGCCAAAGAAATCAGAGAAAAAGTTAAAAATATTCTTCTTCCTTTGACTCGGTGACGGGAGCACCACCTGGAGGGTCGGAAGGAACGTCCTCGACAACCTCCTTACCGGTGCGGTGGTCGAAACTCCCACCACCACCAGTTTCTGATGTTTCCCTCACGGCCTCTCTCGCCTCTTCTTCAGTCTCTACGACAGCCTCGGTGGTCGTAGCAACTTCGACAGCAACGACTTCCTCCGCCGCGGGAATAATAGCTGGGCCTTCAGCTACTGCCGCAGTCACACCCTCGCCACCTGAAGAGGTGACAGCGGGCTTCTCCATAGGAGCATCCTTGGGGGCTGAAAACGTTGGGCTAAGATAACAAAACGCAGAAGTAAGTCAACTCGTAAAAAACAAAGAGTAAATGCAGTTCTTACACTTATGTTTTTTACATACCTCTGCGCACTGGACCTGACTCGAAACTTGGGAGCAACCTTCCCGACGGAAGGTTTCTTCGACTTCTTCTCAACCATCGCTGGTCGAGATTCACTCGGGATAACGGGAGTCTCCTCCTCCCGACTTCCCGGGTGGCTGAGATCTGTCTCAACCAGCTTAAGAGCGCTGCTCCCCTCGGCCTCAGATCTCACTGGAGCAGCAGTTTCCTTCACAAAAGATATGAAGTTCTTCTAGTTCTCCTTTTCTAGCTGCCTTATGAAGCCACGAGAAGCAGAAACCGCGAATGACTTGTTGTCGTAATAGAAGGGTACCTTGACCTTGGGGGCTGTGCGCTTAAGGGCAAAGGCGGCTCCTCTTCTTTCTTCCTTGCTGCAGCCAAGTCTGCAGCGAATTTAGCAAAAGGGGCAGAAGGAGCTGAGTTGAGCCACCTTTGTCGCCGACCTTTACAAGGCGACGCTTCTTGGCTGGAGGGGATTTTGCAGGCTCCACCTGCGCAGTCACCCCAATGACCATCAAATCGACTTCCTCGTCGTCTTGGCGGTCTTCTATGCCTACTTTCTGTTGAAGAACAGAAAAAGAAAATGGTCGTAAGTTCTTCTACGACTAGTTCACAAGTCATAAGTATTTCTACGACTATGATATAATCGTAAGTCCTACTACGATTACGTCCGGTCGTAAGTCTTTCTACGACCAGTACCCAGTCGTAAGATTTTCCACGACGAATCCTTTAGTCGTAAATCGTTTTACGACAATAGGTGCCTAAAGACGAAATCGTTTCTTTTCGATTACCTTTAGGCGTTCCACCTTCTCTTTTGCGGTCAAAACCGCAAGAATTTGTGGAACTTCTATGTTGGACGGACTCTTCTCGCAGATGAGCCTGACGCGAGCGTCAATCTCCCCCTGTGGAAGATCTGCACACTCAAACAACACGATTAGCAGACTAAATCGGGATTAACCAAGGACAAAGCCAGAAAAGTAAGTTTTTCTACTTACCGTCCTTGTAATCCCTAGTTGGGTCGTCCTTCCCCGAGTACCTCCACATAGGAGGAACTCGTTTCTTCAAGGGACTAATACGGCGCGTGATGAAGTTCTTCACCACGTGCCATCCGGTGAGCCCCTCTGACTTCAAGTCTTTGACGGCTTGAATGTAGGGGGCTATCCGGTCGAGATTACCGGGAGTCGAATCTCAGGAAGAGGACCTCTCGACGGCTTTCCCGACGAATGAGAGGCTGTCTTCCTTGGTAACCTCCTAGTAAAACCACATCTTCTTCCACCCCGGCCACGACGACCGGGTGAACATCTGAATATACTCCTTCGACTTACCGTCGTGGAGCTTCAGAGCGCAACTCCCGACAATTCTGGCCTACCGAGCCATTCTGTGGTAGTACTGGAAAAGCTCGAGGTCCGCCGGAATCCCCAGGTAAGCCTCGCACAAATACACGAACACGCTCAGCATTGTGATGGAATTAGAACCAAGGTTCACTAATTCCACCCTGAAGTTTTCGAGCACGAGGCTGAGGAAGGGATGAGCAGGCAATCGGAGGCCACACTCACAGTACGCCTAGAAAACCGGAATTTGATCTTCCTCCCCTGATGGCCAATGTTGTCCATTCGCCGCAATCCACTTCACGAGTAATCCCTCGGGGATTTTCTCGGCGGCGACCAGGGCCTTCATCTTTGCGTCATCTATTTCCGACTCAGCCCACTCGGAGACAGCCCTAGCCATTTTCTCTCAAAGACGGGGAGAGTTGGATTTGGAAAAGCTCCAAGAAAATGCACAGCATCACTGGCGGCGGAAGAGATGAGAAAGTAATGAACAGTCGGGGTGAATTAGAGAAAAGGTAAGAACCCTAAGTCCATCCCCGTAATAAATTTTATAACCGTGTGCTTGAAACGAAACGCCGTGGAAGCCCAACGGTTTCCACCTCTTCGGGAATTGCTCCAACGGACAGGTCTTTAATATGCCCGTTTGAAAGTACCGAAACCCTTTTCACACCTCAAGTGAAATTACCTTCTTGACATTCGGATAAAAAGAAATGCCTATCGAAAAAGATTTGCTTCCGATCATAAGGCCACGATTACTCTAAAGTCGTAAGATTTTCTACGACTACCTTATAATCGTGAGATTTCCAACAAATTGCCTCGACCAAAGCATATTTCTGGTCGAGAGAAATACATGTTGAAGAGTTTTTTCTTCAACGTTTTCCCTACAACCTCCTAGTGATCATAAGACCATCTATGACTCCTCAACCAAGTAAGTTATTTTCACTTGAAGCTGGGGGCTAGATGATGAGGATATGATAATCCTCATTTTATTATTCCATAATCATGTAATATGACGTCACATAGTATACCCCTTAATGTTATAAGAGATGAGTAAGTTAGGTGGTCGTAAGCTCTTCTACGACCACCCCTAGTCATAAGTATTTATACGACTATAGTGTAATCGTAAGTCCTGCTACGATTACGTCAGGTCGTAAGTCTTTTCTACGATCAGTACCAGTCGTAAGCTCTTTCTACGACTACCCCCTAATCGTAAGTTCTGCTACGACTAGCCCTGCTACGACATCCTCACAATTAGCTGGGTCCACCCGTCAGAAGGCCCATTTACTAGTGAGGATCTGGGCAGTCAAATTACGTAGTTATACCCGAAATAACTACAGATAATTCCCCACTATCTCTGATTGGTAACCGTTGAACAGCGTGGGGGGTTACTACCCCGGTAATTACTCTCATTATTACGCAATAATGTAACATCCCAAAAATTTGGTCTGTTTTAAAGTTTTAAAAGAAAAATAACCATTTGGATTTTTCTGCTAAAGTTAAAAAGCTTAATATGAATTTTCAGAGTTCAAAAATAATTTAATATGAATAATGTCAACATAAACTATATTCAAAATTATTTTATTTGGGTTCTATGTGCTTGGATATATTTTCTAGAATTTTTTAGAATTTTTCCGAGTGCATTTGCTATTTTCTAAGTTTTATTTGCCTTTTTTGTTATTTTCTAAAAAGAAAAAGTTATTGAAATCTCAGATTTCCAAATGGGCTGAATTCCTTGGTCGGCTCGTTTCCCTCTCCACCTCGGCCCACCTCCTTTGCGCCAAGGCCTGGCCCGCATCTCCCTTTTCCTTGCGCGTGAGCCGAAGCCCACCTTGCCTTTTCCTTTGTCGCCTCCTCCTTTCTCTGCCGTGTGGCCCCCTCGTGTCGGCATCATCTTCCTCCCGTGCCGTCCAGGAGTCCGTGTCCTTCACGAGGCAGCGCCGCCGTGCCTTTTTCTAACTCCCTCATCCAGGCACTATTAAAGGCCGCCCTCCGCGTCAAATTGTTCGCCCGTGCCTCCTCTATCTAAGCCCTAAGGTCTCATCCCCGTATTCATCTTCATCGTGCCGGAATCGCCGAAAACCAGAGCCGGTCACCGAAGCCTTCGCCGCCAAAATTCGTCGTCATCAGACAACCTCCGGCCGTGATTCCGCCGCCATCGGGATCGCAATAGCGAGGGCTACGCCGTGCTTGCACCCTCTCTGCTTGGGGAACCTCCGTTCGCCGTTTTCGTGTTCGTCCGAAAAACGACCACCGCCGCCCTTCTCCGATCTACTTCCTCCGGTGAGCCCTCGCACGTCCGAGCGTGTCAAATTGCACCCCTTGTTATTTTCGTCTGATCTCCTCTTCTTTTGTTGGTTTTGATTCATTTGAATTGACGCCGCGAGCTTCTTCTCCGTCATCGTTTTCACCTCTCCGTCGGTTTTCTTTGTCTCCGGCCACCTTCTTTGTCCTGTGATGCTCCTCTGGTCGTCGCCATCCCGATGCTCACCTTGCTTTGTTGTGGGCGCTGCTGAATCTCCAAAGTCGCCATCACCCGTGAGCACCCCGCCGCCAAAGTCGCCGCCGCCGGCGAGCCCTTGCCGCCCTGGTCAAACCGCCACCTCGGTAGCCGCCTTCTCCGCGCCTGCTTTGCCACTTCCCCAGAGCTAGCTCACCCCCGTCCGTCCTCGCCTCCACCGCCATTGCCGCCGGCCAAAAGTCCCAGAGCTCCCCTTCCCCTTCGGTTTCTCTCTCTGCTGATGTGGTCTCCACTTCATCCCCATCTCAGCGCCACCTCCTCGTATTTTCTTAGGTGGCAGCCCAGTCATCGTCCTTGTCAGCACCCCAAGCCACCTCATCACCAAACTCAAATCCAAAAGCCCCGAGAACCAAGTCCACCGTGAGCCTAGCCACTTCCAAGTGGGACCCACCTGTCGGGTGAGTCTTCGTTCCGACCGAAACGCCCCGCTGACGTCCGCTGACGTCATAATCATCTTTTCCTTCGGAAAAATAATTCAGTAAATCCCTAAATTCTGATTTTGAGTATTTTATGAGGTTTCAATCTTCCAGAGATCATATCTTTTGCATCCGAACTCCGATTGAGTCCATTCAAATTCCTAAATTTATCTAAATTCAAGATCTATTTATCTGAGATTTTTATTTAATTTTTGGAGTTTGTTTTCTCTCTGTTATTTATTTATTTGGTTTATTTGCTTATTTTAGTAGTAGACGTCGATACTTGGAAGCTTGAGCAAGGAGTAGCATACCAAGATCAAGATCAATCACTGGATTTATTCCAAGGCAAGTCGTGGTCCTTTGATCATATTGAACCCATGATTTCAAAAGTATATTCTTTTATATAATTGCATGCTATCTTTATATAAATTGCTCTGGGATTAGTTATTACCTGTTGTCATTATGCCTCCATTGAATAATTAAATGCCATGAAACCTTTGTCACCTTAGCATGGGTAATTGTAGTTGGACATACTTATATTGCCAACATGGGTATCGTACATATGCTTAGTCTTGCTTAGTTACGATGGGTTTGTCATCACATGTGTCCTAATAATTAATTTTGACTTAATGATTTATGGAATCATGGTGGTGAGCCATTCTTGTTAAAACTTGTGTACCATGATGGGGTTAGTCATGGGTGTTGGTTAAACAAAACGGTTTTCGCTCGGGCGAGTGGTTGGTGGATAGTGGGGATGTGGATTGAACATGTTGTGGGTTTGTGGTAGTCTCGCCTGAGTAACTTGTCAAGGACTTAATCTTGTGCGCCATTGAACTGGGCCTTAATCGTACAACCACATGTCTGGTATGGGACGGACCTGGCTGATTAATTAGCAATGTCTTAATTTCGGTTCTGTCATGTGAAGTGTGAGTCGTGAAAACGATTCTCACGGTGGCGCAAGAGGGGGCCCCGTCAGTCGGAAAGACATTGGTGTTGAAGCCTTAGCGCGAATCGGTTAAGAAGGAGCTTTGTAAAAGCCTTGTGATGATCACTTAGTCGCACGCCTACGGGCGTGAAATGCCCGACATTATAAGTTGATCTATCTCTTGTGGGTCAAGCCGCACAACCTCTGCAGAGTGTAAAACTATTCGAATAGCCGTGTCCGCGGTTATGGACGTGCTCGGGGATTTCACACGGGAGATAGAGTTTCTTCAAAAATGTGTTGGAGTGTGGATGAGAAGTTCACTTGATGAATAAAATGTTCGTTTGGTGAATAGGTCATTCACTTGGTGGTTTGTGTCGATTGGTGAATGGGGAATTCACTTATCTTTGGTTTGGTTGGGAGTGAATGGGAAGTTCACTGGTTGTTTCAAAGAAATTATTTAATTACTTATTATTGTTTTCAATTACGCATTTCAATCTATTTATTGTATTTATCGTAAATGCTGTTTTATGCAAAAGAGCCATACAGCTAATCTTTGTTCAAGCCCTGCATGAATATTATTTGCACACATTTCCCCACGGCTTGCTGAGTACATTCAAAGTACTCATGGCTTTTGCCCTGTATTGCTCAGTTAAAGAATATCAAGCTGCTCAAGAGTTCTTCACCCAGGAGCACCATGAAGGTTTTGCGGATTAGGATGCGTTTCTCCACTCGATTGCCTGTGGGCATGTTGATTGGCCATTTGAAGAGTTTCGTTCCGCTGCAAGAGTTCATTTGTTTCTTTAGCCCTGCGTGGCAAGTTAAGTAAACGTTGACCATAAGGTCCAGTTATTATAAGTATTTGTTACTTTGAGATCTTTTTAGTTAAATCGAATAAATGGATGGTATCTCATCACTGTTTTCCTGTGTGAGCTAGCTACTGATCTGGGACTAGTTCAGAGTACACAGAGGGTTCCTGAGATGTATTTTCGGGTCCCGACAAATAATGAGCGCCTAATTAGCTTGAAACGACAACCGCTCCAACAGCATAGTATAAATAGGTATCTTTTAGAGATAGTGGGAGAGATGCTTTTTTGGAGGGACAGTCAGTAGCAGCATTAGGGAAAGACCTTCCGCTGATTGTAATCCAAATACCCAATACAATACACACATGAGTAGGGTTGTTATTCTCACCGGAGAAGGCCCGAACCTGTATAAAAATCTCCGTATCTCTTTCGTCTGCGTGATCAATTGTGGAGACCCCCTGAATCAAACAATCTTTATGTAAGATCGGTTCTAAAACACCGACACAAGCTTATACCAAGTTCTTACAAGTTCTTACCAATGCCGCAAGGAAGTGGTACAACTGGTGGCTGGTTCGTGATACTCTCACTTGCGATTAACCCAATGATTGCGAGGAACGACACCTCCTGAGTTAGTAGGAAGTGGAGCTTGGAAGGCTTCAACATGGTAGCAAGAATCAGCCATAATCAAATCAGTTAATACAAGCTGAAAGATTGTTCAAAGTACTAGCCAATGTTGCTGATCCTAGCCTAATCAAAGCTAGCTAATCAAAGCCCTATACAGAGAAGTGTATGTACGCACACGCAACGATCAATGTAACTTGATGCAAGCAAGGGGAAGCCACACAACAAGTGATAGGAGAGACTCTAGCCAACTACTCAAACTTCTATAAAGGGCACAAGATTGCTCGCACGACGTAGAGCACAAAAGAAAACAATATCGGTAGAATGCAAACAGCCCTCTGGATATAGCAGAAACAATAGCTAGTCTCAAATGATGAAAAAGCAGAGTTTTATATGGCTTATATATGCTTTTCTGAAAGGTTTCGACGAGATCTACAACTTTCCAGTTGAGACAAACTCCACATTCCGAAAGTAAGATCGAAGGAAATGGCAAAAAGAGAAACCAAAAACTTACGACGCGAATTCAGGGCTGAAGATGGCCGATTTTGGGGCACTTGAAGGGAAACTAGTGGCTTACATAGAAAAGATGCGCCTCGTCATTAGCTTCGAAACGAGCACAAGAACATAAAAAATGGACACCGTATGCAAACGTTATGCCCATTTTACTGAAGGTGTCTCGGAAATAGAATCCTACTCGAACTCGAAACCGACTCGTGTTCAATCTTGAAACTACTATATCTTTTGATTCCGTGGGCCAAACTTACTGAATTTTTTTTGGAAGCTTGTGGCTATATGTAGAAGATCTCCACTAATTTTTATGCACTTTTCTTTTCGTTTTCTTTTTCTTCGTTTTTTTCTCTACCGTGGCTTTTGTTTTTGCGATTGTCTCTTTCTCCTTCTACTATTTGAACGACCCTAGGATTTGCCGCAGGTCGCAAATAACATCAACTCTCCCAAAAGATCACAACAATCTTATCTTTTTTTGGATTAACAACAATACAAATTTTCTATTTTTGGTGCGGATTAGAGGAGTTCTAACCCACGAATTTCTATTTTAGATGCAAAAACTAAGAACCCTGAAAGAGTGATCAAGCGATGCGAAGAAAAACACGAGATGCAAACTAGACATCGACGAACTAGACTCTAACTAAACTAGCAATCAGCAACTTGAACACGACAATGCAACCAATGAATCAACGAACAAAAACTGAAAGAAAAATTGCAATGGCTCAAATTGGTTCGGTATGGATGATAGATGCGAAATTTTTTGGGGTAATTTTCTAGACTCTAGGTATGAAAAACAAATATACTACTAAGGGTACTGATTTCTCACCGAAGAACTGTAGCTCTGATACCACTTGATGAATCCGAAGGTCTTATTTTTGGCCCGATCTTTCGATGAGAAGATAAGTTCGGTGGTAGTCGCTCAACTCTCATAATCCTAGCTACGAACTCGCAAGGCCCGAAACCACGCAATCGCTGAACAGCTCGACAAGTCGTTATCAATCGTGCACGAATACCCGGATGACCTAACCACGAAGGTCGAATCCTACATACACCGAAGAAGCACGCAAGAACAAGATAAAGCAATCTGAAATTACAAATAGGAATTGAAATATTTGAATTGAGTTGGGATTCTGAATAAGGATCTTAATTGGGTGGTCTAGTCGACACACGCAAAAGATACAAATTGCAACTAAGGTAAACTAAACATAAACAAAATCCAAGAAAAACTAGAGGGGTGCGGCCTCCTTATATAGGGGCCGCACATATCCAAGAGCTAAGAGGGTGGTACTATTCATGGATACTGTTTATGTGAACAGTACGGCCGCGAATAGTACGGCCCAAGGGGGTGGCCAAGGAGGTGGTCGGCCCAAATAGGTTACAAAGCCTAATTTGTCCCAAATAGGTGACACAACACCTCCTTTCGATGATTGCAGCGTTCACATAAGGAATTTGGAGCTGAGGCCAGATCCGTTTGAAAGAGGACGAGATAAGCTTTCAATCAAGTACTCGTGGACCTCAAACGGAGTTCGTACGCGAAAGTTATGCCTGGTTGAAGTCAGGACTGTCTCCGAGGGCCAAACTGGATTCCAGAATGTGTCCAACTTAAACTCTTGCTTTGCTTGGACACAAAGTGACATGGAAACCTTCCTTGTATCATGACATGGAGTAGCGCTCATATCCAAAGTGTTGATGTCCTCATCAGGTAGTCTGACCAAAATCACCGCGCAGTCGATGAAGGTAGGGAAGAGCCGAGGCGACGAGGTGAGATCAATGGTTGTAGCGGCCTAGGCTAAAGGAAGGATGGAATTAGAAGTTGGGGAAGGATTATGGCGATGTAGATATGCTCAATGTCGGAGATGGGGATGGCGATGGTGAAGACCTTGGACAGACTCAGGGAAGATGGGCATTGGGGTGACGATGACAAGATGTGGGTGGTCGAGGGAAGGAGAATGATGCCGGAGGGTGCAGGGCGTGGTCTGCGTGAGAAGAAAAGAGAACAGAGGGAGAGAGGGAGATAGATGGAGAGAAGGAGGCAGGAGGACTCAGAGACGGGGATGGCGACGGTGGTGGTGACCTTGGCCAGACTTGGGGAAGACGGGGACTAGAGGGCGGCGGGATCCAAGTGTTGGGGCGGCGGCGGCAGGATGCGGGTGGCCGAGGGGAGAGGAGAGGCGCATGGAGGGGGACGTCATGGGGAGTCCGAGAGGCCAAGGCGGGAGAGCGAAGGCCTAAGCCAAGCGGAGGCCGAAGACAGAGGGGGCGGCCAGAGGTGGAGGCCTGACACGGAGGCCGGACACTGAGGTGGCGACGACAAGATGGGCAGACTTGGAGAAGAGTGGGGAGGACCGAGAGAGATGAGAGAGGGAAGAGAGATGAATAAGAATGGGAGAAAGAAGAAAGGAAATGAGAGGATGACATGTGGGCCCGGTAAATATTTTTTGGCTATATTTGCTAAGTGGTTGTCATGTCATCAAAAACAAACTTACGCGTCAAAACTATTGATATGTAAGCGCCACGTCAGACAAAATGGGTTGAGGGGGTAAAGTGAACGATTTTGATAGTTGAGGAGGGTCGGGTGTCCGGTTTTGTAGTTTAGTATTGATTTCTGAACTTTTCAAATAGTTCGGAATTGTAAAATGAACTTTTTTCCTTTTAGTTACACAGAACCAAGGCGTCAAAGCTAAAAAAACACATCTACTCAGTTCCATGTTTGCCGATTAGAGTTATAAGTGATTAGCAAGACTTGCAAAAGAACGACAAATCTGCAACAAGCATTCATGGAGCATCAGAATTAGTAAAACATAGCACTGCTGCACTGGCCAATTCACGAACTGATGCTAAAAAGTTATCGTTGTCAAGCCTGAGATAAATAAGCTTTAACCATGAACTATGCAATTTACATTCCCAACAAACCATGTTTCGATCATCTAATAAATAATCTGATCATCGAATTTTCTGTACAGCATGCTGTCAAGCAACAACCACCAATGTTTAAGTCAAATCAGCAACAGTTCAAACAAAACAGGCATACAAAAATAATCTCAAGTGCCCAGATCTGAATTTTTGTACCAAAACAATCTCAAGTGCTCACAGATCAGAGCTAAGTTTATTACCAAAACTAATTTACACGTCATCCCAAAAAACAAGGGATCATATTGATCTGGATCCAAGCACTAGGCCAGTAGGACATCACAGAACGAATCAGGGGGAAGTGAAATCGAGATGGAGGCGTCCGGTTGGTGGGAACTGGGAACAGGAAGCAAGCACGGAGATTGACCACGAATGGGGAGAGAGGCGGAAGGGTAGCTCAGTGTTCCGTCGCCGGTCAGGTCGCAGCCACTCGCCGATCCCGCCTCCCTTAGCCCTCGCAACACGCGGATGAGCTTGCTGTCGCCGCCGACGAGATCGCCCTCGCTATCTAGGGTTCCTCGCGTGATGACGCGACTCGATTCGTGGCTCGCGAGCTTGCTCCCATCTCCGTCGGAAAAAAAGGCAAAATTGGTTATCACGACGCTCAACTTTTGTGTCATTAGCCGTTGGATACTTAAAAATTGTGTTATTGCGAAAAGATATTAAAATTATGTGGCTATTTGCTCTAAGACACTAAGACTAATATAATAATATTATTCGCTGTTTCGAAGTGAGAAACAATACAAAATGACCTTCGTACCTTTCCCCCTTGAGAGGAATGACGAGTGGGGCCGTATTAGTGAAATAGAGAAAGAACAGAGAACAAGAGAGAGAAACAGAGGAAGCAGTCGGCAGTTCTGGTCGACGACGCTGTGGAAGTCGCAGCCTCGCAGGCGATGAATGGTTGGCATGGCTGGAGGCGACCGGAGGTGGCTGGTCGATGACCACCGAGATAGAGGAAAGAAACGGCGGTGGTGACGAACCGAGCTTGAAGACGGACGGCAGGGACGGCGACGGGCTCGTGGCCGACGGAGGAGGAGGTTGTAACATCCCAATTTTTGACTTGTGTTTCAAATGTAAGAAAATGGTTAGAAATCAAAACTTTTTCTTACATCTTGTATTTCCTATATGTTCTAAGCAATTCTTGTATAAGAATCATGGAAATACAAAGTCACAAGTCTCTTGATCCAAAAACCTTGTCTTCCAAAAACATTCTTGTCAAATCTTGTGATCATCTTTTGAAAATATTTTTCCTAAGTTCCAGGGTTGGTGTGTGACCCCTCTGAAAAATTTCATAATTTTTAGAAATTGTTTGAAGGCTTTTGGAGGGCAGTCAAACCTGTTTGACTTTTAGTCAAACCCTATTCCAGAACCTTGCAGAATTTTTGGAGAAAAATGCACTATATAAAAACCTCTGAGAATTTTATACAAGGTTAATATCTAAGTTGGCAAGCTCCTGTAAAAATTTCAGAATTTTTGGAGATGTTTTGCTACCTCAAACAATTCCCCAAAGTTCAGTTCTTCTAAAAATCATAAAGTCAACTCTAGTTCGAGTCAGACTCGGGCTCGAGCCCGAGCCCAACTCAACTGACTCGGTCGAGCCAAGTCCTTAAGCCTGGTTTGGGTGCGAATGTTTCGGCCGTTGGATTAGAATCTAAGGCCCACGACCTCCCCTATCGCTCTCAGACCTCCGGAGGTCTGTAGAGCTCTGGACCGTCCGATTTTGATCGTGGCGCTCACGACCACCCCAGCCTTCTTCTTCCTCTCTGTCTTCTTCCTCACGCAGCGTGTTCCGACAACGAGCAATGGGATTGTCTCGTCAAGTGATCCCGTCAGCGTCCCTCCGGTCGGGACCCTCGTTGACCTCCAGTGCCGCCGCAATCGTGCGCCTCACCTGCTCCATCTTCTCTGTCTGTCCTTGGTGGTCCCTTGAGCTGAGCTCGCCGCAACTCACCGCAGGTGTCCCCTTTGCTTTTGTGCCGTGCTCAGTAGCTTCTAAAGCCCCAGGTTCCTCTTCTGGTCTTCCCTTCCACTCGCAAACACCACCAGCTCACTCTCTGAGTGTCAAACTCAAACCGCAGTGAGTTTTTCTCTCCGCCATTGTTGCCGTGGAAGCTCCGCCGGTGACCTGGGAGCTCCAGTGGTTCTTTGAGCTTCTTTTCTTGTCGCTTGGACCTCCTGGTCGTTTGGAGCTTATCCATTAACTTGAAGTCTGGTTTGTTTCTCAAGGACAACTAGAATTCAAGTTCTAGGTCTTCGCGGCCGAAAAAGGGTCTTTGTCGTTTTCAACTCCGGTGAGTGTTCTCCGTCCAATCCTCTGCTCCTGGACCACCTATGGGCCATCGTGACCCTGTTCTGATCATTCTATTGTACTCAGTTTGCTCAGAAGTGCTTGCCGCGCTGTCTTCCTCAACTCCGGTGAACCGCTTCGCCGCTAGCTCATCTCCGTGTTCCTCTGGTCCTCCTCTGCACTCAGGTGAGCCCACTTGGGTCCAGTAGAGCTCAGGGACCAGGTAGTTTAGAAGTGTAGCACACTTTTTCGCATTTTTGGTGTTTACCGAAAGTGGTCCTCCGTCCCTCTCCAGCTCGCCGGCGGTACAGGCCACCTCCGCCGTCGAGAGTGGTACCTTTATGTTCGCAATAGTATTAGGATCATTTTGTAACACCCCAGCTCAGCATTGAGCCTGAAATGCTACTAAAATTAAATTAAACTAAACTAAACTAAGACCAATTACAAATTTTCGGCAAAACCTCCTTTGTATAGTCAGCTATACCGAGGTTCCAACAATTAATCATGGCATTTATCAATATCTTCATAATCGAGTTCATTCAAGCATGTGATAATCTCATAAACATAACCAAAATTTGCTATTCTCATTATTACGCTTAATCGAAACTCAAACCACCATAAGTAATTCTTAAGATTGAGTGGTAGTGCGTGCATCCAAACATCTACTCCCTCCCATGCATGCGGGTCTTGCGGTTGTACCTAAAACACATCAAAGCAAGAGTGAGCCCAAAGACTCAGCAAGTACCAACAAGGCTAAGCAAATTATCATTCATAGCATCAACAATCCAAGATAAACAATGCACCAAAGTATAGCCTTCATGCTCATGTGAATGCAACCAATGCAATGCACCTTTTCAACTTTATCTCTTTCGCATTTTACGGTAATGCGGGTATACAACCGCCGTCAGATACTCCTTGCTCGTGCCCACCGGCACAGGGACCAAGAGCCTATACACCACATGTATAGGACCTTTGCCCATCATCTTAATGATGGGGACCTCTTTACTCATAGCCCACATTCCACGAATGGGACCTCAAGCCCGTCATCTACATGACGGGACCTCGAACATGCATAGTCACCACGTGACCAATCCTCCAATATGATTGCATGATGCACATGAACAAAACTTTAAACCATCATACATATGGATTCACAACAACGACGTGCATGAATAAACTTATTCATACTTCTAGCATTCCTCATCATTGACATTCTTAGCATTCTAGTATCCATGAATAGCACATATATTCATAATACTAGCAAACATGAACAATCCTTCATGAATAATAATTAATCATATCTCAAATATTTACCATCCTTAATCATACATGTCACACTATCAACCTTGCATGGTTAGTATGCATCAAAGTACTAGCACCTTCTATCAAACATTCATACATATTCTCTCAATCAGAGTACTTGCATTCACCAGGATAAAATTGGAACTCATCACAATAACATCAACTTTAACCATAAATAGCATTCATCAAGATAAATGGAAACTCATCACATTAACATTCATGCATGGCTATTACGAGCAAAACACAAACACTCTCAAAGATACAAGCATAAATATGCTATAACCCGAATACTTGCCTCAACCGTGCGAGAACGGTGGACGCGAAGAGGGCGCTGCCCCTGGGATCACGCTCCCACCTGAACATAAATATAACCCCAATCTAAGACCAACATACTGGATCAAAAACATAAATAACAACACAAACGAACTCGCTAATCTCCCAAGCGTTTTCCAATCTTCCAATTTCTAGCGATCGCTTTGGTGATCACTGCGGACAGTCAACTTCTAAAATACATAACTTTCTGCTCATGAGTCCAAATGAGGTGTTCTCAGACTTTCTGGAAAGGTAATTACATTACCCAAATAAACTTAGTTGGGGAGCCCTTTTGATTATGCCATCTACTGCCCCTACCAAGCCAAACTACAGAACAACAATTTTCACGTTGGCTTCTCTGGACAGTACACTAAAACCATCATAACTTTTGCTACGAAAGTCCAAATCTTGCGTTCTTTATCTCTCTGAAAAGGTATGGAAATTACCTACAATTTTCGTTATATTGAGATCCTCTGATTTCGTCTTTAACTAATAGATTAACTCAGTTTTCTACAGACTGTCAGGATGTTGACAGATTAACCAGACAGCGGCACTAAACAATTCATAACTTTCTAACCGTTAATCGGATTTTGGCGTTCTTGGCGGCCACTGAAAGCTAAGAACATTATCTACATAACTCTAGGAGACCAAAACTCCTAATTCGGCCTCTAAATGCACGAAACTGACCGCACAATAATCTAGACAAAACGCGATCTATTAAACCGACGCAAATCAATCTACCAAACGACATCAACCGCAATTATTACGCATCAAACAACGAAGAACACGCGACGTTACCCTTGTAGAATCGTAGCAAGATGATGAACTCTCCCCACAAAGTTGATCTCCTCTCCTTTCTTCACTTGATCGGCAGCAGGGAGCACCGACGGCGAGGAAGGGAGGCACCAATGGAGGGGGGCACCACCATGGAGGAGAGGTGTGCTACAGTAACCGTGCTACAGTGCATCTAGGGTTTTTCCCCTTCCTTTTATTGGTGGCCGACCCCTCATGGGCCTCCTGGGTCAAGGCCCAAGGCCCAAGTTGTCGAAAAACTGCAGAAACCCCCTTTTTTATGTCTAATTTCTCTTTTGAACGCTTTCTTTCGTAGAATAAATTGGAGTATTACATTAAAACCCCTCTTTCTCCTGTTCAATCGCTTTGCTAAAAGAAATATTCCCCCAATTTTAATTATTCTCTCCCGATTTAATTATTCTCTCCCAATTTAATTTTTGGGGTATTACACATTTTGGTGACTTTGGTTCGCACCGCCGTGGCTTTGGTCGTCGGCGACGTGCCGGCGAGCTCAATGCGATGCTCTGTACTTTGTCGCGATTTTGTCAAGTCATTAGACCTCTTCGGTTTCATCCTAGCCGTTCACGACCTCCCCAGGTTTAGATCTGAGCCTTAGATTCCTTTATGAAAAGCTTTAAGTCTCAGGACCTCCTAGGGTTAATCTTAGCCATTGATGACCTCCTCAGATTAGATTTGAGCCGTAGGATCCTCCTCTTGTAAAGTCTTTAGCCGCAGGACTCCCTCCGCTTGATCTGGACCGTACAGGACATCCCTAGGGTGATCTGTGCCGTCCAGATCTCTTTCCGTTCAAACCTTGCCTTTGAGGACCTCCGAGTAAATCTAGGCCATTCAAGACCTCCTCGGGTAGATCTTGACCGTCCCAGACCTCCTCCTCGCGGAGATCTAAGCCTTTAGGACCACCCCCGAGTAGATCTGGACCGTTTAGGACCTCCTTTTGGAAATCTTAGCCGTCCAGATCTCCTCCTGTTAAAACCCTGTCGCGTAAGACCTCCCCCGATTGAATCTGGACCGCTCAAGACCCCCCTGGAGATCTTGACCGTCTAAGACCTCCTCCTTCGCATCTTACTCGCTCGCACCTCCTCTCTTTGATCTCCACCTTAAGGACCTCCCGTAGCTCGACCGTTAGATCTTCATCTCGAATTTGGACCTCCTCGGCGCATTTAGAGTGCTAAGTGCCCGATCTCGTTTTCGCCGTCCATCTCCAGATTTGCGGCTGTGGTTGGTGGGAACGTTCGGACTACACGGTTGTGCCTCTCACCATGGGCCATTGGATCTTGATCCAACGGTGGATGGTGATGGGTGCTGAGCACACTCGTTCGGCCGCGCGCATGGGCCGTTCGATTTGCGATCAACGGCCCACAGAGCTCCACGTAGTTTCCGTTTGAGTAGGTTTTGTTTAATTCTGGTAAGTCTTAATTTAACAACTGAAAATTGTATTAAACTTTGAAACTCATAACTGATTCATTTTAAATCCTTGTTAGATGATTCCAGTTGAGTTAAATTCATGTTTGTCTATAGTTTAATCTAAAAATGCATTTAGGCATCATTCTGTCCCAGAAAATTTGGTAAACATTAATAACTTGTTTTTAGTCATTATTTGGATATTCCAAAAATTGAATTAAAACTTGTAAAATGCATAACTTTTTCTGTATAACTCCAAACTGAGCAAACTCAAGCTTGTAAATTTTCTCTGTTAGCATACTTTAATGTGAAATAGGGTTTAGGCCATATTTGTATTCCTAAAAAGTGATATATGCTAGATTTACAACTTTGAAAAATCATAAGTAAATCATTTTAACTCCAAATAGAGTAAACCCAACTTTGCTGACCTTAGGATGCCAGTATCTACGTACCATAAAAATTTCAGGACTTAGATCATTCTAGAAATTTTTGCCATGAACAGTACCAGTAATTAATTTAGTGGAATTAACAGGCTGAGAGAAATTGTTTTAGCCATAACTTTTCCATACTAAATCCAAATGACTTGATTCTTGTTCCTAAATTTGTCTAAAATCATGCCCTTGCTGCTGTATAAATTTTATGAGATTTGGATGAGTTTTTCTGTTGAGTTTTGTTTGGTGTTCTTCGTTCTTATTGGTTTTATCGCCTTTTCGCGTTAGGTTCCGAAGAGATTATTGATATTGAATCTGATCCACAACAGCCAGACTCTGCCCTCCAGCAAGGCAAGCAATGTAACATCATTTGATCATATTGCTCCTATTACTTTTAAAAGTCTAATATCTTGTTTGCAAAACCTAAGTATGTATGCTTCTTGTGTCAAGATTTATTTTGCCGATTAGAGGTAGCTAATCCCACTGCATGGTTGCCCTTAAATGGTTTATCCCCTGCCACAAAACATAAGATATTAATATCGCTGGTGAATTAGAGCTCGGTGATTTAATTATGCTCTTTTATTGTTTTTACGACGTCATGCTTACAATGTTTAGATAACGGTAGAATTGGACGGTTATCGACTTAGTCGATGACCTTGATCACACAAATACTTATTATGACTCTATGTTTCAGCTTCGAGCTATGTTAAATTGTTAAAACTAAAAACTGAAAACAAAATGATTTGCACTTGGGCACAATGGTGAGATGGTGTGAATTTGGGTGTGACTGGAATGGTGCCCAAGTCAGCAAGGACCGAACATCTTGTTACACTAAACCAAGCATTTTTGTGTGCTAACAACATTAAAGGGTATGGGACCTCTCTTGACTTAGTACTTTGGCGTGTGTTAGCTACGAGTCGCAGGTGGGCTTGTGTGTGTTGTGTTGTGGCATAATGAGGTGGTTTATGTGTGAGAGCATTGTAGTTGTTCGTAAGCTTTACCCCTATAGGGTAGTTGACTTTCGGCTTTACAATGTAAGCGTATGGACTTCGGTCCATACGAGCGACTTGTAGTTGATACGCAATATTGGAAATGTCTCGTAGGACTTAGCCGTGCTGGCATACCTTCGGAAGTGTGCTTCATCTAGTGGCAAAAAGTCGGTCTGAAGTGTGGGTACATTGGTACACCCCTGCAAGGTTTTGAACTATTCGAATAGCCTCGTCCTAAGTTATGGACATGCTTGGCAAAGTCTTTCAAGAGTTAGACTACAACCTTTTTAAATTAAAACTTGACATGGGTGGTACGAATGGGTAATTCATGCTATGGTTGTGATGGCTATTGGGTTAGTCATCTCCAGGATGTCTTTATGTTATTACTTATTATATCGCTGTTATTTATGCAATTAAATTGCAAGTTGTCAAAATTGCCTCCAAATTATTATCTATTGCAAATAAAACTTGCTTTATGCTGAAAATTAACCTTGAGCCTTCTCCTTTGATTAAAGCCTGCATGTAGTAGTAACTAGGTTTGTTACCCGTAAGTCTTGCGAGTACATTTTTGTACTCATTTGCTTTGCTTAATTGTTGCAGAGGAAGAGGTTGGTCCCCAAGGGATCGATTTTGGTGAGTTTTGCTGCGGTATGGACGACTAGCTTGGCGGCCCGGTCGGTTGCCATGTGGGTTATGACTAACCAGTTATATTTTGGTTAAAGCCATCTTATGGCACCTTTTGCTTCCGCTGTTATTGATACCTTGATGTCTTTTGGCTAGTTGGCTCCTTTGTAATAACTTTATATTATGTATGTCGTTGCTAGAGTTGTTCTAATATGATGTATGGAATTGATGCATGATTTTGTAACATGGTGTGTATACTGTATTTCTGGGAAGTATACATATCTCGAGGCTTGGTTTATTTGATTTGTGATGCTAGGGTCAATGGAAGGCTAAGCATTACAAGTCAAATAAATCAGGGTCTCACAAAGTTGGTATCAGAGCCATACTGACCGTAGAAACCCCTAGCTTGGTCGTCTTTAGGATATTTTAAAAACTTAGTTTCTAAATATCAAAGGATTCATGAAAATCTTAAGTAGATTATCTGATTTTACTTCTTATCTATCCTAGCTTGCTCATCTCACTTTATTCTTGTTTGACTTTGGAAAATTGTTTTCCCTCTCATCTTCTTTCAAAAGATAGTTGCTTTATCGGTTAAATTGGTTTTGGAAAAACCATGAGAGCTTTAAATTGAAGTGTTGGCTATTTTGGAGTGAAGAATAGGAGCTCCTGGAATTGGAGGATTCGGCCAGGGACATGGAAAAGAAATCTGGACAGCAAGCACAATTTCTGGACAACTAGCTTTTAATTAGTAAGTAGTGCTGAAAATGAGAGGTAAATCCAACTAAAACTTGTGGGGATAAAAGGGTAAGAATTGATATGAGTTAGCTAGGTGTTTAACCCTTCCTTAGGTGGTATTACCTTGCTTTTTTATTGTATTGGACCAAGGATTAGATGCTGAAATTTGTCTTCCTACCTGATTGCTCGTTCTTTCAATACGAGTTAGTCGTGTCGGGAAGTTGGCCTTAAATCTTATAGTTTCTCGTTGTTTCTTGAGCCTTTTTGAAATCTTTTAAAGTTCATTTCCTTGCTGTTTTGTGGCTTTCGTTTAGGGTGATGTTCCATTTCCCCTAGTCCTTGGCTCCCTTTCGCTTTCTTCAGCTTCTAGTCTTCGGGGCTGACCCATCTCCTCGTAGCAGGATGTCTGGACAAACCAGCAGCGAACTAGGTCAGCAAGCTGGCTGGGATGGAGATCTCCCTGGCCCCAACTGTCCAGACAAGGCTTGCAAGCCCCCCTTTGGTGATTGTGACGGATTTTGGTCCCATTGCCCGAGGAACAGCAATTACCTCCTTTTTGCTTGGGCTGTGGTGAAGAGAGCCATGTCGTCGAAGGTTGCGAACTAGGAAACGTCAAGGTCTGCCAGTGCTGTGGTGAGGAAGGATACTACAGCAACAAGTGTACTACAGCCTGTCCAAACTGCGATAAAGGCCACTTGCCTGGGGATCGTCCGGCTGTCAAAGTCACTTGTTTCCTCTGCGAGGGAAGCGACCACTCTCCCAAGGAGTGTAGTATGAACCGGATAATCTCCAGGTCATTAGAACTACAACGACTGCTTCTTTGGTCATCTTTAAGCATCGCAACCGCCAATGCCTCCAAACCAGAGAAGTTCTTGGATGATTTGTCTGAGGAGCTACGGGACAAATTACCAGTCTATACTTTCCCCGACTTTCAGATTGTGGTCGAAAATCCCATTGTTGCTGGGGACAGAAAGAGAAAGCTAAAGGATCATCGCAAGGATCGGGAGAAGGCTCCGGCACCTACCCCTCGTCCTCCGCAGGCCGTGCCCCAATCACATGCACCTACGAGTCAGTAGAGCGGCCCCCGCAATCTAGCCGAAGTCACTTGTTTCCTCTGCAACAACAAGGACCATTATGCAAATAGTTGCCCTGAGAAGGTTGCTCAACCACGTGCACCTGCAAGTCAGCATGGTGGCCTCCGCAACCCGGCTGCTAAGGTCATTTGCTTCCACTGCCACAAAAAAGGGCACTACGCTAACAATTGCCCTGTGAAGGATCAAGATCAGAAGACTGCTCGTGGTCAAGTGAACTCCCTCTCCGCCAAGGAAGCACAGGAAGCGCCTGACGTCATGTTGGGTACGCTACTTGTCAACTCTCGTCTTGCTACTATTTTGTTTGAATCAGAAGCATCAGCCCACCCTTTTTGAAAGAATTCTAGCCGCTCAACTTGGAAGTGGTTGGGCATGGCTTTCTCGCTTCCTTCACTACTACAGAAATCGTCATCACAGACGGTTCGGAACCGTCTGTGTTTTTGTACGTCTGTGATAAGTCACAACACAGACGGTTCTAACTAATAACCGTCTGTGATATCCACATATCACAGACGGTTCTAGTTACCAACCGTCTGTGATACGTCACAACACAGACGGTTCTAGTTACCAACCGTCTGTGATATCCACATATCACAGATGGTGTAACAATCAAACCGTCTGTGATAGTTCTTTCAGCCTAACTTTTTTTTTTAATTTTCGGCTAGCCTCAGGAATTGCTAGCCATGCCCTCTAAAAAACAAGCAGGCAGAAAATATCACAGATGAATCAATCGTTGACAACTCAAAGTGATCATTTATAACTCAAAATCAATTACAAACGAATATGTATCAAATATTGTCGCTAGAGTTATAATTGAATTACAACTATTCAAAGTGAATTACAATTAATGAATCAATTGTTTCAAGGTCATTCAGCGGTGTTGATGGAGTAGTGAAACTGTCCGTCGGCGTCAATGATATCCGTCATGATGAAGGTGCAGAGCCTCCCTCGAACATCCGAGATCTCTCTCTGAACGAGTGAATCTAAATCTATATTTAAGCCCTGTAGCTAGCAAGAGTAAAGTAGTAAGTATATATATATTTAAATTTATAATTGCTAAATAATTATTGCGAGATTGACCAACCTCGGGATCCTTCAACTTAGCACTCATGAGAATCTGCATATGATGGCAAACGTAGAATGCACATTCTTCTGCTTTTTGCTAGCAGCACTGCAAAAATAGAATTACATATATAGGTATAGTTAGTTCGAGACGCATTATTACGAAGTATGATATATGATTATTGTGTTGTAGCATCGCATCGAAATCACGCCCCGTGATTAAGTGTATGCGTTGCTCCTTGTATATCCCTCCTCGCAACATAGGAGATGAACGACCTACATGTTTCCAAAAAGTTAACCTCGACCATTTCAAACGAAGGAAGACTACAATAGAGTTATGTATGGAGGAAATGAGCACACCTGTCGAGTACTCCTTGCACAAGGGTGAAGTCGTGGCTTTTTTGACTAGGGAATCAAGGTATAGTACCTGGTTCCTCTTTGGTATAATGACTAAAAGGATCCAGTGGTGCCTACTCATGTATGTCGCTATAGTCATTAAACCTAAGTTCGTGCTGCGTATAAAGTACAAATGAAATTTGTATAGCAAGTAGTGAAGCACTTACTTCTGGTTGTAGGGCACCATTATGTAGTCCTTGTCGTTTTGAGCAAGCAATCCTGTCGTTATGTATTTTCGACGAGGATGCGCTCGCCAAGATGGTTTGCTCAGAGACCATGTGTGGTCGAGAAACCCACCGGTTCTTTCAATCGTCGCATTTTTAATCATGTATCTATACATAAGCAATGAGTTGTTATATTAATCGGTATTACGTGAATGTAGAACTTGATTGTACACACTTACAGTGTTCAGCATCGTAGAAGTGAGGCATCGAGGGCTTTGAGGTTGAATAGGTCGAATAAGTCGTCGAAGCCCACGACGAAGGGGGCCGGCTCGTGGAGGAAATACTCCTCTGTGTATCTGACGGTGATTTCATCAGCGCACCCTTTCTCTTTGGTCTTGTGCAAGTATCAGGTATGTAAACTCTGACAACCTAATCCAGCGTAGGCTAATAATGTGGTGGTCGCCAACGGACTTCCGAAAAAGTATTTCTTAGGGTTAGGAGGTGGAAGCGCCTTAATATTCTTCGATTTCGATTAGTCCTGAATGACTTTCCCGCTACGCGTCTTCCTGTGAGACGACTCGGGAACCGATACGGTGGCACGCTTTTTTTGTTCGTTCGGTGTCTTCTGCACGGGAACCGATGAGGCGGGCTTCTGAAGCGAAGGTTGAGGTGTAGTCATGGAGGGTCCTGTTGGAAAGGCATGGTCGTGTCGAGATGGTTGGGGTGGAGTCATCAAAGGTTGAGACCGCACTATAGGGTCCAGGGCGATGTCCTTCTTGGGTCCTGTTAGAGAGGCATGGTCGTGTCGAGATGGTTGGGGTGGAGTCATCAAAGGTTGAGGCGCACTGCAGGTCGTGGCGATGTCCTTCTTGGGCCACCGATAAAACCGCATACCGCATCCCCTAGTGTTCGATGTCGCTGTTCGCGAATCTCGGCCGGACGGCCCTAAAATTGTCATGTACCATGTTCACCTGGACCCTGGTGTAACCCTGCGCCATCTGGGCACCGTGCTGCACTATCCCTTCCTTGGATGGATACGCCACCCCCCGCCCAGCCTCAATAGACATCCCAACCATCCTCACTTGGAGCGTGCAGTGCGTCGGCTCCTACGAAATGATACGCAATTAGCTAAGGCGTCCTATAGGTCTATCTTTGGAGCATTCCAGAGATGTACATTACCTTGATATCGTCGATAGGTAATTGGACGTCATCATGTTCATAATTTTGCGTGGACGCGACGCTACTCCAATGTTGAGGAGGACTGGCTCCCAAAACAATGGGGGCAGCTTGCGACTGGTTGAGGAGTAGGAGTTGATTCACTTGGTCCTGCAATCTTGCTATATTTTCTTCAAATTTTGCGATGAAGTCGTCGCACCGGTATTAATACACCCGCATCCTCTCAGGCATTTCGACTAGTCCCATGATCAGTAGCTAGTCCACACAGTAAACAAAATGATAACAAATTCATATCACAACTTTATTAATAAATAACAACAGAGTTGATTACAAAGGAGGCTTACAGGCCCACAATAAAATAAACACAGCGGAAGATGAAGAAGTAGTAGGGTCCAGTTAATCTGCCACAGGCAATCGACTGGGGAAGCGGCCTAGTCGTCGAGATCCGCATCGGTAGCAAAGTCCTTCTCCTCTGAAATTTTGTTTGCATAAGCAAGAATGAGCACAACTTCCGTGCTCGCAAGTTACACCGTCAAGTAACAGGAATGACATGCATATATGGATGTAACAAAGGATGGCTTATAAAGTTATTTGCATAAAGCAAAGATTTTCTTTAAATATCGGTACTAGATTCCAGCGTTATTTTATAACTAAAGTTTATAAAATTTCAATTTTATAGTCGATAACGCTCACACATGAGTGGTGAAGGATATCCTCCTATCACATGGCTGTTTGCCTAATTCCCAATTGATAAACCGGTTTTGAAGAAGTCTTTTCCGACAAAATCATAGTCGCTAGCATGTCCATAACCGTGACACGGCTATTCGAATAGTTTTACACTGCAGAGGTTGTGCGACTTTACCCACATGATAAGACTTCTCTAGTTTGTCAAGCATATATCTATGCCACCGCCACTACCTTTGGTAAGCGGTCTAGAGCACGTGTCGAGGCCTTTACAATGTTCTATCTTAATGTATTCGTGCCCGCTAAGGTTTCGCTACCATTGGACTGGCCATCCTCCGGAAGCCCCCTCTTGCGCCAGATGGGTCTAATGTCTGACCAACGCCCATACCAACAACATAGCACAAACGACACTAAGACATTACAAATTATTTAGCCAGGTCTCGCCCATACGGGACATGTGGTGGTACGGTTAGGCGTAGCATCATGCGCTCGAAGACCGGTCCTTAACTGACTTGGGCAACTTTCCAATAAAACCCATGGGCCTTAACCCTAACCAGATTAAGCCCGTGCATGAACCTGCACCCACCAATCATCCTGTAACATCCCCATTTTGGCTTGTGTTTCAAATGTAATAAAATGAGGGTAAATTAAAACTTTTCCTTCATCCTTTTACTCTTGAAACTTTTCTGAAATTCTTGTAAAGGAATTTTGGGAAATTCAAAATCAAAATCCTCATTTATCTCAAGTCAAAACCTTCTGGGTGAAATCTTGTGTCAAACCCTTGGTAATAATTTTCCTTGGTTCTAAGGTTGCTTGGTAACACCTCTGAATTATTTCATAATTTTTGGGAAGTTATTTGAAATATTTTAGAGGCAAGTCAAACCTTGGTCAAACCTCTGAATCACCTTGGAATTTCTTGAGGAAAATTCCTTGCACAAAAATCTCTGGAAATTTTATGGAAGGTTAATCCTAAAGTCAGCAAGCTCCAGTTAAAATTTCATAAATTTTGGAGTTGATTTGATACCTCAATTAAATCCCCAAAATTTCAGCTCTAAAATCAAAACCCTAGTTGGTCTTCATCGTTCCTCTGCTCGAGTCGCTGACTCGGCGAACCACCTAACCGCACCGAGCGACTCGTGGGGTTGCGCGTGCGATCCGACCATAGGATCCATGTCGAACGCCCGATCGTGGGGCATTCGGACAGGTCGGTTGCCTCGATTTTCACCGTTGGATCTCGATCCAACCATCGCGGATCGCATCTGCTTCGCGTTAACCGCTTTCAAATCAGCGATCACATCGTGGCCGTCGATTCTAATCCGACGGCCAAGATCGAGTGGGTTGGGCTCGACCGCGTTAGCTGTTGAGTCCGAGCCGTTCTATTCTCTCGCCGTGGTGGTGGGCCCGACGTAGCTGGTCATCTTCCTCCTCGCGCGTGTGCCCTGACGCCGTGGCGTAGAAAGAGAGGAGGCGCGATGCCTTGTCACCTCCTTGAGCCCTTTAAACGGCTCCTCTCGCAGCGCATTAATTGCTCGTCGCGGCGCGCCCCAAGTCGCCGAACTCACGGCCTCGCCGCCCGAGCGACGCAGACACCGCTGTGGACCAAGACCATCCATGAGCATGTGCGCTGCTCTCTTCGCCCTCGGCTACTTAAGCCCTCAAGACCTTCAAGAGCTCTCTTTACACCCCTTGAGCTCCAGCGTGCACTCTCTTTGCTTGCTTGAGCCCAAATCTCTAGAACCCTTTCGCCGCCATTGTTGAGTGGAGCTCCTGCAACCCGCGCTCCAGTGGTTTTTCTTCCTTCTTTTGCTTGGTTTGTGTCCCTTACTTCTTGGAGCAAAACCCCTAACTTAATTGTAGTTCGCCACGAGCGGCTCAATTTTGGGAATTGCTTCGCAAGCCGAATCACCCCTTCTTCCTCCTCGCCTAAGGAGCTCCTTTTCTAATTCCTTGCTCATGTGGCATCTCGAGCTATTGGGAAGATGTTGTGATGACCCGGTCTCCCCATTTTGCTCAGCCGTCGTCTCCACTTTTTCTTCTTCTGCGCGCCGCTCTTCGTTGTCGAGTCGCTCGACCTCCTCCGCACCTCCGCATCCTCGTAGCCTTCTAGTAGTCCCTAGAAGCCGTGGCACCCGCCACCGGATCGTTGCGGAGCTTTGAGCGCCGCATTTCGCCGTTTTGGTCGCCGCGCCATCGCCGACTCACCGCTGCTCGGGCCACCACCGACGTGTGGATGGTCCCGGTGTGCGTTATGCTATTGCGGTTCCATTTTGGCATTTAGCTCCCGCCGCCGTGCCTTGGGTCGCCGGCGACAAGTCGGAACACCTCGGGTTCGTTGTCGGACGAAAGCGCAGCGCCGTAATATCGTTCGGACACGAATGACGCTCATTAATGCTAATCATTGTTAATCATGGGTTAGTAATCATTAGCTGTCCTAAACCCACCTCCTCGATCACTTGCATGTGGGCCCGCACTTTTAATCCCGCGCGCTAACCCACGCAGTGCGTGGCCCACGATCATCGACTGTGGGCCCGCCATCTTCAAACCCCCATGCGCGTGTGTTTAAACCCGCATGTGACTTAGCGCCACCGACGGTGGGCCCCTATTGTCGATGAGTCCCTGCTCAAATCGTGAACGCCCAATCAACCTCACCGCTCGATCTTGGATCTGTGGTCGGATCGTGGGAGCAATTGGATCGTCCGAAGGCTCCTCAATCCCACCCTTCATCGCTTGATCGACGCCCAGATGGCGGGCATCCGCTTCGGTCGGTTGCCATCTCGACCGGATCGTGGATCTTGATCCAACGGTGAGCCTCCGTGGGTGCCGTGGCGGGTGTCTTTGTGCGGCGCTGCGCGCTGGGCCGCTCGATCCAGATCGACGGTCCATAATCAACCACGTCTTTTCTTTCGTTAAGGGATATAATTTCTGTAGTTTTATCTTTCCACCAAAATGTTGTTAAAACTTTAGAAATTCATATCTTTTTCATTATAGATCCTTTTGGGTGATTTCAGAGTGTTAATTTTCTTTTAGGCTAGAGGTTAATCTAGAAATGTTTCAGCCCCGTTAAGAACCGTAAATGTTGTGAATCGATTTTAGCCTTTTCAGCCTCTATTAAATATTCCAAAAATGCTATAAAAACTTAGAAAATCTATAACTTGTTCTCTGTAAGTCCAAATAGAGCGAGCTAAATTTTGTTAATTTCCTTGAGGGATGAACTTTAGTGAAGGACCAGTTTGCTAGTGGTCTTTGCTACTGATATAAAGGATGTCCTAGTTTTAGAACTTAGAAAAATCATAACTAATTCGTTGTAACTTCAAATGACCTGAAAATTTATATGGATTATCACTATACCAGTAGGTAGCCACCCTAAAAATTTTAGCTCCAAAATATTTCTAGAAAATATTTTTGCTGCAGTGCTAATTATGGCCAAAAATAGGTTTTTAGGGGATATCTTTTGCACCACAAATCCAAATTAGGTTTTTCCAGTTTCTATGTCTAGGTATATTAGTATTTTACCTTGTGTATAAATTTCGTTGCATTTGGATAATTTTGGCTTGCTCTTTTGTTTAAGTGTTGCTCGTCTTATTGGTTGTTTTCGCTCTTTCGCTTAGGATTCGACATTTGCGGTAACCCCGAGAACGACCCTCCGCAACAAATTGAGCAACGACAAGCGTGCAAGCAGTTTGATCATTTCCATTGACCCCATTACTTTTAAAGTCTAATATTTTGTTTGACTTCTATGTATGCATTGCTATTTTGTTGTTAAATTGATTAGTTAGACCTCTATTTGCATAATCTGTAGGTAAATGGTTATCCTCTACTACCTGAGCCTAGGTTATTTGTTGTGGTTAGAGTTCGATGGATGAACTCTTATCACTTAGTAGATTACGAATGAATATTGCTTAGCCATGCCTAGTTATCGGTAGTATTGGGCGATCATCGACTTAGTCGATGATCTCGATCACACAAATACTTATACTACTCCATTATGTCCAACCCTTGTGTTTTATTGATTTACAAATCAAAAGCTGAAAACAAAACTATATCTTGACTTGGGCACAATGGTATGTTGATGTGATCTGTTGGGCGTGTTGGAATGGTGCCTAAGTCCCCAAGGACCGAGTTACTTGTGTCACTAAGCCAAGCGCTTATTGCGTGCAACCACACGAGGGGATATGGAACCTCTCTTGACTAAGTACTTTGGAAGGTGTTAATTATGAGCTGGTCGGTGGGTGTGTTCTTGTGTGTGTGTTTTGGAGGGGCATTAGCAGACCGGTTAGGTCATCTAATGTGTCCTTCTCCCGTGGGTTGCGGCTCTTAATTAGCATCGCCCATTGGAAAGCGTCTTGTTAGACTTAGCCATGCCTGCATACCAAAGGAAGTGTGCTAACCGTGGTGGCGGAAAGGCGGTCTATCGTGTGGGTACATTGGTACACCCCTGCAGGTTAAAACTATTCGAATAGCCTCGCCCTAGGTTATGGACATGCTTGGTAAGGTCGTGCAAGAACTAGACTACAACCTTTTAAAACTTAAACTTGACATGGGTGGTATGAAGGGTACTTCATGCTATTGTTGTGGTGACTATGGGTTAGTCACTTCTAGGTTGGTGTTGTCATCTATCTATTGTTATAATTGTCTCTCTTTATTTGAACAATAAAAGTTAATTGCAAACTTACTTTGAATCTATTACCTTATTGCAAATGGAAACTTGCTTCATGTTGAAAATAAGTCCGAGCCTCATCCACTTAAATAAAGCTTGCATGTAGTTAATTATAGTTCTGTTATCTCACACGTCGATCTTGCAGTACAAAAACAAGTTTTGTACTCATCCGCTTGCTTAATATTAATTGTTGCAGAGGAAGAAGGTGAGCCCCAAGGGCCTCACTTTTGTGAGTTGTGTTGCGCGCTGTCTGGGACGATTAGCTTAGCGGTCCGGTTGGTTGCCTTGTGGGTAAAGGCACACCGATTGGCTTTTGTTTATCACCATCTTATGGCCATTTTGCTTCATTGTGTATTTACTTATTTGTATGACTTTTGGCAGTCGGCCTCTCTTTTGTAATAACTCTCTTTATATTATCTATGTCTTTCGCTTGTTGCTTTGCTTGGCTCTATGTGTATGAATGGAATTGATGCATGATTTTGTAACAGGTGTGTATACTGCAATTGGAAGTATACATATCTCGAGGCTTGGTTTATTTGATTTGTCTTGTTAGGACCAAGTGGATGGTTAAACAGTACAAGCCGAATAAACCGGGGTCCTCACACATCCATTCCGCCCAAGTCCAAACCATCATTTTATTTTATTTTCCAAGTCATTTGTAAAACTCCCATGACACACAGATGCCAAGGGTACAATTTAATCAATAATTGATTGATGGCTGAAATTTCCCAAAAACAAGTTTGGTCTAAAAGCATGGCTAAGCAATACGTTTAAATGATCCTAGTTCATACTATCGTATCAACCAGGTTTGATCTAGGGTGACAATGTGTTTGATTCAATATCAACATTGGCCATACAAAGGATTTTAGGCATAACTATATATTTAAAAGCGAGATTTTAAGATTCTCGATATAAATAAGCATGCAGAATAATTTAAAACAGAATATAAATAATTTAAAATAGTAGGATGAATATGATCAAGGGTATAACTTGCCTTGCTTGATGAGGTGACGTTGTTTTTCTTAACAGATCACCCAATGTAACTTCGTGTTGAGGTGACGTTGTTTTTCTTAACAGGTCACCTAGTACTCACAAGTACTATCTTCAGGTAGTCCAAGTGTACGATCACGATGATCATACAGTCAAAATCAATCCTCTTATGTTGCTCTTCAGTCAGCGTCGAAATCTGATTCTCCGAAGTCGTTGATGATCACACAGTCAAAATCAATCTTCTTATATTGCTCTTCAATTGGTGTCGAAATCTGATTCTCCGAAGTCGTCGAACTCTAATCGTGCAAATACAACAAATTCAACTCAAATTCAAATAAATTCAAAAGGACAGATCAAATTAACTCCAAATAGAAATATTTTACTTTAGTTAGCTAGATAATAATTTTATATGAATTTACAAACTTGAATGGACTAAAACGGAGTTCGGGAGCAAAAGATATGAATTTTAGAAGATTGAAATTACATGAAATGATAAATTAGGGTTTAAAAGAATTATGGGTCAAATGAACCCAAAATCAAATGATTTTGGTTTAGCTGGCTAGATCTTGTTTTTATAGGAATATAGAAATTTGAATGGACGAAATCGGAGTTCGTATGAGGGAGAACGAACCCCGGGAAGTTCTAAATCTAAATAAAACCTAATTTTCAGATTTTATTGATTTTATTGAATTATTTTTCTAAAGGAAAATCTAATTATTGCGCAAGCATGACGTCGTAGTGATTTTCGAATTTTAAAGAATTAAAGAAATTCGACATGTGGGACCCACATGTCGGTCTCACACTCACATGGGTCGAGTCCACTGTGGTTGGGAATGGGATTGGGGCGGATGTGGCGGCGTATGCACATGTGGCGCCACGGGGATGCGCATAAGCGTTAGCGCCGGCGTGGCTCCGAGGTGAGGCGAGGTGGCGATCACGTGGTCGACCACTGAGGCGAAGGCGGCGGCGGCTCGGTTGCGAGCTCGCCGACGATAGATAACTCGGCGGGGAATGGATGGCACCAAACGAGAGAGTGGAGTGTGGGGGTCACGATGCTCACCGGGGTTGCACGAATGCGCGGCGGAGGATTACCGGCGACGAGGTTAAGCGGCGGCGCGATGCGGCTTTCGGCGGCGATGGTGTTCGGGTGGTTCTCTGACGATGCCAAGGTGCGCGCGGGGTAGCAGGCGTCACGGCGATGTCGAAGAGGGGATCGAGGTGGCCGGAGCGGACTTGACGACGCTGGAGAAGACGATGGACCAAGCTTCGGGGCTCGCCAGAAAACATCAAATTCACGGCGATTGAGGGGAGGAGAGGCCTCTAGGTTTGGCGCGCTGGGATGGGCGAGAAGGAGCGGAGCTCGGGCGCTACTTATAGGGGTCGGAGGGAAGCCGGAAGGTGGAGACCGTGTGCGGGGAAGGTGGCGGCGGCAGTTAGTACTCACGGGTGAAAACGGCAAAACCGACGCGAAGAAAGGAGATCATGGGCGGAGTGGAGGCGGCGAGACGTGGGCATTTTAATGCGCACCTTCGCGTGAAAAAAAGGAAGTGAGAGGGGCGGCATTGATGGAGCTCGCGGCGTGTTAATGGCGGCCGGGCGTGGCGCGAGGAAGAAGAAAGGAATGAAGAAGAGGAACGCGGGGAGAAGAGGGGACGCGGGCTGTCGGATGGGTATCTGATGGTGTGAGAGAGGCGGCGTCGCGTGGGGACGAGGATGTCGTCTGATTTAAATCCAACGACTCACAACGAATGAGTCGTTCGGAGGTCCCGAAAGTCACGAAGAATCTTGGCCGTTGGATGCCGATCCAACGGATGAGATGTGTGCGGGGTTAAACACGTGGGAGCACGGGATGACGTGGGAGAATAATAGCCGTCCGATGTAAATCGGACGGTGGGGACGAGAGAGAGGAGAGAGAGAGGTGCGGGTGGCTGGAGTGGGCCGGGGGCGCGTGGAGATGGGCCGAGCGCGGGAGATTTCGGCCCGAAGGCTTTTAGGGGTTTTAAATTGATTTAATCCAGATAATTCAAAAGGACTTTAGAAAATAGCAAAATATATCCAAAAATTCTAGAAAAATTCACAGAAATTCCTAGAGTTATTTTGGACTTAAATAAAATTATTTCCAACTTAAAGTTGGCTATAGTTTTAGCAAATAAATTGTTTTGGCTTTAAAATATTTATAAAAAGGCTTTTAAAAACTCAGAAAATTCTATAAATTAAGTAAATTTTTATTTTTAAATTCAAATCCAATAAAACTTCAATAACTTCAAATAAATTTTAAATTTTTGACTTTCAAAACTTCAGAGATTCAAATAAGGCAATCAAACTCTGGCAAATTCTCAGAAAATCCAATTAGAACCAAAACTTTATTTTATTTTATTTTGGTAACATAACTTTGGGATGTTACATAAGCACCCGTTCTCTTCCTTCAAATTTTGTAGTAAGCACATGTTCCAACACTTTGTCGTACTCGGCTTTGGATCTCTTCCTGCTCCTATACGTGCAGTAGTCATTTGAGAATCCATCCCTCCAACATACGTTAACCTCTTTTCCTCGCGTGCGACCCGGGTGATCCTTATTTCCCAGGGCCGTAGATAGTATATCATTCTCCCTGTCTGCTTGGAAGGAGCCTTCGGAACACGCCGTGAAGGGCGTTCGACCCGTGTTCACGTACATCGTGACAAGCACGCTCTTGGAGGTCCTCCACGCCTTTCCCATCGAGAGCAACGCCTGCCGTTCCACGCACGCCTGGTCTGCGGCTGGGAAAGTGAACGATTTTAAAACTTCGTCCCACAGCTCGCGTCTCCGATCATCCGACACAGTGTCCCAGCTCAGTGTGGTGATGGGGACCGTTCCTTCCAAGTATCCCGCAGATGGTCCGGAATCTCGCGCTACTTTGGGGGACTCACGGGGATCCCATTGGCATTGACCTCCGTGGACGGTCATTAGGCTCGGAGAATTTTCGATATTCCTCGCCATCTCGCGACGCACCACTTTCTCGGAGATCCAGACGATTCGCGACGCCGATGACGACGGTGCGGACGCCATGTCGCTACTTGCTATCTATATATGCACAAAGCAATATGCTTAAGCTCTAATCCACCCGATTCAAGCGATTTACTCAACTTAACCGAAAATGATGCACAAACGTAATATATAAAGAAGGATTGATGATAGTTTGTGCTCTCGTATGAGAGTTGCAAAAGAACAAGTCTTTGCCATCTCAATCCTATTATCTATACTCTTCATTAAATGAATATGATAGTATAAATTCAAACTATGAGCTCTAAACAATACTTTGCTTAATCGTCAAATGATCTCAATCATCACGAAAATGATCTTAACTATCACATTCAATCTCAAGATAAGACAAAGTTCATCACAGAGCGAACCATAAGAATCATAATAACTAGCATTCAACCGAAAGTAACAAATTAACAGTATATCAAATTGACAGTAGCAAGTAATACAATAGAGCTCAAGAATGAACTAACTATCATATTCAATCTCAGTATAAGACAAAGTTCATCACAGAGCATGTCAACAAAGCCCACTGATCAATTTGCAATATCTTTAGTACTAGATTCAGTTCACATATTATCAAAGTCAATATATCCACCGGGACAACAAAAGGCACTCTGTTATGAAAAACAGAACAGAGCATATAATGTAATAAGTTGTAGCAACAAATATACACATGTACATATTGTACATCATGAAATAAAGAGAAAAACAACATAAGCATGATAATGAGTTGATGACTTACTTGTTTTGATCCTAACATATATTTCTTTTGCGTAGTGGGCAGTCCAAGACTTCAAGTATATCAAATTTGCCTACTACAACTGCTATTCACAACTACTACTAATTCTACTACTACTAGTAGTAGTAATCCTGCTACTGCCTACTACTACTGCTGCTATCTAATACAGATACTGCTACTACTACTAGACTACTAGTCTACTACTGCTATTACTAGTACTACACTACTACTACTACTAAAACAGAGCAAGCAGAGGGCGCGAGCGGTGCTGGCGCCGGCGCAAGCAGAGGGTGACTAGTCGACGATTAGTCGCGACTAGTCGTGCGACTTAATAACATTGCTAGCTCATACAAGGATAATCTGAAGCCAAAGTGATGCACAAACGTAATATAGGAATACTCACAGAAGCCTTATCCACAGATTGAGAATAACTATGTATCTCACAAAGATCAACTAGCTCATACAAGGATAATCTGAACTATGCAGAACTGACAACCAAAAGGAAAAAAGCTATATATTAAACCTAACAACAGAAAGACAAAGTGATGCACAAATCGTAATATAGGAATACTCACAGAGAGGATGCCGCACAACAACTCACGGTGCAAGGAGGAGGCCAGTGCAGGGGAGGATGCCGACGCGGGGAGGAGGGAGGCGCGGGGAGGAGGCCGGTGCAGGGGAGGAGGCCGACACGGGGAGGAGGACGGCGCGGGGAGGAGGGAGGCGCGGGGAGGAGGCCGGTGCAGGGGAGGAGGCCGACACGGGGAGGAGGACGGCGCGGGGAGGAGGCTAGTGCAGGGGAGGAGGACGGCACGGGGAGGAGGCCTGTGCAAAGGGAGGAGGCCGACACGGGGAGGAGGCCGCGCGTCAAGGCGGAGGCAGCGTCGTCGATGTCGGGGCGGCAGCGTCGGGGCTTACGGCCGGGGAGGTGAACGTGCGAACCCTACAGGAGGCGACAGAGCGCGCGAGAGCCTAAGGGGCGCGGGAGAGGAAGTGACGAGTAAAAAAGCAAAACCCTAGCGGTGCACCTCTTTATAAAAAGGCTATCACAGACGGTTCTATTAAAGAACCGTCTGTGATATTACCATATCACAGACGGTTCGTAAGTAGAACCATCTATGATATACTCACATCACAGACGGTTCGTAAATAGAACCGTCTGTGATGAACACAGACGGTTAGTAATAAGAACCGCTCGTGATGTGAGATATCACGAGCGGTTCTCCTTATGAACCGCTCGTGATATGGAGATATCCTGAGCGGTTCAACATAGAGCCGTCAGATAAGTTCAACATGAGCGGTTGGTAATAGGAACCGCTCGTGATATATTCACATCACGCACGGTTGGTAATAAGAACCGTCTGTGATATGCCACCCCTATAAATATCAAGACCTGACAGACCCCCTGCCCTAGCGCCTCTGATCTATTCTTTGGAATAGAGGGGTTTGAGAAGCTTTGCTCAGTGTTAGCTCTCGGTTAGGGTGTTGTGAATGAGTGTTTTGTTTCGGCAGTGTGTGTTTTGTGAGAGGGATAAGCTTATGGGGGAGGTGCATTTCGACTGTGGCTCTTCTCTTACCCTGTCCACTTAAGTCTCATATTGCACTGTGGCCTGAAGGAGAAGGCTTGTGAGGAATCTCGCGGGATATTTGGAATTTTCGTCGTGAGCTCCGAGGGTAACGATCTGTAACTCTTTATATTTGCTCTAGGTTTATCTTTAATCAATTTTAGTGTATTTGGTTAATAGGAGTAACGTATTTGCAGTTTATTAATATAATTTAACACTACTAATTGTTACGTGCGTAGCGTAGATGGACCGAAACTGGATGTACGGTGCGAACCGTGTGAGTGAAGAGTACATTAATGGCATGATTGCTTTTAAAAGAGCCGCGGAGCAGGATATGTTGAATAAGGGGGATAGAATTTATGTACTGTCCATGCATTGATTGCGGTAATCTGAAGATTTTTAACAACCCGGCGCAGATCATAGGGTACTTGATTCGAAGAGGTTTCAAAAAAGGGTATACATGTTGGACCAGTCACGGTGAAGAGCAAATTATACATGAAGTTAATAATGACGACATCACCGAGGAAGTTAATAATGACGACATCGCCGAGGAAGTCAACGATATGCCGGATGTGGACTGTGCTTTTGATGAGGATAGGTAAATGCGATGACAACGGATCGGATGCTACGCGATGCGTAAGAAAACTACAGTGAGAGAGAGTTTTGTAAATTCGAACGCTTAATGGAGGACTTGGGGAAACCTTTGTTCCCTGGCTGCAAGCCGGAATACACAAGGTTGTCAACCGTACTTGAACTGTTGAAATTGAAGGCGAGAAATGGTTGGTCCGACAAGAGTTTCACGGCGTTGTTAGGTCTCCTAGCGGACATTCTTCCGGAGGGAAACGTGTTGCCCAGCACCACCTACCAGGCCAAGAAGGTTCTTTGTCCATTGGGAATGGAAGTAGAAAGAATACATGCATGTCCGAACGATTGTATCCTATATCGTAAAGAGTATGCAGACTTACATGTATGTCCCGTGTGCAAAGCATCCCGATACAAGTGTAAGAATACTGCTAAGGTGAAGCAAGGACCTCCTGCTAAGGTGTTGTGGTATCTGCCTGTGATCTCATGTTTGAAGCGTTTATTTGCGAACTGAAAGGAGGCAAGATTGCTGCGTTGGCACTCGGAGGAGCGTAAGAAAGATGGAAAGCTAAGACACCCTGCTGATTCTGCCTAGTGGAGAAACGTCGATCGAACCTTCAAAGAGTTCAGTGCGGCACCGAGGAACATAAGGTTAGGGTTGAGTTCATATGGAATGAATCCTTTCGGTAACATGTGTAGCCGACATAGCACCTGACCCGTGAATCTATGTATGTACAACCTTCCTCCTTGGCTGTGTATGAAGCGGAAGTACATTTTGATGTCACTACTTATCCAAGGGCCGAAGCAACCTGTGAACGGTATTGATGTGTACCTAGCACCATTATTGGATGATCTTGTGACACCGTGGAACGAAGGGGTACAAGTATGAGATGCGTACAAATGAGAGAACTTCTCTTTACGAGCCATGTTGTTCTGCACTATCAATGATTTTCCTACCCTTGGTAACCTATCGGGCTTCAGTACGAAAGGAGCCAAAGCCTGTCCGCACTGCTTAGATGCTACGGAGAGTGTATGGCTGAACAACTCGCGTAAAACTGTGTATATGCGTCACCGTAGGTTCCTTCCCAGGAGTCACCCATACCACAAGATGATGAAACAATTCGACGGAAATAAGGAGGACAGTTCAGCTCCAAGGGCTTTTAGAGAGAAAGAGGTCTATGATATGGTTAAGGATATCGATGTTGTGCTTGGGAAGGGACATAAATTAAAAACCCGTTAGAAGAACATCTGGAAGAAGCGGTCAATTTTTTGGGACTTGCCTGATTGGGAGCACTTAGAAGTTCGTCACTGCATCGATGTCATGCACGTGGAGAAGAATGTATGTGATAGCTTGATTGGTCTCTTACTGAACATTAGTGGCAAAACAAAGGATAGTGTTAACGCACGGCGTGACTTGGTTGATATGAACATAAGGACCGAGTTAGCACCGAAAGAGAACGATAAAGGACGAACATACCTTCCACCAGCTTACTACACTATGTCCAAGGCCGAGAGAAATGAACTGTGCCAGAGCTTGCATGGTGTCAAAGTTCCGTCTGGTTACTCCGCTAACATTAAGAAACTTGTTTCTATACAAGATTTGAAATTAATTGGTATGAAGTCTCATGATTGTCATGTGCTGATGACACAAATGCTTCCTGTTGCAATTAGGAGTATCTTGCCGAACAAGGTCCGAGTGGCAATCTTGAGGTTGTGTTATTTTTTCAACTCAACTGCTCAGAAGGTCATCGATCCCCAAGGACTAGATGCTCTACAGGCTGAGGTGGTGACGACTCTATGTCATCTTGAGATGTATTTCCATCCGTCATTTTTCGATATCATGGTCCATCTCATTGTTCATCTTGTGAAAGAGATAAAGATATGCGTTCCTGTGTTCCTACGTCATATGTACCCGTTCGAGAGGTATATGGGAATTCGCAAGTCCTACGTACGAAATCGATCTCGACCGGAGGGCAGCATCATCGAAGGTTATGCAACCGAAGAGGTCACTGAGTTCGGCGTCGACTACATGGCTCAGGTGGAACCGATAGGTGTGCCTCTATCTCGTCATGAGGGAAGGCTGGATGGTATCGGGACCATCGGAAGGAAATCAATTACTCCCGATCTGGATACGTACGCTCAAGCCCATTTCACAGTCTTGCAACACATAACCCAAGTGTCCAGACGAGCACAAAGACATGGTACGCCAACAGAATCCAGACCGGTCGGAGGTTTGGATCACGAGAGAGCACAACCGTCGGTTCAACGAATGGTTAAAGGTGCGAATCACTGAGAGGTCATCAAGTGTTGATACACTGCTATGGTTGGCAAAAGGGCCACAATTTACAATTGTCACATGGCAAGGATACGACATAAATGGGTACACATTTTATACGGCACCAGATAGGAAGAGCACTGGTCGTAGCAGCGGTGTCCGCATAGATGCATTCAGTATCGATGCGCTGAGGAGCTCATACTATGGGCAAATAGAGGAGATATGGGAGCTCGACTACGTGCTTTTCAAGATCCCCCTATTTCGGTGCCGTTGGGTCCATCTCCCACAGGTGAAGGTCGACAAGTACGGCGTCACTACTGTGGACCTCGATCGTGCCGGATACAAAGACGAACCATTCGTACTGGCTAACCAAGTTGGTCAAGTCTTCTATGTAACCGACCCGGCAAATAAGAAGCGCTACGTAGTTCTTCATGGAAAAAGAAGGGTTGTCGGAGTTGACAATATAGTGGACGAGGAAGAATACAATCAATTTGACGAGTTGCCTCCTTTCGGAGATGGCATCAGTCTCGAGGAAGAACCCAGTGAGGAAGCTAGCTATATGCGCGTCGATCATCATGAAGGGCTATATTTTAATTAAGAATTTACTCCATTGTAATTAATTTATTCCATAACAACATGTGTTATGGACTTGTAATCTCTTATACGTATATTTTGATGTCAACGTGGAATTGTAATCGCTCCTATCCTTGTGGACCGTCCATCCTTGGATCAATAGCCCAGATCTGTGGGAGCGTTCGCGAGAAAAATATGAAAATAGATTTAATTCCTGTTTAGGGTTATTTGGTGCATTAAAAATTCATTTAATTTGGAAAATAGTCCAGCTGCACCACCTTTCTAGAAACCTAAAAAATTGAAATTTATGGCAAATAGTCCAACACCTTTGCAAAGAAACTGGCATACTCATGCCTAATCCTGCAGTCGTCACTGCAGAAGACGACGTAGTCGTCCCACCCTTCCACACCGCAGCCGGTGCTCGTGCACCGGTGGCCATCCTCCGACAGCGCCCACACCCGCCCGATGGCGGCCTTCTTCCCCACGCCGTCGCCTGGACCATGTCCGCGGCGAGCCTCTAGCACCGCCTGCACTCCCGGTTGGTCTTGGCCGTCTCGCTCCCGCCGCCGGTCGGCTCGCCCTTGACCTAGCTGATGTAATGCTTCCCAACGTCGCGCGTCTCACCGGCCGTGTAGAGGAGGAGGCCGAGCACGTAGGCCGCGGCCTTGTGGCTGGCCACGACCGCCTGTTCAAAGAACATGAGGCCATGCTGCATGTCTTGGGGCGCGAAGACAAGCCCGAGGCCGACGATGAAACAAGCCCCCGGGCTGCCGGCGCCGGCCAGGTGGTTGACGACGGCGAGGTAGCGCTCGTTGTCCTGCCACTTCATCACCTCCTCTCGCTCCAGCGCCACGCGCCTCCCCACGGCGCGTTCCTTGGACACCTTGTACAAGGCCTTGCAACTCCAATATACGTACATACAAAATTCAAGATGTTAGAATAAATAGTAGTACATACGTACATATTTTGTAGGTATAAATATGTACGTACGTTAATCATAGGCTACATAGGTCCTCCATGGGCTGAGGAGAGCTCGCGGCCACACTGCCGACGATGTCGACGACGACATCGTGAGAAAGAGTGGCGATCACCGACCTCCTCGCCTTGGTGCTGGCTGTCATGCTCTGCATGCTCACCTTGGCGATTGCTGCGCGTACGTATTCAATACCGTGAGACGAAGAGCGATGGGAGGTTTAATCTTCGGTGAATTATTCCGTCTTATAAAAAACTAGGAGTAACTGGCACGTGAGACGAAGAGACGCCTGTAACGTTGGCGTGCGAGACGAAGAGACGGTTGTGCGATGGTGAGATGAAGAGACACATCGCGCGGGAGATGAAGAGATAGGAAAGAAATATCACAGACGGTTCTATCATGGAACCGTCTGTGATAATAATATCACAGACGGTTCTTTAATAGAGCCGTCTGTGATAGTACTATATTACAGACGGTTCTATAATTGAACCGTGTGTGAAGTATCACAGACGGTTTTATTTCCAAACCGTCTGTGATAAGGCGTCCTCATCACAAACGGTTCTTATTACCAACCGTCTGTGATACTTCACAGACGGTTGGTAATAAGAACCGTATGTCATGAGGCACTATCACAGACGGTTCTTATTACCAACCGTATGTGAAGTATCACAGATGGTTGGTAATAAGAACCGTCTGTGATTTGGAACTATCACAGACGGTTCCAAAGTCAACCGTCTGTATAAGTTCAACACAGACGGCTCCTTTGGAACCGTCCGTGATGAGGCGTCCAGTATGACCTGTTTTGTAGTAGTGCTTAGCTGTGCAACCCACCTTGGTGGATCGCATCAAGTCCGCTCAGCAATCGCTTTGATTTGATTGGTGCTTTTCCTTCCCTTTACATCCAAGGTCATCACATACCAGTTATTGCCTAAAACTTTCGTGGCCAAAAGCGGCCATAGTCCCCCTAGAAGAAGAAAACTAGCTGCGGAGGGATGACTCCGCATAACTGGCTAGCAGGCTGGGACCCCGTTGTTGGCGGAATTAACCAGACAAATCACTCCACCAGCTAACAACAATCATGCACCACCACCCTTAAAATCAAGAAAGATCTCTTAGTCTGTCAATCCTTGTCCTATCTGGATCTGGTAAGTTTCTCTGTGTCAACTAAAGTGGCACATTTTCTACCAGGTCAGAACCAAGATTCGTACCGGTTGCTTGGCGGAGCTTCAGGTCTCAAAGAGCGTGAGCTTGCATGGTGTATCGAAGGCGATCGTTTCAGATCGTGATTCTTTGTTCACTTCACGACTCTGGCATAGTCTGCAAGGGCTATGAGATTTCGTCTTCCTCCTCTGAGCAAACGGAATCTCGGAATCAAGGGGGGGGGGATTTGTAATATCCCAATTTCTGACTTGTGTTTCAAATGTAAGAAAATGGGTAGAAATTAAAACTTTTTCTTACATCTTGTATTTCCTGTATGTTCTAAGCAATTCTTGTACAAGAATCATGGAAATACAAAGTCACAAGTCTCTTGATCCAAAAACCTTGTCTTCCAAAAACATTCTTGTCAAATCTTGTGATCATCTTTTGAAAATATTTTTCCTAAGTTCCAGGGTTGGTGTGTGACCCCTCTGAAAAATTTCATAATTTTTAGAAATTGTTTGAAGGCTTTTGGAGGGCAGTCAAACCTGTTTGACTTTTAGTCAAACCCTATTCCAGAACCTTGCAGAATTTTTGGAGAAAAATGCACTGTATAAAAACATCTAAGAATTTTACACAAGGTTAATATCTAAGTTGGCAAGCTCCTGTAAAAATTTCAAAATTTTTGGAGATGTTTTGCTACCTCAAACAATTCCCCAAAGTTCAGTTCTTCTAAAAATCATAAAGTCAACTCTAGTTCGAGTCAGACTCGGGCTCGAGCCCGATCCCAACTCAACTGACTCGGTCGAGCCAAGTCCTTAAGCCTGGTTTGGGTGCGAATGTTTCGGCCGTTGGATTAGAATCTAAGGCCCACGACCTCCCCTATCGCTCTCAGACCTCCGGAGGTCTGTAGAGCTCTGGACCGTCCGATTTTGATCGTGGCGCTCATGACCACCCCAGCCTTCTTCTTCCTCTCTGTCTTCTTCCTCGCGTAGCGCGTTCCGACAACGAGCAGTGGGATTGTCTCGTCAAGCGATCCCGTCAGCGTCCCTCCAGTCGGGACCCTTGTTGACCTCCAGTGCCGCCGCAATCGTGCGCCTCACCTGCTCCATCTTCTCTGTCTGTCCTTGGCGGTCCCTTGAGATGAGCTCGCCGCAACTCACCGCGTGGGTCCCCTTTGCTTTTGTGCCTTGCTCAGTAGCTTCTAAAGCCCCAGATTCCTCTTCTGGTCTTACCTTCCACTCGCAAACATCTCCAGCTCACTCTCTGAGTGTCAAACTCAAACCGCAGTGAGTTGTTCTCTCCGCCAGTGTTGTCGTGGAAGCTCCGCCGGCGACCTGGGAGCTCCAGTGGTTCTTTGAGCTTCTTTTCTTGTCGCTTGGACCTCCTGATCGTCTGGAGCTTATCCATTAACTTGAAGTCTGGTTTGTTTCTCAAGGACAACTTGAATTTAAGTTCTAGGTCTTCGCAGCCGAAAAAGGGTCTTTGTCGTTTCCAACTCCGGTGAGTGTTCTCCGTCCAATCCTCTGCTCCTGGACCACCGATGGGCCATCGTGACCCTGTTCTAATCATTATATTGTACTCAATTTGCTCAAAAGTGCTTGCTGCGCTGTCTTCCTCAACTCCGGCGAACCGCTCCGCCGCCAGCTCATCTCCGTGTTCCTCTGGACCTCCTCTGCACTCAGGTGAGCCCACTTGGGTCCAATAGAGCTCAGGGACCAGGTAGTTTAGAAGCGTAGCACACTTTTTCGCATTTTCGGTGTTTACCGAAAGTGGTCCTCCGCCCCTCTCCGGCTCGCCGGCGGTACAGGCCAGCTCCGCCGTCGAGAGTGGTGCCTTTATGTTCGCAATAGTATTAGGATCATTTTGGTGACTTTGGTTCGCGCCGCTGTGGCTTTGGTCGTCGGCGACGTGCCGACGAGCTCAGTGCGGTGCTCTGTACTTTGTCGCGATTTTGTCAAGTCATTAGACCTCTTCGGTTTCATCCTAGCCGTTCATGACCTCCCAAGGTTTAGATCTGAGCCTTAGATTCCTTTATGAAAAGCTTTAAGTCTCAGGACCTCCTAGGGTTAATCTCAGCCATTGATGACCTCCTCAGATTAGATTTGAGCCGTAGGATCCTCCTCTTGTAAAGTCTTTAGCCGCAGGACCTCCCTCCGCTTGATCTGGACCGTACAGGACCTCCCTAGGGTGATATGTGTCGTCCAGATCTCTTTCCATTAAAACCATGCCTATGAGGACCTCCGAGTAAATCTAGGTCGTTCAATACCTCCTCGGGTAGATCTTGACCGTCCCAAACCTCCTCCTCGCGGAGATCTAAGCCTTTAGGACAACCCCCGAGTAGATCTGGACTGTTCAGGACCTCCTTTTGGAAATCTTAGCCGTCCAGATCTCCTCCTGTTAAAACCTTGTCGCGTAAGACCTCCCCCGATTGAATCTGGACCGCTCAAGACTTCCCCCTGGAGATCTAGACCGTCTAAGACCTCCCTCCTTCAGATCTTACCGTTCAGACCTCCTCTCTTTGATCTCCACCTTAAGGACCTCCCTGTAGCTCTGGACCGTTAGATCTTCATCTGACGGGCTAGACCTCCTCGGCGCATTTAGAGTGCTAAGTGCCCGATCTCGTTTTCGCCGTCCATCTCCAGATCTGCGGCTGTGGTTGGTGAGATGGTACAAATACTTATTATGACTCTATGTTTCAGCTTCGAGCTATGTTAAATTGTGAAAACTAAAAACTAAAAACAAAATGATTTGGATTTGGGCACAATGGTGAGATGGTGTGAATTTGGGTTTGACTGGAATGGTGCCCGAGTCAGCAAGGACCAAACATCATGTTACACTAAACCAAGTATTTTTGCGTGCTAACCACATTAGAGGGTATGGGACCTCTCTTGACTTAGTACTTTGGCGTGTGTTAGCTACGAGTCGCAGGTGGGCGTGTGTGTGTTGTGTTGTGGTAAAATGAGGTGGTTTATGTGTGAGAGCATTGTAGTTGTCCGGAAGCTTTACCCATATAGGGTAGTTGACTTTCGGCTTTACAATGTAAGCGTATGGACTTCGGTCCATACGAGCGACTCGTAGTTGATACCCAATATTGGAAATGTCTCGTAGGACTTAGCCGTACCGGCATACCTTCGGAATTGTGTTTCATCTAGTGGCAAAAAGACGGTCTGAAGTGTGGGTATATTGGTACACCCCTGCAAGGTTTTGAACTATTCGAATAGCCTTGTCCTAAGTTATGAACACGCTTGGCAAAGTCTTTCAAGAGTTAGACTACAACATTTTTAAATTAAAACTTGACATGGGTGGTACGAATGGGTAATTCGTGCTATGGTTGTGACGGCTATTGGGTTAGTCATCTCCAGGATGTCTTTATGTTATTACTTATTATATCGCTGTTATTTATGCAATTAAATTGCAAGTTGTCAAAATTGCCTCCAAATTATTATCTATTGCAAATAAAACTTGCTTTATGCTGAAAATTAACCTTGAGCCTTCTCCTTTGATTAAAGCCTGCATGTAGTAGTAACTAGGTTTGTTACCCGTAAGTCTTGCGAGTACATTTTTGTACTCATTTGCTTTGCTTAATTGTTGCAGAGGAAGAGGTTGATCCTCAAGAGATCGATTTTGGTGAGTTTTGCTGCGGTATGGATGACTAGCTTGGCGGCCCGGTCGGTTGCCTCTTGGGTTATAGCTAACCAGTTGTATTTTGGTTAAAGCCATCTTATGGCACCTTTTGCTTCCGCTGTTATTGATACTTTGATGTCTTTTGGCCAGTTGTCTCCTTTGTAATAACTTTATATTATGTATGTCGTTTCTAGACTTGTTCTAATATGATGTATGGAATTGATGCATGATTTTGTAACAGGGTGTGTATACTGCATTTCTGGGAAGTATACATATCTCGAGGCTTGGTTTATTTGATTTGTTATGCTAGGGTCAATGGAAGGCTAAGCATTACAAGTCAAATAAATTGGGGTCTCACAGAGGTGCACAGCGGGCTTGTAGCCGTGGAAGAGGGCCCGAGGCAGTGACGGCATGGGCTCGTGGCCGATGAACAAGGGAGAAGGAAGGAGACTAGAAGGGCAAAATAGACTTTTCGCTAGTCTTCTCTCTTCTCTTCACTCCAGAAATGATATTATATTGGTATTGGTGTCCTAGAGCAAAGAGCCACAAAATTTTACTGTGTTTTGATCAAGACACAAAATTTAGATGTCTACCGAGATACAAAAGTTGAGTGTCCGTAGTCAATTTTGAAAAAAGAAATAGTCGCACATCAGCAGATTTTTTTTATTCAGCTGCAAAATGCCCAAAACGGTGCTAATTTAATAAATCGACCTACCCGAGCAGAGTTTTCCAGCCTAATCCAAAAGTAGTTAGGGGCTGACATTTTACCCCAGTTTTGGGTCCAAGACTGGCCTTCCAAAGGCCCTCGATAAGATAAGTAATGGCTAATCCAATATTTTAAGGCAATTAGAGGCATTGGTAACAACTTTTTTTCACCAACACGGCAACTAGGGTTGGAAACGAGCCGAGCTCGGCTCAGCTTGGATCGGTTCGCTCAGGCTCGTTTCCAAAGCAGGCTCGGCTCGGCTCGTTTGGAAAACGAGCTCGAGAGCCAGCTCGGCTCGGTTCGAAAAAAAACTCGAGTCGGCTCGAAAAGCTCGTTCAAGCCCACTCTCTAAGTCCAGAAACAGAGGCAGAATGTGATTATGTGAACCATTCATCCTAAATTTATAATTCAATCATCATAAACAATAAAACAAAATCAAAAACAAAGTCAACAGGGGTTCATTATCAGTTGCCTAAAGTGAGTTTAACACCAGCAAAGAATCCATTTAAGTGGATAAGTTTTAGTTGTTCATTAATAGGCTATTGTTAGTCAATTCTCCATGTCAAGTTCATCGCTACTGTTTCCTTTACTAGCAATAATACTCATCTGGTTTTTGAAGAAGCCTTCGAATATACACTCATCACACCAATTAAACTGAACTGTATGAGTATGACATGATGAAGTGGGTGGAGATGGGGGAGGAGGAGGGCGGGTGGAAGAGGTGGAGGCAGCGAGTGAACTCCTGAAGCATGTTCGGCCGGTGGTCTGTGGATAAGGCAAGGGAAGAGACTGGGAGTGGAGGAGGGATGGAAGAACAAATGGAATAGGTAAGAACTAATAGAGGGAGGCAACAAAATAGAATGGGGAAGAACTAGAAGTCAAGAACTCGGGAGAAATAACAGAGTGAGGCAACGAGCCAAGCGAGCCGTTCGCGAGCGGCTCGAGCTTGGCTTGAAAAAATGTGAGCCAGAAGCAAGACTTGTCTTGGCTTTAACAATTACGAGCCCGAGCCGAGTCGAGCTGAGCTTGATTCGAACCGAGCTGGCTCACGAGCCTCGAGCTATTTTTTCAGCCCTAACACACCATGCATCGTGCATCTCTGACGTAACCAACCATACATCTCTGCAGACGAAGCCACAATAATTGCATCCCGAGAGTTTATCTTAGCCTAGCCTGGTTACATTTTTGAGATTTTTTTTTAAAATAATCTAATTTTTATTATAAATTACAAATTTATTCTTGCGTTTTTTATTACATGAATATTCACGTGTCGCCTAACAGTTGGGCGATTGTCTCCAGTCGCCCAACGGTTGGGCGATAGGATGCAGTCGCCCAACCGTTGGGCGCCCCATAAATGCGATCGCCCAACCGTTGGGCAATGAATGCAGTCGCCCAACGGTTGAGCGATAGGTGCCTCCAGTCGTCGAACCGTTGGACGACTGGATGACTTTATAAGGCCAGCGCGCGGTCCCCCCGGCGCCCGAGCCCTGCGGTTGCGAAGAAAAGAAGAAAGAAGGAAGAAAGAAAGAAGAAAGAAGAGAGAAAGAAAGAAGAAAGAAGAGAGAAAGAGAGAGGGAGAGAGGGAGGGAGAAGAAGATTTTCTTTGTTAGGTAAGTATTTTGATTTTGTAATGTATATTTTTTAGTTAGTAATTAGTTTATATAGTTTAAATAGTAGTATCTGTAAGAGATTTTAGGTTGAGAAAAAACATTAGGATTTTAGGTAGAGGAAAAAAAATTAGAAAATGAAAGCGTAGTTAATTTGTATGTAAATACTAGCGATAGAAAAATAGTTGATGTAGTTAAAAATAGAAGTATAAGTAACACCTGTAGGAAATTAAAGTTAGAGGGAAAAATTAGAAAATCGAAATGTTATTCATTTGTATGTAAGTAACAGCGATAGAAAACTGTAGTTAGAGACAAAAACTAGCCCGTAGGAGAGTATAATTGATGTTTATGAGAAATATTGAAGTTGTGTTGGTGCACGTGTGACCGACTATCATTGGATAAATAATGCGTGACCGAGCGCATGAGGGCGATTAATTAGGTGTATGAACAAATTAGTAGAGGTAAATTAGTATGAACAAATTAGCAGAGGTTAATTAGCTCTGTAGATGTAACACCCTGGCTATCCGGAAGCCAAGATGTCACCTAAAACATCTAACATACATCCATAATGCGGAAGAACTTGAAACAAGTATATCAACTAAAGACAGCATTAAGATAAACAGGACATGGTGAAGGTATCCTTCCTTCACCTTCTAAGTTATTTAATACTGAACATCAATAAAGAAGGTTCACACGCAGTAATAAATCAACATCCGTGGAGAAGGTATCCTTCCTTCTCCAATTATAATTTAATTATTACAGTTCATCGTTAACGAATGAAATATGGAACTAAAATTTAGACTTGAACATGAATTTGATGTTGTGAACAAGTAGTGCGTGTCTACTCCTCCCAAGAGCCAACATCGGGGTTACCTAAAAAAACAAACAACGCAAGTGTGAGTCCATGACTCGGCAAGTACGATTATCAATAAGATAATCATTCAATATGAATAAGACAAACTCATCATCGTTCGATCACATCACAACCGATTACAAATGAAAACATGATATGAATGCTCAAAATCAAAGGAATGGATCGCACACATGCATATCTCAGTATAGCGATGAAACACCGTCGGTGTTCACTCAAGCCCGCATCTTAACAAAAATGCGGGATCCACTTCCGTATGAAGAACGTTTCATACGGTGTCCAACATTGCCCATCTTGGAGTTAATGGGTCTTACATGCCCATTCGGAATTAATGGGTCTTTCAAATCCACTCCGTGGACGGGACATGACAATGTCCAACACCGCCCACATTGGAATGGTGGGACTTGCAATCCACTTTGTGGATGAAACATGCATAATGAATGCATAGAATGAAATACTGAATATTGAAAGACATGATAACAAAACATGGATTCAACACATATGAAAGAACATAGACAATCCATCTTCTCTCGTATCATACCAAATCACAAAGCATGACCATATAAACATTCATCAATCACAATCTTTAAGGGTGGCAATGTACTTGCCTTCCACGATACTGACGCGTTAGTCGGCAAAGGTGATACTCCTAAACCCGAGGCTTCACCTCCTAAACAAGTAAAATAATTTCAATAAGGACATAATATACCCAACACTACTAATCGATGCTAAACATCGCTTCCTCGATGACTCTAGTCATTAATACAAAACTTAAAATGAAATCAACAATTTCGACATAACTTAATTCTGGACAGCAGCACGGTAATTGACATATCTATTGGTCTGGAACTCGGAATGAGGTGAGACCAATTTCCATGGATTCTTAATTGACATATCTACAATACTCTGGTTGGCCAAAAGTTCAGATTTTGCCTCTAATAAAATTTGGCCTACGGCTCAAATCTGTTGACTGAATTAATAGACAGAAATATCGGCTAAATTAAAATATCCATAACTTTTGTTGTACAACTCCAAATTGGACGTTCTTTAACAATCTGAAAAGGTTATGAAATTATCTACAATAACCTAGTTGGCACGACATTCATATATTGTCTTTAACAAAAAGTGGCACACGGGTCAAAATTAAAGATAGAAACTGACATACAAACTGGACAGACTGACATACAATCTGGACAGTCACAAAGAAAAGTGCATAACTTTTGATCTATAACTCCAAATGAAGTGTTCTTTATCAATCCTGAAATCTAGTGATATCACCTTCAAAATTTGTTATGGGCAAGACCTCTGAATCACCCTCTAACTAGGCCATAAATCAACCTATACAGAGACTGCTAATTCTCGTCAGGATTCTGGACAGCAGATAGTAAATCTATCATAACTTTTGACTCGAAAGTCAGAATTCAGTGTTCTTGGCGGCCACCGAAAGCTAAGATCAATATCTACAAAACTCTAGGAGATGGACAACCCAAATTCGGCTTCTAAGATCACGAAACAGGCCACGCAACATTCAGGACAGAACTGAAATTCTAACGGCAGCAATTCAATCCAATCAAACTAATCGAATTCGTGATCTGAAACAACCTAAACAGCGAGGAAATCGATCATTACCCTTGTAGAACCATCGGAGATCGCTGATCAAATCCCACGAAGAAATTCTCCTTCAATCCTCTCTTCCTTCCTCTTCTTCTTCTTCCACGGTCGGCCACAAGCAGCAGGAAACATGGCGCCGGGAGAGGAGGAGCAGCAAGTGGCGAGGCATCGAGCACGCCGCCATCAGAGCACGGGGCTACTGTAGCACGGCGGCTACTGTAAGCAAATGGGGCTAGGGTTTGGTCCCCTCCTCCCCTTGCCTTCTAATGGGCTGCCGCCCACTCATGGGCCTTGGGCCACTATGGTGGCTCCTCTTCTCGAATATGGGTTGGCGGCCCATACTTCTCCTAAAATTCTGAATTTTAACTTATTTCCTCTCTAATCTTACAGCATTCGATATCGAATAATCGGGTATTACATTCTACCCCTTAAATAGGATTCGACCGAATCCTCACACCGACTCCACGCGAAAGGTCGGTTGCAACTAAAAATTAATAATGTAACATGTACTCGATATGAACAAATCTGAATAATGCTCGTGCATGCGAGCCTCCAGCTCCTAAGTGGCCTCTTTCTCGGACTGAGGACACCACAACATCTTGACGCAAATCGACGTCTGTCTTAACACTCGTCCCGACACTTCCAGCTATACTCATCGGACGAGACTCGAAGGTAAGATCCTACTCGATGGTCAACGTTGTTAACGAATAACAAACTCCGGATCTCCCAGGTACTCACTCCACACCAAATGAAACCAAAAGTGAGTACAACGTGTAGGAATCCGAGACGGTCTTAGCGAAACGACAGCTATCGAAAACAACCCAATGAACCTGGGGTTAACCTTCTCCTTGAAGTCGAACCACACAACAAGCACATAGAGCACGGAAATCGTGTTCCACCTCTCCATTGAACTCTTCACCGAACAAGGATCACCCTCTTTTAACCGGAAACATACAATCAATTCTTTTAAGCAAACTCTTTTACCGGCAAAACACATCTGAATAAGAAAAATTCACATCACAACTATACGTTACCAACTGAGTACTGAAGAGTAAAATCCAGAAATCAGAATTTCATCAAGAAAACCTTTCCACTTTCCAAGTGGCAAATTGCGAATAAACGTCACGAAAGCCAAAGGGGAGATCACTTGAATGCTCAAACCAAATACTTCTTTTGTTTTTCCTGAATTGGAAAGAAGCAAACATGCCAACACAACACCAACTCACAATGCAGAAGACACCAGTCAACAACATAAAGCTCAAATGAGTAACAAGAAAACGCTTCAATACCCAAGGAAACATCCTTTTTCTCAATTCCTCTTTTAGGAATAAAATTTCTCTCAGACATTGGAATTCGAATTCATCGCATACCACAGGGCTCAAACCTCTTAATTTAACATCCTCAAATTAGGCTTAAACCGAAATACATCATCCACACCTTTGTGGAGAGACTCTATTGATTCCATCAACACACTTTGGACCACTCCTTCAATTGATGACATTAATTTGATAGAAGGCACCAAAGCCCTCAAAACCCATGCAATCTCATCACCTCCAACTTTCAGAATATCACATCAAAATTTTCAAGACACCCGCTCATGAACTACAACAAAAGGGTTCTATCGACAATCATTCCACTACTCGAGAATACTCCAGTTTTCTATCTCCTCTACACACCAATCTTTGGGTGACCAAAAGTTTAGCATGAAAACAGAAGCCCAAATTTAACCTCCGAGACCTCTACAACGAATTCCTCTTATAACAAATAGTGAAATCATCGGATTAAATCTCTATGATCCCCACAATTCGACATACTCACTCATTGACATCATCAGAATCACTCATACCACATCGCGATACTTTCAATAGTGTTCTTGATAAAATTGATTACGTTTTCCATACATTTGATAATCCCCAACATTTCAACATGAACCAAGGTTCGGAACTACACTATACCATAGGTCCTACTTAGTCGAACAATATACGATTTTACCTCGAAACCAAACATTCCATCCGAATCAACTTCCTCCAAGAGATTCAGTCAAAACCAACTCATCTTCTATTACTACTCCAATAGTTGGGTAGCAAAACTCACCCCTACAATCACTTAACCACCACCAAACAAACAACAACTTACGAGTTGTAAAACTTTACAAGACACAAAGCGGTTGATCCTTTCTCAAAAGAAAGAGGCGAATAAGAACAAATTTCACCACACAGAAAATGTTACTGCTTCAAGTGAGCACGAGACCAAAAGAAATAACTGCAACGAAGATCCGGGAAAACGAAAATTGAGTTCACTGTGGAGTGCACGCATCCTCGAAAAGGAATAGCAAATAACCACCAACAAGAAGAATGACATTGCGATTGAAACTCGACAACTCTTGAGTGAAAAGAGCAAAAGTTTATGAACAATTCAAATAACCACAAGTTACAAAACTTGACTCAATTCTCAAATATTCATAATGCACTCTCTCCTTTAACACTGTAATTAATTCTTTGACTAACATCACTTTGCCACAAAGAACAAGATAAGGTCTTTAGTCCAAACCACAAGGACTAATTAAGAACCAATAAAAATTCTTCCATACGTTATATTTATTCGTAACAGTTCAACTACACAAGAAACATGAGATCCAAATAATCTCAAACCACCAAACTCAAACATTTCCAATTACAGATTTGTGAAAAGCAAGTAGATTATTCTCCTCTTAAAGGAACCAACATAACTTCTTTGGTTGCAACCTCGCGTTGCCAACTCAAACCAAAGAGCCTTTAGAGTTAAACCACACAAATCTCTTAAGAAGCAACAGGACAATCCAATACCTTAATTTATTTAAAATAATTTCAGTTACCAGATGATTTAAGAGCTCAAAGAAAATATCACGAAAGCTAAACTTGAAATATTCACATCTGAACGATATCACCAAGGGCGATCAAATTACTATGGGTATTAACATCAATTTCCCAACAACAATTAGAAAACACTTCAAAAGACCCACGTGAAAAGAATGAGTTGATTCTTTCTCGAAAGAAGAGACAAATGAAAACGATTTTCACCAACTAGAAAACCCATCCACCACTCGCACTGAACATGGGACCAAGAGAAGAAACCAATTAAGCAATGAACTCACAGAACAAAAGTGGAGTCCACAGTTGAACACTTAAGCCTCACAAGAAGAGAATATCGAACCTTAACAGATAAGAACAAATAAGTACTCGAAATCAAAGCACTTGCATTACTGAAGAACCATTATAACTTTGCAACATATCGCTACTCGATAAACTTCATTTACCACATAAAGCCTGAACCCCCAAAAGATCATGAATACAAATTCTGAAATTTGATCATTTAGGAAATATCACCATGGGTGATCAAATTACTACGAGAATTAACCTCATTCTCACATTTTTAACTATTTAATAACATCGACAACATACATAGTACCAAGAATCATCAAACTTTATTACTCCATCCTAAAACTTCCCAAAGGGAACACAAACCACAAGGTTGAAACAAATTTATCATAACAAGTTTATGCTAAGCAATAACAATATCACAAGGCACGCTAACAAAGACTACTTACGAAATTCATCTACTCAATTGTTGGTGTTGCTCAACACTTTCTTCAACGCTCATTAACAAATGATGATTGTACTAACCACGCGTATACATACGGTACCAATTCTATTTGCAATCACATAACCATTTATAAACATAGATTCACATTTCACCTTTGTTCAGAAATCATTTCAAAACATGATTAAAGATTCACTAACATAATTTCCTATAAACAAGGTTTCATGAGTCGATACACGGCACCCATCCGGTACTTTATACAAGTTTCAACAATTTTAGCATACTAGGAAATAGATAAATCTAGCTCTTATGTAAGATCTATAGGTCTGAATAGATATTGTGATCTTTATTTAACATACACCTGAATCAAATACAAGGACATATCAAATTAATCAGTTTCACTTCCATGGATGGTAGTTAAGAGTAATTGATTTGCACTATGCTAATAACTTGACTTGGTAACTCATATCATAACAATTTATTCGCTTAATCATAAATTCTCAATTTAGGCATGGCAAGACATCATAAAAGGATTCTAACACCTTACTACAGCAAAAGAGAGACTTCAAACCTCAACGCTCGAAGTAATCCAAAGAAACACATAAAGCCAAAGCTTTCCCAAGCAACCGAACTTACAAATGGAAAACTCTTCACTAATCAAGTTACCAAATGAGTAAATGAGTCATTCTTTTTCAATGAGAAAGAAGGAGCAACCAAGAAAACATCAATCTTGCCAATTGACAACGATCATAAGTAGTAAAAGCAACTCAACAAATAAAAGCAATAATTGTTTCAGAGAACCAAGAGGGATCTATGGAAAACCATAACTATCATGGACCACAAACCCGGAGAAATTCATCAACCACCACAGGACAAGAATTGCCAAATTCAGAAATGAAAGAAGAGAACAACTTTCTAAAGTAACTCATACTAGTACAAACGATGATACTCGGGTAACTACTCCTCTAACCACGTCATCGCGACGATGGTGTAACACGTGAATCCTGAGTAACAACCACGACCTCCACTTCTTATCATCCGTTAACAACACGCTTCACCAAAATACTCAATTATGAATATGCAGGATCATCTCACGACAATCAAAGTATTAGTTCATAGATAATGAATATCATAGTAGATCATAGATTAACAACAAGAAAGATAATACAAAAGCAACTCAACAATTGCTCAACGAATGAAACATAACAATAGAAATGCGGAAGCAATAGATTCCCAACCCCACCCTCGTGTACGGTGTGTCATTTAATGTTCTTCTATTAACCACGGACCTAAAGCCCGCTCGATACCAACCGTAACACCACGCTATCAGGAAGCCAAGATGTCACCTAAAACATCTAACATACATCCATAATGCGGAAGAACTTGAAACAAGTATATCAACTAAAGACGACATTAAGATAAGCAGGACATGGTGAAGGTATCCTTCCTTCACCTTCTAAGTTATTTAATATCGAACATCAATAAAGAAGGTTCACACGCATAATAAATCAACATCCGTGGAGAAGGTATCCTTCCTTCTCCAATTATAATTTAATTATTACAGTTCATCGTTAACGAATGAAATATGGAACTAAAATTTAGACTTGAACATGAATTTGATGTTGTGAACAAGTAGTGCGTGTCTACTCCTCCCAAGAGCCAACATCGGGGTTACCTAAAAACAAACAACGCAAGTGTGAGTCCATGACTCAGCAAAGTCTGATTATCAATAAGATAATCATTCAATATGAATAAGACAAACTCATCATCGAGTTCGATCACATCTGGCGATTACAAATGAAAACATGATATGAATGCTCAAAATCAAAGGAATGGACTGCACACATGCATATACCGCAGTATAGCCGATGAAACACTCGTCGGTGTTCACTCAAGCCCGCATCTTAACAAAAATGCGGGATCCACTTCCGTATGAAGAACGTTTCATACGGTGTCCAACATTGCCCATCTTGGAGTTAATGGGTCTTACATGCCCATTCGGAATTAATGGGTCTTTCAAATCCACTCCGTGGACGGACATGACAATGTCCAACACGCCCACATTGGAATGGTGGGACTTGCAATCCACTTTCGTGGATGAAACATGCATAATGAATGCATAGAATGAAATACGAATATTGAAAGACATGATAACAAAACATGGATTCAACACATATGAAAGAACATAGACAATCCATCTTCTCTCGTATCATACCAAATCACAGCATGACCATATAAACATTCATCAATCACAATCTTTAAGGGTGGCAATGTACTTGCCTTCCACGATCTGACGCGTTAGTCGGCAAAGGTGATACTCTAAACCCGAGGCTTCACCTCCTAAACAAGTAAAATAATTTCAATAAGGACATAATATACCCAACACTACTAATCGATGCTAAACATCGCTTCACGATGACTCTAGTCATTAATACAAAACTTAAAATGAAATCAACAATTTCTGACATAACTTAATTCTGGACAGCAGCACGGTAATTGACATATCTATTGGTCTGGAACTCGGAATGAGGTGAGACCAATTTCCATGGATTCTTAATTGACATATCTACAATACTCTGGTTGGCCAAAAGTTCAGATTTTGCCTCTAATAAAATTTGGCCCACGGCTCAAATCTGTTGACTGAATTAATAGACAGAAATATCGGCTAAATTAAAATATCCATAACTTTTGTTGTACAACTCCAAATTGGACGTTCTTTAACAATCTGAAAAGGTTATGAAATTATCTACAATAACCTAGTTGGCACGACATTCATATATTGTCTTTAACAAAAAGTGGCACACGGGTCAAAATTAAAGATAGAAACTGACATACAAACTGGACAGACTGACATACAATCTGGACAGTCACAAAGAAAAGTGCATAACTTTTGATTTATAACTCCAAATGAAGTGTTCTTTATCAATCCTGAAAGCTAGTGATATCACCTTCAAAATTTGTTATGGGCAAGACCTCTGAATCACCCTCTAACTAGGCCATAAATCAACCTATACAGAGACTGCTAATTCTCGTCAGGATTCTGGACAGCAGATAGTAAATCTATCATAACTTTTGACTCGAAAGTCGGAATTCAGTGTTCTTGGCGGCCACCGAAAGCTAAGATCAATATCTACAAAACTCTAGGAGATGGACAACCCAAATTCGGCTTCTAAGATCACGAAACAGGCCACGCAACATTCAGGACAGAACTGAAATTCTAACGGCAGCAATTCAATCCAATCAAACTAATCGAATTCGCATACGAAACAACCTAAACAGCGAGGAAATCGATCATTACCCTTGTAGAACCATCGGAGATCGCTGATCAAATCCCACGAAGAAATTCTCCTTCAATCCTCTCTTCCTTCCTCTTCTTCTTCTTCCCACGGTCGGCCACAAGCAGCAGGAAACATGGCGCCGGGGAGAGGAGGAGCAGCAAGCGGCGAGGCACTGTAGCACGCCGCATCAGAGCACGGGGCTACTGTAGCACGGCGGCTACTGTAGCAAATGGGGCTAGGTTTGGTCCCCTCCTCCCTTGCCTTCTAATGGGCTGCCGGCCCACTCATGGGCCTTGGGCCACTATGGTGGCTCTCCTCTTCTCGAATATGGGTTGGCGGCCCATACTTCTCCTAAAATTCTGAATTTTAACTTATTTCCTCTCTAATCTTACAGCATTCGATATCGAATAATCGGGTATTACAGTAGAAGACTGGAACGCCACTTGTAGCATTTCGGATTACAAGTTAGCGTCAGAATTAGATGATGACTTCTATGGAATAGCTCAGTTTTTAGGTTGAATCCGAATATTGTACTGCATGTTCATTGTGGCCTCTACCTTAGGGAATGAACGGGGTCTTGATCATGATGTAGTGTAGTTGTCGACGATAGACGAAGAGCCTTACAAATGTAAAATACAATGTAGCAGTGCTTGCATGTCGTGCGTTGCGATCTGACTAGTTGCAATATTAAAAATATTTGCAGACATATACAGTAAGTCATGCCTGTACCCACTACATTTAAAGTACATTACGGTGTTGGCACCGTTCGTGAAGGTCCGTGCGGTGTTGACTTGAGTAGTTTTTCTCAAACCACTCTGGTACACCCAGACGACGAGAATGCACAAATCGCAGATGTGATGTACTGGCTCACCCGTAGCTTCTCCTTGGACCCTGAGGTGTGCAACGTCGTCATACAAGGGCTTTGGAGCCAGTCTCCCACGGACATCAGATGAGAGTTGAGAACACTGATGCACACGGCTGTGTGGAAGGGCTTTATAGAAGGCTGTAGGCGCCGTGGATATGAGTGTGTAGTGCTTGTTCAACCATGCCCAAAAGAAGCTGTGCAGGGACCCGTCGTCGGATATCGTCCTGGTGGTGGGAGCAGCTCGGGTGCTCAGCATGTTGGTGAAGAAGAGGAGGTGGAGGGTGGCGTTAGGAAGGGTTCGGAGGATGTTGCTTGTGATGAGCCCGACGCGGTAGATACAGAAGAGGAAGATTGGTCACCGCATGGTGAGCCTACAGGACAGGCTGATGAAGGAGAGCACATGGAGTACATATTACGTCAAATGGATAGCGATGACCGGATGGCCTTGGCTGAAGAGGAAGCTCTACAGGAGGACGACGAGGATAGTTCCGATGAGGACGGAGCTCCCATCCCCCAGGAATGGAATAGATTTGACGTTGAGGGTGTAACTACGCATGACGAGCACGAATCGCCGTGGGAGTACCATGCTACTGAGGTTCGGTTGCACTCAATGTTTGCTGATAAGACATCCTTGCAGGATGCCATTAAGTTGTGGGCTATGTCCATGCAGCGGACGTTTCGGGTCATCAAATCTAGCCAGGAGCAGTACACTGTGAAGTGCGAGCAAGCCAGTTGTCCTTGGCGAGTGCACGCACATAGACCAAAGTATGAGACTCACTGGATTGTCTCGAAGGTAGAGGCGCACTCCTGCATGCTCAACACTATTTTGTCCAGACATCGTAACCTAACGTCGACCTTCGTAGCCAATTTGATGTATGGAGAGATAGTAGAGAAGAAGGATGTGGAGGCCAAGCACATTATGGTGGCTATCGATAAGAAATTCAAGTACAAGATCAGCTACGCAAAGGCGTGGCGTGCGAAGCAAAAGGCTTTGGAAAGACGGTTTGTGTAACAGCCCCAAGTTTATAAACAGTAATAAAATGCTATATGAACAGTAATGAGATACTGTTCATGGCATTACTGTTCATGTTTACACTTTGGGCAGCATGTTACAAGTTAAAAACCTTCATTTGTAGTCAAAACCCTAAAGAACCATTCAAAGTCTTAAAGGGATACAAGATAAAACTTGTATTATGACTGGGAGGTATTTTTATTAAAGCCTAGATAAATTATCTTGACTAAAAATATTTTTGTTGCATTTTTAGAAATTATTTGGGCTTAAAGAGAAATTTATTGTCTTTAAATAAATATTTTAGACTGAAATAAATATTTATGTATTTTACAAAGTGAAAATGCGGTTTATAAAATTTATCGGGAAATATATCATCCCAGAGCTTACATAAAAATTTCATGAATTTATAAATTTATTTGCTATTTTTAAAAGCCAGTCAAACCTTTTACAAATTTGAATAAGGTTTGGTCAACTAAACCGGTCCAAATCCAAACTCAACACCGTAGCGACCGGTCTCATGTGATTTGGTCCAACCGAATCAAATTGGTCCGCCTACCACGTTGAGCGCGAGCCCGACATCCACGCTGTGATGCGAGCCGTCGATCTTCAATCGAGCGAGGCGAGCTCACGATCCCGCGAGCGCCCACGTGTATACTTTAATCTCCACCGTTGGATCTTGATCTAACGGCGAGGTTAGTGTGTGCAACCGGACAACTCCGGATCCATGTTCAATCTCCACCGCTCGTTTCCAATCCAACCGTGACGCCTTTTCGTTTTAAACCTAAAGGCGCTTTTATCTCACCGTTAGATTCAAATCCTCGGCTTTTCCTTTCTCGCGTGTTATTAAAGCCCGCACTCCTGCGGACCGTTGGATCTTCATCGTGTGGCCCGATTAGTGTATGCATTCGGACGACTCGGATCGCACAATCGTGGCCGCCCATCCTTGATCTAACGGTATCGCTTATTTCAATTTGAAATCGAGGCGCGTTTATGCGGCCTTTGGATTTCAATCCTCGGCGCTTCTTTTTACCGTGGGCCTTTAAAGCCCAAAATCGGTGGATCGTTGGATTTTAATCGCACGGTCCATATGAGTGTATGCAATCGGACCATCGGTTCAACTTTTCATCCTAACCGTAGAAATCAAATCCAACGGTGTTGTGCCATCGCATCTAAAAGGGGTGACGTGTATATCTTTTAATTGATCGTTGGATTTCAATCCAACGTCTCTCTTTGAAAGCGAGCCCGAGCTTCTTGGATTCCATTTAGATCTCGATCGGTCGATCTAGATCGTGCGGTCCATATTAAATGATACCGATTCAAATCATTTAATCTCTATTTATCACAAACCGCCCATTTCCAATCGGACGGTGATATTCTTTGAGCTTTGTGAGGCCCGCGCGATCGAGGATGACAATGGGACCCACATGTCGGTGATTCTTATCATCTTCCTCGTCTCTCTGTGCGCGACTCTCTGAAATCAAGGAGAGGTTTATCCCAAAGTTTTTGCAACTAATTTTTGGGATAATTAGCCTAAATGGACACCTCATCAAGCTCTAGACTTTTCCCAATTGCCCCGTAGCTCAACTCTCTTATATATAAACCCTAGCTTTTGAGTGCGACCATTGTTGACCACTCAAGCTCATTTTCTTCCTTGTTGCCGGTGGGATTCTTGCTTCTATCCTTTGCTTATCCATCCTTAAGCACCGGTTTTACTTACAATAAAGATTGGTTATCTTTTGTAGGTTAAATCCGAGTTTATTTCTCTCATCCATCATCATCGGTTTTGAGTTCTTGGTATCTTTCCATACTTGGTAAGACAAAAACCCTAGTTTCGACATCTTGAGCATCTTAAGAACCTTAGAAGCTGCTGTGAATCATTCTTTTAAGCATCGTAGCTTGATCTTGCTTGAATCAAAAGTGTTATTCTAGCTTTTGGTCTTTTGTGTCATTTTCAAGACCTAGGGTTCTTCTGTCAACTTATCATCTTATTTAGGTTTTGACTAAACCTAACAAACATGACAAGTTGATCTTTCAATTCTTGTCATCATCAATTTTAACTTCTAGTTGAGATCTCTCTGTTTCTTTTTGTCGCTTAACCGACAAAATGAATTTCTTCTTAGTTGATGTGATCTAACTAGTTAGGTTAGACTAAGACTGGTTTGGGATGTTAATTACCTAAAAGATCATGCTAAGTTTCATTTATGAACTTTTGCATGTTCTATACTTCTTTTCCAAAATTGCAATCATGTCTGCTTTCACTCTTTTAAAATCTGAAAACTGGAACTTTGCACTAAACTCTAATTTCTGTCTTTTGAAAACAGTAAGTTATAAAATGGGTTATTATCACTATTAGGGTAAATGTAACTTAAGCATGCTGTTAATCATGCATTTCTTTATTGATCATACAATTTCTGATAATTTATACTAGTTGTCGTTTTTGGTATTTATTGGATTCTATTGCTTCTTTTAGAAGCTGGTTCTACTGAAGCTTTTGATTATACTTCTGAACAACCTGAGCCTGCAACAGAAGTCTATTACTATCAAGGCAAGCATCCTCTTTGCACCATATTGAACCCAGATTTTGTACAATAGCTTTTACAAATCCAGTGATATCTGTGCATGCTATTTGTCTGAAAATACAAAATGTGACTTGTAATAGCTAGCTATAACCTGACATGGTGGATTACCTTAATTATGACCATACACTCAACTCTAGTGTAGTACTGTATACTATATGGTCTATTTTCAGATTTGGCTTAGATATGCAGTCTAGAGATTTTAGAGTTTGACAAGCATATCTTGTCAAACATGGGAATCACAACTGAACCCTTGTTATTTTAAACTCTTTGTCCAGTTTCTTTAAATCAGTCTTGTATTTGAAATTCAAATTGATCTGGACAAGAGGAAGCTAGTGATGGTGCTTTTGTGCACGAGATTGGGTTTTGTGGTGGACTTGTCCGGGTTGATTAAGGACCGAACTCTGACTATTCAGTTCAAGTCCCCCACGTACTTCCACATGCAATGTATGGGCGCTGTTTGGTTAAGTAAAATGTTGAGACTATTGAGTTGGAAACAGGAGAGTAAGGATATGTGTATTGACCTTGTATGGCATAGATGCTTAGGTCGGAGGACTGCGTTTTATGCCATGTGAGCTTGTATGTCAAGATGTCGGATGTTCTTAGGAGGTGAGGCGTATATGTGCCTCGTCGCATATACGATACCTTAATGGTGCCGATAGCATTCTACTATGGGTAGGGAACCCACCGCTTTAAATTGTTTGGATCGGCACATCGACACAACATGTGTGCCCCGTGGTTAGTAGGTGGTATAGCCTACACTAATGGGATTAGTTCACACATGGGGTCCAACTCAATAGTGTTGGCTTGTTGAAAATACCAAATCTTAGCTTCCCGGTCGGCATACCAAAGGAAGTGTGTCATCATTCGGAGGCATCCAAGACAACGGCTAGCTAAGTCATGTGGGTAAAGATGTACACCTCGCAGGTATAAACTGCTCGAATAGCCGTGTCCACAGTCATGGACGATAACTTGAACCGATATCACTGTATAGAGATTTTGATTTCCAAAATGTGGTTTCGGTTTATTTTCGGTTTGCATGAGGGAATCATGCAATGCATCTTACATTTAATGTATTTACTTACTGTTTTACTTTATTTTTGATTTATTAAATGACTTTATCAAAAGTTAGCCTTTGTAGGATAAGGTGTATCGCTTTATGCAAATTTGAACCTTTATATCTTCCTGTTGTAACCTTATGCATGTAACAACTCTACTCCTTTGAATAGGATCTAATAACCACTTTCTTTTGTTAGTTTGTGTAAGACTTGTTGAGTACCTTTTGTACTCAAGGTGCTACCACCTATTGTTGCGGTGAGGATGGTTTTCTATGAAGTACCCGTTAGCGCCGATCAGGTGACGCTAACAGTGACGCCATTTCTTTCCTCCACGCAATTACTGCGGGTGGATGAGGCCATTGGTGGACATTTTCCGCTTATTTTGCTTCCGTCAGATATCGTTAAAGTGACCAAGTCACTTAATATTGTAGTACTAATAGAATGATGTAACCTTATGTTTAATTATATCAATGTATGATGGTATGTGTTTGATGCAATGTTGATGAAGGATATATATGCAATGGTCGTTGATCCCGGGAACCATTGTGAATCATATATATCAGGAATCTGTTTCTTGGATCATCACTTGTTAAATTTATATCTTTAGCATGGTTCTTAATAAAGGGGCAGTATTGTTCCTTCATTAACAATTGTGCTACAGTATGGATTTAATTAGTAACATTTCCAATAACCGGGGGTCCTCACAGCGTTGGTATCAGAGCATACGTTGCCTGTAGGTTAGAAGTAGTGTGGCCGAAGTTATTAGAGAGTCTTCTGATAAAATTATCTTCAAACAGTAATGTATTTTCGAAAGCTTAAGTATGACATTTTTATTTCTTATCCTCCTTAATGTCACCTCTTGCCCAACTTTCTGTTGGTTTATTTAAAAGTGAATTGTTTCTTATCCTGTCTTTTTGGCCTATAGATGAGCGGTTGGTACTTGGTCAAGGAGACTCGAGCTGAAGATGTTGATGGGTTCCCAGCCTTACTTCGGGACATGATGTGGCGCTCCAATTTCACCTATCAGCCGGAGTATGCCATTTATCGACGAGATCGAGGACCGTGGATGGAGGAGCACCGTGCCTTCATCAACGTCATTGCTAGGCATGTAGTCGGCGGTGTTCCCATCGTGTCCAAGCACTTGCCACCTCGAGGCTATGGCGGTTCAGAAGTGCGAGTAGGATGATGAGCCTTCTTCGTCATGATTTGACGGAATTGTCTCAACCACCCTACGACCACTTCCGAATCAAGGTCCTACCTCGAAGTGAGCATGTTCACGAGATACGATTTGGCGAAGACCTCAAAGTGCGGCGGTTGGCGAGGATGGTCCGCATCATGGACCAAATCCATCATTTGTCTTGTGAGGAGTTGTGGGAAACTCGGCATCGCCTTAATGAGGCCCAGAGTACGCGCTTGGAGTCAACATGAACCGCGTTCCGCAACGTGCTTTATGGTGACAACGAGATCTCCCGCCGCCGCCGCACCACCTCTTTATCGACTTCCGTGGTGGCCGCGTGCGCACTGTTTATGGACAAGTGCGCCAAGCCCGGATGATCGCAGCTTTCCTCGCACTCTGCGGATCGCACCTCACGGAGGTCATCACCATCGTTGGGTTCCCGAGGCGCCTCATTAGCCCGTTGGATCTCGTGATACTGGTTCCCCTGGAGCTCATCTTTTGAATGAGTTTCCGGTGAACTTTAACCGGGATCTTTACGCTAGCACTTCGACGATGAACCCTCGTGGTTGAGTGTCTTTCAATCTAGTAGTTATCCATTAATAAATAAATGTAATAGGGTAGTAGCATTTTGTACAGAGTATGTAAGTTTGACTTTTGGATTGTAAGATGGTTGTTTCGGCCAACTCCTATATGTAAACAATCAAACTTTTGTCTGCTTATATGAAGTTTCTGCTGTTGGTGTTAACTTGAATGCATGACATGACATGATGCATTATATGTGCAATATTTGTTTCTTTCCTGATTGTGACCTTGTTCGCTTTTGCCGAGTTTGTCCTTGTTATATTGTTAACCATGGTTTGGTAACAGGATGACAGGACCTACCACTCGTGCTCAGCGCAACAAAGGAAGAGTATTCGTCTTCGGTTCCCCATTCTCAGGGAGGGCCAACCGAACCATCCAATTCCCAGGGCCCGCAAGGTGGTCCTCAAGAAGAGGAGCTTCCTCCACCACCTTCAATGGCCGACGTGCTCATGCAAATTGAGCGCAACCGAATGGACCAGACGCGCATCTTGGAGCAGATTGCGCGCAATACTTCTACTCCTGTTGCATCAGCCGTTAGAGCAGGAGGCCACCATGTGCGAGGCGATCTTGCGACTTTCGGACTAACCCGCGGTGTTCTCGATTCTCAGATCCCATGGAAGGCGAGGATTGGCGAACCATTGAGAAGAAGCTCTTAATTGCTCGGTGCTCACGAAGGAAAAGGTTCTTTTGCGCTTATCATTTCGATGGGCGGCTAGCATATGGTGGGATAATCTTCTTGCCATTCACTGCTGGACATGTCCCTACTTGGGATGAATTCGTGGAAGCTTTCGCGAAGCTCACATTCCGAAGGAGTCATGATGATCAAGCGGCAAGAATTTCGCTCTCAAGCAAGGGCGAAAATCAGAATCAATATATCGCATGAGTTCAACTTCCCGCCGATATGCTCTGATGACGTTTCGACTGACCTTCGTCGTCGAAACCGGTTCTTGAATGGGCTATCTGAAGAACTGCAGATGGCAGTGGCTTTGCATGATTTCAGAAATTTCTCTCATTTGGTCAATAAAGCCATTGTGGCCGAGAGTAAGAGCAAGGCGTTGGAGGAGTCGCGCAAGCGACAGCGGACTTCTCAGTTTGTTCCTGGTGGCAGCTCACCAAGGCCTCGTATGTGGTTGTCTAGACCACCACGAGCACCAGCTCCATTTTCACCAAGGCCAGCGGTGTTTGCTCCTCGTCCATCTACTCCCACCAATCGGTCAGACCAAGTGGAAATCAGCCCGTCCTGGTAACAATGTTAACCTGTGGGTTATCCGCTTTCATTGTGGTCGTCAGGGCATTATGCCAACAAGTGTGTGGCAAAGCGGCAAGGATTGCCTCTGCTCGACCCTATCCAACCCCTCGCTCGCCCCCTTCGCAGAGGCCCCTATCAAAGCCGATCCGCTCCATCCGTGGGCATGTGAACGAGATCAACTCAAGAGGCGCCGATACACTGAAGTTGTTATGGGTATGCTCCTAGTTAATTTCAGTCCACTCATGCTTTATTTGACTCGAGCATCTCATTCTTTATTAGCAATCATTTTCTTTGTTCAACACCGATTAGACATGCATACCCTCCAACCACCTTTTATTATTCAATCACCAGGTCGGTCTTTAAAACCGATCGATTTGTTAATGGGGTCAACATAACAATCCTTGGAGTAAGGTTTTTAGCAAATCTAATTGTGATTGACTCTAAAGGGTTGGATGTCATTTTGGGTATGGATTGGCTGTCCAAGAACCAGGGCCAAATCAATTGTTCCCAACGGTCTATTTCTATGACCAATGCAGACGACATTCAAATTGTTTACCATTCCAAAACAATTGGCTCTCATCTTTGTGCTCACCAAGTTGATACCACTCCTTCTTTGGAGTCAGTACCAATTGTCTGTGAGTATGTTGATGTCTTTCCTGAAGACCTTCCCGGTTTACCACCAGATCGGGAAGTGGAGTTCGTGATTGAACTAGTTCCTGGAACTGCTCCGATATCCAGAAGTCCTTATCGAATGCCTGTCAACGAGTTGGTTGAATTGAAGAAGCAACTTGGAGACTTACTTGACAAAGGTTTCATTCGACCGAGTTCCTCACCTTGGGGATGCCCGGCAATCTTTGTTAAGAAGAAAGACAACACTTTACGGATGTGTGTGGATTACCGTCCGTTAAATGAGGTCACTATCAAGAACAAATATCCTCTGCCTCGAATTGATGATCTTTTTGATCAGTTGGTTGGTGCCCGCGTCTTTTCAAAGATTGATTTGCGGTCGGGCTATCATCAAATCAAGGTTAGAGCTGAGGACATTCCTAAAACAGCTTTCTCTACTCGTTACGGTTTATACGAGTATCTTCGTTATGTCCTTTGGTCTGACCAATGCTCCAGCTTATTTCATGAATCTTATGAATTCTGTGTTCATGGAATTCTTGGATAAGTTCGTTGTCGTGTTCATTGACGACATTCTTATTTATTCCAAGTCTGATGAAGACCATGAACAACATTTGAGGCTCGTGCTGGAAACACTTCGTCGGCATCGACTATATGCTAAGTTCAGCAAATGTGCTTTCTGGCTCAGAGAGGTTGCATTTTTGGGGCATGTGTTATCGGAAGGAGGTATCGCTGTCGATCCAAGCAAGGTACAAGATGTACTAAATTGGAAGTCTCCCAAGAATGTCCCAGAGATTCGGAGTTTTCTTGGACTTATGGTTATTACCGTAGGTTCATTGAAAATTTCTCCAAGATTGCTAGACCTTTGACTCGGCTCTTGCGAAAGGGAAGAAATTTGAATGGTCACCAAGTGTGAAGAGAGTTTTGGCTTTTGAGAACTCTCTTGACTAAAGCTCCAGTTCTTACTCTTCAGGATGTTCTTAAGAGCTTCGATATTTATTGCGATGCATCTCGCCATGGACTTGGTTGTGTGCTTATGCAAGAAGGCCGAGTTGTGTCATATGCATCCCGGCAGTTGCGCCCTCATGAAGTTAATTATCCTACTCATGATTTGGAATTGGCTGCCATGGTCCATGCATTAAAGATTTGGCGACATTACCTCCTTGGTAATCGTTGTGAGATCTACACTGATCATAAAAGCCGGAAGTACATATTCACTCAATCTGATTTGAATATGAGACAAAGAAGATGGCTTGAACTGATCAAGGACTACGACATGGGTATTCATTATCATCCTGGTAAAGCCAATGTTGTGGCAGATGCTTTAAGCAGAAAGTCACAATGCAACTGCATATCTTCTCTACCTGCCGAAAAAGACTTGTGTGCTGATTTCCGGCGCCTAAGTCTTGAATTGGTAGGAGCAGGTTTCCTCGCTGCATTACATGTGGAGCCAACATTAGAATCTCAGTTCGAGGCCTGCATAACCGATGCCGAGGTAGCCAAATCAAGGGAATATGAAAGCAGGCAAAGCCAACGAGTTTTCTGAAGATGGTCGCGGTATGATTCGATATCGCAATCGTTTGGTAGTACCTGCTGATCCTCATCTAAGAAGTCTAATTCTTAGAGAGGCTCATAATTCCAAGTTTTCTTTGCATCCTGGGAGTACCAAGATGTACCAGGATTTAAAGAAAATATTTTGGTGGAGCCATATGAAGAGGCAAATTGCTCAAGATGTTCTTTGAATGTGATATTTGCCAAAGGGTTAAAGCTGAACATCTGAAGCCAGCTGGTACCCTTCAACCTTTGCCTATTCCACAATGGAAGTGGGAAGAGATCGGTATGGATTTCGTTACTGGTCTTCCCAAGACTTCCAAGGGATCTGATGCCATTTGGGTGATCATCGATCGTTTAACTAAAGTGGCTCATTTTATTCCGGTCAGGACCGATTTCAATGGCAAGCAATTAGCAGAGCTTTATATTGCTAGAATTGTTTGTCTTCATGGTGTTCCTAAAGTCATTGTTTCTGACCGTGGTCCTCAGTTTACTTCCCATTTTTGGAATAGCCTTCATCAGGCTATGGGGACTGAACTCTCTTTCAGTACTGCTTACCATCCTCAAACCAGTGGTCAAACTGAAAGAGTGAACCAAGTAATGGAAGATCTTCTTCGAGCCTATGTGCTATCTTATAGCAAAGACTGGGAGAAATCTTTGCCATATGTGGAATTTTCCTACAATAATAGCTACCAAGCAAGTATTCAAATGTCACCTTTTGAAGCCTTGTATGGGAGAGCTTGTAGGACTCCATTGAATTGGTCCGAGTCTGGTGAAAGATCATTCTATGGTCCAGACTTAGTAAAGGAAGCAGAGGAGCAAGTTAAATGCTGAGTCGAGATTGCTTGAGAACCGCATGATCTCGTCGAAGAGCTATCTTGATCATCGCCGCCGTGAGTTGAGCTTTGAAGTGGATGACCATGTCTATCTTAAAGTGTCACCCATGAAGGGTACTCATCGTTTTGTAAAAGGAAAGCTCGCACTCGTTATATCGGACCCTTCCGAATCATTGCAAGCGAGGAGTCAGTAGCTACCAATTGGAACTACGAATCACTTTCAGAATGCATGATACTTTTCATGTGTCTCAATTAAAGAAATGCCTTCGTGTTCCTTTTGAGGCAAGCGCTATGAGCATCTTGATCTCCAACACGATCTTTCATATCAAGAGCAACCAGTACGTATCCTCGACACAATGGAACGCAGAACAAGAAATCGTACTGTCAAGTTCTTGAAAATTCAGTGGGCTAATCATTCCGAGGATGAAGCCACTTGGGAGCGCGAAGATCTGATGCAGATCGAGCACCCCCATCTTTTTGTTGTTTAGTACTTTCCTTTGAATCAAGAAAGGAAAGTTTAAACAAACCAATGTAAACAAAGATGTAATAATAACACTATGTTGTTATGTAAGTTTCTTCTTTGTTATCTTTAAACGAAATCAAAACAACAGATGTTGAATTTCCTCATAATCCATTTCCATTTCACTTCTTCCTGATCTTAACTTGTTCCAAATCTCGGGGACGAGATTTTCTTAAGGGGGGTAGGTTTGTAACAGCCCCAAGTTTATAAACAGTAATAAAATGCTTTATGAACAGTAATGAGATCTATTCATGGCATTACTGCTCATGTTTACACTTTGGGCAGCATGTTACAAGTTAAAAACCTTCATTTGTAGTCAAAACCCTAAAGAACCATTCAAAGTCTTAAAGGGATACAAGATAAAACTTGTATTATGACTGGGAGGTATTTTTATTAAAGCCTAGATAAATTATCTTGACTAAAAATATTTTTGTTGCATTTTTAGAAATTATTTGGGCTTAAAGAGAAATTTATTGTCTTTAAATAAATATTTTCGGCCTGAAATAAATATTTATGTATTTTACAAAGTAAAAATGCGGTTTATAAAATTTATCTGGGAAATATATCATCCGGTAGCTTACAAGAAAATTTCATGAATTTATAAATTTATTTGCTATTTTTAAAAGCCCAGTCAAACCTTTTACAAATTTGAATAAGGTTTGGTCAACTAAACCGGTCCAAATCCAAACTCAACACTGTAGCGACCCGGTCTCATGTGATTCGGTCCAACCGAATCAAATTGGTCTGGCCCAGTCACGTTCGGGCGCGAGCCCGACATCCACGCGTGATGCGAGCCGTCGATCTTCAATCGAACGGGCGAGCTCACGGTATCCCGCGAGACGTCCACGTGTATACTTTAATCTCCACCGTTGGATCTTGATCTAACGAGCGAGGTTAGTGTGTGCAACCGACAACTCCGATCCATGTTCAATCTCCACCGCTCGTTTCCAATCCAACCGTGGACGCCCTTTCGTTTTAAACCTAAAGCGCGCTTTTATCTCGATCGTTAGATTCAAATCCTACGCTTTTCCTTTTCGCGTGTTATTAAAGCCCGCACTCCTCCGGACCGTTGGATCTTCATCGTGTGGCCCAGATTAGTGTATGCATTCGACGACTCGGATCCCCGCACAATCGTGGCCGCCCATCCTGATCTAACGGTATCGCTTATTTCAATTTGAAATCGAGGCGACGCTTATGCGGGCCTTTGGATTTCAATCTCTGGCGCTTCTTTTGACCGTGGGCCTTAAAGCCCAAAATCGGTGGATCGTTGGATTTTAATCGTGCGGTCCATATGAGTGTATGCAATCGGACCATCCGGTTCAACTTTTCATCCTAACCAGAGAAATCAAATCCAACGGTGTTGTGCCATCGCATCTAAAATGGGTGACGTGTATATCTTTTAATTGATCGTTGGATTTCAATCCAACGTCTCTCTTTGAAAGCGAGCCCGAGCCTTCGGATTCCATTTAGATCTCGATCGGTCGATCTAGATCGTGCGGTCCATATTAAATGATACCGATTCAAATCATTTAATCTCTCTATTTATCACACCGCCCATTTCCAATCGGACGGTGATATTCTTTGAGCTTTTGTGAGGCCCGCGCGATCGAGGATGACAATGGGACCCACATGTCGTGATTCTTATCATCTTCCTCGTCTCTCTCTGCGCGCTCTCTCTGAAATCAAGGAGAGGTTTATCCCAAAGTTTTTGCAACTAATTTTTGGGATAATTAGCCTAAATGGACACCTCATCAAGCTCTAGACTTTTCCCAATTGCCCCTGTAGCTCAACTCTCTTATATATAAACCCTAGCTTTTTGAGTGTGCAGCCATTGTTGACCATCAAGCTCATTTTCTTCCTTGTCGCGGTGGGATTCTTGCTTCTATCCTTTGCTTATCCATCCTTAAGCAATGGTTTTACTTACAATAAAGATTGGTTATCTTTTGTAGGTTAAATCCGAGTTTATTTCTCATCCATCATCATCGGGCCAGAGTTCTTGGTATCTTTCCATCTTGGTAAGACAAAACCCTAGTTTCGACATCTTGAGCATCTTAAGAACCTTAGAAGTCTGTGAATCATTCTTTTAAGCATCGGTAGCTTGATCTTGCTTCAATCAAAAGTCATATTCTAGCTTTTCGGTCTTTTGTGTCATTTTCAAGACCTAGGGTTCTTCCTGTCAACTTATCATCTTATTTAGGTTTTGACTAAACCTAACAAACATGACAAGTTGATCTTTCAATTCTTGTCATCATCAATTTTAACTTCTAGTTGAGATCTGTCTCTGTTTCTTTTGTCGCTTAACCGACAAAATGAATTTCTTCTTAGTTGATGTGATCTAACTAGTTAGGTTAGACTAAGACTGGTTTGGGATGTTAATTACCTAAAAGATCATGCTAAGTTTCATTTATGAACTTTTGCATGTTCTATACTTCTTTTTCCGAAAATTGCAATCTGTCCTGTTTTCAGCTCTTTTAAAATCTGAAAACTGGAACTTTGCACTAAACTCTAATTTCGTCTTTTGAAAGCGAGTAGTTATAAAATGGGTTATTATCACTATTAGGTAAATGTAACTTAAGCATCTTCGTTAATCATGCATTTCTTTATTGATCATACAATTTCGATAATTTATACTAGTTGTCGCTTTTGGTATTTATTGGATTCTATTGCTTCTTTTAGAAGTGGTTCTCATCAAGCTTTTGATTATACTTCAACAACCCGAGCACGCAATGAAGTCTATTACTATCAAGGCAAGCATCCTCTTTGCACCATATTGAACCCAGATTTTGTACAATAGCTTTTACAAATCCAGTGATATCTGTGCATGCTATTTGTCTGAAAATACAAAATGTGACTTGTAATAGCTAGCTATAACTTTGACATGGTGGATTACCTTAATTATGACCATACACTCAACTCTAGTGTAGTATCTTGTATACTATATGGTCTATTTTGATTTGGCTTAGATATGCGGCCTAGAGATTTTAGAGTTTGACAAGCATATCTTGTCAAACATGGGAATCACAATCAACCCTTGTTATTTTAAACTCTTTGTCCAGTTTCTTTAAATCAGTCTTGTATTTGAAATTCAAATTGATCTGGACAAGAGGAAGCTAGTGATGGTGCTTTTGTGCACGAGATTGGGTTTGTGGTGGACTTGTCAGGGTTGATTAAGGACCGAACTCGACTATTCGGTTCAAGTCCCCACGCACTTCCACATGCAATGTATGGTATTTGTTTGGTTAAGTAAAATGTTGAGACTATTGAGTTGGAAACAGAGAGTAAGGATATGTGTATTGACCTTGTATGGCATAGATGCTTAGGTCTGAGGACTGCGTTTTATGCCATGTGAGCTTGTATGTCGATGTCGGATGTTCTTAGGAGGGTGAGGCGATATGTGCCTCGTCGCATACGATACCTTAATGGTGCCGATAGCATTCTACTATGGGTAGGGAACCCAATTCGCTTTAAATTGTTTGGATCGGCATTATCGACACAACATGTGTGCCCGTGGTTAGTAGGTGGTATAGCCTACACTAATGGGATTAGTTCACACATGGGGTCCAACTCAATAGTGTTGGCTTGTTGAAAATACCAAATCTTAGCTTCCCGGTCGGCATACCAAAGGAAGTGTGTCATCATTGGAGGCATCCAAGACAACTGCTAGCTAAGTCATGTGGGTAAAGATGTACACCCGCAGGTATAAACTGTTCGAATAGCCGTGTCCACGGTCATGGACGATAACTTGAACTGATATCACTGTATAGAGATTTTGATTTCAAAATGTGGTTTCGGTTTATTTTCGGTTTGCATGAGGGAATCATGCACTCGCATCGTTACATTTAATGTATTTACTTACTGTTTTACTTTATTTTTGATTTATTAAATGGCTTTATCAAAAGTTAGCCTTTGTAGGATAAGGTGTATCGCTTTATGCAAATTTGAACCTTTATATCTTCTGTTGTAACCTTATGCATGTAACAACTCTACTCCTTTGAATAGGATCTAATAACCACCTTTCTTTGTTAGTTTGTGTAAGACTTGCCTGAGTACCTTTTGTACTCAAGGTGCTACCACCTATTGTTGCAGGTGAGGATGGTTTTCTCTATGAAGTTCCCGTTAGCGCCGATCAGGGTGACGCTAACGAGTGACGCTACTTCTTTCCTCCACGCAATTGCCTGCGGGTGGATGAGGCCATTGGTAGACATTTTCCGTTTATTTTGCTTCCGATGTATACTGTTAAAGTGACCAAGTCACTTAATATTGTAGTACTAATAGAATGATGTAACCTTATGTTTAATTATATCAATGTATGACTGGTATGTGTTTGATGCAATGTTGATGAAGGATATATATGCAATGGTCGTTGATCCTGGGAACCATTGTGAATCATATATATCCGAATCTCACATCGGATCTGTCACTTGTTAAATTTATATCTTTAGCATGGTTCTTAATAAAGGGGCAGTACTGTTCCTTCATTAACAATTGTGCTACAGTATGGATTTAATTAGTAACATTTCCAATAACCGGGGGTCCTCACAGTTTGGATCTTTTGAGGCGGCGTACGACAACCTTCCTCGTATCTTTGGGGTGTCTGAGAGAGAAACCCGAACGCATAATCGTCAGAAGGACATGACATCTAAAAAACCGCGAGGTTTTTTAATATTGCAAAGGGCCTTCTTAGCCTTCGGTCCCTGCATCGAGGCTTTTAGGCATATGTTGCCTGTGATCTCGATTGACGGACCTTTTGACCGAAAATACAAGGGCAAATCCTAATGACCATAGGCGTTGGACGGAATAATCAAATTCGCCATTGGCCATCGCATTCGTCGAAGGTGGAATTACGACGGTGGTTGTGGTTCCTTCGACATCTAAGGTTGGGAGTTGTTGGAGGTCGTCCCGTGTGTGCGTGATCCATGATCGCCACGCCGGATGTCAAGGCCATAAGAAAACTTCAAGAAGACCCCGAGGAGCCGTTCCTTGGTCGGATATGAGGAGTAGATGGTGCATTCGGCACTTAGGGGCGAACTTCTTTAAGAAGTTCAAGCAACCTCTGGTGAAGCTATTCAAGAGGCTGGCTATGCAGAACCAGAAGCAAAAATTTGACGCCTTATGGATGCTACTGGATGAACACAGCAGGAAACACGTGGACGGAGGAACCACGGACCAGAGTCTGAACCTGCTGGAGCGAGGCGGAGGACCTTGAGGAACATCGAGTGCTTCTCGCACTGGATCGAGGGCGTGCCATTGGAGAAGTGGTTATTGTTGCACGACACCGACGGGGCGAGGTATGGCATAATGACGACTAACCTTGCGGAGGTGTACAATTGGGTTCTTCGGGGCCTCGCTCGGCCCTCGTCGCCATCGTGGAAGGTGTTACGCATAAAGACTGTCGGGTATTTCAGGGAGAGGCATTCAAATGCCGCACTTCATGCCACCAACCCTCAAACACCGTAATGCTCGAAGATTACGGCATACATACATGCAAAGACAGAGAAGGGCCAGTCGCACACGGTGCACGTGATGGGCAATACGGAGCATCGTTTCGACGTGCTCCTCCGGGATAGAGTCGGATTTGGGACGGCTCGTTCTCTTGTCACGCAAGAGGTATGGCTTGGAGATCATGTGAACGAACCTAGCTGTACATGCAACAAACCGAAGCTATTACACAAGCCATGCTCCCATGTCCTCGCCGCATGCGGGATTGTGCGCATGGACCCGTTGAACTTTGTGTCTGAGTACTTCTTGAAGGACAGGGTGGTGCATGCTTGGATTGGCGAGCTTAGGGGCTTCAGGGTTGTGGGTAACTTCGCCACCTTGGACATTGCAAACAAGATCTGGATTCCGGATATTGACATGCTGAAGGGTGGCACGGGTCATCGGCAGAGTCGGCGTATTACCAATGATATGGACGAAGCACAAGCCGGGGTGTTGGGTCGACGCTACGGGCTCTGCGGCCAGGAGGGCCACACAGCCAGACGATGCAAGGCACCAGCTGAGGAGTAGGCACTGCCATGGTTTGCGGCACCACTTCTTGCATGGTGCAAAGTGGGACTGTGTGTACTTTGTACTATTTATGTAACTGTTCTGCCACTATCTACTTTGTATTGTTTATGTAACTGTTCTGCTATAATATAATTTGTATTGTCATGTGTACTTTGTATTGTTTACGTAACTGTCCTGCTACTATCTAATTTTGAAAGTATTATCTGGGTGCCCTAGTACTTATTGGTTTCTTTGTTTACAGGACAAATTTACTCCTGTTTTACGTTCGATGTTATATTTCCACGTATTTCCTAACTTCAATTTGTTTTGCAGGTATGGCTCACGGATCGAACTGGAGTTTCGGTCTCTTGGACGAGCGCATCGATCGGCTACATCACGCGTCGCATCGTGTCCCTCATCCTGCGGGTGTGGCTGACGCGACTGTGTTGGGGGTGATCCGCACGCGGACACCTCGGGTGGCCTGGAGGCTAGACCCACGCTGGACAGCCAGGTTAGCATTCATTGGCCCCATCTTCTCGCCATACGTACATCTCGTACTATCCTTTTGTTGCTTTGCAGGCTCAGCGCTGCCGGTCTACTACCACTCGCCCAGATGGTGCAGGCCACGGACGAGGACGAGCCGAAGACCGCGAGGCGACGACGACGACGGAGACGTCCATGCCGGGCCAGAGCGGTCCCGACGCTTCCCATTCGACTGGTCTTTGCTGACAGCTCTTGTGGACCGGTGGCGGCCGGAGACTCACACTTTCCATCTCCCGTTCGGGGAGATGGCCCCTACTCTACAGAACGTCTCCATGCTTCTTGGCCTCCCTATTGCGGGAGGTGCTGCCTTCCCGCAGGAGCCTCCGGAGAACTGGCGTGAGGACCTTCTGGGCAGGTTTCAGGGAGTCCTTCCGCCTGCAACCGCGGCCCGGTACTACGTCTTCCCGGAGCCACAGAGGCACGACCCGTCCTTGCGGTGGCGGTCGCAGTTCCGGGTACGTGTTCGACGATGTTCCCGTTGGAACCGCTGCACTCTCTTTTTCGTACTACGGTCTTACTTTCTTTTTTGTTCTACACAGCTCGAGCGGATGGACCCTGCCGCGGACGACCAGCAGGTGTCACGCCACCTCGAGGCGTACTTGTTGTGGCTATTTGGTTGGGTCCTGTTCACCACCAGCCACGGCAACACCGTCGATGTGCGGCTCGTCGCGTACGCCAGGGCCATCGCCAACGGAGAGGCCCCGCAGATCAGCTAGGGTTCGGCTGTACCACCAGCCACGGCGTAACGAACTATCTTTACCCATTGCAGTCTCCGCCACCACTATGCGACTACCTCCAGTGGATCGACGACAAGATCCACCCCTACGACATGTGGTGGTTGCTGACACAGAAGAGTTGGGCCAGGGAGGACATCGAGACCCGTGAAAGGTGCCTCAAAAAGGTGAAAGCTGAGCAGGCAGAGCAACGTAGGCTGGACAGGCAGCGCGAGGAGCAGGAGCGTGAGCATGTTAGGCGACGGGAGGCCGAGAGGGAGCGGAAGAGGGCCATCGCGGCAAGAGCTAAGGCGCAAGGCGAGGAGTATAACGCCGAGCTGGGCAGCAAGGGCAAATGGCCCCGTTCCACTCAGTAGTTCTTCCCTATTCGTCCACATATCCCATGTATCTCTATTTCCCTAAAGGCATGCGTGTACCATCCTCGGTTCGTTGTCCCGCGTGCCATGTAACCCCCCTGTTCAATGAAACGTTGTGTTCTTATTGTAATATCAGTTGCCTTCGTACGTAGGAATCATTAAAACCACAATCGTCCTAAAAAAATTCTTACAAAATTCACCTTAGTACAACAATACACGACATATTTTAAAAAGATATTCACATATACCCAGCCAGTTTTTGATTTTTCATGTTCCACTTAGCCAGTTTTTGATTTTCATAAAATTTAAACGGTATCAAATCTGTTAGACTCGCAATAACACTTTGTCATCGTAGTATGTTGTTGTACTACGATTAATTTTTGGAGAATTAATCGAGAACGTTTGAGGTATGAACGATTCGTAAACGGAAAGATAAGTGATATTGCGACTGGCGACAGGTACCTCCATTGACGCTCAACTAGCGATAGGTTCTATATTTTTGTAATTTTTTATAGCGACTACATATATTTGTAATTAATTCTTAAAAAAATATTATTTAAAAAAAACGGCAGGAGAGCCCCCTGTCGCCCATCGGTTGGGCGACTGCCAGCTCTCGCCGAATGGTTGGGCGGCAGATATTCAGTCGCCCGACGGTTGGGCGACTGGATCCTATCGCCCAACCGTTGGGCGACTGGATACAATCGCCCAACTGTTAGGCGACATGAGTATATTCATGTAATAAAAAAAAATCGCAAGAATAAATTTGTAATTTATAATAAAAATTAGATTATTTTTTTTCAAAAATCCATTTTTGAGCCAGGACATCAGGGATCTTGGCATGTCATCATGTATGCATAAAGAGAGAACAAAAGTCGAGAGGCCGTCGCTTTGTCACCAAACATGTTTTCCTGCGTCTTTGGGTACATTTATTTAATTTATTCGCTCAACTTTGACTCGTCCACTGTTGAAGTTCATCCGTTTGACCAAGAGTCAGCTTACGTTCAAGCTCGGTCCGGGAAGATAAAACGAATGACGCGTATAAAGGACCAATGACATGAGCATGCGGTAAAAAGATTAATAAACAGGTGAATATGGTCCTAAATAGTTCTTTACTTGTGCTTAAGTTTGGAAGGGAAGAACCATTGGAGGCAAAGAAGAAGATACAAGATGTGTTCACAAGCTTTGTTTGATGGCGCATAATAAAGATGTCACCGAGAGCGAGGCCGAGGACGCCGAGGAAGGAAACCGCCGAGTGCGCGGGCAGTCCCGCCAATGCACGACATGCAAAGCCCGCGAGGAGGCCATGAGGAATCGCTCTCTGCGTGAGGTAATAATCACAATAAACACATAAAAAACATAAAAATTTATTTACGAGGTTCGACAGAGTCTATATTTTTGGGAGTCGAATCGCGACGGCTTCGTCCGTATGAGGAGTTTATTTCTTTTGTTCTGATTATGGTTATAAGAGGTCAGTGGTATATATTTATACCTCGATTACATGTACATGTTCGACTTGGACTCATAGTCCGTACCATGGGGCTTCGCCCCCCGCATCCTCGAGCCCACAATATTTTGTAACCCCACACAACTGCGTCTCCCCTGTAGGGCTATGTCTGGAAAGTGGGAGCACGGTGTACGCTTTCCGAACACAACCCCTTCCTTCCACCTTGTTATACATGAGCCATACACAAAAAATCTTCACCTTGACGAATGCATCACCTTGAAGAAACACACAGAAGAGAACGCTTTAACACTTCTCGTACATCCGTGGCAGGGAGTTACCTCCTTACTTAGCAACTTGTGACTCACAACAAGTTGAGACAATGTTTAAACTTATTGGCGGTGACGGGCTTAATTAACATATCCGTAATATTATCATCAGTGTGCACTTTAAAATACTGTTTCAACAATTCCTTTAAAAAAAAATGATTGCGACAATTTATCTACAAAACTCTAGAGCATAACAGTTGTGCCCGTTTAAGCGACAGCCACAATATTTCACATGAATCATATTATCCAAATTAACTGTGTATCTCAGTATCTCTATTCCGAGATACATGAGAAATTTCCCCTCGATTTTTTTTTTAAAAAAAAAACCTTTGTCCGATCGCATTCGACGCTGTTTTTCTCGCTCGCAGACTCGGACAGAAATTAAGGGGGCCCGACGCGGACGGATCATGCATGGATGTATGAAAGACGAGACGCGACCATGGTAGGCAGGCAGCGCCTCGCTCGCTCGTCTCCGGATCCCGAGGCCGCCGCTAGCTTGTGTTGGTGTTTTCGTTTGCGTTTGGGCCCGGAAAGACGCTGTCGTCTCGCGTGCTTGACAAAGAGACGGACGCTTCTCTTTTGCTTTTTCACCTTTGTCTCCATCTCCGTCAACATCTCCATCTCCATCTCCATCTCGGCCGGTTTGGATCGGTGCGTGCATGTGTTAACTGTTTGTTTCTCCATCTCTCTATCCGATGGACATGATGGACATGAGATATGTGATTTGAGCTTTCCCTGCTCTCTCTCCTCCATCTCTGCAACACGAGGATTTGTGACTGCATGAGCAGTACCGGACAGCTAGCGGTACTGTTAAATACAGTAGAAACCGTGATTTTTTACGACGAAGATTTTACTGTGGCAACCCACGTAGGTTTAAATATGAAACTTGGCATTTTTGATCGGAGGGGTATGCATGTGCCTTTTGACTGCACATATATGTACTAGCATGTAGCGACTACTAACTCACGGCGTTTCTTTCCTTTCCTTTCCTTTTTTTTTTTTGCTCGTGCTAATCTCATCGAATGCATGTTCTAGTGAGTGCCTAGCTCTCGCTAATTACTGTGCTACCGCATTAATTAGCACGTATGATCCATGCGTGTATATCCATGATCCAACAACGCCATGCAAGAGAATATCCGAACGGGATCAACTCACGATGATCTGCCACGTACACTGTCACACAGTAATAAAATTAACCACCTTTTCTTGTGGCTAAGCTAAGCTCGAAGTTTTATTCACAGATAAAAATTGCAAGCTCCATCAAAGTGAGTTTTTTTTTCTTAATCGACACTATTTTACGTTATAATAACAAAACTAGCTCTCCATAGAACTAAATACAAAAATTGCACTGAACGCACCGACAGACGACACGTGTCCCAAACCGCTCGGTAAACGTACGGTGGGGCGCTGCAGGGATCAGGCGGAACTTTGGTGGAGTTCCTTGGGATTATTAATTGTTTGCTTAATTTAAAGGCAACCACGCACGCGTCAGAATGCAGTATTGCCGTAGTTTTTGTCCAAGATTCCTATGCATGCGAAAAAGCCGCAGCAGATTGCCATCACACTCCATGGAGGGAACGAAAACAGGAAGGGGAACTACCGGCCGGGCGGCGACGCAAATTTTGATCCAATCCGGCGAGAAAGAGGATGATAGATATGCCATGTCACGTACGTGTGTTTTACAACCCAGATGGGATGGTATCCAAAGGATCCGTATTCTGTGTGGTACCGTAGAAAACATGGCTTAAACAGTGTTTCAAGGCTGCACGAAGAGTGCTCGGCAACAAAATAATGTGGAAATAATGAATGTCTACTGTAGTAATTTTATTTTATACTTTTGTAATGTGCGCTTGATCTAGACTGTTTATTTTGGATCGAACGGTGAAGACAAGGGTCTAATGAATATCTTTGTGCTCCTCTGTATGCAGAGGATCCGCTTCTGGCATCCAAAGCTTGGTTTCTTTTCATCAAGATACAGTAAATCTGACTCCACCAGAAATACTCCTAGCCAGTGGTATCTGTGTCACACTATTTGCATAGCCACAGCCCACACGTAGGGTATACACAAAAGGCCGGGCAAGGGAGGTTGGCCCCACTTTGAATTTATATAACGCTTTTGTTAGCGCTCAGTTATATAATTTTTTTTAAATTCAATCATCTATAATTGTATAGTACTAAGCCTAAAATTATATTACCAAGTGGCGTGTAATTTTAGCGCAGTTTTACTGTAACTTTTAGTTATGTTTGTATTTGTATTTGTAGGATTCACCTAGATTTACTTTTGTCTAATTTAAAAAAAAATTGTTTTGCTTTTGTATTTGTAGGATTCACCTAGATTTATTTTTGTCTAGCTTATTTATTTATTGTATTTGTAGGGTTCATCTAGATTTACTTTTGTCTAGTTTAGAATTTTTCAACAAGAAAAAAATGAATCATTGGATGGTGATCCAACGTACTGAACAAAGTAACTGGGTTTTAAAAAAAATTCAGTCGACTGTAACTTAGTCGGCCCCTTTATATAATACGGGCTATATGCATGGGTTGGATTTATATATATAATTTGGACAACTCAACCCTATAGAGGGAAGCACATCGAGCATTCGTTGGAGGTTTCGCCATTGGGCGTGATCTCGATTGTAAGTTAAGAAATAAAATCCACTGCAACTATTTCTGTTATGCTAATCTGATGTGCACAACTGCTCAAAGCGAGTCTTTGCTGGATGATGAGCCGAAAACTTGCATGCTACCAAAGGTAGTGGGATGTGGGGTCGTCGCAAGTATGCTATTACTTTTTCACTATGATTTTGAATTGAAATGAAGACCGTGTAGATTGTGCCATGTTGTTATCAAGAGTTCGAATTGATTATTAGTAATATTATTTTGAAGCAAGATATGTCAGGAAACATGATTATTAGTGCAATATTATTTTGAGGCAGCCAGAGTAAACATATGTCAGGAAATTAAGCTCTCCTAATATATTCAGACCAGAGGTGTTCGGCTCTCCTTTATTGGAAGTGAAAGTTGTCCTGATATATATTACTGGCTTATCGCTGCTGCTTACTTGGGAGGCTTGACGTAGGCATAGACAGTAATGCAATCCATTACCCTCCCTGTGGTCGAACCCTTTGCCATGGAAGCGTTCAAACAAGAAGAAGCCGAGAGGATGAGAGTGCAAAACAAGTAATCTCTCCCCACGGTCCCACACATGATAAGGCAGTCATTAACAGGCAAAAATTAAGCTCACCACGACTCCTAGGAGGTCGGCTGCACGGTATAGATTCAGGGCGACCAGAGGTGCATTCGGCTCTCCTTTATTGGAGCACGGAGGCCGGAGAAGGGAAGACTGAGGACGCGTCCGGCGTGCGTGAGAAATGGGGCCGGGAGGTGGGAGCCGTCAATTTCCTGATAAGGCCTATATGAGGAGGGCGAGAGTGACTGGCTAGCGGCGAGGCGCATAGCATCTCTGTCATATTTTGTGGCTGCTGGTCTAAGTGGAATTGGGAATTTGAGGAGCCACTAGAATTTGGGAAGTGTGATTTTGTGAAGCTTTGCCACTGGAATTTGAGAACCACTGCATCTGTATTTTGTGGTAGAAACTGGTATATCGTATACTCATAACTCATTCCTCAATTAGTCGATTAGCAATTTGTTAGAATATTGTGTGGTATTGTGGTATATACTCAATTAGCAATTAATTTGTAGTTTGCAATTAATTCGTATTGTGGTATATACTCAATTAGCCCACCCTCCTTTATCATTCTGGATTCGCCACTGGTCTGCAGCACGGTCCAGACGAGCAGAATCACCGTGGCGAGCACCGACATGGGTTGCTGAAGTACTTGTTCACCTCGCTGGAGAGGAGGCGCGGATCCCGTCCTCTTCAGGCTGCGTTGACTATAGACTGAAACTTACAAATTTTAATGGTGTTAAAGTTTATAAAAATCTCTTAAAAAATCACAAAACATTCGAATTCAGTCCAAGAATAGCTGGCTCCGCCCCTACCGTGAGTCCGGCCAGGTAGTTGCCGGCGGGATATTGCACCTGCGTGCAGATCCTGCTGAAGAAATTCGTGGCAACCTGCTTACCGTTCATCCTGCTACACCATTTGTAGCTTTGGAGTTGCGACATGAAGTTGCGCTATCTCGTATGAACCCTGTAGATGGTGGGCGACCGGTTCATATACTTTGCCCCCCTTAGGTTCACTCGAACCCTGTAGATGGTGGGCAGCTGCATCAAGTCGCCATATCTCGTATGAACCGGGCCACGCAACTTCTCCAGGATCTACTCAACAAGATCATCACATGCATGGTTTAACCCTTTATCAGACCAACAAAATTTGAAGGTATGGCGCCAATCAGGCAATCTGAACTTCTGCACTAACAAAAATGCTACATGGACATTGCTCCCCGACACTCTTTTTTATCCAACAATGAGAAAAGGGTATTCCATAATGTCTATCAGAATATTTGTACTCATTCTTTTTCAGGTGCTCTTTAGGTTTGATGCTTTACACTGAAAACACACCAAACTTCAAAAACTGTCGTATATTTTCAGAGAGAGAAGAGAGTGGAAGTGAGGTTGTATAGTAATTTCCAAAGGAAAATTTCCCACGAGGTCTTCCATTTTTCTTCCTTTCCTCAAAAAGCGTAGAAAGAAGAGCATTTCTGCGGCGCCCCGTGTCATTACCCCAGGGGTAATCACACTTAGACATACGGATTACTATTCGTTTGCCCAATAGAACACTGCTCAACGAATAGTAAGCCTTTACCAGAGTTAGCGTAGCAGAACAATAAAATAGAAACTGTACCTTTTATTCCAGTTAGCCACGTAAGGCTATGGTTCTTACATAGTAATTATAAACGGCACGATGGGATTAAATCCCTTCGTCTGCCTTTCTTACTCCATCGGTCTTCAATTCGTCCTCAGCGTCAAATCAGCTGCCCATCTCCCCTGGTCCTCATAGTCAACGCCCTCGCCTCGTGCAGTTTTATCAGTACCTGCAAGTCCTTCGTCTCACGCGGGATAGTTCTCGGCCGGACTAGGATCTACAAAAGAGAATACTAGCAAGGTTGAGTACAAATTAATGTACTCAGCAAGCATTAATAGCAAAATGCACTGAATGACTCATCTCTGATCTTTTCTTCATTTTCTAACTCATCTTTTTTCTGAAAATAACTCAATAAAACATTAGGTGGCAAATTTTAATTCAGAAAAGACTACTAGTCACTCGAAGAGAAGAAAGACCCCTAGCGGTTCCCGTAGACTCCAATCCAGGAGACTGGCATGAATTCATGATTTGATATAGCACCGCGCAGGCTTGTACCACTTTACCCATAACTATTCTGAGCTCTATATGAGCTAGGTCCATCGCATTTCCTTTGATGCGACTTCGAGTTCAGAATCTGAGCGTTTTCAGTTACGTGATTAATTTCTCCACCCATTACTTTTCGTCGGTGCTGACCTGGCCACCACTGAGTTCTGGTAATGTTGAATGGGCCAGTTCATCCTCTCTGCACCCAACACTCCCCATAGCACTATAGCGCCTACTTCTGTCATAACACACGCACACATATATACTTACCCGTTGTGGAGAGCATAATTACTAATCTGGTAGCATTTTCTGCTCATCGAAATGAGAGAATGGTTGGTACTTAGATACGGCTTCTGACCGAGCAAGAGTGTTGCTGGTCCTTATATAATAACCATATGTAAAGGGGTCCCACCTCTTGCCCTCTCTCATCCTTGCCCCGGGCCCCCTTTACCAGCCATAATAATACATCATCTTTTTCTCATTCCTTACTCATCATATCATTTCCTTTCTTTCCTTTCTTTCATCATCATTAAATGATTTGAGTTTTGAGAAATAGTTTTGATGCAATATGTATATGATATAATAATATACAGTTTACAGTTAAAATAGCTAGATTCATGTTCAAGAGAATCACTTGCCTTCAGAACTGTAGAAATGACCGTCGCTGACGAAATTGGTATCAGCTACTCCTGTTGGTGCTGGTTCGTCTTCTGTAGCAATCGGCAACACGAATCGTAATATAATTAAATACATAGTCGATTTTGAGGTGATACAATGGATACATAAGTTAGTGTATTCTAAATGTTAGCACCATTTAATTTAAATAAAACTTTTCGAGATCTAAACTGAGTTAACATTCCCTAAAATAATCGCTCTACTGAAAACGCGCACTACGGTCGACAAACCGCGGTTCACGCTTAACTGATTAAATTAACAGAATTAAATACCACAACTACTTGACTAATTACTTGCGATGCACAAAGCTACTACACACGCTAGTTATTCGATTATTACAGCAATATGGCTATTGCACTTATCTAGCAATTTAATCTACAACATGTTTTTAAGTTGGTTACTAGACAAGATTTCAATTAAATCTACTAACAGCAAGGATTAAACAACTAAAAATTAAGCAATTAACCTCTACTACCAACACGGCCAACAATCGCAACAAACAGCTAAAAATCTACCCAAAATCCTAACACTTGCCCTAATCCTAACCCTAATCATCTAATCCCTAACCACCCTTAATCTCTCTCCTCTCCCCTTGCTAACCCTACTCGGCCGGCTCCACTAACCCCATCAGCACAGCACCCCCTCTCCTAATATCTCTCTCCCGATCCCCTTCTTCTCTTCCTTCTCCTACCCGGCCGACACACTCCCACACCACCCTTCTCCCCAAAATCTCTTTCTCCTCCCATCTTCTCCATGGCTCCTCTCCAACCGAAGCTCCTTGCGTCGGCTCCCCTTCGGTTCCTCCTTCTCCCTGATGCCGTCTCCGCCGGCCCGGCCCCATGCGCCTCTGGACTCCCCCATGGCCGCCCCTTTTTTTTGGTCGTCGGCCCGCCCCTGGTTCCCATGCCGGTTGCGCCCAGCTCCTCCCTGGCGCTCCATCTCCGGCCCGAGGTTGCCTCGCTCCCTCTGGTCTTCTAGCGCCGCGGCCGCCTCTAGTCTTCTAGCGCCGCCGCCCAAGCGCCACCAGCTCTGGCTCCTCTACGCCTCCTCTTGCTCCGCCTGCGCCACCTGCGCTCCTCCGGCTTGTCCTCCCTCTGGATCCTGCGTTCCCCCTCGGCGCGGCCGAAGGCCAGCGCCACCCTGGCTCGCCTCCACTGCCGGCCCGGCCTAAGGCCGCCGGCGCTCTACTCGGCACTGCGCTGCTACCCAGCTCTCTCTACTCTCTCTCGCTTAGATCCAACTAGAGCAGAAATTATTTGTGATGTATATGCTCCTGTATGCAAGAAAGGTGCTAATGGTGGCTTGATCTACACTTAGGTAGGCAAAAGCTGGCGGTTTGATAAAGGGGGAGGTATGAGGCTTGATAGCTGTGAGGAGAACTACCATGATCTACCTACGTATGCACCCGACTCCCTTCTCTCTTCTCGGATCTCACTCTTTGCTCTGTGGTGAAACTGGTTCATGCTCTGAGAGCCATTGTTTCTACTGTGGAATGTTCACTGCGCCTATGAAGTTCATCCGAAAGGATGAGCGACAAAAATGGATGTGATGGCCAGAGGGTTGATTACCTGATGGTTTTGCGATTGGGGTCAGTCTGTGGGTCGTATTCGCTGTGGTGGCCGGCGTGGTCCAGAGGGGATGCCGGCTGGGTGGGAGTTGTGAGACCCCGGTTTATTAAGCTTGTAATACTTAACCTTCCACTGGTTCTAGTATCACAAACAGAATAACCCGTGCCTCGATGAACATGTGCTTCCCAGAAAATGCAGCACACGTACATCATACCAAAGCATGCATCAATTCCATACACAGATTATAACAAGTCTACCAAAAGACATACATAATGTAAGTTATTACAGAACAGCCGACCGCCAAATGACATAAGTATCAAATAACAGCGGAAGCAAAAGTTGCCATAAGATGGCTTAAACCAAAAGACGACCGGTTAGCCACATAACACCACAGGGCAACCGACCGGGCCGCCAAACTAAACGCCCCAAACACTGCCACAACACAACTCACAAAAGTGAGGCCCTTCGGGCTCACCCTCTTCCTCTGCACACAATAAGCAATGCAGGTGAGTACAAATATGTACTCGCAAGACTTACGAGTAACAAGCCTACACATAGCTACATGCAAGCTGTATCAAAGGAATTTGGATATATGGTTCTTTGGACGCTCAAAGCAAGTTTCATTTGCAATAATGTAATAGATTGAAGGCAATTTGACAAATCAGTTTTTAAGCATTGAAATAACAACGAGTAACAATAATTATCAAGTAACCACCTAGAAGTGACTAACCCAAAAGCCACCACAAATAGCATGAATCCCGGATTCATACCACCCATCAAGTTTTAATTAAAATGTTGAAGTCTAACTCTTGAAAAGCTTATCCAAGCGTGTCCATAACTTAGGACGAGGCTATTCGAATAGTTTGTAATCCCTGCAGGGGTGTACTAATGTACCCACACCTCAGACCGCCTTTTTGTCAAGCTATTAAGCACACTTCCTTTGGTATGCCGGCACGGCTAAGTCTTACGAACCCTTTCCAATGGAATATGCTAATCAAGAGATGCACGTATGGGGGTTAATCCTTAGTGATCTGTCGACGAAATATGGATCACAAGGACCCATACGTGGAGCAGGACACACCGGCCTAGGCGGGTGCTCCTCTCCCCACAAACATGTCCATGTTGCACATAATTAAATATGCAACCCACCACGCGACTCATTAATTAACACACCCCAAAGTACTCAGCTAAGAGAGGTCTCATATCCCTCTAGTGTGGTTAGCACGCACAGAATGCTCGGATAACAGGTACTCATAAGTAGTTCGGTCCTTAATTGACCCGGGCACCATTCCCATCACACCCAAAAGATCACACCATCTTACCATTGTGCCCAAGTCCAAATTGTTTTCATTTTCAGTTTTAGTTTTGCAATTTAGACATAGCACAAGGTTGAAATATACAGATTATAACAGTTTGTGTGATCAAGGTTATCGACAAGTCGACAACCGCCCATTTCTACCGATAGCTAAGCATGGCTAAGCATAATGACACGTAAGCTACTAAGTGACAAGGGTTCATCCAGCGAACCCAAAATCACAGCAAGTAATCCTAGGCTCAGTAGTAGAGGAATAAGCATTTCCTACTGATAATGCATCTACTGGGTGAACAATCGACAATAGTTAAAACAACATAGCAATGCATACATAGAATTTGCAAACAACATATTAGAATTTGAAAATAGTAGGAACAATATGATCAAATGATGCTACATCTGCTTGCCTTGCTGGAGTGCAGGATCTGATGGTTGTGGCTCAGAATCAATAATAATATTGTCTTCGGAACCTAACACGAAAAGGCGATAAACCAATAAGAACGATGAACACCAAATAAACTCCAACAGCAAAAGACACTCAAATCTAATGAAATTTATACAGCAGCTAGGGGATGATTTTAGACAATTTTAGGAACAAGAATCATGCAATTTGGACTTAGCATGCAAAAGATATAGGCAAAATACTCTTTCTCAGCTTTAAAATCAACCTAATTAATTACTGGTACTGTTTATGGCAAAATTTTCTAGCATGACCTAGGGTCTGGAATTTTTATAGCAGGTAGATTATGACATCCTAATAACAGCAAAGTTGAGTTTACTAAATTTGGAGTTATACACATTTACTTATGATTTTTCTAAGTTGTAAATCTAATGCAAGACACTTTACAGAATTATAAACATGCTCAAAACTTATTCCATATAAAAGTACGCTAACAGATGAGTTTAACAAAATTTGATTTTGCACAAATTGGAATATACAGAAAAATATATGAATTTTTCAAGTTTTAAACCGATTTTTGGAATATTCAAAATCGGCAGAAATCAAGTTATTCTAGTTACACAATTTTCTGATACTGAAATATACCTAATTCCATTTTTATATTAAATTTAAGTGACAACAGAATTTATTACAGTTGGAATTACCTAAAAAGTAGTTAACACGAATTAGTTATGAGTTTTTAAAGTTTAAATGCAATTTTTAGTAGATAAATAAAAGCTTACAGAAAAAGATTCGAACTTAACAGAAAATAAGCGACGTGGCCGCTAGATAACCCTTGATCTAAAATCTTACGGCCCACGCGCGCCGGGAACAGCGCACGTGCGCGATACCTAAAAGGAGCCCACCGTTGGATCAAGATCCAACGGCTCACGCTAGGAAATGCATTCGGACGGTGCGTTTGCTTGGGCCAATCACAGCCACAGATCTGCAGATGGACGGCCCAGAGCACACCTTCCTTCGGATGGTCCGATTGCACACGGGATCTCAGCCGTTGATCACAAGATCGACGGTCAAGATGGATTAGGGAACCGGAAAGTCCGAATGCACACAAGATGCGGGCGCGCAGACCGAAAGCAACGATGGCTATTGACCGAAGTTTAAACCTATGCGCTGCCAGGTGGGACCGCATGTCAGTGACCTTGAGTCACCCACGCGCTTGATTTCCACACGTGCACAGTGCACGGGGCCCACTTGTAAGCGACTAGAAGCGGCGGCCAAGACAGTTTTAATGCTATTAAAGGTTGGCATTAATAAACCTAAACGTGACACTAATGACTTCTGGATTTTGACTATAACCCCTCGGCACACATGTCAGTGACCCAGGGTCAACTTCCGACAGCACTAAACCGCCGACACATTAATTAATCAATGATTAATCCTTAATGATTTCGGAGCAGCACGGAGTTGTGCCAGCGGATGATTTAAGGATGTTGGGCCCACTGCCAGTGGCTCAACGACAAAGCTTAAGACACAATTAATTAACTAATGATGAGCAATCACAGGGCAATTAATGTGTCTTAATCAAATGACGAAAACGGGAGTTTCTCGCCGGCAAACTCCCGAGTGACTTCAACGGCTTGCCGCCGGAGACTCTGGCCGCGGCGGCGCCAACTAAGAACTAAAATGGAATCACAATAGCACCCGGAACCTAATGGTGGCAACCTCGCCGGCGGTGAGGGACCAGAACGCCGGCTAGCCGGAAAACGAAAATGGAGCCTTTACTGCTAAGCACGAAAGTAGCAAAAAGCTCCGCTGTAGTCCAAAGAAGCGTGTGCCAGAGCCTCTAGGGACTAATAAGAAGCTACCTTAATGAAGAGAAGCTTAAAAGACGGCCGGAGAAGCTTGTCCACGGTGGAGGCTCGCCGGACTTGGAGAAGAAAGGTTGAAAATGGTACCCTGAGCCAAGTGAGTGATACCAAAGCATCAATATAGCTTCATTATGGTCCACCGAAGCTACATGAGCAAGTAATTTGAAAATGGAGCACTCACCTGAGCTGAGGAAGAAGATGACCACTTTCGGCCGAATTTGAACAAACCCCAAATGGGACAATTCCTGAGAATCAAACCCAACATTAAGTGAGGAGATATGTTCAAGATAGTAAGGAGATAAGAATGGGGTAAAGAAATGTGAAGGGAGCACGAGTTGACACTGCCATCACTCCCCTACTGTTCATGCACGGCTGGAGGTTGAAGATGACCAGAGGAAAAGCTCGGGCGATCTTGAACCCTACGATCTTAATCGGACGGCTGACATTGCGCCACGCCTCCGGGGTCCAAACACAACGAAGGAGATCGCGAGCCCTTGGATTAGAAATGAACGGCTCAGATTGACCCACGTCGCGAAAGTGGATTACGCCAGAGGGGATTGCGAGCGTTGGATTTTAATCCAACGGCTCAGATCAATCGAAGCAACCGGATGGTCCGAATGCTCACACACATAAGGGCCGCGCGATGAAGATCCAACGGCTGAGATTAGGTGCGCGTTTTAACATAGGCTCGGTGCGGTTAGTTGACTGGACCGAGACACATGGCTCGAGCCCGAGTCTGACTCGAACCCAACGCACAGTGGATTTAGGTTTTGAGTTTTAAACGGAACTGGAACTTTGAGGATTTAATTGAGATAGCAAAACAACTCCAAAAATTATGAAATTTTTTACTGGAGCTTGCTAACTCAGCTATTAACCTTGTGTAAAATTTTCAGAGATTTTTATGCTACGCATAATTCTCCAAAAATTATACAAGACTCTGTTTTAAAGTTTGACTGAAAGTTAAACAGGTTTGACTGCCCCCTAAAAATATTCAAACAATTTCTAAAAATTATGAAATTTTTCAGAGAGGCCACATACCATCACAGAAACTTAGGAAAAATATTTCCCAATGATGATCACAAGATTTGAGATGAATATTTTCGGAAGACAAGGTTTGGATCAAAAGACTTGTGACTTTGTATTTCCATAACTTCTTACAACAATTGTTCAAAGCATACAGGAAATACATGATGTAAGAAAAAGTTTTAATTTCTACTCATTTTCTTACATTTGAAACACAAGTCCAAAATTGGGATGTTATAGAGTGATGGTCCTCTGGCTGGACTCGGCGTTGCCCTCGGTGGTCGCTTGCGGATCAAAGGCCACCACTTGTGTCGCCCTTGCTCCTCGGTCCCCTCCTCGCTGGCTTCGGGCTGCCTTGATGCTTGGTGATGTCTTGGTCGCCGTTTACCTTCTGGCTCCTTGCTGCCTGGCTTTGCTCCTTGCTCTGGTGGGTGCTTTGTGTTCTCTGTTGGCAGTGAGAGGTTTGCTTGTGGGCTGGTGCTAGCTTATGGTGTTCTGCCAAGGGGGATGGCTTTACCAGGGGAGATGCATTGTTGTGGAGGCTGCCTTCGGTTGATCTAATCCCTTGACTGTGGTTTCCCTTGTGGCTGGTCAAAGACCACTATGCCCCTTGCCCTTATCCTCAATGCTCTCCTGTGATTGATATTTTGGGATGGCTCTAATCTCCCTCTCTCTCTCTCTCTGCTTCCATTGTTGGCTGAAAATGCTGATGGACCTCCGGTCCAAATGAAGCTTCTACTGTTCATGGGCTTAAGGGCCTTTGGTCCAAACGTGGGTTTTGGATCGGTTTTCGGATATTTGGCTGAGGTAGGTCGGTAAAATGTGGGTGTCGGTTTTAATATTGCCGGATGATGAGGCCTACAGAAGTGACAGGTACCGAATGACTTTGGGTGGTCTGGATATCTTGGCGACCAAGGAGCCGACTAACTCTGGTTGGTCTGGGTGTCTTGATGGTCAAGGGACCGACTACTCAGGTTGCTCCGAGTATTCAGCTGCACTTCGAGAGACTGACGACAATCTTTACTTTAATAATATTGTGGCTTGCTTCGGTCTAACAACACTGGTGGAGAGTGGTTTGCGTGCAGGTTTCTTGGATGACAAGGACGACACCGGGGTTTGATGGGTCGACGATCAAGAACAAGGATACAAGGAGGGCTCGGCGATATGCAATGCAGGATGTACTCTTTTTATTGCTTTGTAAACCAATCTAAACTGTAACTATTTAAACAACACTAGATGATATAAGATGATGATGCACTTCTATTGAAATGCTTACAATTGACTTAATTATCTAATGCAAATGGAAGGTGCAATCTAATATGATTGATGCTACTGTGCACTGATGAATGCGATGATGCGCTGCTCACGAAACGAAACCCACTAAACCAACGCGTTGACGACAAACTAGAAGCTTAACGACGATCGCAATACTACCGTTGGCTTATTACTAAACCGAGATTAATTACCGCTAAAAACCGATTACTGAAGAAAAAAAAGATTAGCTAATTACGCGAGTTCTCACAATTTCTGATAAATGGAGCTCGCCAATCCTCTGTTCCAAACACCTCCTCAAATTCTTCAGATTGAGAAATTGGAAACTTTCAATTCGACAAGTCAAACTATAAACCCGAAAATTCAGCACACTATTCAAACAAATCAAAACCTTCAACACGAATTTTTCAGCTTACAACTGCAGTGTTCAAATCGAAACTTTCAACACAAAAATAAATCTTTCAATGCACACAAATCAAAACTTTTAACCCAAAAGCTAAAACTTTCAAACAAATTGCAAGCTTTCAACTCAAGACGAACCTAGATCTTTTTTTTTTGAAACAGGATCCACCTAGCTTTTGAAAAGCTAATAACAAAAGTTACAGATATTTCTTACAATCCCTGCTGGGGACACCAGCTTACTAACAGCATCAACAGACTACCATAATGCCTAAAGCACAGCCAAGCAACCAAAATCGTCGAATGACAGACAATATAACAGTTGACAAAAAAAGGCTTCAATCAAAACAACAAAGAAACTACATCTTCATTCCAGAAGTCTTCAACCATCCTTCCACCCGGTTAATGACCCATTCAATCTTCTCTCGTTCCTCTTTCTTGACCAGTAGCTTCCACTTCTGCAAACAATATATAGCTTTGAGAATAACCTCAATCGGCTTTTTAGGGGACTTCTTCTCGATAGCCATTGTATTTCTGACTTTCTAGAGAGTCCACACCATTGCTGCGAAACTGAATAGAACAGTTCGATAATCATTAGCACCCCTATCATCTAACCAAAATTGGTGAAAGTCGTCAATAGATTTCGGAATCCTTTCCCAATCCAAGAATTCCTTAACACATGTCCAAGCAAAAATAGCTAAGATACAGTTAAAGAACACATGATTAGAATCCTCCAAAACTCCACAGAGGATGCAATTTTTATTTCCTTTCCACTTTCTCATCTTGAGGTTTGCAGCCGTCTGTAGCCTATCCTGATACAAAAGCCAGATGAAAATTTTCACTTTTAAGGGAATGAAACTCTTCCACAACTTCACATATCTTCTAAACCTCACCCCACGAAAAGATAGATGACGATATAACGACTTAACCGAAAACTTACCAGAATTGTCAAGACACCACTGAACCTTATCAATACCACTACCCGGACGAACCCTAGATAACTCACTTTTCAAAGCCTCCCAAGACTCCGCCTCAATCTTGCCAAACTGTATCACAAAATCAATGTTCTACTCATCATTGACTAAACAATCAGCCACTGTAATGTCCGGCTTAGAACAGATTGTAAACAACTTATCAAATCTAATTTTGAGAGAACTATTATCTAACCAAATATCCTTCCAAAACAAAATACCTTCACCATTCCCTACCTGATGAGAAACACCCCTTTGAAACCAGTATTTAACCTTATGAAGATCATTCCAAAACTGAGAACCCCTAACAATTTTACTAACTCTATAATCACTATTAGGAAAATATTTGGTTTTAAATAGTCTGAACCAAAGTTCATTCTTAGCCAAATGCAGCTTCCAGAACCACTTACTCAAAAAACAAACATTCATTAATATCCAAAACCCCCCAAACCGAACCTAGATCTTTTAGGTTTTTGTGTGTGTGTGTTCGGGGGATGAAGCGGATCGGCGTATTATGTGGAGGATGAAACAACTACGGCGATGCAGGTGGCGGTGAGTTGATCCCAAGTAGCAAACACTACGATTGGTGAACTACGATACATCCAACGGCTGTGCTTCTTCCCGAGGCCAACAAAACTGTCATGACGGGCGTCCGCTGCTAAGCAAGCATCACGCGCCCACAAAATTGCAAATGTGTTTTTTATTCCCTTCGTCCACAAGTATAGACCTTTCTAGTTTTTTTCCATTGTCTCCTGCGAAAGACTTTGACTATGTTTTTTCTATCATACTATTCTAGCAAAAATAAATATTAATATTATAAAAGTATTTTGAAAGACAACCGCAATAGATTGTTTTTACGTAGTCAATCTATATACTTTAACAAATATTTTTTTTTGAGAAACTTTAACAAATATTAATGGTCAAATTTCCGAAAGCTTGACCACACGTAACCCACAACCTTGTGGACAGATGAAGTAATATTTTATATTCTCCTCTCTTTTTTTTAAAAAAAAAATAAACCTCTTTCTAGCTTATTTACAAAAACAAACCATTCTGCCCCAGGGTTAATTTACAAATTATGAAGTTACCACTTGTGCATGTACCGCATTTTAAAAGTAAGTTTTAGACAGATTTATTTTTAAAGTGAAAAGTAAAAAAGGTTCATTTAATGAAAATTCATTGCAATTCTGGAGTGGGTCTAGAAGAGTTATCAGTACTACTCCGTAAAACATTTCTTCTTTTTATTTTTATTTTTACCGGAGCCATGGTTCGAGGTCTTTACAGGAGGCTTCTAGTACTCGCTAGTGATGTCTAAGGGTATCTCAAATAGTGGTTACCTCAGCCGTCTCTTACTTGTTATATCACTTAAAATTCTAGTTGGAGAGGGGATGTGAAGACAGAATGTGTCATCTCTTATATAAGAGACAAACTTGGTACACAATCCATCGCAAATGGTGAGTGTGTAAAGGGAGAAGTTGTGGTCAAAACGAATGATTTTATAGATAAATTGTTGGAGATATTGTCTCTAGGGTTTTCTGTAGATGTGTTAGAGTCTTTAGAGACAACCCTACGAGACAAACTATTATACATGTCCTAACTATCAGAAAGTATATTAGTCTATGGCTCATTTTCCAAAGTTTATTGGAGATGGAGTAGTTCCATATTTGTCCCAACAAAATTGTATATGCACAAAGAGTCATTCACAAACACCGAAATACCAAATGCACCCTTGTGCATCTTTTTTCTTTGAAAAAAAGGAGTAAATTGCACCATAGATACATGAACTTGCAAGGTGGGTGCATCTAGGTTGATAAACTTGCTAAACCGAGCAAAATATACACTACTACAAAACAGGTTATAGTGAACGCCTCGCGTTGAACTTATACAGACAGTTACTTAGGAATCGTCTTTGCAACCGTCTGTGATATGTCATTATTACAGATGGTTCTATCATTGAACCGTTTGTAATATACTATCATCACAGACGGTTCTATTACAGAACTGTCTGTGATACGGGACGTATTTCACAGACGGTTCTATTTGCAAACCGTCTGTGATAATTACATATCGCAGATGGTTCCATGATAGAACCGTCTGTGATATTTCATTATCACATACGGTTCAATGAACCCCTGTGATAATCGTATATCACTCCCATGATAGAACGATGTGTCTGCCTTCAATCTCTCTCATGTGTCTCTTCATCTCTCGTCTCCGCCCGGCTTTAGTACTTGTTTTATAAATAGACATCCCCTTATGAAAGGGATTTCTCACGAACCTATATTTTGGCTTTCTCTAGCTTTAGTACTTGCTCCTGCTCCTTGATCCCCTTTCTCCACAAACTCCAAATGGCTTCTTCCTCTCTCGTCCCGGCTGTACTAGCCTACATTTTGGTTGTGTACTCGCACCTCTCTGGTTGCAACCTGGCCCAAGCTGCGGACAAGCCGTCCGTTCGCAAAGCCATCCGTTGTAGGCCCTCCCATCTACCGGAGAACATAACGGCCATCATCTGTCGATTGGAGCTCCTCCTCCAACAGACCAGTGCGAGGCTCTCCAGCATCCGGCGAGTAAACCTCATCGTGGAGATTGTCCTATGGAACTATTTGGTCCGCACCGAGGATGCAGCCCAGAGAGTCGAGGACGACATCGAAATTGTAGGAGAGCGGGTCCGCCTAGCCGAGACTCTGGATACCAGGGTTGATGGCCTCTGGGCTATTTGGGACTTGATTACGAGTCCGAACATCTACAAGAGGAAATTGAGCGTGCAAGGTCACGGTGAAGGCGTTTGGTGAGACGATCGATCCACCCCATCAAGCCGACGAGACGGCTTACGAAGATTTGAAGACTAAGATAGGATCGCTGATCCTTTTTTTATCGTCTGTGATGTAAAAACGATATGGCGATCTTTTTATCTATAAATGCGTGATGTAAAACGATATGGTCTTTTTTATCTATCGTGCGTGATGTAAAAACAATATAGTCTTTTTATAAATCGTGATGATATGGTCTTTTTATCATCTGCTTATTATCGGGCAATTCACTTTAGTAATTATTTGCGCATATACAAAGCTCAGATGCTATCACGACGGTTCCATGAAGAACCAGATAATAGTGCACGGTTCCATGAAGAGTAAATGCGTGTTGAACTTACAAAGACGGTTCCCTTTTGAACCGTCTGTGATATCCTCCATATCACAGACAGTTCTATTTACGAACCGTCTATGATATACTCACATCACAGATGGTTCTTATTACAAACCGTCTGTGTACATCACAGACGGTTCTATTTACGAACCGTCTGTGATATATTCACATTACAGACGGTTGGTAATAAGAACCATCTGTGATATGCCACCCCTATAAATATCAGAACCCGACATACCCCCTGCCCTAGCGCCTCTAATCTGTTCTTTGTAATAGAGGGGCTTGAGAAGCTTTGCTCTGTGTTGGTTGTAGGAGGCTTGCTTGTTTTGCTTGCCTTGTTCTTGGTTGTGGGTTGTCCTAGCAACTTATGGCTATTTGGCTTGCATGCTTGCTTTGTGAGGCTTGGCTTTGGTGGTAGCTCTCGGTTTGGGTGTTGTGAATGAGTGCTTTGTTTTGGTAGTGGATGTTTTGTGAGAGGGAAAAGCTTATGGAGGAGGTGCATTTCGGCTGTGGCTCTTCTCTTGCCCTGTCCACTTAGCTTTCACATTGCACCGTGGTCTGAAGGAGAAGGCCAGTGAGGAATCTCACAAGATATTTGGAATTTTTGTCGTGAGCTCTGAGGGTAACGATCGGTAACTCTTTATATTTGCTCTAGGTTAATCAATTTTAGTGTGTTTGGTTAATAGGAGGAGTAACGTATTTGCAGTTTATTAATATAATTTAATACTACTAATTTATTATGTGAGTAGCGTAGATGGATCGAAACTGGATGTACGGTGCGAACCGTGTGAGTGAACAGTACATTAATGGCGTGTTTGCTTTTAAAAGAGCCGCCGAGCATGATATGTTGAATAAGGGGATAGAATTTATGTACTGTCCATGCATTGATTGCGGTAATTTAAAGATGTTTAACAACCTAGCGCAGATCGTATGGCACTTGATTCGAAGGGGTTTCAAAAAAAGGGTATACATGTTCGACCAGTCACGGTGAAGAGCAGATTATACAGGAAGCTAATAATGATGACATCGCCGAGGAAGTGAATGATATGCTGGATGTAGACTGTGCTTTTGATGAGGATAGGTCGTACGATGACAATCGATCGATGCTACGCGATGCGTAAGAGAACTACTGAGAGAGAGTTTTGTAAATTCGAGCGCTTAATGGAGGACTGGGAAACCTTTGTTCCTCGCCGCAAGCTAGAATACACAAGGTTGTCAAGCGCATTTGAACTGCTGAAATTGAAGGCAAGCAATGGTTGGTCCGACAAGAGTTTAACGGCGTTGTTAGGTCTTCTAGCGGACATCCTTCCGAGGGAAACGTGTTGCCCAAAGACGACCTACCAAGCCAAGAAGGTTCTTTGTCCATTGGGAATGGGAGTAGAAAGAATACATGCATGTCCGAACGATTGTATCCTCTACCGTAAAGAGTATGCAGACTTGCATGCATGTCCCGTGTGCAAAGCATCCCGATACAAGCGTAATAATACTGCTAAGGTGAAGCAAGGACCTCCTGCTAAGATGTTGTGGTATCTGCCTGTGATCCCACGTTTGAAGCGTTTATTCGCGAACCGAAAGGAGGCAAGATTGCTGCGTTGGCACTCGGAGGAGCGTAAGAAAGATAGAAAGCTAAGACACCTGGCGATTACGCCTAGTGGAGAAACTTCGATCGGACCTTCAAAGAGTTCGGTGTGGAACCGAGGAACATAAGGTTAGGGTTGAGTACAGATGGAATGAATCATTTCGGTAACATGAGCAGCCGACATAGCACCTAGCCCGTGAATCTATGTATGCACAACCTTCCTCCTTGGCTGTGTATGAAACGGAAGTACATTTTGATGTCACTACTTATCCAAGGGCCGAAGCAACCTGGGAACGATATTGATGTGTACCTAGGACCATTACTGGATGATCTTGTGATACTGTGGAACGAAGGGGTACAAGTATGGGATGCGTACAAATGAGAGAACTTCTCTTTACGCGCCATGTTGTTCTCGCATCGAATACCCCGAAAGTGTGTTAAGCGATTAGTCGGAGAGATTAATTTTTATTTCGGGAGAGGTCGATTATTCGGGAAGGATCAAACGAACGCCGGGAGGGACTAATTGGATTGTTGTCAAGGTCAGCTTTTTGAGGGGGAAAGAGCAATTTGGCGGCAACTTGGGCCGGGCCATGGCCCATCCGGGTGGCCGCCAAGGGGGCCTCCCCAAACCCTAGCCTACTCCCTCTCCCTCCCCTTTCCTCCTCCCACTCCCAACCGGCCGCCTCCTCCTCTCCCCTCCACCTCTCCACCTCCCTTCCACCCTCCCTTGCGCCTCTCCATCTCCCACCACCTCCATTGCTGCTGTCCAAGGAGGAGAAGGAGCTCCCTCAGCCTGGCCAAGGAGGAAGAAGAAGGAGAAAAGAAGAGAAAGAAGGAGAAAAGAAGAGAAAGAAGGAGAAGAAGAGAAGGGAACAGGGCGAATCCACCTGTAGGCTTCACCAGCTAAAGCCTACCCTCCACCGTGGTCGAACCCTCCCAAGAACCTCCGTGCAGCGCGCAACTGTCCGCCATGGATTGGCTGCGTCAGGTGACGCTCAAACAAGAAGAAGAACAACCGAGAGGGATGAGACTATGCGTGTGGGCCTTGCAACAAAGCCCGAGTCCAAGTAACTCACGCCTACCGATCCCCACCGGTCCCACACACAGAAGAAGAAGGCGTCATGTTCCCAAAATTCCCCAAATCGGCAAATCCTCGCCGATTCCCAAGTCCCCCGAGGAGAAGCTCACCACCGACCGAGGCGCTAGAGCGAGGTCTGCGCGCCAGTAGCTAGAGCCCGGTGGGAAGGGCCGGAGGCGGCGACGAGGAGCGACTCTACGATCGAGGCCGGAGCCAAGGCCATCCGGGCATGGGAGCCACCGAGCCGACTCACCGGCCCAGTGGCTCTAGCGCCTGGGGCTGGATCAGCCGAGCACGGAGGCCGAGAAGGAGGAGGGTACGAGCAGACTACAGACCGCATGCCGGCGTGAGGGGAAATGGGAACTGGGAGGCGGGAGCCGAATTTGGCTTAGGCTGATGGCACCGTGCCGCCGCCTAAGGCCTAAGGGGGAGGGCTGAGGCCCGAGGCGCCGGCGAGGAGTGAGAAGGCGCTGAGGAGTGAGGCCATGAGGGCGCGAGTCGCCGAGGCGCATAGCATCTCTCGTGTTCAGATTTGTGGTCCGTGACTCTGCCTCCGTGGTCTAAGTGGAATTGGGAATTTGAGGAGCCACTAGAATTTGGGAAGTGTGATTTTGTGAAGCTTTGAGGAGCCACTGAATTTGAGGAACCATCGTGATCAGTATTTTGTGGTAGAAACTGGTATACCATATACTCATAACTCATTCCTCAATTAGTCGATTAGCAATTTGTTAGAATATTGTGTGGTATTGTGGTATACACTCAATTAGCAATTAATTTGTAGTTTGCAATTAATTCGTATTGTGGTATATACTCAATTAGCCCATCCTCCTTTATCATTCTGGATTCGCCACTGGAAGGGAAGAAGAGGGAGAAGAAGGGATCCGCAGCGGAAGCGTGGTGGTCTTCATCCCCGCTGCGTGCTCTCTTCGTTTCGGCAAGGGTAACCCGTGGTTCTTTGCTTTAGGTCATTTTCTAGTTGTCTAATTTTCGGGTGTCAGTTCGTCGGTATTCTGTTGCAGTGAAGTTTGTCGGTTTTGATTAGGTTAGAGGCAGATTTGGGTCTGGGTGTCTCCTAGAAAGTTGTAGCTATCGTAGTTACCTTTCATTGCCGACAAGAATCAAGTCATTCGGACTTCGGTAGCCAAAGTTATGAATTTATTAGTACTTCTGTGTTTCTGGAGAGAAGCAGATTTGCTAGTGTTAGTTAACCTGATTGAAGCGCTTATTTAGAGGGGTTTCCAGAGGGTATCACCATAACGAAAAATGAGGCTAATCCTCTTAGCTTTCAGGGAAGCTAAAGATCACTGAATTCGGACGAACGTAGAGAAAGTTATGATAGTTTCTTTGTCGCTGTCCAGAAACCCGACGTGAAATGTTTGCTCTGATTAATTAGATTGGTAGGTCTGGTAGATGGCCGAATCAGAGGGTCTCCCCAACTAAGTTTATTTAGAAATTTCAATTACCTTTTCAGATTGTCCAAGATCATCCTATTTGGACTCCTGAGTAGAAAGTTATGGATTTTTGAAGTCTGCTGTCCGCAGTGACCGTTTGCTAGAAATTAGAAAAGCTAGACGTGATAAGAAGATTAGTGATTTGATTGTAATGTGATGTATGATTTTGGTCCAGTATGCTATTCTTAGTTTGGGGTTATCTTCTTGTCCAGTGGCAGCGAGATTCCAAGGGCAGCACTCCACTTCGCCCGCCGCTCGCGGTTGAGGCAAGTATTCGGTCTATGTGTAGAATTGGTTGCATGTCATGATTGGTTGGTGTATTGTTCATCAATGCCATGTGAATGTGTTGTGAGATGATTCTAGTTGTGTTGATGCTTATGAGTTATGTTTAAGGTTCCTTCATGATGCTATTGTTTACATACCCGACTACATATTGAGTTATGATATTGAAAATATGATGTTGTAGTATTTATGCATGTTGGAGCATATCGAGGCTTGGTCACGTGGTGACCAAGAGTTTTGTTGAGGTCCCCGTCATTGTAATGACAGCTTGAGGTCCCCGCATTCATGGAATGTGGGCAATGGATACAGAGGTCCCGTCATTGTGATGACGGCAAAGGTCCCTATACATGTGATGTATAGGTTTTGGTCCCTGTGCCAGAGGGCACAGCATGGGTAATCATCGACGGATGAATACCCCATGACACGGTAAAATGCGGCGAGATAAAGATCAAAGTGTGCATAGCATTATCATCATGTAAATATTTGAAATGTCTTAACGGTGTTGAATAAAGTTGTTTTTAGATGTTATGTCTATGTGAATGTTGCAACCTTGTTGATACTTGCCGAGTCGTATGGCTCACCCTTGCTTTGTTTGGTTATAGGTACTTCTCGCAAGAACGCCATGCATGGAGGAGTAGGCATTGAAAGCACGCACTACCTCACCACATTTATGCAATTGCTATTTAGTTTCACCTCGGAATAAATAACGTGTGGAGACTATCTATGGATGTTTTATGATGTTGGTTGTTGGATTATTCATAGTCATGAGAATGATGTTAATTGTTTACAATCGTTAGATTATTTCTTATGCTTGAAAGATTTGGATTACGAAATAATAATAAATGCTATGGTCATCTGTTAATACCTCGATTTTGTTGTTCATACAAAGGAAGTTCATGAAAAATTTATAGAATATTCTCGTTGGTTTAATTCTTGTAATATTCTAGGCTCATGTGGAGTCGTGTTACGATTGGTATCGAGCGTCAGTAGGTCCGTGGTGACTAGATTAATTAAAATTTGCTAATGGCTAATCAACTTAAAAATTTGACACACTAGTGCACAGAGGATGGGGATGGGCAAAGCATTGCATTTACGTTTCGCTTTATCTTATTGTTGATTGTCGATTTGATTTGAGTATGACCGCTCATTAAGTGACTATATGATTATTATGTGTGGGGATAACCCATGTTGAGAGGTTGAGGTCGTGTTGTGGCTCGCCTTTACCAAGCTACACCTGCTCGTAGTTTGATAATAGAGATTATCATTAGAAACGGTTGTTCTCTTCCTTGAATTTAATTTGGTCACTCTTGTCCAGCTTGGGTTTGACGAATCTTTCTTCTGTTAGTAGTTTTATTCATGTTGATATGTTTCCATTGGCTTGATTTGTTCAAGAAAGCAATCATTGTTTCCCAACCGATGAGTTATTCTTGCGGTGGTGAACTTGGTTGATTGACAAGTTTGACCTTTATATTGAGATATGTCTTTCTCATTAGAAAGTATGACCCATTTATTCGCTTGATGTTTTTGGTTAATGAAAGTTTCCTTTGTAAGTCCTTTAGTACGTGGAGGCTTTGACTTAATGAATCTCTTCCGGTATTTTGGGTGTTAAAGTTGAACGGTTCTCTTTATGAAAGAAAATGTTAAACCTTTTAGCGTTGTCTTCTCGCTGTTAAGTCGAGGTTCTAAACAAAGTAGTTGATGGATATGATATGAGTTATCAAGGTGGACTGTAGTGTAGTGCATAATAAATCCTAACAAGTATCCTTGCATGAGTGAAATTGATTAAGTTGATGTTGTCCTCTAGCGCTTCTTGAGGAGTCGTGATCAGATTATGACCACACTTAATTGGAATCAGAGAGTTATTAAGAAGTGTGGAAGATTGATGAAAGGGTTGACCCTTAGAATTGTTTAGTTTGCTAAACTTGTTGGAATATTTGGTCTCAATGGATTAATGAAGCTGTGGGAAGGGAAAGTTGAGGAGTTGCTAGATTAATTACCCTAGTAGATATTAATCTTGGAGTTATATTTTCTATAGATACTTGGTGACCATATATAGCTGCTAGATATATATATTTCTTACCATGATTAATTGTTGGATTTGTGTACAAAAGATTTAAAGGATTGAGTATCGGTGGATCTAGAATTATGGGGGAAGTTATGGATAATTCTTCTATATAGAATGATGTCATGAAATTGGTTTTAGTGTTGTTGATACTTTTGGTTGATGGAATATTTCGATTCTTGAAATTTTAGTATGATTTTGCACCAAATTATGAACATGAGATGGAACGGTTGAATATGTGGTTGCACATATTCATGTGATTTAGAAAGGAAAAGTAGGTAGCATCTAGATTTTCATGATGAAGCCAGTTGATAACAACAATGGTTGGAGTGCAATTGTTGTGTGTTGAAGTTTGGTGTTGAGCATCGCTAAGAGTTAAATTGATATGATTTAATAGATGGCTTATGCTTACATGATTGTAGAATTGTCGGATGATAGCATGTCATTGATGAAAGAGTTTTGTAAAACCTTTGATTTGTGTAGTAGACCTCCGCTAGAATAAAGTGGTTGTTGTAGTGAGGTTGTAACGTTTGGTGGACTCTCAATAGGAGATGAGACGATAAAGTAGTATGGAATAGTTTGTTAAGTTTTTGGAGAGTGATAATGGAAGAGTTGACGATAACGAGTCTTGTTAAGGGTAGATCATTCTTGATGTTAGTAAGATTATCTGTAAGAGATTGTGACTTGTGTGTGTGGTGATGATTCTTTAGAAATAAAGTAACCGGATAGTCTTTCAAAATTTTGATCTAGTGAAAGTGTTTCGAGTTTTATGCTTGTGATCAAGTGGACCTCATGCGTTATGTGGTGATTGAGGTTGTTTCAAGCAAAGTGATATGATGAAAGATTTTATTGGCTCTTGAGTGGTTCCTGTGATTTGGGTTTTAAGAGCTTATCATGTTTAAGTCGGCAAAGTGACATAGCAATCACAGAGAATAACTATCCTTGTTAAAGGAAGGAGAGAAGTTAAGTGCTTGAGATTTAAGTCATTTCGCAACTTGCGCTTTATTTGAGTATGCTTAAACCTTATGCAAGGTTCCATAAGAGTTTATCAATTTTCAAAGGCAATACCCTTTTCTTTTTGGGGTTCGATCTTTCCTTCGTGTGGGACTTGTGCCTCAATCGTTGACTTTCTTTGTTGTCCGAGTTCTTTGCCAACTGACTATTTCCCTTGGTCCTCTGCTCACCGCGAGTGGTAGATGTTTCTATGTGGTGAAAATTATTTTCATTTGTCTTTCTTTTGAGAAGGGATTCATCGATTCGCTTCACAAGGGTCTTTCAAGTGTTTATTCTATGAAGTTGTGAAACTTTGGGTTGGAAGTTATTCGATGAGCATTGGAGGATGAAATAGTTTCATAATTTAGTTCTTTGAGAGAAGTTTATCTCAATAGAAGATTGTCTTTGGAGGTTAAACCGATTGCATTGTTACAACTAATAGAACATATAGTGATTGTGATCCAAGATCTTTGTTCACTTGGGTGGAACATTAGAATTATCAAAACATGGAAATCTTGATCAACTATATAGAGTATCGCAATTTGGTAGTATTATGAGGTTGCGAAGGATATTCTTGATGGTGTGGTTTAATGAGAGTGGATTACAAAGTAATCGAATCGTCATGTCGATTAATGAGATAGACGGATGGTTGTATTATTGCCGTGAAAGACTTGGACTTAGTAAGTAACTCTTTAAGAGTTAGAATCTTTATAAAGATAATTGGGTCAAGAAGATATTTTCATGTTGATGTTAATGCGCGAGTATGTATGGACTGTGAGAATTTTAGGATTTTAATCTGAGGTTTTCCTATCTTCTTTATGAGAAGTTCATTGTAGGAGTTTTGGAGTTTAATTTGGGCCTTGCATTATTTTTATGCTAGAACTTTGGTCGCCCAATGATTATGTGTAGAGGAAGTAGATTAAGGGTGTTAGTAGATTAAGGGTGAATTTCAACAATAGGATGATGGTTGATAGAACCCTTTTGATGAAGTATATGAATGTGATAGCTGGGAATTCCAAGTTGTTTATTCCTAAAAGATTGAGGTGATGTGATTGCGTGTGTGATCTATTTTGAGATGCATTGGAAGTCATCTCACAAATTAATCATGTCGATAGAGGAGTTGTTAAGAGAAAGTTTTGGTGAGTCGTTAGAGCCTTTATACAGAGGTGTGGATGATGTATTTCGACTTGAGCGTAACGCTGAGAATGTCAAGTTAAGAGAGATGAGTTAGTGTGCTATGCGCTGAACTGAAATTCCAAAGTTGAGAGAGATTTTAGTCCTAAAAGAGAAACCGATAAATCGTTGTTTCTCAAGAAGTGAATCGTTTCCTTGATTCTCGCTTGAGTTTTGTGTTGTTGACCAATGTCTTTCGTAAGTTGAGTTTGACTTGATTTTGGTATGTGTGGTTCTTATCGTTCGTGAAGAATAAATGAAGTTTTTGATTTGGGCATTTAAAATGATTCCTCCGTTGGTTTTGGACGCTTATTCGCAACCCGCCACTTGTAAAGTAGAAGGGTTTCTTGATGAAATTCCAATTTCTAGATTTGACCTGTAGTACTTGAGTGGTAACGATAATGGCGATGTGAATCTTTCTTATTTAGATGGGTTTTGTCGGAAAAGAGTTGCTTAAAGGGAATTCATTGTGTGTTTCGTTAAAGGAGGTGATTCTTGTTTCATTGAAAAGTTCAATGAGAGGTGGAACAAGAGTTCCGTGTTCTGTGTGCATGTTGTGTGGTTCATTGAGGGGGAAGGTTAGCCCAAGGTACTTTGGTTTATTTTAGTTAGCTACGGAATTCAAAAGTTGGCGATCGTTAGGACCGCCTCGGTCCATACGTGGTACGCAACATCGGGCGTGTTTCGTGCCTAGTGAGTACCGAGAGATATGGAGGTTGAGTTTCATTAACGTTGTTGACCTTCGAGCAGATCTACCGAGACTCTTTTGATGAATATTCTCGTAAATGCCGAGTTGAGCGTTAGTACGACGCCGCTTTACGCCCGTGTTGTGGTCTCATCTATTTGAGAGAGGCCACTTCAAAAGATTGAGTCTCGCGTGAGCGAAGTTTAGCAAGAGTTGATCGCGTTGGTATCCGTTGTTAAGTTCTAGTCGCGGGTTACTTTCGTAGATCGCGCTAGATTCGGGTCGAATCGTTAAGGGGGTAGAATGTAACACCAAAGTGTGTTGCGATTAGTCGAGAGATTAATTTTTATTTCGGAGAGGTCGATTATTCGGGAAGGATCAAACGAACGTCGGGAGGGACTAATTGATTGTTGTCGCGGCTGCAGTTTTGAGGGGGAAAGAGCAATTTGGCGGCAACTTGGGCCGGGCCATGGCCCATCCGGGTGGCCGCCAGGGGGCTCTCCCCAAACCCTAGCCTACTCCCCCCCTCCCCTTCCTCCTCCCACTCCCAACCGGCCACCCCTCCCTCTCTCCCCTCTCCACCTCTCCACCTCCCTTCCACCCTCCCTTGCGCCTCTCCATCTTCCCACCACCTCCATTGCTGCTGTCCAAGGAGGAGAAGGAGCTCCCTGCACCGGCCAAGGAGGAAGAAGAAGGAGAAAAGAAGAGAAAGAAGGAGAAAAGAAGAGAAAGAAGGAGAAGAAGAGAAGGGAAGAAGAGGGAGAAGAAGGGATCCGCAGCGAAGCGTGGTGGTCTTCATCCCGCATGCTCTCTCTCTTCGCTTCGCAAGGGTAACCCGTGGTTCTTTGCTTTAGGTCATTTTCTAGTTGTCTAATTTTCGGTGTCAGTTCGTGGTATTCTGTTGCAGTGAAGTTTGTCGGTTTTGATTAGGTTAGATGCAGATTTGGGTCTGGGTGTCTGCTAGAAAGTTGTAGCTATCGTAGTTACCTTTCATTGCCGACAAGAATCAAGTCATTCGGACTTCGTAGCCAAAGTTATGAATTTATTAGTACTTCTGTGTTTCTGGAGAGAAGCAGATTTGCTAGTGTTAGTTAACCTGATTTAAGCGCTTATTTAGAGGGGTTTCCAGAGGGTCTCACCATAACGAAAAATGAGGCTAATCCTCTTAGCTTTCAGGGAAGCTAAAGATCACTGAATTCGGACGAACGTAGAGAAAGTTATGATAGTTTCTTTGTCGCTTTCCAGAAACCCGACGTGAAATGTTTGCTCTGATTAATTAGATTGGTAGGTCTGGTAGATGGCCGAATCAGAGGGTCTCCCCAACTAAGTTTATTTAGAAATTTCAATTACCTTTTCAGATTGTCCAAGATCATCCTATTTGGACTCCTGAGCAGAAAGTTATGGATTTTTGAAGTCTGCTGTCCGCAGTGACCGTCGCTAGAAATTAGAAAAGCTAGACGTGATAAGAAGATTAGCGATTTGATTGTAATGTGATGTATGATTTTGGTCCAGTATGCTATTCTTAGTTTGGGGTTATCTTCTTGTCCAGGTGGCAGCGAGATCCCAAGGGCAGCACCCACTTCGCCCCGCCCGCTCGCTCGCGTTGAGGCAAGTATTCGGTCTATGTGTAGAATTGGTTGCATGTCATGATTGGTTGGTGTATTGTTCATCAATGCCATGTGAATGTGTTGTGGAGATGATTCTAGTTGTGTTGATGCTTATGCAGTTATGTTTAAGGTTCCTTCATGATGCTATTGTTTACATACCCGACTACATATTGAGTTATGATATTGAAAATATGATGTTGTAGTATTTATGCATGTTGGAGATATCGAGGCTTGGTCACGTGGTGACCAAGAGTTTTTTGTTGAGGTCCTGCCATTGTAATGACAGTTTGAGGTCCCCGCATTCATGGAATGTGGGCAATGGATACAGAGGTCCCCGCCATTGTGATGACGCAAAGGTCCCTATACATGTGATGTATAGGTTTTGGTCCCTCGTGCAGAGGGCATGTGCATGGGTAATCATTGACGGATGAATACCCGCAGACACGGTGAAATGCGGCGAGATAAAGATCAAAGTGTGCATAGCATTATCATCATGTAAATATTTGAAATGTCTTAACGGTGTTGAATAAAGTTGTTTTTAGATGTTATGTCTATGTGAATGTTGCAACCTTGTTGATACTTCACGAGTCGTATGGCTCACCCTTGCTTTGTTTGGTTATAGGTACTTCCGCAAGAACGCCATGCATGGGAGGGAGTAGGCATTGAAAGCACGCACTACCTCACCACATTTATGCAATTGCTATTTAGTTTCACCTCGGAATAAATAACTGTGGAGACTATCTATGGATGTTTTATGATGTTGGTTGTTGGATTATTCATAGTCATGAGAATGATGTTAATTGTTTACAATCGTTAGATTATTTCTTATGCTTGAAAGATTTGGATTATAGAAATAATAATAAATGCCATGGTCATCTGTTAATACCTCGATTTTGTTGTTCATACAAAGGAAGTTCGTTCGAAAAATTTATAGAATGTTCTGGTTGGTTTAATTCTTGTAATATTCTAGGCTCATGTGGAGCTGGGGTGTTACATCAATGATTTTTCTGCCCTTAGTAACCTGTCGGGCTTCAGTACGAAAGGAGCCAAAGTCTGTCCGCACCGCTTAGATGCTACTGAGAGTGTATGGTCAACAACTCGCGAAAATCGTATATGCGCCACCAGAGGTTCCTTCCCAGAGTCACCCATACCGCAAGACGAAGAAACAATTCACTGGAAATAAGGAGGATAGTTCACTCCAAGGGATTTTAGAGGGAAAAAGGTCTATGATATGGTTAAGGATATCGATGTTGTGCTTGGGAAGGGACGTAAATTAAAAATCCGTCAAGAACATCCGAAGAAGCGGCCAATTTTTAGGACTTGCCTTATTGGGAGCACTTAGAAGTTCACATCGCATCGACGCCATGCACGTGGAGAAGAATGTATATGATAGTTTGATTGGTCTCATCAACATTAGTGGCAAAACAAAGGATGGTGTTAATGCATGGCGTGATTTGGTTGATATGAACATAAGGACCGAGTTAGCACCGAAAGAGAACGATAAAGGACGAACATACCTTCCACCAGCTTGCTACACTATGTCCAAGGCCGAGAGAAATGAATCGTGCGAGCTTGTATGGTGTCAAAGTCCCGTCCTACACTCGCTAACATTAAGAAACTTGTTTTTATGCAAGATTTGAAATTAATTGGTATGAAGTCTCATGATTGTCATGTGTTGATGACACAAATGCTTCCTATTGCAATTAGGAGTATCTTGCCGAACAAAGTCCGAGTGGCAATCTTGAGGTCGTGTTATTTCTTTAACTCAATTGCTCGTAAGGTCATCGATCCCCAAGGACTAGATGCTCTACAGACGAGGTGGTGACGACTCTATGTCATCTTGAGATGTATTTCTCCGTCATTTTTCGATATCATGGTCCATCTTATTGTTCATCTTGTGAAAGAGATAAAGATATGAGGCCCCGTGTTCATACGCCATATGTACCCGCTCGAGAGGTACATGGGAATTTCAAGTCATACGCACGAATCGATCTCGACCGAGGGCAAGATCATCGAAGGTTATGCAACTAAGAGGTCATTGAGTTCTCGCCGACTACACGGCCAAGTGGAACCGATAGGTGTGCCTCTATCTCGCCATGAGGGAAGGCTGATGGTATCGGACCATCGGAAGGAAATCAATCACCCCGACCGATACGCACGCTCAAGCCTATTTCATGGTCTTGCAACATGACCTAAGTGTCCCCGCATACTGACGAGCACAAAGACATGGTACACCAAATGTAATCCGCACCGGCCGAGGTTTGGATCACGAGAGCACAACCGCTTGCTCAACGAATGGTTAAAGGTGCGAATCACTAGGAGGTCATCAAGTGATGATACGTTGTTGTGGTTGGCAAAAGGGCCACAATTTACAATTATCACATGGCAAGGATACGACATAAATGGGTACACATTTTATATGGCAAACAGATAGGAAGAGCACACCCGTATCAGCGGTGTCAGATAGATGCATTCAAGATCGCGGGTCGAGAAGCTCGTGACTATGGGCATATAAAGGAGATATGGGAGCTCGACTCACGTGCTTTTCAAGATCCCCTATTTCGGTGTTGTTGGGTCCATCTCCCACAGTGAAGGTCGATAAGTACGGTGTCACTACCGTGGACCTCGAACGACGGATACAAAGACAAACCATCTGCATCAAGCAACTGTGTTGTTCAGTCTTCTATGTAACCGACCGCAAATAAGAAGTGCCACGTGGTTCTTCATGAAAAAATAATGATTGTCGGAGTTGAGAATATAGTGGACGAGGAAGAATACAATCAATTTGACGAGTTGCCTCCTTTCTGAGACGTGATCGCTCGAGGAAGAACCCGGTGAGGAAGCTAGCTATATGCGCATCGATCATCATGAAGGGCTATATTTTAATTAAGAATTTACTCCATTGTAATTGATTTATTGCATTGTCATGTGTTAATGTGTTATGGACTTGTCATATTTAATATATATTGATGGCAATGTGGACGTTCATTGTAATTTGGAGTTGAGCTGAATTAAATATGAATTTTTGCAGTCAAACTAATTGTGGGGATAAATAGTGGATAAATTGATTTTCAGTCAAATTATTTGGAGATGTGTTATGACATCATATTTGTCGATATCACGATTTGCTGCATAATATAACCATTCAGGATACGGAATATCATGACGGCCTCATAATATAACCGTTTCAGGATACGGGAATATCACAAACGGTCTCATAATATAACCGTCGTGATATTCCTCATCACTGCATTTGCTATATTATGCAACCGTCGTGATAGGAAACATAGGCCCGCCTATTTTTCTCCCCACCCATTTATTCTCCCCATTGCCCGCCCATTCACCTCCTTCGCCTCCTCTAGGGTTCCCAGCCTCCCAAAGGCTCCGACGCGCCACCTCCCTCTCCACCGGTCTCTCTCCGCGCCCGCCCTCCTCCCCGTGCCTGGCGCCTCCCTCTCCTGACCGGCCTCCTCTCCTCGTGGTCGGCCTCCTCCTCTCGCACCGGCCTCCCGTGCCGGCGCCCTCCCTCGCACCGCCTCCTCCGCCTCCGCCGCCCCGTGTCGGCCTCTCCCCGCACCGCCTCCTCCCGGCACTCTACCCTCTAGTCCTCTCTACTCCTTCCTTGCTCTGTGATGGGTACCGATGATGATATTGCTAGGTTTCATCAGTGGGCTTTGTTGACATGCTCGTGATGAACTTTGTCTTATATCGAGTTTGAATGTGATAGTTAGTTCATTCTTGAGCTCTATTGTATTACTTGCCATCGCGCTTGATATACGTTACCCCGGTACTCTACCTCTAGTCCTCTCTCGCCCTTCTCTTGCTTTGTGATGGGTACCGATGGTGATATTGCTAGAGTTTCATCGGTGGGCTTTGTTGACATGCTCAGAATGAACTTTGTCTTATAACGAGTTTGAATGTGATAGTTGGTTCATTCTTGAGCTCTATTGTATTACTTGCTACTGTCGCTTTGATATACTCAGAACCCCGGTACTCTACGCCTAGTCCTCTCTACTCCTTCCCTTGCTCGTGATGGGTACCGATGGTGATATTGCTAGGTTTCATCGCTGGGCTTTGTTGACATGCTCTCGTGATGAACTTTGTCTTATACTCGAGATTATTTGAATGTTTGACTCGAAGTTTAATATATTTTCTGAAATATTGAGATCATGTGACAATTAACAAAGTATTGTTTAGAGCTCATAGTTTGAATTTATATTATCATATTCATTTAATGAAGAGTATAGACAATAGGATTGAGATGGCAAAGACTTGTTCTTTGCAACTCTCCTTCTCGAGAGCACAAATTTAATATCCAAATTACATATAGCTCTGCTCGATTTCGCTTATGGACCAAACATTGACCATCGACGCCTTGTTAGCATAAATTTAATATCTGAAATTACATATTAATTTTTGTACAATCTTATATTGTTTCTGTACATATTATTTTACATCCCTTTTGCTTGTGCTACTACTGACATATAGTGTCATTTGAAATCTTTAAAAACGTTTTACTGTATGATGTAAAGGAACATTGTGCCAACTATTTTTAGTTATTTATTATATAGATAGCAAATAAGCGACATGGCGTCCGCACCATCTTCGCCGTCGTCATCGACGTCGCCGAATACGTCTGGATCTCCGAGGAAAGTGGTACGTACGCGAGATGGCAAAGGAATATCGAAAATTTCTATGGGCCTAATGACCATCACAGAGGTCAATGCCAATGGGATCCCTGTGATTCCCCCCAAAGCAGGGGCGAGATTCCGGACCATCTGTGGGATACTTGGAAGGGAACGGGTCCCCATCACCACACTAAGCTGGGACACTGTGTCGGATGATCGGAGAGGCGAGCCGTGGAAAGAAATTTTAAAATCGTTTACTTTCCCAGAAGCAGACATGGCACGCGTGGAACGACAGGCGTTGCTCGCGATGGGAAAGGCGTGGAGGACCTTCAAGAGCACGCTTGTCACGAAGTACGTGAACACGGGTCGAACACCCTTCATGACGTATAAATTCTTGTCGCAGGATATATGAGACGCCTTTGTGCAAATGAAGACGACGGCTTAATTTCGTGAGCAAAGTGCGACGCACATGGCTCTCCAGACATTGAACACTCACCCCCACAAACTCGGCACCGCTGGGTACGCGGGTAAATCTGCGCAATGGGCGGCGGAGGATGAGAACGAAACAAGGCCATTTGCTAAGATCACAGACGAGCGCGCTCTATCCGGGTTAAGAGCGAGGGCATCAACCACGTCTTCGGACGGAATCTCTTTCACAAACCCGACAGACCAGGAGGTGGCCAAATGTCTGGTAAATATGTGGAACTACCTAGTTGTTAATAAGTTCATAACTTCATAGTGTCTATAATAACATGATGACCTCCTTGCAAAGCAAGCATCGACTTTCGCGATGTTCGGAGGCTCCTTCCAATCATACAGGAGAAGGATATACTATCTACTACCGGGAAACAAGGAGCACCCGGTCGCACGCGAGGCAAAGGGGTTAACGCATCTTGGAGGATGGATTCGCACGACTACTACACGCACAGAGTAGGAAGAGATCCAAGGCGAGTACGACCACCATCGGAAATGAGGCTTATCGCAAGATTTGAAGGATCGAGATTGGAAGACGAATCAATCAACTCAATTGCAAGGCGCCCCTGTTATTTTGGGAGCCAGTCCTACTCAACATCGGAGTAGCGTCGCATCCACGCAAAATTCTGAGCATAATGACGTCCAATTACCTATCGACGCCATCAAAGTAATGTACATCTCTAGAATGCTCAAAAGATAGACCTACAGGATGCCTTGGCTAATTGAGTATCGTTTTATAGGAGGTGACACCCTGCACGCTCCAAGTGAGGATGGCTGGGTTGTCTATTGAGGCTGGGTGGGGGATGGCGTATCCATGCTAGGAAGCGATAGTGCAGCACGGTGCCTAGGTGGTACATGAAAATTTAAGGGCCGTCCCGCTGAAGATTTGCCCGAACTAAGAAATCAGAACACTAGGGGATGCCTTGTACACTTTTATCCAGTGGCCCAAGAAGAACATCGCCCTGGACCCTGCAGTGCCGCCTCAACCTTTGATTCAGAAGGCCTCTCCAACAGCACCCTCAATGACTCCACCTCAACCATCTCGACACAACCATGCCTCTCCAACAGGACCCTCGATGACTCCACCTCAACCATCTGGACACAACCCTGCAGTGCTGCCTCAACCTTTGGTTTAGAAGCCCGCCTCATCGGTTCCCGTGGAGAAGACGCTGAAGGAACCAGAAAAGCATGCCGCCGTATCGGTTCCCGTGGAGAAGACGCTGAAGGAACCAAAAAAGCAAGCCACCGTATCGGTTCCCGTAGAGAAGACGCTGAAGGAACCAGAAAAGCTTGTCGCTGTATCGATTCCTGTGGAGAAGACGCTGAAGGAACCAAAAAAGTGTGTCGTCGTATCGGTTCCCGAGTCGTCTCACAGGAAGACGTGTAGCGGGCAAGTCGTTAAGTCCAAGTCAAAATCGCAAAATATTAAGGCGCCTCCGCCTCCCAGGAAATACTCCCTCAGAAGTCCGTTGGTGAGCAACACAATATTAGCCTACGCTGGACTAGGTTGTCAGTCTTTGCATACTGGTACATGCGTAAGACCAAAGATAAATGGTACGATTCTGGAATCGTCGTCAAATACACGAAGGAGCATTTCTTCCACGAGCTGGGCCACTTCGTCGTGGGCTTCAATGACTTATTCGACCTATTCAACCTCCAAGCCCTCGATGCCCCGCTTCTATGATGCTGGACACTGTAAGTGTGTACAAACCATTGCCTATGTATAGATACATGTTGAAAATATCACAACTCATTGCTTATATACATAGATACATGATGAAAAATGCTCGGGGATGCGGAGAACCGATGGGTTTCCTCGACCCACACATGGTCTTTGAGCAAACCATCAAGGAAGACGCATCGTACATCGTGAAATACATAACGGCGGGATTGCTTGCTCAGGACAACAAGGACTACATGCTGGTACCCTACAACCAGAAGTAAGTGCTTCACTAGCTATATAAATTTTATTTGTACTTTATACGCAGCATGAACTTAGGTTTAATGACTATAGCGACATACATGATCGTAGCTTCCACTGGATCCTTTTAGTCATTGTACCAAAGAGGAACAAGGTAATATACATTGATTCCCTACTCAGCAAAATGCACAACTTCACCCTTGTGCAAGGAATACTCGACAGGTATGCTCATTTCCTCCATACATAACTCTATTGTAGTTTTCCTTCATTTGAAATGGTAGAGGTTAATTTTTTGAAAACATGTAGGTCGTTCATCGCCTATGTTGCCGACGGAGGGGCATACAAGGGATCGAGCGCCACACTGCAACACAGGACGCGATTTTTGGTACGCGCTACAACATAATAATCATATATCATACTTCGTAATAATACGTCTCAAACTGATTATACATATATATGTAATTCTATTTTTGCAGTGTCGCCAGCAAAAACAAGAACAATGTGCATTCTACGTTTGCCATCATATGCATGAAATCATGAGTGCTAAGATGAAGGATCTTACGGTTTGTCAATCTCGCAATAATTATTTCCTAATTATAAATTTAAATATATATATATATATATATGCTTACTACTTTACTCCTGCTAGGTACAGGGCTTGAACATACAATTAGATTCACTCATTACGAAGGAGCTCTTGGAGGTTCGAGGGAGACTCTGCAGCTTCATCATGATGGATATCGTTCACACCGACGGAGAGTTTCACTCCGTCGACGCCACTGAACCACCTTCAAACAATTGATTCAATTGTAATTCACTTTGAGTAGTTGTAATTCGAATTGAAACTCTAGCGACAATAATTGAGTAGTTTTAATTCTTTTGCAATTGATTTTGAGTTGTAAATGATCACTTTGAGTTGTCAACGATTGATTCATCTATGATATGTATCTATTTTCTGCATGCTTGTTTTCAGAGGGCATGGATAGCAATTCCTGAGGTTAGCCAAAAATCAGAAAAATTTAGTTTAGGATTAAAGAACAATCACAGACGGTTCGATAGTTAAACCGTCTGTGATATCTATGATATGATATCACAGACGGTTCCAGTTACGACCGTCGTTGATATGATGATATCACAGACGGTTGGTAACCAAAACCATCTGTGATATTGTATATATCACAGACGGTTGGTAATTAGAACCGTCTGTGATATTAGGATATCACAGGTGGTTCGATAGTTAAACCGTCTGTGATATTAGGATATCACAGACGGTTCTAGTTACCGACCGTCGATGATATGATGATATCACAGACGGTTGTTAATTAGAACCATCTATGATAACAGCGTATCACAGACGTAATAACACAGACGGTTCGAAAACCGTCTGTGATGACGGTTCCGAACCATCTGTGATGAGATTGTGTGTACTAGTGATATTTAAAGCAGGTTTTCTATGGTTGATATGGCTTTCATATGGGGAGTTTCTTTGCTTATTTGGCACTGTTTATGCGCGTAATAACAAATCTAGTCATTGCCACCAGACGGGGCTCATGCAATCATACGCTTTTCATGTATAGTTGACTTTCCATGTATTATCACATATACCAAATATTATCTAATCTGCATCATATTTGATGTGTATTTCCTTGTATAGCTTGTACATGTTGGTACATATGATAATACACGCACCATGTTTGGTGGCAACGGCTTTCCCAACTACAACACAGGGTGTATGCAATCATAACGTTTTCCATGTATAACTGACTTTCCATGTATCATCACATGAGAATGTGAATATGCTGATCCGGAAGCACAATGCAATGTGACTCCATCATGTGGTGACTATGGATAATCCGAATAATTCAACAGAAGAAATACTTCAAGTAGGCTTAATACCGAGAGAGGCACAACCGCACAACATAACAAGTTCATTGGTAACTTTAGTAGGCTTAATACCGAGCGACAAAGGCATTTACAAGACGAAGTTTACAACATGTACACAATATAACGAAGGTTTAGACTCAAAACATTTAGATTACTCAACAAAGACTCGGCTAATATGGCCCCACATATATTATACAACATAAAGGGCAAATCAAGCTTCAACGACGCCTACTTGAACAATGAAAACATAAACAAATGATCAGACGTCAAGCTCCTATGAATTCCAAGCAGTGAACTTTAATTAATTAGTATTTAGCACACACAACGCAAAGATCAATGAGCCCAAGATGCGGGGGAGTTGCAAAGATGGCGACAGCACACATACCCCGATCGCTTCAGCATTTGCATATATAAATAGAGTACAATATGTACAAGCAATACAAGGAAATACACATGAAATATGATGCAGATTGGACCATATTTGGTACATGGAAAGCATATGAGTGCATGAGTCCTGTTTGGAATGATCCAATTTGCATGAAATATGAATGCTTGGATGACATTCTTTAATATTGTATTGTACCATAGATTAGATAAGCTTGCCCATGAATCAACTAAGGAAAATGCTTGGCATGCAGATCACATAATACTGAAACCATAGACTTCGACTCGTGTGCTAATATGCGAGAGCGAGACTACGATGCCGACGAGAGCAAGCAGGAGGCAACCTAACCCTAGCAGCATGGATACCAGGGCACCACCGTCCATCGACTCATCGAGCCACCGAGGGCAGCGACGGGTGGCGATGGCGACGGTTGACACTCAAGTTTGAAGCTATGAGTGCGAGGTAAAAAATAAGAAGAAAAAATTCAAAGAAAAAAATGAAAAATTCAAAAAAATGCTCTCGACTGAATTTTTTAAAGGAGAAATAATGTTAAATAGTGTTGTAAATAGTATTTGCAAATAGTGTTAGATAGTGTTTCAAACAGTATTAAATAGTACCAAATAGTATTGAAATCGCTGTTCACTGGGATTGTCGGCGCTCACCGTGCGGATGCGCCAGCTCCGGGCGCCTAGCACGTGGACGAGCGAGCTCCTGGCGCCTGGCGCGCGGATGAGTCAATCCGACCTTCTGGCGTGCAGACGAGGCACATCTGGTCGCCTGGTGCGTGGACGAGAGCACTTGTCGGCTACCGCCGAGTCCACGATTCCATTTTTGGATTTGACCTTCGGGAAGGGCTAGATTTGCTATTACCGAGCACGAATAGTGCCAAATAAGCCCAAAAAACTTAGCTAGACATTGACCTATCACCGCAGTTGTTTGGTTCATCGCCACACCTATCGCCAACTTTCTTAGCACCCTGCCCACATCTCATAGACTTTTTGTGCAAACCTTCATCTCTCGCCACACTTTTTGTTGCAATTAAGTTGTGCTATTAAATCATTTTATTTTGGTGTGATATGTGAAACTAAATTTTCTTGAAAGTTGTGTTGTGCTAGTTTTCCTTTCATATAGTTCTGCCTATCTTTCTTTTTTTGTGCGCTGTTATTCGAGAATAATTATTTTATATTCTGACAAGCTCGGTAAAAGTCGTTAAACATTTGTATCCATTCTTGACGACGGATGCTAATCTTTAGAAGCATTTCTATTATCATCTGCGATATTTTCTTTTTCTATGAAAGAAATATTTTAGGCATGTCTATCTAAGTGTTGTCACATAATTTGTATTATGCTAAAGAGTGAGAAAAAGGGTGAGGAATTGCCACCTCAATCACACATCAACATCGAGTCTCACATGGTAGCCATGTCAACCATGCAAAACCACGTTTGGACCTCTTTTTCCTCGGCTTAACAAATTCATTGACTTAGATGTAGTTTCATAGTTCATTTACCTAATTGTATCCACCTTACAAGTTCACATACCTTTTGTGTAATTTATTTTTTTAAAAAAAAATAGCACCTTGTGCCAATTAGACTAAGTGGGTTGCTTGCCAATTTGTGAAAAAAATTGGCAAGCTACAGTTCTGCCAGCCAAATTGATTATTTAAGGATTGCAAAATTTTGCTATAAAACGAATCTATGATCGGTGGATGTAAGGCCAACAAAGTGTGTCATGCCATAACGCCATAATTATATCAGTGAACCAGAAGTCAACCATAAATAGCCAAAATTGGTCTTTCATGTTCCTTTTCTTGTATAGTTTTCCAACGCAGCGAAATTTCGCTCAAATGCCCCACTAATTTTACTATCTTGTACACAAGCAGCTCGAGTAATCTCACCGTTCTTTTTTCAATGTTATTAACCTTTTACGGTCTTCAACATGTGACTTGACCATTACTTTTTAATTTTATATTACTAAAAATTAGTAAAATTGTAGTATTTTCATGACTAATATAGTGATACAGTTTTCATGTGTCCAATCTTGATATATTTAAGCATACTGATATTCAAATTTTAGAATGTTTGGCTGCATAAATTCAACGTCAAATAAAAAACGAAGGGAGTATAATACTATCCCAGGAAAGAATCTTTCTCCTGCTTAGAAAAGACACCACAACCTTTGAGCGCTTATTTGAAATGTATGGATTATACACGAAAGAATACAAACCCAATTCTTTCACAATGCTTATTGAAACCCTCCATTCTAAATTAGGCATCACTACTGTAAGATTTTCAAGCATAATTAAGAAAGTAGCTACGGATTAATTTGGAGCCTATGGGCTGTTGGTTCATAACGGGGTAAACACCACCAGGAAGAAGGCCGGGCGGCGTCGGCTTTGTGAGGTGAGAGATTAGACAATAGACTGGGATGGGATGATAGAACCTTGAGAGGAAGATTAGATTAATTCATCTTTCTTGCTTGATTGATAATAGATACATGCTATCCCTTTTTATAAGGACGACCCGACTTGACCCCTAAGAAACAATCCATATTTCTAAGGAAACTTATCTCTATTATATAAAATATATCTCTAAGAAAGTAAACTCAACTAATAAGAAAACTAATAATTCTTATCTCTATTTTCAACTACTAACGCACCAACGGGCCAGCATGAACAGTGCGTGGCACTACAATATCATACGCACTGTTCACACATATGAACAGTACCCGCCCGTGACATTACTTCCCTCCTTTCGCGACAGCTCGTACTCGAGCTGTAGTGGCGGCCATTGCTGAATCCCTAGGAGACCCTATGTTGATGAGAGGATGCGATGATAACATAAGTTTTTGAAGATCATTGCCTCCACGTGCGGTTGCGGCAAACTCACCGGTTGCTGCGGCAGGCATGAAAACAACCCTAGCAGTGTCGCAGAGGCCACGACGTACTTCGGCAGGACCGCGACAGGTTTCGGCGACACCATGGTAGGATGAGACAACACCGCAACAGGTTCCGACAGCGTCGCTATGGCTGCTGAAAACAACGTTGCTTCGTGTTGCGCGTTCTTCTCCTTCTGATCCGCGGTCATCTTCTTTTAAAGTAGTATGCATGTCGAGGAAGATGACTGCCATCTTCTTATTGTTGTCCTTGGTACTCATGGTTATCTTGTTGGCGTTAACCTTTATCATAGCCAATGACTCGGTGAGCCATAACTATGGTAGTAGAAGTCGTGGGAAGGGATCGACTGCTCTGATACCCGCCAGGAAGAAGGCCGGGCGACGTCGGCTTTGTGGGATGAGAGATTAGACTATAGACTGGGATGATAGAACCTTGGAAAGAAGACTAGATTAATTCATCTTTTTGCTTGATTGATAATGGATACATGTTATCCCTTTTTATAGGGACGACCCGACTTGACCATTAAGAAACAATATCTATTTCTAAGAAAACTTATCTCTATTATATGGAATATATCTCTAAAAAAATAAGCTCAACTAACAAGGAAACTAATAATTCTTATCTCTATTTACAACTACTAACGCACCCGCCGGCCTATATGAACAGCACATAATGCTACAGTATCATATGAACTGTTCACATGTGAACAGTATCACCCGTGACATGGGCCGACTGTTCTTAATTATCTATCCTATTATGGGTTGGCGCTCTGCGATGGATTAAGCGTCTTTTTGCTCCTCGAGACCGAAATACTCCAGCATGAGGTCAGGTCTAGCTACTATACGAATTTTGGAGGATTCATTTTATTTTTTCTGTAATTTCTTATGAAATTTCCTGGTTTTGCTCTGCTGTATGTTTCCGCATTATCTTTTCTTTTTTTAGAAATGTTCCCTCGTTTCTTATTACTACATGTTTTTGTTCTGTCATGGATCTATATATCATCTCTAACAAATTAGTTTATTTTTGTTTCATGTTCTAAGCATATAAGCCCTTCTTTTTCTTTTGAAATTGGACAAGAGCTCTTCAATTCAAATAAGAGATGACTGAGATTCGAACTGGGTGGGTAGATTGGCACCATTGTGTGCCCACCACTACACAAGGAGAGTCCCCATGTAATCCCATTTTATATTTCCCTCAATGTTATTGAACATTTCCTAGTGCTAACGGGTTTCAGCTTACTGAATTAGCACTGTAATAAAATAAGTTGATTTTGGCTTGTAAAAACCGATAAGCTGTTGTCGAAGGTACTAGACCAAACAACTCCATTATTTTCGAACTATTCCAAGAATTGTTTGGTCTATTCTGGAAAAATTCGAAACATGATTTAGAGTGTGTATATATAGAGCTGAAAGTCACGGATTTGAAAACAACAGAGGGTAAATTTTGGTAATATGTAAAAGTAGTTTGATCAGGAACTTCCTTTTACAATTGTTCAATAGCACGGGCCTCGATTTGCTTAATGATGCAAGTGCAAATGAGCAACTGATCATAATGGACACATAGGCAGTAGTCAGTAGTATATTATTACGGTAAATTTCGTATACACTGAACTAACGACAGGATTGATCATCCACAAATGACAGAAAGGTTACGTACGACTCCTGGCCTGGCACGACCATTTCGCAGAAGGTTCGAAATTTGGATCTGGATCCTCTCTCGCTACTACAGAGGTCCACTTTGTGAGCAGTGTTTTCGCGAGGAAGTGAGCAGTTCTCGATATGTACTGTAGCAACAACGGAACATACTGTAGCAAAAATACTACAGCGGCCTTAGATTTTTGATCGGATGGTAGAGATCGCTCATAATTCTCATGTACTGTAGATCCTCTATATTGACCCCTTCAATGTAAAGTATCCCAATCCTCGAAATTTGAACCATCATATGCAACCATCACTAGGCAAATTAGAGTTTTTGGTTGTTTTAGAACAGTTGGCGCGTGTTTTAACAAATTTAACCCCATCTCCCGATCAAAGCTGAGAATGGCACCGCAAAGCCGCACGGACGCGCCATGTAGCCTAGTCCGTGCCCTAGGGGCCCGAAACACATCGATCGTGCTCTAAGGGTACGGTTTTGGCACATCCGACCGTCAAGGGCATGAACTAAGCAAGTCCGGCCCCGAGGCACGGTACTGCCCTAGTCCGACCCCTAGGGGCACGGTAACAACCCCCTTCCCATGTCTATTCGTCATTTGATGTGAAGTTCACCGTCTGTCGTCATTTCATGTGAAGTTAGGGAATAAAATTGACAAAATTAAAATTGACAAAATTTCAAAATAAAATTTGAGAGACTTCACAATGTAATTTGTGAATTACATGACGTGGAGGGTTTGGTTACATGCATTAGAAACGAAAATATGCACGAATCAACAAACCGAAAATCACATAGGGTACATGTGGACCTTTTTGGAATCGAAAATAGGGAGGATCCAAATTAGTATTGGCGGCCCATCGGTCCCTTCCCCTTGTCTTCTGACTGCCCGCGGTGGCGGCTAGTATCGAAGGCAGCGCTTTGTTCTGCGAGACGAGTTGGAAGATTGAATGATGTTAACAGAACGTAAGGCAAAATCTATAATCAGGTTGCAAATTGAACAACACTTATGTCTTTGATCCGGAGTGTGTCAAGACGACGGGGAGCGATAGGACGACCGCCGATCTCACTAGTAGGAGCCTTCCCCTTGTCGACCGGTGCCTCTTCAATAGGATTGGGTATGTAATGTCTCCATCGTTCGAATGTGTCGGGTCGCTTGGCGTAGTTGAACATGTACTTCTGCTCGATGAACGCTCTATCATACATGTACGGGCCGTCGATCTATTGAAAGAAGTTGCAACACATCTCCGGCTGCCATTATGCGCAAATGAAGGTAGGGATATGTGGAATGCAACGTAAGATGTGAAAAATCAATGTGTGTGTTAGATATTGCCATCATCACTGCCCATTGCCTTCAAGGCTATGTTCGGGCCCTATTTCACCATGTCCGCCCAAAGATCCCTATAGTTTATGTCCACGCTATATGAGTGAAACTCAGCACTCTATGTCCCGAAAAGATGGTGCATGTCGTAGTACTCAGAGATGTACGGCGTAGATATCTGCCTGACTTGCGCGCACACCTTGTACACATGCGGGTATGGCTTGTGTAGGAGCTTCGGCTTGTTGCATATAGTGTGAGCCAAAGAACTTCACCCTGTGAGTGCTGACCTTACTAGGACAGTCTTCCACTAGACACTTCACTCGTAATGTCTTGGGTTGGATCGGTGCACCTGGTACACACGGTTGATAGAGAAGGCATACTGTACTATAGTTTGTTGCATGGCCGCCTTGTTAGGGAAGTATTGCCCAACTAACAAGGTGTCATCATCAAACCCTCACTGGGGCCCTTCTTCTTATGGCAGTACGAGCGACCGCACTACGAGGTCATCAAGTGTGGATGCCATGTAAGGCACCTCTAATGACAAATTTCCGCAAGTCGAACTACCACCCTAAGGTGTGTCCTCGTCGCTACCATCTGAGCCTAGGTCAGCGTCCTCGTCGTACTCCGACCTGCTGTAACACCCTAATCTTCTAAGTTTTAAAAATCTTTTGAATTATTAGTAGTTGGAAAATTCACCCTTGAGTTTTATTTGAATTTAATTCAAAGCTTAATGTGGACTTTCAATAGCAAAACAATTTAATATGATTAATGTCAACGTCAAAAATTATCAAAACTATTTTATTTGGACTCCATGGGCTTGGATATATTTTCTAGATTTTTCTAGAACTTTTCCGAGTTTGTTTGCTATTTCCTATTTGCTTATTTGAATTCTCGTTATTTTCTAAAATAAGAAAATGTATTAAAATCTCAAAAACTCCAACGGGCTGAATCTCCTTTTGTTCGGCCCATTTCCTCTTCGATTCAGCCCAGCCCCTTGGCTTTCCCTTTCGCCCAGTCTGAACATGCGCGCCCGCTTGTCCTCGCTGACATTGGTGGCCCACACGCCAGGTTTCCTTCCACCTCCACCTTCGTCCTCGCGTCAGCGTCTTCGTCGTTCGAGCCGCGTCCGCCATTGTTCTTCTAAAAGCTTCATCCGACAAAACGATTTCTTCAACTAAAACATCTCGGGAGATTGTACAAAACTCAATCTCTTATCTCCCCGCATCCAAATCTGGCCGAATCCTATACTGAATCGATTTGTATCTCCTAAAAACCTAGACTCTTTGTTGTGTTCATCTCGGACTCAATTTGGGGGATTTCCTTATTCGGCACGCTCAAGCCCTATAAATAGCCCCCTAGGGTTCGCCCTGCCCCCTAATCTCTAGCGCCAATGTAATCTAACTTTTAAGGTTTTTTTGGTTGGAGTTTGTTTTCTTCGAATTGCGGCACCATCATGGTCGCCCTGTGGTCATGGACTGCACCGTCGTGATCAGCGTCGCCGGAGCCTTCGTCCGACAATACCTGTAGATCTCCGCCACTCAAAGCTCGCCGCTGGCCAGTTCAATCATCCTCATGTGCTCGTGAGTGCACCATTGTGTTTGCAATAACCTTAGCTATCTGCTGGTACCACCAACCGTCGATGAGCCGTCGTCTATCGTTGGAACCATCGGTTCCGAGCCTCGCCGCCGTCCATCTAACGTGTGACGCCACGTTCGTAGCCAGCTCAGCCTCCGCGCGTGCGTGCCGTCTTGCGTGGCACCGTGTCAGCGGCCACGTGCGCACGTGCGTGGCAGATCCAACCCACCCCAGATCTAGAGCTCGGTAGACCTAGTCCACCGTGAGCCGTGCTACTTACTTGTGGGTCCACATGTCAGGTATTCTTTTGATTTCTTTCTAGCCGAAAATCCCAGGACTGACGTCAGCATTGTGTCATTATCTGATTTTCCAGTTGAAAAATAAATCAGGATATTCCAGAAAAGCCTTTTTGATATTTCTTTAGGTTTAGATCTTCCAAAAGCCATATCTTTTGCATCCAAACTCGGTGAGCTTATTCAAATTTCTAAATTCATTTAAATTTGAGATCTATTTTACTGAGATTTTTATTTAATTTTTGGAGTTGGTTGTCTTCTCTGTTTTATTTATTTTTGTTTATTTGTTTCATTTGCGAGTAGACGTTGCTACTTCGGGAGATTTTGAAGAAGGAGTTCACGAAGACCAAGACCAGTACCAAGATCTATTCAAGGCAAGTTATACCTTTGATCATATTTAACCCAATTTTTAAAATTGTATTGACTCAAATTATTGCATGTACTTTAAATATTTATTTAAATGTTTTTGGGTTTAGTTATCAATCCAAATTGTTATGTCCACCTTGTACATTGCTATGTCATGATCTTTTGTCACCCTAGATTGGTTCATTATTTAGTTGGTATTGTCGTAGCGCCAACGTGGGTTGGTTAGATACGATTAGTCTGCTTAACTATGCAACGAGTCATCATTTCATGCGAGTTGCAATTATAAATTTGACTAAGTGAATATAAAACTTTGTGATAAAACTATGTGTACTATGTGCTATTACTCGTTGATGGCATGTGTTGCACTTAACCAATTAGGTGGTAAAGAATTTAGACTGAGGCAAATGGTGGATATTGTATGACATGGTGGAACTGTGTGATTGGGAATGATAATATGTGTAACGTAGTTAGAAGTTGAAAGCCTTACCTTGGTCAGTTAAGGACTTAACTTTATGCGCCATTGAATTGAGCCATAACTGTACGACCACATGTCTGGTATGGGACGGGCCTAACTTAGTAAGTTATGGATTCTTGGCGTTGACCACTTCGGTAGTATGTTAGGTTGTGTGATGGGATGGAGGTGTGGACTAACACGTAGATCACATCGCGGGACGGTTCGCCGCTTCCCTGTCCAACAGTGTGTGTCGTACCAAGCGCTGTGTTTGGGTCGTATGATGATAAAGTACATTGGGATTGTTAATGTTGAGATGAAGTTTATGAAAAGTTTTGTTATGATTAGTTCTTGCAACACTGATTATATTGTGTGGGTAAAGTGTACAACCTCTGCAGAGTGTTAATTAATCTATTCAAATAGCTGTGTCTGCGATCATGGACATGTTCGAGGATTTCATACGAGGGGTAGTTTTTTATAAAACATTTAGGATGGAACAGCTGTGTGAATTTATTCACGTGACTGTGTGAATAATATGATTAGGATTTGTGTTCTTTGTGAAATCAATTGTTAAAGTATTATTGCTTATTTGTTTTAAGCTACATTTCAATCTATTACTTGTATTCAATTGAAAATATTGTATTTCTATAAAAGAATCACAGAAGCCATTCCTTTGGAATAAGCCTGCATCTATACATTGCATTCTGTGGTATAACTTACGAGTACAGTTGTGTACTCATGCTTGCTAAATCAAATCAATAGAAGTGGAGGAGTCATCGCCTACACTCGAGGATGAGTACTATGAAGGTTTTGATCATTAGGTCTTGATCCCAGTCGGTTGTCCTGTGGTGAATTGATGGGATGCCTGCTTATTTAATTATTGTTAGCCCTACGAGGCTTAATAAATGTAAACTCGACCATAAAGTCAAAACCATTATTTATTATTCAAATTAATCATTTATGTTATTATTCGTCTTGTGTGGATCGATATTCATCTATGTTAACACTGTGTGCACTAGCGTGATCCTGGACTAGTGCAGAATATACAGATAGTCCAGAATTGTATTTTTGGTCTCAACACCTGCCCTGTTGGTCCAATAGAAACTCGTGGCAGTCAATGTGGGCCGACCACCATTCTCTTGCCCCTCATTTTGCACAAAATTATTCGCAATTCTTCTCTCGTAGTCTTCCTCCAAAACAGCACATTTCGTGCTATTGTCTTCACGCACCACCTACGTTTCCCGCTTGCTGAGGCACTAGCATAATCAAGATTTGATGACGCCTTGTTTGATTATTTTAGGCGCAGTCAAACCATTTTGACTCTTGGTCAAACCCTAGAACAACCTTGCAGAATTTCCAGAGAAAAATGCTTTGCATAAAAACCTCTAAAAATTTTACATAAGGTTAACCTTAAAGTCAGTAAGTTTCTATAAAATTTCAGAATTTTTGGAGTTAGTTTGATACCTCTAAGTATCCCTCAAAGTTTCACCTAATTTTGAAAACCCTAATCAGGTCCTGTTGGGATCGAGTCGGACCCTAGCCACTTGACTTGATCCAACCGCCTAACTACACTCGGGCTCAAGCCACTTGGGCGCATGTGCGGTGGACCGTTGGATGTCAATCAAATGATCCAAATCACTTGTGCCGTTCGGACCTCCGGATGGCCTAAACAATCTTAGTCGTCCATTTTAGATCCAACCGCCAAGACCCTCGACTCGGGACTTTTGACTCAGCCTAACCCGTTTGCTGTTGGACCCGAGCCACTTTGGCTCTCTCTCGCTGACTGGTGGGGCCATCGCCCATCCTGGTCATCTTCTTCCTCTCGCCCGCGTGCGTGTGTGTCAGGGCGCCGTGGAGAGGGTTTGCAGTGCATTGTCACCTCCATGGAGTCCTTCAACGGCTCTTTGCGATGATCATTTAATACGCACCAGCACCTTTCACCCCCAGAGTCCTCCTACCTGCTCCTATCTCCTCAGTGTGTCCATGGCAGGCTTGACCACCGTGGAGTTGTCGTTGTTCTCTTCCTTACTCTTTCGACTATAAATAGCGATTGAGCCTCCTTTCTTCTCCTTTCTGCACCCCTTGCAAACCCTAGCCCTCTCTGTGTTTTTGAGCTCAAAACACCAGAGAGCCCCTTTTCGCCATTTTTGGACCAGTGAAGCTCTTCATTGCCACCAGTGCTCCAGTGGTTCAATTGCAAATTCTTTCAGGTCTTTTTGAACCTCTCCTTACCTTAAGCATTTCCCCTAATCCAATTTTAGTTTGCATTCACAAGAATCAACTAATTTTGGATTTGCCCTATTTTGGCCGAAGCTCATCGTTTTCTTCCTCAACTCCAGTAAGGTGCTTCATTTCTCAATTAAATGCTCATGGACCACCTGTGAGACCTGTTGAGGGTGTCCTTACCATTCTTATACGTCCTTTTCACTCAGGACCTCTTCTCCTCGTTGTCGTCCTCAGCACCAGCAGTGGTCGTCGTCGCTAGAGCTCCTCTGACCTCCTTTGGACCTCCTCAGTGCTAAGGTAGATTTCTAGTAGCCCATAGTTGCTAGGGCACCTGCTATTTTGGACCGCTACGGAGCTCCTTTGTCTTTTCGTTTTAGCCGTGGTTGTCACCACCGCCACTTTCCGGCTCGCCGTCGTTTGAGGTCGGTTCAGCCGTTGAAAGTACTCCCATTGCGTGCGCAATGCTATTGCGAACCTGTTGCTGCCTTTGGTTTGCGCCGCCGTGACCGAAGTCGCTGGCGGCGAGCCGTTGTGCAAAACCAGGTGGTACTTGTGTTCTGTTATCGTAAGCCAAAACCTCCCTTAGACCTCCTCTTAGACAACCCTTAGGAACTCCTCTAGTTTTAATCTTGACCGTCAAGACCTCCCCCGGTGAGATCTTGGCCGTCAAGACCTCCCTCTCAAGACCTCCCCCGGTGAGATCTTGGCCGTCAAGACCTCCCTCTCAAGACCTCCCCAAAGACCTCCCCTAAGACCACCTTCGGAGTTCTCTTTGCAAAAGACCACCCCTTGGTCTTTTGAAAAGAAAACCCCTAAGACCTCCTCCATGTAGATCTTAACCGTCCAGACCACCTCCGGGTAGATCTGGACCGATCAAGACCTTCCTCCCTTAGATCTTAATCTTGTGGACCACCTTTTGTAAATCTTAGCCGTCTAGGATCTCCTCTTGTAAATCCTAGCCGTCCAGGACCTCCTCTCTTTTAGATCGTATCGTTTAGGACCTCCCCATGGAGATCTTGACCATTCAGGACCTCCCTATGGAGATCTGAGCCGTACATAACCTCCCCGCTTTTAGATATTTACCTTAGGACCTCCCCTGTAGCTCTGGACCGTTAGATTTAGATCCAACGGCCTAGACCTCCTCAGCGTGTTCGAGGTTCTAATGCTCTAGTCCCCTTTTTATTGTTCATTTCTAGATCTGCGGCTCAGATCTCATGAACTTTCGGACCTCCGAAGGTGACCTTGATCTGAGTCGTTCCTTTTTAGATCCATGGCCCAGATTTGGTGAGGCATTCGGGAAGTCCGAATGTTCCACCTCTTGTGGACCGTTGGATCTAATCCAACGGTGGCCACTGTTGGGCCTTGAGCGCGCGCGGCTGAGAATCAGTGCGCGTGGGCTGTGGGATTCAATATCGATGGTCCACGTTTGTCCACGTCATTTTCGATTAAGTTTGTTCAATAAACCTCTGGTAAGCTTTATTTTGCCAACTGAAAATTGTATTAAACTTCAAAACTGCATAACTAATTCATTTTAAATCCTTTTGGGTGATTCAAATTTTGTTGATTCTGATTTTAACTAAGCTTTAATCTAAAAATGGCTGTAGGCTTAGTTTGGCTCCAGAAAAATTTGTAAATAAATTTAACTTAGGTTTAGCTTTAATTGTTGCATTAAAAATCCATTTAACTTGAGAAATGCATAAGTAATTATCTGTAACTCCAAATCTAGTAAACTAAAACGTGTTAGAGTCCTCAATTAATATGCTTTAGTGTAAAATAGGTTTTAATATTGTCTTTGCCTCTGAAATTAATTGTGCACTAATGACATAACTTAGAAAAATCGAAAGAAATTCATTTTAACTCCAAATGACATGAACCCATTTTTGTTGTGCTTAGGATGTCATTACCTTTCTACCATAAAATTTTCATGTTCAAAAACCTTTTAGAAAATTGTGTGATGAACAGTAACAAAGAACTATTAAAATTGAATTTCCAGCCGACTGAAATTATTTAGGCAATAACTTTTGCATGCTTATTCCAAATCAATTGATTCTTGTTGCTAAATTCATTTAAAAAAATATTCTACCTGTTGTGTAAATTTTATGGATTTTGGACGACTTTGAATTTTGTGGCTTTTCCGGTATTCTTTGTTTTTATTGGATTTTCTCTTTCTTACGATAGGTTCCGAAGAAATTGTTGATTGCGAGAGCGACCCTCTGCAACAACCAAGTGATTCCCACCCTGTTTGTTAAGTGAAACACATGCTATCACAAAGTAATAACACATAGCGCATACAGTTTTACACAAAGTTTCATAGTCACTTAGTCAAATTTATAATTGCAACTCAAATGATAAGTGAGACTCGTAGCATGGCTAAGCAATCTACTCATATCTAACCAACCCACGTTGGTGCTATGATAATACCAACTAAATAAACCAATCTAGGGTGACAAGGGATTATGACATACAAAGCCAAAGTGGTTATAACAGATTGGATAATAACTATACCCAAAAGTATTTAAATACATACTTTAAAGTAATTGCAATAATTTGAAGCAAAGTACTTTTTAGAAAAACTGATATTCAATATGATCAAAGGTATGACTTGCCTTGGAAAAGGTCTAGGTACTGGTCTTGATCTTGAGGTGCTCCTTCTTCTCCAAAATTCCCTGACATATCGACGTCTACTCGCAAACGAAGTAAATAAACAAAACACATAAATAACAGAGGTAAAAAAAACTCCAAAAATTAAATAAAAATCTCAGATAAATAGATCTCGAATTTAGATGAATTTAGGAATTTGAATGGGCACAATCGGAGTTTGGATGCAAAAGATATGGCTTTGGAAGTTTCAATCTAAAAGAAAACCCTAATTTTGGATTTATTGGAATTTCCGAATTATTTATTAAAAGAAAAATCAGATTATTGCGCAAGCATGACGTCAACACAGAGAATTCGGGATTTAAAAGAATTAAAAGAGTTACTGACAAGTGGGGCCCACATGTCAGTCTCACGGCTCACGGTAGACTAGGTCTACCGAGCCTCGAGATCTGGTGCGTTTGGACCGGGTGCGCGGCGCTGCGTGTCTGGCGACACGGTGCCACGCATGCGACACGTAGGCAAGGCCGGCCGTGAGGTTTAAGCGGCGGAGTGCTTCGGTTGTTGTCGGACGAGGGCTCCGGTGTGAGGACCCCAGTTTATTTGGCTTGTAATGCTTAACCAACCACCTGGTCCTAGCAGCACAAATCAAATAAGCGATCCTCGAATATGTATACTTCCCGAGCGATATACACACCTCGGTACAAAATTAGACATCAACTCCATTCCAAACATAGAGTCCAAACACTACACTACCAAGCGGAAGATAAACAAATAGAAGAGTTATTACGGACAAAGGCCGAGCGGGCCACAAGGTACACAAATAAACAAGAACGACAATGAAGCAAAAGTGCCATAAGATGGCTATAAACAAAGCCAATCGTGCCTCCAACCCACAAGGCATCGGCCAGGACCGCCAAGTCTAGTCGTCCACGAAAGCGGCAACATGACTCACGAAGTGAGGCCCTTGGGGCTCACCTTCTTCCTCTCCAACAAAACATTAAGCAAAGCACACGAGTACAAAGATTGTCTTTGTACCCATAAGACTGACGGGTGAACTAGCGGACTGTTCATAAGCTACATGCAGGTTTATTTGGTGGAGGTCATATGTTTCATTTGCATAAAGCCAATTTTCATTTGCAATAATATAATACAGTTTTAAAGGCAAGTTTGCAATTCATTTTTAAGATTGAAATAACGATAAGGATATTAATAACAAAAGCGAAAGATAAACAACCTAGAAGTGACTATCCCAATAGTCACCCCAACAATACACGAATCCCGATTCGTACCACCCATCAAGTTTTAATTTAAATGTTGTAGTCTAGTTCTTACGGGCGTATCCAGCGTGTCCATAACCTAGGGCGAGGCTATTCGAATAGTTTTAACCTGCAGGGTGTACCAATGTACCCACACTTGGTGCCTTTAAGCCAAAGCACACTTCGAAGGTATCTTTGTACAACTAAGTCCTACGAGACTTTTCCAATATTGTGTATTAACTACGAGCCGCTCGTATGGATAGAAACCCATACGCTTACATGGTAAAGCCGAAAAGACAACTACCCACTCGGGATAAAGCTTTTGGACAACTACCATGCTCCCACCTCCATCCCTCCTGCGACCTCCTGCGACCGGAGCCAATACACGCCAAAGTACTAGGTCAGAGAGGTCCCATATACTCTAGTGTGGTTAGCATGCAAAATGCTCGATGCGGTGGCGCAAGTAACTTCGGTCCTTAATCGGCTCGGGCACCTTTCGGTCACACCAACAGATCACACAGTCTTACCATTGTGCCCAAGTCTAAATCATTTTTGTTTTCATTTTTAATTTTGCAATTAAACATAGCAGAAATGCTAAAACATAGTAAATTTTGTGTGATCAAGGTTACCGACTAAAGTCGATAACCGATTCTCTACCGATAGCTAAGCATGTCTAAGCAAGTTGACCGGATCTACTAAGTGATAAGAGATCATCCGGCGATCTCTAATCACGACAAATAACCTAGGCTCGGTAGTAGAGATCAATATTTTGCCTACGGGATATGCACTACGGCTTTAACTAATCAATTTAACACAAATTAGCGATGCATACATACAGTTGAAACAAAATATTAGACTTTAAAATCTGGGATAAACATGATCAAAGCGCTTGCACAGTCGTTGTTGCTCAAGTTGTTGCGGAGGGTCGTTCTCGGGGTTACCGCAAATATCGAATCCTAACGATTGAACAAAGCAGTGAATAAGAGCGAATAACACGACAAAACTCAAATATGCAACAACAAACAAACACACTAAGCTTTTCACGACCTAAGCATGACATAACAAAATTTTAGAAAGCAGAGAACAATTCATTTTAAGTTATTAAGAACTTTCTATGAATTTTCTAAGCTAAAAACACAACAAGACACTAGTTAATTACTTAACAAATTTTCATGAACAGAAACAGTATCTAAAACCTATCCTAACAATTAGTATACTGAAAATAGAATTTTCTGAATTGGGTTCATCGAATTTGGACAATTATTGAAAGAGATATGCATTTTCTAATTTAGAAGATACCTAAGACATCATTTTATTAGTTAACAGATTTTTGCTACAGAGACATGGATGAAGCTAATTTTATCAAGTAGTACACTTAAAATGAAAATTAACAAAGACTGGTTTCATGCAATTTGGATAAAATTTGAATTAGTTATGCATTTTCTAAGTTTAATTGAATTAACGATGCATCGAAAAAGCATTACTGATTTACTAAAGCGTTTAATCCTTTTTCTACCCACGCTATCTAGCGATCCAGCATGATGGGCCAGCGAAAGTGACGACGAAGAACTTTGCCACGAAAGTGACGTCGGCGTATTCTAAGAATCGTCTTCGCTTACCAAAGTGCAAACGACATATTCTCACAAAGAAATACGCTTCCCAACGGAGAAGACGCAATACGAGCTACACAACCTAAGCGACATTTCGGGCCCACATGACGAGACTCAAACTAAAGATGATTAGAACTTAAGAAGGATTAGACCTTAACCACCGGCGGCTCGACGGAGCTCCACGTGTGCCGCGCGGCAGCGGTGGGGCATCCGGAGAATGGCCGAGGCTCGAGCTCGGGGATGGCACGCGCGGTGCACCGCGACTCCACGAACTTGATGATGATGACGCGGAGCCCAATGGTTGCAGTCGAGCTTGCGGCGGCGGGCGCGAGAAGAAGCTACGGCTCTTGTGGAGGAGGTGCTACGGACTTCGAGGAGCCGGGAAGATGCGCCACGGAATCGCCTCGACTCCGGAGCAATAAGCACAAGATAACGGCGAAGAAGAAGGTCAGGCGGCGGGTGCCACGGCGGCGGATCACCGTCGCGAGGAAGAAACACCCGCACGCCCTCCACGATGCACGAAAGACGAAATGAGCCCACCGTTAGACTCGGAGGAGAATTGCGATTACGAGGACCAGCGGCGAGGCTAGAGACTCACGAGCACTAGCAAGCTCGCGGGACCGAGATCGCCGAGGCGAGACGGCGATCGCCCCGGTGATCCACCGGGCGCCAAGGACCGGAATGGGCAAAATGGAGGCGCGAGGCAAGAGGAACACGACGGTGCGGTCTGGCTCAAGGCGGCGCTAATACGGCGGCGCTACGCCGTTCTCTTCTCGGTGAAACAGAAGCGGGCGGAGCGAGAGAGCGAAGAAGCGAAGAATGGATGAGTGCGGTGAGGTTATAAAGCTCGCGATGCCGGAGAGGACACGCGTCCCGGCGTGGCGGCGGCGGCGGCGTGGCAAGCATGCGCCGCGGCCGTGAGCTCCGGTGAGGTGCGGAGAAGGCGAGGGCATCTTGGCGGTGGGGCCCATATGTCGGCGAGCGAAACAAGCGGTGCGAGCAGTGGCGAGACTCGATCAAAAATGTATCGACCGTTGGATCTAAAATGGATGGTGAGATTGGTGTATGCATTCGGACAGTCGGTTGCGCACGCAAGCGTGGATCGTTCGATTTGCATCGGACGGTCCACGATCGATTGGTCTGTAGCGGTGCAGCTAGTTGACGCGGCCGAGTCAAGTGGTGCGGATGCGGTTTGAGTCGGACTCGGGTTCGAGCCCGACAAGCGGTGATTTCGATTTTGAGTTTAAAAGTGAGAGAGTTTTAGGAATTTTAGAGATAGCTCGAGCTCCAAAATTCCGAAATTTTTATGGCAGCTACTTGAGACAGAGAGCAACATTTCATAAATTTTCCAGAACTTTTATGCACTGAGAAGTTCTGCAGAAAATTCACAAGCATGCTGACCTAGGGTTTGACCAGATTTCCAACTAGTTTGACTCGGTCATTTGAAATAGCAAATAAAATCTAAAAATTGTGAAATAATTCAGGGAGGTAGATAGGATGATCAAGATGACAGGAAAAATATTCCTAGGGGATGATCACAAGTTTGAAGGCTAAGAATGTGCTGACAACAATTTCCATTCACAAGAATTTAATTCTAGAAAATGGAAATTGCTAGGAAAATTTGGAAAACTACCAAATGATTTGATGAGACAACAAAAGTTTTTATTTCTCCTCATAATTTTACATTTGAAATACAAACCCTAAGTTAGGGCTGTTACATCCGGTGAGGTCTAGGCGACGACGAAGGCTCCTGGAGGTAGGTCTGGTGACGCTGAACCCGGTAGCATGCTCAATGATGACGCGAAGACGACGACGGCGGCTCAAATCGACAGAGAAGAATCTCGCCGAAAACCCTAGATGAGGTAATGCGGCGACGCTAGGGCTCGAATGGGGCAATTGGTTGGGGGGTTTTGGTGTGGGTGGCGGTGCGATGCTCGGCGGCTATTTATAGGGTCAGGGAGGGCTAGGAAGGCGTGCGGCGGCGGAACCCTAAAAAGAGTCTGAGACGGTCTCGCGAGAAAACGGAGATAAAAACGGGAACGGGATAAGGTTTTGATCCGAAAAGATGCGGGGAGGTTGGAGATAACATTTGGCGCATTTTCTAGAAGGGCTTTAGTTGGAAAAGACGCGTTGTTGTCAGGGCTTCTAGAAGGCGGCAATGGCGGACGGAGGTGGGCACGTTGCGAGGACGAAGTCGTGCGCGAGGAGGACGACGAGGCGTGGGGCCCGCGTCGGCAGGCGGAGCGGAACAGCGCGGAGCTGGGCTTAGCGGAGCTGGGCGAGCGAGAGGAAATGGGCCGGGGTTTAAGGATTCGACCCAAACACAAATCCGAGATTTTAATTTAGTTTTCTATTTTAGAAAATAGCAGAAATTCAAATAAGCAATAGAAAATTGCAAATGAACTTCAGAAAAATTCTAGAAAAATCTAGAAAATATATCTGAGCACATAGAACCCAAATAAAAAAGTTTTGACTATTGTTCATGTTGATATTATTCATATTAAATGCTTTTGTTATTAAAGTTCAAGTTTAAGCTTTTGAATTAAATTCAAATAAATCCAAATGGTGACTTTTCTCCCTACTAACTATTTAAAAGATTTTTAAAACTCAGAAAATTGGGATGTTACAAACCTCCCCTTATAGGAATATCGACCCCGAGATTCAGGCTAGCTAGGGAAAAGGCTAGGGAACTCGGCTTTCAGCTCTTCTTCACGCTCCCACGTTGCTTCTCCTTTTGAGTGGTGGCTCCACTAAACCTTGCAAAAATGAACAGTCTTGCTTCTGGTGCGACACTCTGCGACATCCAAAATCTTGACTTGCTGCTCCTTGTAAGTGAGATCTTCTTTCAAGTCAATCGATTCTAGCGGGGCTTCCTCTTCTGGCACACGAAGACACTTCTTCAACTGCGAGACATGAAAGACATCATGCACTCTTGCTAATGATTGCGGTAGCTCCAACTGATAAGCAACTTCTCCACGGCGTTCCAAAATCTTGAACGGACCAACATACCTAGGGGCAAGCTTCCCTTTGTCATGAAACCTTTTGACACCTCTGAGCGAAGTAACTCGAAGATAAACAAAATCCTCGGGTTCAAAGCTGAGATCACGACGACGATTATCGGCGCATAGCTCTTACGCACGGGTGAGCTATCTTCAATCTTTCTCTGATCATGGCCACTAGCTCTTCTGCTTCTTGAATGATGTCTGGACCGAATACCAAACGTTCAGCTATTTTTGACCAATTCAACGGGGTTCTACAGGCACGGCCAAACAAAGCTTCAAATGGTGATATTTGCAGACTAGCTTGATAACTGTTGTTGTACGAAAATTCTGCATATGGTAAACTTTTATCCCAACGGGTAGCATTAGCTAGAACACAAGCTCTCAGCATATCCTCCAATATCTTATTAACTCTTTCGATCATCGATGCATGCGTGGATGATACGATGATCGAAATTGGATGGTACCAATGCTTCCTGTAGACTTTGCCAAAATGAGAGGTTAACTGAGATCCTCGATCTGACACTATCTTCTTGGGCACACCGTGCAAACTAACAATTCTTGCCATGTACAATTCCGCAAGGCGATCTCCTGAGTAAGTGGTTTTACTTGCAACAAATGAGCAACCTTGGTTAATCGATCAACAATTACCCAAATCGAATCATAACCCGATTGGGTTTTGAGTAAACCGGTAATGAAATCCATTCCGATCTCTTCCCACTTCCATTCTGGAATCCTCAAGGGTTGCAACAAAACTACTGGTCTTTAATGTTCTGCCTTTACCTTCTGACATACGTCGCACAAGGCAACGAACTCTGCGACTTCTCGCTTCAAATTTGGCCACCAAAATTTAGTCTTAACATCCTAGTACATCTTAGTACTTCCAGGGTGAATCGAATACTTTGAGTCATGGACTTCCTTTAATATTAGTTGTCTTAACCCATCAATATCTGGTACACAGATAGACCATTAATGTAACATCCCAAGGTTATGTTACCAAAATAAAATAAATAAAAGTTATTGTTTTATAGGATTTATCTGAAATTTGAAAGAGTTGGATTGCCTTAGTTGAATTTCTGAAGTTTTAAAAGTCAGAATTCAAAAGTTATTTGAATTTCTTGAAGTCTTATTTGGTTTTATCTTAAAAATAAAAATTTAATTAATTTCTGGAATTTCCTGAGTCTTTAAAAGCTTTTTCCTAAATATTTTGAAGCCAAAATAATTTATTTGCAAAATTAATAGCCAATTATGAGTTGGAAATATTTTATTTAAATCCAAAATACCACTAGGAATTTCTGTGAATTTTTCTAGAAATTTTTTGATGTAATTTGCTATTTTCCAAAGCTATTTCGAATTTCTGGAATTAAATCAATTGAAAAACCAAAAGAAAAACCTAAAGCGCCAATGGGTAGAATCTAGCTCACCAACCCAAACCCCACAAGACGCTGCCCGCCAGCCCGCTCCTCCCGCGCAAACTCCTCCCTCTCTCAGCCGCCCGATTTTAATCCGACGGCATCCGGGCTATCCACGCCACCCCGCTCCTCCACACGTTGGATGCGAATCCAACGGTGCGACCATGTTTTCTTCCCCGTGTTCTTCTTCCTCGCGCCACAGCGCCCAACTCCGCCATCTCCGCCGCGATTGAACCCGTCTACGCCACAATCTCCGCCCCCTTCTTCTCGCACGCACGTGCGCGGTCAAACCGCCCCCAACTCCGCGCTCACCCCGGCCGTTACACCTCCAATCTCGCCCAGTTCGTCCGCGAGCCCTAACCGCCGCCGCCGCCTCCGCACGCACAACCTCCTCCTCCTGGCCTCCTCCGGCCCCTATAAATAGAGCACCCGGAGCGCCTCCTCCATCGCATCTCTTCCGCACCACCCATTCTCTCCCTCTCCGCCCATAGCCGCGGAGTTAAATCGAAGCTCGCCGCCGAGCTTCACTCCGCCGATTGCGCCGCCGTCACTGCCGGCGTCCCGCCGCCGCTACCACCGCTTTGCCACATCACGCGCACGGTGCTCGCCTCGCCGCCGAACGCCACCGGAAGGCCACGCCGCCACTTCACCGAGCCGCTCCGTCGCCTTCGCCCTCGTCGCCGGCGAACCACTCGAGCCCTAGCCCCGCCAAGGTGAGTCCTAGTCTCCCCGCGATCTCCTCTACGCGTTGGTGTGCTCGCCGGCCGCCGCCGTGCCCCCAATCGCCGGCGACCCTCGGTCCCGACGCCGGCACCGTCCTCGCCTACGTGGCAGTGCCACCTCGGCGCCACATAAGCGCCACGTCGCCACTTTTGCCCACGTGGCGCCCGCGTGTCACGCTGGGTCAGCGTCCGCGTGGCACGGTCCACCTCCTCTCAAATCCGAGTCTCCATGGACTTAGTCCATGTGAGCCGAGCCATTTACAAGTGGGGCCCACTGTCAGAAAAATCTATTGAATTCTTTAAATCCCGAAATTCTCAGGGATGACGTCAGCTTGCACAATAAACCGGAATTTCCTTTAGAAAAATAATTCAAGAAATTCAATAAAATCTGATTTTAGGGTTTATTTGAGATTTAGAACTTCCCGGGGTTCGTTCTCCCTCATACGAACTCCGATTTCGTCGATTCAAATTCCTAAATTCATATAAAATCAAGATCTAGCCAACTAAACCAAAATTATTTAATTTTGAGTTCATTTGACCAATAATTCCTTTAAACCCTAACTTATCATTTCATGCAATTCCAAACTTCTAAAATTCATATCTTTTGCATCCAAACTCCGATTTGGGTGATTCAAGTTGCAAAATTTGTATAAAATTATAATATAGCTAACCAAATCAAAAGTATTCAATTTGGTGTTCATTTGACTTGTTATTTGAATTTTAATTGAATTGGGCTTATTTGCGATTAGATTTGGCGACTTGAAAAGTCGATTTGACGATTGAAGAGCAACATAAGAGGATTGATTTTGACTGTATGATCATCGTGATTGTACACGTGGACTACCTGGAGAAAGTACTTGTGAGTACTAGGTGACCTGTTAAGGAAAACAACGTCACCTCAGTACTAGGTGATCTGCATCACCTCATCAAGCGAGGCAAGTTATACCCTTGATCATATTCATCCTACTATTTCAAATTATTTATATTCTGTTTTAAATTATTACTGCATGCTTATTTATATTCGGTAATATAAATTCATGTTTTTCAATTCCTAGTTATACCTAAGTCCTTTGTATGACCGATGTTGATATTGAACCAAACACATTGACACCCTAGATAAAACCTGGTTGATACGATAGTATGAACTAGGATCATTTAAACGTATTGCTTAGCCATGCTTATAGACCAAACATGTTTCATTTGGGGAATTTCAGCCAAAAATCAACTATTGTTTAAAGTGTACCCTTGGCATTGGTGTGTCATGGGAGTTTTATAAATGACTTTGAAAAAATGAAATAAATGAAAATGGTTTGGACTTGGGCATAATGGATGTTGGGTGGGTGCAAGTTTATGCACGGGCTCAATCGGGTATGGTTGAGGCCCATGGGTTTCGTTGGAAAGTTGCCCAAGTCAGTTAAGGACCGGTCTTCGAGTGCATGATGCTAAGCCACCATCGTACCACCACATGTCCCAAGTATGGGTCGGGATCTGGTTGACTAATTTGCAAAGTTCCATTGCGGTCGATCCAAGCTGTTTTTGGGTTGTCATTCATGACTATGCTCCCCACCGGCACAAGAGGGGTTTCGGATGGTTGTAGCCAATGGAGCGAAACCTTAGTGAGGGTGGCTGCGGTGGAATGGCGCTTGTAAAAGCCTTGTCACATGCTCTGACCGCTCACCTAAGGTAGTGAGCGGTGGTATCGACGGATGCCGAACAAACTAGAGAAGTCGTGTCTTGTGGGTAAAGCTGTACAACCTCTGCAGAGTGTAAAACTATTCGAATAGCCGTGTCCACGGTCATGGACATTCTAGCAGAACTGCTCAAAGTTAGACTCTGATTTTGTCTTCAAAATATTTTATAAAACTGTTTATGACATGGATGGGTGTCCATAAGAAAAGTTATGGGTCGAAGCTCCGGGTTGATGCCCGTATTTATGTTAGTGTTAGGTTGATGCCTACACTATCTTTATTACTTCAAAATCAATTTTAGCTATCAAAGAACTTGAGCATTTGAACTTAGTACAAGTATTTAATGTAAATGTTGCTTTATGCAAATAAACCAATAAGCCTTGCTATTGTTACATCCATATATGCATGTCATTCTGTTACTTGACGGGTGTAACTTGCGAGCACGGAAGTTGTGCTCATACTTGCTTTATGCAAATAAAATTTTAGAGGAGAAGGACTTCGCTACCGATGTGGATCTCGACGACTAGGCCGCTACCCCAGTCGATTGCCTGTGGTAGATTAACTGGACCCTACTACTTCTTCGTCTTCCGCTGTGTTTAATTTATTGTTGGCCTGTAAGCCTCCTTTGTAATCAACTCTGTTGTTATTTATTAATAAAGTTGTGATATGAATTTGTTATCATTTTGTTTACTGTGTGGACTAGCTACTGATCATGGGACTAGTCCAGAAATGCACAGAGGATCTGGGTGTATTAATACCCGGTTCTGACAATTAATCCATAGTATATCTTAATCATCCTTGGTAAAATCTTTGAATTTCTGTTCTGCCATTTTGAGCTTAATGTCTAATAACACGGGATCCTTTGGTTGCGCTTCACGAATTTGCTTCTCCAGAGTAGATTGTACTTCCAAACTGGCCACAAAACCTTCAGAAACCACTTCTAGCTTCAGCTTCTAAAATTCTTCATAAAGTTCCGGGCAACTTTTATTTACTTCCAAAGCATTACAGTAGCTCTTACGACTCAGAGCATCTGCAACTACATTCCAAGATTATAATTTTTGATCAACTCCAACCATCTTCTCTGTCTCATGTTCAAATCTGACTGACTGAAGATATCCTTCAGGCTCTTATGATCTGTATAGACTTCACAGCGATTACCGATGAGGTAATGATGTCAAATCTTTAAAGCATGTACTACGGCAGCTAATTCCAAATCATGGGTGGGATAATTCTCTTCGTGCGGCCTTAATTGCCTTGACACATACGCGACAAACCTTCCTTCTTGCATCAGGACGCATCCTAATCCTTGACGTGAAGCGTCACAGTAGATATCAAAATCTTTCCGAATGTCTGGCAAAATCAACACTGGGGCTGAAGTCAAACGCTTATTCAATTTTTGAAAACTTTCGTCACAGGCGGGGTCCAAGTGAACTTTTTCTCCTTCTTCAACAATTGCGTAAGAGTCTTAGCAATTGATGAGAATCCTTCAATGAAACGGCGATAATATCCTGCCATTCTCAAGAAATTACGTATCTGAGTTATCGTCTTGGGTTGCTCCCAATGTAACACTGCTTTAACTTTACCGGGGTCAACCGCTACTCCCTCGGCTATCATTACATGACCAAGGAAATCAACTTCCTTCTTCTAAAAATCACACTTACTGAACTTAGCATACAACTGATGCTCTCTGAGTTTTCCAAGACTATCCTTAAATGTTCGGCGTGTTCTTCCTCCGTCTTGGAGTAAACCAAAATATCATCAATGAATATGACTACAAACTTGTCCAAAAATTCCATGAATACTTTATTCATCATGTTCATAAAGTATGCAGGGGCATTAGTCAGACCAAATGACATTACTAGGAACTCATAATGTCCATACCGCGTTGACAAAGTGGTCTTCGGTATATCCTTAGGACAAATCTTCAGTTGATGGTAACCTGATCGCAGGCCGGTCTTTGAGAACACTCCGGCTCCTTTCATCTGATCAAAAAAATCATCAATACAGGGCAGTGGATACTTGTTCTTGATGGTAACCTCGTTGAGGAAACGGTAATCAATACACATCCTCATGCTTCCATCTTTCTTCTTGACAAACAAAACTAGCGCTCCCCATAGCGACGAACTAGGTCTCACAAAACCTTTATTAAAAGTTCTTCTATCTGCTTCTTCATCTCTACCAATTCATCAACTGGCATCCGATAAGGTCTCTTTGAAATTGGTGTTGTCCCTGATACTAGGTCGATGACAAACTCGATGTCACGGTCCGGTGCCATTCCTGGTAGTTCTTCTGGAAACACATCCGGATACTCACTGATGATTGGTACATCTTCCAAAAATACGACCTTCAGACTGTTGACTAAAAGATGTCCGTCACGAACTGAGGTGGCTAAGAAATCTACCTTGTTTCCCTTGGCATCTTCAACTGTTACGGCTCTTCGGCCACAATCTAGCACAGCTTTGTGCTTGGATAACCAATCCATGCTAAGAATCACATCTAAGGCTTGAGTATCTAGAACAATCAGGTTGGCTAAAAACTCAACTCCAGCTATGAGTAACTTAGCTCCTAAACAACCCACTTTAGTACTTAGCTCTGCTCCAGGCGACTGGACTAACAGAGTGTGCTTAAAACACACAACTTCTAATTTATTCTTGGTTGCAAAAACTCCCGAAACAAACGAATGCGGCTCTAATCAAACAAAAGCGATGCGATCATCGAGTTAACCAGAAACTTACCCAGTATGACGTCCGGTGCTTCCTGGGCTCCTTCCAGAGTGACGTGGTTGACACAGCCTCTAACCACAGACGACGATGCTCCTTTGGCTTGACCGGCAACTTGTGAAGCTCCATGATTATTGCCTGGCGCTGGTGTCTTGGTGGGTGTAGCTCCAAGATTGAAGTGTACTGGAGTGATTGTCCCCTTCTGTGGACACTGGTTGACAAAATGCCCTGGCTGATGGCAGTTATAACAGACTCTTGGTACATTCTGCTGATTACTCCCTGGGCTGGGGTTGACAGGTGCAGAGTTGCGGAAGTTCTGAGCAACTGAAGAGGTGCTGAAGTTGGTGCAGGTGCTCTAAACGAATTCTGCGGTGGAAAACGATTAAAATGTGGCAAAACTGTCCTCGTTCGCTATTGTGACTGATGGCCTCCCTGCTGAGCCATCCGGCGCTTGCGGCTGTCCTCTAGTTCCTTGCGCTTGTCCTCCAGAACAAAAGCTTTATTAACCAACTCCTGAAAGTCAGGGAAAGTATGGGCGATCAGACTGACTTGCAGTCACGTGTTCAGCCCCTTCAGAAAGCGACTCTGGCGAGCCTTGTCCGTGGCGACATCCTCTGCTGCATAGCGAGCTAGCTGGGAAAACTTGTTAGGATAGTCGGACACCGACATAGCTCCTTGCTTGAGAGCATGGAACTCATCCTTCTTCAGATCAATAATACCTTCCGGTATATGATATTGGCGAAATGATGCAGAAAACTCTTCCCAAGTGATATTCTGTGGCGTCTCATGGGCGGCACAAAAGTTCTCCCACCATTCAGCAGCTATGCCCTCCATCTGATGAGTAGCATACAAAACCTTCTCACGGTCATTGCCGGGTGATCGCACTTCCTTTCAATAACCCAAGTCAATCATATGCTTCCACTAGGGAGACGTGTCTAGAGAATGTTGGTGGACGAGTCCTCATAAACTCCGCAAGTTTAGACGGTCCATGGTGACCATGAGCAGCTGGGGCTCCATGCTGATGATTGTGGTTGTTGTTGATCTGATTGTTCATGGCTTGCATCTGATTCATCATGGTATTCATTAGTTGAGTTTGCGCTGCCATGAAAGCTCCAAAATTTTGCAAGTCAATCGGGGGTGCTTGTGGCGGAACTGCTCCTGCGAGCTGGTTGCTCATTGCCTCCTGACGCTGGGGTACCAGAACCACTTGTAGCAGTCTGACGAATTTGAACCATCTGGTGAAGCTCCTTGGGTTAGATGAGGTAGCAAGCACAAGATGAGTTAAGGACTAAGCAGGGGTAGGTTAAACCCAACAAAACAAATCTCAAGAAACTCAAACAAAATACTTTTATTAATTAAGGTCTTAGCATGGCTGCAACAAATGCCTAAGGGCCTTTGCAGCTCATACTTGTACACAAAAGAAACAACGACCTAAGCACACAAAACTACCGCCTAAAAGGCGACTTACTAAACTGAAACTGGCTAAGCCTGAAAAACTGAAACTTAAGACAAACTACTCAAGAAAGCCTCCACAGCCACGGCGGCGCTCCTGCCGGCTGTAGACTCAAAAGTGAGCCAGATCACGGCAACCGATCCCGATGCCGGGGATCGTGCGGCGAGAACAGCGTTCTGGTGCAACGGCTCGGTGGCTCCTCTAGACCTTCCTCTGGGTCTTCTTCAGGATCCTCCTCGGGGTCTTCTTCTTCTTCGTCATCTCCCCATGGTCATGCTGGTCGTGGAGAATTTCTTGCAGAATAATGATCCTTTCTTCAGCTCTCTGTAAGGTCTCATAGACATAATCCAGCTCTGTGGTAGCCCTCTCCAATGCTTTCTCCTGGGCGGTCGCGAACTAGGCGAGGTGCACGACTATAGTGTTGCTCTCTTCCTCTGTAGACGGGTAGCGTGCTGGCAAATCTACGGCTGCAGCTCTGGGGTGGTAACGGAAGACGGTGTCTTGAAGCTCCCGTGCGTAGATGTTGCAGATACATAGCATGGCCAAGCGTGACGACTCCTGGATGCCCTCCAGCCAGGTGATCTTCCTCACAGAGATGTTCAAAGGCTGACTTGCCTTGTCGTTCCTCCTGGTGTAGATTGTCAGACGACAGATTACTCCGCGGTCTCGTCCGTTCACAATCCAGTTGTTACCGATGTATAATGGACGATCAAAGCCTCCAAAACCTGTAGCAGCTTCCAAAGCTCAGCGGCATATCCTCCCTGGCGCTCACCAAAGCTCTGGAGATGAGGCATCTGTCAAGACAGATGAAGGGGTAAGAGCAACTTGAAAATAGCGGGAAGAGAAAATATTATAGCAATAGTTGAGTCGAGAGAGATATGAGAAGAGTTAAGCAATTAATTAATCTTGTAAGTTAATTTTTGCTTTTAGAAAATAATTTGGACACTCTACAAACGGCTGATCTAACTAAGGCCAAGAATGCAACTTATAGATGTAGGCTTATTCCAAAAGAAAATGCTTCTATGGTTCTTTTGCATGAAAGAAATATTTGCAATGGAGTACAATAATAGATTGAAATGAAATTCAACACAAATAGATAATAGTAATTTAACAGTTATTTTCACAAAGACACAGAGCTAAGCAGATTATTTCACATAGCCATATGACTTAGATCACATAGCTCCAATCCCTGAGCATGTCCATGACCGCGGACGCGGCTATTCGAATAGATTGTTTAACACTCTGCAGAGGTTGTACACTTTACCCACACGATACAACTAGTGTTGCAAGCACTAATCATAACAAAACGGTTCAAAAACTTCATCTCAACATTGACATTCCCGATGTGCTTACAAACCGCTATGCTAATCCAAACGAAGCGCTTTGGCATAACACACATCGTTGGACAAGGACACGGCGAACCGCCCCGTGATGCGACTATCTTGTAGTACACACCTCCACCCATAGCCTAACCTACAACCTAAGTAATCAATGCCAAGAATCCATAAGCTACTAAGTTAGGCCCGTCCTATCAGGCATGTGGTCGTACAGTAAGGCTCAGTTCAATGGTGAACAAAGTTAACTCCTTAACTAACCAAGGCAAGACTTCCATCTTCTAACTATGCCACAAAGATTATCATTCCCGTTCACAAAGTCCACCATATCACGCAGTATCCACCACTTGCCTTAGTCTAAATCCTTTCCCACCCTGTTGGTTAAGTGCAACACATGCTATCACAAAGAAATAACACATAGCGCACACAGTTTTACACAAAGTTCCATAGTCACTTAGTCAAATTTATAATTACAACTCAAATGAAAAGTGAGACTCGTAGCATGGCTAAGCAATCTACTCGTATCTAACCAACCCACGTTGGTGCTACGATAATACTAACTAAATAAATCAATCTAGGGTGACAAGGGATTATGACATACAAAGCCAAAGTGATTATAACATATTGGATAATAACTATACCCTAAAGCATTTAAATACATACTTTAAAGTAATTACGATAATTTGAAGCAAAGTACTTTTAGATTTAAAAAACTGGGATTTAATATGATCAAAGGTATGACTTGCCTTGGAAAAGGTCTCGGTACTGGTCTTGATCTTGAGGTGCTCCTTCTTCTCCAAAATTCCCCGATGTATCGACGTCTACTCGCAAACGAAGCAAATAAACAAAACAAATAAATAATAGAATCAAAACAAACTCAAAAATTAAATAAAAATCTCAGATAAATAGATCTCGAATTTAGATGAATTTAGGAATTTGAATGGGCTCAATCGGAGTTCGGATGCAAAAGATATGGGCTTTGGAAGTTTCAATCTAAAAGAAAACCCTAATTTTGGATTTACTGGAATTTCGAATTATTTCTTAAAAGAAAAATTGGATTATTGCGCAAACATGACATCAACACAGAGAATTCGGGATTTAAAAGAATTAAAAGAGTTACTGACAAGTGGGGCCCACATGTCAGTCTCACGGCTCACGGTAGACTAGGTCTTCCGAGCCTTGGGATCTGGGCGCAGTGGACCGTGCCGCGTGGCGCACACATGTCTACTGACACGGTGCCACACATGCGACACGTAGGCGGGGGCGCTGACACGGCGCTGAGGTGGCGGCTGACGCGGCGTGCCACGCCAGATCGGAGACGACGGCGCTCTGGACCATTCGACAACGGCGAACGGCGGCGCCTCGCCGGAGGTGAGTGGTACCAGGAGGTAGCCCATGTTATTGCGCACACGTGGGTGAACTCACGGGTGGTCGGGGATGTCGGTGGCGGCCGGCGGCGAGGTTCAAGCGGCGGAGCGCTTCGGTTCTTGTTGGACGAGGGCTCCGGTGAGGTCTAGGCGACGGCGAAGGCTCCTGGAGGTAGGTCTGGTGACGCTAAACCCAGTGGCATGCTCAATGACGACGCGAAGACGACGACGGCGGCTCCAATCGACAGAGAAGAAGCTCGGCCGAAAACCCTAGATGAGGTAATGCGGCGGCGCTAGGGCTCGAGTGGGGCTATTGGTTGGGGGGTTTTGGTGCGGGCGGCGGTGCGATGCTCAGGGGCTATTTATATGGTCAGGGAGGGCTAGGAAGGCGTGCGGCGATGGAACCCTGAAAAGAGTCCGAGACGGTGTCGCGAGAAAACAGAGATAGAAACAGGATCGGGATAAGGTCTTGATCTGAAAAGATGCGGGGAGGTTAGAGATAAGATTTGGCGCATTTTCTAGAAGGGCTTTAGTTGGAAAAGACTCATTGTCGGACAGGGCTTCTAGAAGGCGGTAATGGCGGATGGAGGCAGGCGCATTGCGAGGACGAAGCCGTGCGCGAGGAGGCGACGAGGCGTGGGGCCCACACGTTAGCAGCACGGAGGCGGGAACGCGCACGGGAGCTGGGCTGGAACGGAGAGGAAATGGGCCGGGGTTTAAGGATTCGCCCAAACACAAATCCGAGATTTTAATTTAGTTTTCTATTTTAGAAAATAGCAGAAATTCAAATAAGCAATAGAAAATAGCAAATGAACTCAGAAAAATTCTAGAAAAATCTAGAAAATATATCTGAGCACATAGAACCCAAATAAAATAGTTTTGACTATTGTTCATATTGAGATTATTCATATTAAATGCTTTTGTTATTAAAGTCCAAGTTTAAGCTTTTGAATTAAATTCAAATAAATCCAAATGGTGACTTTTCTCCCTACTAACTTTTTAAAAGATTTTTAAAACTCAGAAAATTAGGATGTTACATGGTGCCCGGGTCATCAAGGACCGAGTTACTTGTGTCACTAAGTCAAGCAATATTTGTGTGCTAACCACACTAGAGGGATATGGGACCTCTCTTGACTTAGTACTTTGGTGGTGTTAATTAATGAGTCACGTGGTGGATTGTATATTTGATTATATTCAACATGGGACAAGGAAAGGAGGGGAGCACCCGCAGTTGCTTAGGCTGGTCCGGTGCATCCTACTCTTCGTATGGGTCCTTGTGATCTTCGTCGCAGGCAGATCACTAAGGGTTAACCCCATACGTGCGGCTCTTAATTAGCATTTTTCATGGGAAATGTTTCGTAGGACTTAGCCGTGCCGGCATACCAAAGGAAGTGTGCTAAATAGCTTGATAAAAAGGCGGTATGAAGTGTGCGTACATTGGTACACTCCTGCAAGGTCTTGATCTATTCGAATAGCCTCGTTCTAGGTTATGGACATGCTTGGTAAGGTCGTGAAAGAACTAGACTACAACTTTTCATTAAAACCTAACATAGGTGGTACGAATAGGTAATTCATGTTATTGTTGTGATGGCTATTGGGTTAATCATCTCCAGGATGTTTTATTGTTATTACTTATTGTCTCGTTGTTATTTGGAACAAATAAAATCAGATTGTGCAAACTGCCTTCAATCTATTATCTATTGCAAATAAAATCTGCTTTATGCTGAAAATAAACCTTTAGCCTTCTCCTTTGATTAAAGCCTACATGTAGTAATATCTAGGTTTGTTACTCGTAAGTCTTGCGAGTACATTTTTGTACTCATTTTCTTTACTTAATTGTTGCAGAGGAGGTTGATCCCCAAGGGATTGACTTTTGTGAGTTTTGTTGTGGTGGGTGCGACTAGCTTGGCGGCCCGGTCAGATTGCCTTGTGGGTGTATGACAAACCGGTTGTCTCTTGTTCATAGCCATCTTATTGCATTTTGCTTCCGTTGTTCGTTTAACTCTTTAGCTTGTACTTGGCGGTCGGCCTCTCTTTTGTAATAACTATTATGTATGTCTTTTGCTTGTAAAGCTTTAGTTCAATTGTATGGAATTTGTATGGAATTGATGTATTATTTTATAAAAGGGTATGTATACTGCAATTCTGGAAAGTATACATTTTCCTGAGGTACGGGATATTTTGTTTGTGATGCTAGAGTCAATGAAAGACTAAGCATTACAAGCTAAATACCCCAGGGTCTCACAAGCCGAAAACACGGATTTTCGTTCGAAACATTAAAAAATCACGTGGGGTGGGGCGTCACTGGGTCGAACTAGGCGTCTGGGTGCCTCTAGGGCCGGACTTGCACGGTGCATTCTCTGAGGCGGGCGTGCCAAAATTGTGCCCCTAAGGCACGGATGACGTGTTTTGGGTCCTTGGGGCACAGACTAGGCTATGTGGCGCTTCCGTGTGGCTCCGTTATGCCATTTTTGGCTTTGATCGGGAGATGGGGCTAAATTCGCTAAAATGCATGCCAACAGAACCAAAACAGCCAAAAACTCAGCAAATTACGCATGCATCCAAAAAAATAGAGCAATGCCTATGATCAAATGCTTACAAATCGATAAGCATTTTTTAAGCAAACAAGAATCAAAGAATTATTTAGAGTCTAGGGCGGAAATAGCATACTTGGTAGAAAATGTGGCATTTCTTTAGTGAAAATAGCAAGCAATGAGACACAATGCCAAGGATGGGAAACTTGCTTGCTTGAGAGTTAAAACAGTCTAACTTTGTGAAGCAAAGTCATAATGCTATAGTACTGTGACTTTGCTTCCTAGCCATCAGATCAAAAGGAAAAGGCTGAGATCGATTTAGATTGTAGCAAATAACTGTAGCAAGTACAATATCTAAGGAATTGTAACACCTTCACTTTAGCATGGACTGTTCAATACTTTGTCGATCTATCATCCATGGACTGTTCAATACTTTCTTGATCCGTCACTAGATCGAGAAAGTATTGAACAGTTCACGGATGATAGATCGATAAAGTATTGAACAGTTCATGGATGACAGATATATCACCTAGAGTTCAACCAGATATCGTGAGGTAAAAGGAGAATACACAAGTAAGGCGTACAGTCCGACCAAATATGAATTAGTCGTCTCGAGATATGGACTGGTCATGAGGTGGTCGTACATGATCACTGACTAGATGGCTAACTGGTCGTATGGTGTTACGAACTGGTTGTGACTAAATGTGAAATGGTTGTATGGAGATACGAGCTAGTCATAAGTGATGAGGACCTGATCACAGATCATAATAATCGAACGTTTGGTATTTAGACCAGATATTATTCAGGAAGCAGAAGATCAATTGTCTATGATCAGAGAAAGATTGAAGATAGCTCAGTCTAGACAGAAGAGATTTGTTAATAATCGTCGCTAATTTTAATCTGCTATTTGGATTTACTCGTATTTCTAAAATGCAAAATCTAATTAAAATCTTAGAAATCCTTTTGGGCCAAAACCCATTTCCTTTGGCCCAATCCCTGTTCTTTCGACCCAATTTCACCCGCGGCACATCTCCTCTCTCTCCCTGCTCGCCCGCATGTCTGGTCCCACCTGCCATCCTCTCACGTGCCGTGTGTGATGCGATTTCGCCCGAGCCACAGCACTGACAAGTGGGTCCTACCAAGGGTACTGTTCATCATGTTCGTTTTCGTCTCGCTCTCAGACTCCATCGCGTGGGCCTTCCTTGGTGTGCGTGCTCCAAACTCTCCCAGCCGCCCGCATATAAAGGAGGAGGTAGCCCTCATTCCTCTCAACCCAACCATAGCCGCCACCGCCCTAGAGCTAAACCCTAGCTGCCGAAAATCATCGAAGAAGCAAGTCGCTATCGCAAGCTCCGACGAGCCTTTCTTCCGCCATTAGTGAGCCTCGACCTTCGCAACCGCCTCTGATGAGTTCGCAAGGCTTAGATCTACATCCCTGCCACCTTCACTTCATCGGAGCGTCACCGGAACCCAATGCTCGTCAAGCTCGAACTTCGCCGCCGCTTTGACCTCGCTGCCGGTCAACCTCATCATCCCTTTGCACCAATGAGTACCTCTTTGAGATCACTAGATCACCAACTACCTGTTGCGTGCCTTTGTGTCCTGAGGCTGCAATCGCTGGCGACCATCGAGGTGCGAGCACGACCCACCTCGCCGTCGTCCATGTCATCCTCCACATCAGCTTGTGCTTGCGTGGCAGTCCAGTCAATGCTATGTGTCGCCGAGTCAGCAACCGCTTCAGCGCCCGCATGGCAAACCAGTACTCAAACCCTAAACCTAGATATATCTAGTTCACTGTGAGCCTAGTCTCTGCCATGTGGGTCCCACATGTCAGATCTACAGTGTCGTATGTCCGTGAGCCATATACTCATGAGCCAACTCCATGGACTTGGGCCATAGACCATAGGCCCCACCTGTCAACCACTGTTTAGGATTTTTCAGATTTTCTTTTAATTTTGAAATTATGGCTAACGTGAGGATGACGTAATAAATCAGAATTTCCAGTAGAAAGATAATTCGAGAAATTTGAAATAGTAATTCCTTTTTTTTTCTTAGGTTTAGATCTTCCAAAAGTCTGTTCTTTCTCATACGAACTCCGATTGAACCCATTCAAATTTCTAAATTCAAGCTCTACCTTCCTGAGATTTTTATTTATTTATTGGAGTTTATTTATTGCTATGTTTTGTATTTATTTGGTTATTTGCTTTCGTTGAGAGTAGACGTTGATACTTCAGGAGCTTTTGAAGGAGGAGTTGATCAAGCTCAAAACGAGTACTAAACTTGTTCCAAGGCAAGTTGTACGTTTGACCATGTTGAACACAGTTTTCCTAAATTATCTTGATTCAAATTATTGCATTTTACTTTAAGTATTTATTTAAATACTTTGGGGTTAGTTATACACCATTTGATTATATTAGTTGGTAATATCATAGCACCAACGTGTGTTGGTTAGATACGAATAGCCTGCTTAGTCATGCAACGAGTCATTAATATCATTGAGTTGCAAATATAAACTTGACTAAGTGATTATAGAACTTGTGTAAAACTATGTGCTATATGTTGTTACTCGTTGATGGCATGTGTTGTACTTGACCAACAGGGTGGAAAAAGATTTGGACTGAGGCAAGTGTATAGTACTGTGTGATATGGTGGCTGTGTGATTGGGAAATATGAATTATGGTAATGTAGTTAGAAACTGACAATCTCACCTTGGTCAATTAAGGACTTAACTTTATGTGTCATTAAATTGAGCTACAACTGTACAACCACATGCCTGATGGGACGGGCCTAACTTAGTAAGTTACGGAATCTAAACACATTGATTACTCAGGTAGTAGGTTAGGTGCTCAATGATGGGTGGAGGTGTGGACTACTTTGAAAGTCGCATCGATGGACGGTTCGTCGCTTCTAGGTTCAACGGAGTGTGTCGTACCAAAGTGCTTTGTCAGGGTTGGTAAGACGGTAAAATACATCGAGCGGGTTAATGGTCGAGATAAAGTTTCAGAAATGTTTTGTTATGATTGGTGTTAGCTACACTAGTTACATCGTGTGGGTAAAATGTACTATCTCTGTTGAGTGTTAATCAATCTATTCGAATAGCCTCGTTCGAGGTCATGGACATGCTCAGGGATTTCACACGAATGTTAGATTTTCATAAAAACAATTGGCAGGGATAGCTGTGTGGGATAACTTATGCAGCTGTGTGAGAGAAATTGATTAGATTATGAAAGCTTTGTGAAAATACTTGTTATATTATTACTATCTATTTGTTTTAAATTATACTTTCATCTATTATTTGTATTCAATTACAAATGTTATTTTATTGCAAAATAACTATGGAAGCCATTTTCTTTGGAATAAGACATCATCTATAATTGCATTCTTTGGTACAACTTGTTGAGTATTCGGTGTACTCATTCTTACTGCAATCATTCAGATGAAGTGGAGAAATCGTCGCTTGCTTTTGAGGAGGAGCTTTACGAGGATGGTGATCGTTAGGTCTTGATCCTTTGCCAGGGCCAAGTGGTTGGAGCAATGTATTTCCAGAAAGGTCAACCCCTTCTCCGGACCTACTTGCAAAGATAAAAGAGGAAGGCAGAACTTGATCCCTTGCCGGGGCCAAGTGGTTGGAGCAATTTATTTATGTGTAATTAAAACTCAAACTTTTGGTTGGGGCTTTTGGCCTCATAATTGTTGTGCTCTCTTCTCTATTAATACAATAGACAACCCTCCTGTCTATTCCATAAAAAAATTCTACAAGTGTTATGTTTGGATCACATGAGCTAGGAATTCCACATGAAACGGTTCAAAATTTACACAAAACCTTAGAAAATCCCCATGTCCGAAACATGGGCTCATAACTTATGACCTTTTTAAAGAGTTTTTTTTTTGCCTAAATGACACTGTTCCACATCGTATTAGTAGAAATAACTCTCCTCATGTCGCAATTGCAAAAATGGTCGCCCGTGCGCATCCGCACGGCCACCACCCGGACCTGCACCTCCACCTCGCCCGGACATGAATGCATGCACCCACGCGCCGTCACCTCCATCAAATCCATCGCCGTGCGGACGAGGGGCGTGCGGGCGGTGGCCGTGCGGACGCGGCTACGTGTCGGCACACGGCGTGTCTGGGCTATGGACGTGCGGACAAGGTGCCATCTTTGCAAATACGGTGCGAGAAGAACTATTTCCGCTAATACAACGCGAACCAGTGCCATTTAGGCCAAAAACTCCTATTTTAAATCCAAAAATAGTGCAAGGGTTTCTACCCTAGACAAACCACCTTCTTTAGGTCTATTTGGAATGCAAATCTTCTCAGGAAAATTTTGATATATGCGACGTTCTTAAATTCCTCGTGAAATTCTTAATTGAAGCCTACCCAACTCTTTAAAATAAGAAATGCACATTTGACAACAAAAAAAACATAAGAATTTGTTGTTACCAATATTAAATATACCTAAGCAGCTCCACTCCAAGCCCCTGTGCTAAAACCCCACGAGACGAGACGAGAGGAGAGGAGAGGTGCGTGAGAGCAGCGGAGAGCGGACGCCGGCCACCCCCCATCCCACGCCATCATCATAACGCCACGCCCAACCCACCCACGCCGCGCTCCACTCCATTTTCCTTCCCATCTCATTTCGTTTCAAGTACTGCGCCACATTTTCCTTCTTCCCCACTCCTCCCCCTCGTTCTCGCGCTCTCGTTTCCGCAAACAACTCCATGTCTCCGACCACCAACCCGTCCCCCGCGCCGGCGCCGAAGCCGTCTTCGGGCGGTGGCGCCAAGCGCAGCCTGATGGCGTCGCTCATGGACGCCACCGCGCTGCTCCGGTCGGCCTCCTTCAAGGAGGACTCGTACGTGGCCGCGGCGCTGCCGGCCTCCGACCTCCGCGCGCTCGCCGACCTCAGGGCGCTCCTCGCCACCCACCCAGACCCCATCTCCATCTGGGGGGTGCCCCTCAACCCTCCGTCCGCCGACGGAGCCCCCGCCGACGAGCGCGCCGACGTCGTGCTCCTCAAGTTCCTCCGCGCGCGGGACTTCCGCGTCCGCGACGCGCACGCCATGATGCTCCGCTGCGCCGCCTGGCGGGCAGAGTTCCGCGCTGACGCCGTGCTCGACGAGGACCTGGGCTTCAAGGACCTCGAGGGCGTCGTCGCCTACATGCACGGCTGGGACCGCGACGGCCACCCCGTCTGCTACAACGCCTACGGCGTCTTCAAGGACAGGGACATGTACGACCGCGTCTTCGGTGACGGCGACCGCCTCAACCGCTTCCTCCGCTGGCGCGTCCAGGTCATGGAGCGCGGCGTTCGCGCGCTCCAGCTCCGCCCCGGCGGCGTCAACGCCATCATTCAGGTCACCGACCTCAAGGACATGCCCAAGCGCGAGCTCCGCGCCGCCTCCAATCAGATCCTCTCCCTCTTCCAGGACAACTACCCCGAGATGGTCGCCTGCAAGGTAACCTTCCCACGGACCCTCTCCTCTCCCTGCGTTCTTGCCCTGTGCGCATATCGTCGAGCACCTGCCGTTTCTTCTCACACCGCTGGTACTTGCAGGTGTTCGTCAACGTGCCGTGGTACTTCTCGGTGCTGTTCGCGATGATCTCGCCGTTCCTGACGGAGCGCACCAAGAGCAAGTTCGTCATCGCGCGCGAGGGCAATGTCGCCGAGACGCTCTTCAAGTAAGCACAGGCACAGCTGGCTCCAATGGCCGCTAAAGATTTCGGTTTTAATTTGCTCGCGCCCCCATCCTGTTCTGACACGGCGGTTCTTGCTTTGTTCCTTTCTTTGGGCAGGTTCATCCGGCCGGAGCTGGTGCCGGTGCAGTACGGCGGGCTCAGCCGCGCCGGCGAGCTCGAGAACGGCCCGCCCAAGCCGGCGTCCGAGTTCACCATCAAGGGCGGCGAGAAGATCTTCCTAGAGATCGACGGCATTGAGGTACATGCCAATGCCACCACCCTTACACTATCTCCGCATTGCACTTCTTTACATTGGGAGCTCATTTTTTTTTACTAATCTTTTTGGGTTTAGTGATTTAGTCCATATTGCTGCATAGTTTATATCTCTAGGCTGAGCATACAATGTGGGCACCGAAAAGATCTTTAAACTAGCACTCCCGACTTCTACTTTGGCTTATCCGTCACTCTCTTCTGCCTGTCTCTCTCTGGGTTGCCAAATTGGGGCTAAACAATCGCATCACTCGCATGCTTTGAGCAAGTTGTGCGCTCGAGATCAGACAGGAACACAAACAATGGCTTTGTTTCTTGCTTTGGCTGTGTCCTAGGTTGGCTCCAGTGCTTTGTGTCGATTTTTTAAATCTTTTCATCTCTCAAGTCTCAAGTGTGATTGAAGATAGGTATGTACTACTACAGTATCATCTCCGGATGAGGTAGAAATAGAATCGGTTGTTGGCAGATTGGCAGTGGCGCAGGTGCATGTGAGGGGCCCCCTCCTTTGAGTTTTGAAATGTGTGGCGTGGGTGGAACTATAGTATCGAAGACTAGCAGGCACACTGCAAAAGTAGGAAGCTTTGAGCTGTGCGTGCGTTCTTGCAGTGCTACCAGTAAACGCTGCGCCAAGCAGTAGCTGCTGCCGCTGCTGCATCAACTAGCGGGTGTTGCCTCACCACAACGCACAGCCTCGAGCTGTGCCTCTGCACTTTCGTCAGCAAAGCAGCAGCCTCTGCAAGCTACTCTGACGCTCTGCCGAACCACCTCGCACACTACTGCGCTGACGTGAAACTTGGGGGGGGGGGGGGGAGCGGTGCATCCGGTGGAGCATTGTACATGCTCTCATGCAACGCGTCCCTGTGAAACTGACACGGGCATGGCACGCTGCCCGTTCCCCGGTTTCTTTGTTGAGTTCACGTGAGGAGGGAGGGAGGGAGGGAGGGAGGGAGAGGGCAGCTCACACGCTGCAAAAGCTGGAGTTATGACTTATGAAGCGGTGTGGGGCTGAGCTAGCCGTTCTTCTCTTGATTTCCATCAGAAAGGTCTCACACAGATCTACCTACTCGCAAATCGAAATGCAACCTCTTGTGAACAGAAGCAAAAACAAAGGAGAGGCCAGGTTTGAATTTTGCAACGACTGCACTGCTCTGCACCTTTGTCCTGACCTCGTATGCAACGCAGATGATGCGAGAATTTTACGAGATAAAGTAGCCGGTGCAATGCATTGCCATGGTACACACTACGCACGCAGCAGCAGCAGTGCTCTTTTTGTAGCTTCACTTTTGTTTACAGTTCACGCCACGGTGCGAGTTTCCACGCACTGTCACCTCGTCAGTCCTTTAGCTGCAGGCCTGCAGCGAAGTGAAAGTGAAAGAAGAGGATGCACTCAAAACACAAAGAGCTCACTGTTTGTTTCTACTAGTGGAAGTACAAATTAGCAGGGTAAATTGGTTAAGCTTTTGCTAATCTTTGCGTCTATAAGCTTTTGCCTCCCTAATTGAGGTGTAAACTGGTGCCCAAAACGGGTGGTTAATTTTGTTTGCTATTGCTGTCAGTGTCAAACCTTTTCTAACCACTGTAAAAATTGACTGTTGGATTCTGGCATGGCCAATTGGCCAATGCTCATGTCAGTCTTGCACATGGTAGGGCCCTTGTTAAGAATCAAACTATAGCTTGTTTTTGGCAAGAACTCAAGGTAATCTTTGGTGTTATTAATCTGACTTTTTTCTGGAGATTAATCAACAGCACCTTTAAATTGCAATTCCAGGTTGGTGCAACAATTACGTGGGACCTGGTCGTCGGCGGCTGGGACCTGGAGTACGGCGCGGAGTACGTGCCGGCGGCGGAGGACAGCTACACGCTGTGCGTGGAGAAGACGAGGAAGGTGCTGGCCAGCGCCGACGAGCCCGTGCACAACGCGTTCACGGCGACGGAGGCCGGCAAGATGGTGCTCTCCATCGACAACTCGGGCTCCCGGAAGCGGAAGGTCGCCGCGTACCGGTACTTCGTGCGCAAGCCGTCGGTGTAGGAGCTACTCTACTGCATGCGGTGGCCGGCCGGGTGTTTGCTACGGATGCCGGATGGTGCAGTGAAAGTGCTTTGCTCGCTTGGCTTTGTTAATCTTGGAGAGGAGAGGTTAATTTAGGGGCTATTTAATTAGTGCTATAATTACATGCATGTATTATACCATATGTAGAATATAATGTACGAGCTGTGAGATCGTACCTGTCATCATCGTTATAAAGCTAGTGAGATCAATCTTTTTGGGCAACCTAATCACCTTTGTTAATTCACATCACCTTTGATAATTCACAGAAACAATGCTTTGGATTCCTCCAAGATAAATATGCTTGTTACCAGAATTGAGATGTCTGCAAAGAGACATGTATGCTTGTTATGGGGAGGACCATTTTCTGGCAAGTCATGAGCTAAGGGGCTGTTTGGTTTAAATCATGAGCTAAGGGGCTGTTATTAATATTGGTAACCCTAACAAAAATTGACTGTTGTTTGGATTGTTATCAAAATTTGGTAACGTCTATAAAAAAATTGGTAACGCTCAATGAAATCCAATATCATATACGGGCAATCCGATGGCGAGAAAATCGTTCATTAAAATTTTGGTAACGTTAAAATTTAGCTTAGTCACGATTCAAACAACACTCTTTTTACGAAAATTGGCTTTGTCCAGGTTTTGGTTATGTCAAAATTTTGGTTTGACTTATTTTGACTATCAACTAAACAACCCCTAAGTTTTCACGTAAAGGCATGTACAATAAATAGTAGTTCCAAATTGTGGTTTTATCATAAATTATACAAGCTCACTCACCTAATGCATGCTATCTTCATATGGTTGGTGGTTTTGTCATAAATCATACAAGCTCTCACTCACTTCAAATGGACCCGCAGCAACTTTGCGTTTCAGCCCTTTAGTTTTTTCATTTCAGCTCATATCCTTCCCCCCTATCCTTCCTGATTCATCTCCCTCGCCTTACTCCTGTCTCACTTTTCCCACCCTACCTTGCCATCGCCGCCATCGTCCCACTTTCTACTCTGCATCGCCCCGATGCAATTCTCCGCCATCCCACTTCCTGCTTCTACATCGTCAGTGCCCAGATCGGGCCAGATCCAGTCGTCATCGACCACATCCCGGGCGTCGCTGCTGCCACCTGACGTCGGAGACCACAAGCTACCCATGCTGGCTGGATCCAGACGTTGTCTTCGTCATGAACAGCGAATGTGTAGTTGTCATTGTTGTTCAGGTACCACTCTCTCTCTCCCTTACTTCCTCCCGGACCACACTCACTCTTCCTTCCTTTCTCTACTAGGACCACACCCTTTCTCCTCAAGCACCTACGCCTTGCAGAAGCCACTCTGACACCCTGCGAGGCACCCCCCCTTGCTTCCACAGTGGCATCCGAGACTAGGTGGCGCTGTGGGGCACCCGGATGGGGCTATGCATTCTACATGCTTTAAGGGAATCTTCAGTACTACCTCCTATCCAAAAAAAAAACTCTAATTCTCCACAAAAAAGACACTCTGATTCTAAAATTGTTATGATGTCTGGGATACAATTTTGACTACTATTCTAATGTTATGGTAAATGATAGAAGACACAAACCATGAAATTTGTTTCTACTACAAAATAAAAATTACTCATGTTGCCGCAAGCCCACGAGAAGGAACCGAGCTCCTTCCCCTTTTAAGCCGAATGGAGCGCGTCATGTCCTTTGCCTTCTCCTCCTCCTCTGTATTCCCCCCACCTTGCCCCTCTTCATCACCTCGGGTGGAGAAGCAATTCACCGCGCCAGTCGTCGTCCCCAAATACGGTCGCCGGTTCCGCCTGGCAATTTTCGCCGTCGAGGTGAACTCCTTCCGAAGATGCCAACTGGTGAACAGTTACTCCCTTCCCATCAGGAGATGAAGATGATGCCATGTAGTATGTTGCTTACCCCAGTCTATTGCCTGTGGGCATATGTTGAGGGTCACCACGGCTATTTATTTTTTTCGCTGCAAGACTTCATTTGTAATTGGCCTTCCGGGCCCATGTTGTAAGACTTCAATCTCATGGTCTATTTACCCTTATTTATTATCTTTATTCGCATACATGGATATGATATTAATCGATATTGTATTATGTGAACTAGCTACTGATCATAGGACTAGCTTGGCATTTGCTCCGCCAATGTGCTCTTCGTCAAGGCCTTCAGCAAAATGATGATCCCTCGAAGTAGGTTGTCGCCCCTGGGCATCCCCCTCGTAGTCTTCGGAGGCAAGCCAGTGGCCACCCTCAGCCAAATAGACCTATTGGTCACATTCAGGGAAGGCCCATCGACTCGAACATAAAGCATCAGGTTCGACGTCATCAACATACCTTATTAATACAACACCATCCTGGGTCGCACCACCCTCAACGCCATCGGCATCGTGGCGCATTACAACTATCTCTGTGTGATGCTACCCGGCCCAAGCGATGTCATCACAGTTCGTGGTGACCAAGATCTTGCCCAGCACGCAAAGCTAGAGGTCATGGCACAAGTGCGTGTCATCCACGCAGTGGAGCAAAACCCGACAAAGCTAGTGGAACCCATGGTAGCAAAATGGGTTCCTAAGGCAAAATCAGAAGGAGATGTGAAGGTCCCGTTGTCCAAAGGGCCCTAGCCCAAGACAATTGCCATAAGCACTGACCTCACACCAGAAGTAGAGGCCGTGATAGTAGACATGCTCCAAAAAAATGAAGATATCTTACGCTTGGGGACCGGAGGAGGATTGCCCATGCAACAATACAGCACAAGCTCGTTGTCACGAGCAATGTGAAACCAAGGAAGCAAAAGCTACAGCGCATATCCACAGACAGACAAGAAGATACTAAAGCTGAGGTGGCAAAGTCACTCAAAGCTGGCATCATACAGGAGATCAAGCACCCCTGAGTGGCTCGCCAATCTCGTGCGCGTGCGAATGGTGAACGGTAAATGGCGCATGTTTGTGGCCTTCACCGATCTAAATAAGGCGTGCCCAAATGACGATTTCCCACTACCTCACATGGACCAACTGTTGTATGCCACATCTGGGTGAAAACTAATGAGACACCAAGTGTTTATGGCAAAGGAGGACGAAGCAAAAAATACCATTCATCAGCCCCCTCGGGACATACTACTTCGTGTGCATGCCCATCAGCCTCAAGAACGCAGGGCAACCTTCACCAGGTTAATCACGAAAGTTTTGGCCTCACAGCTCGGCCACAACATCGAAGCCTATGTCGATGACATAGTAGTCAAAAATCTCAAGAAAGGAACCCACCCAAGCAACCTCCAAGAAACCTTCAACAACCTGTGAGCATAGGGCGTCAAGCTCAATCCAGACAAATGCGCCTTAGGTGTAAAGGTGGGCAAGCTACTAGGATTCCTCGTCTCAAATTGAGGCATCAAATCGAACCCCGACAAGATAAAGCCATATAGGATATGGCTCTCCCGCACAATGCTCAGGAGGTACAAAAACTAACAGGGCGGCTCGTAACACTCAACTGTTTCCTATCGCACTCGGTAGAGCGCACCCTCTTGTTCTTCAAAACCCTTCACGGAATGGAGCACTTCATGTGGACGAAGGAGTGACAAAAAGCCTTCGACGTGCTCACACAATACCTAGCCAACCTACCAAGCCTAGCGAGACTGAAGTCTGAAGCAAAGCTGCTACTCTACCTTGCCGCCTCGACAATTGTCGTGAGCACGGTCCTTGTACAAGAGGTCAACGGGGCACAACACCCAGTATACAACGCCTCAGAGGCCCTGCAAGGTGTGAATACTTGATATATTGAGCTCAGAAAGCTAGCGTGCACCCTGTTAACGTCATCCCGCAAATTGCGCCACTACTTCATGGTGTCCGAGATAACAGTGCCTTTGTCCTAACCCCTCAACACGCTGCTACACAACAAGAACGCCACAGAATGCATAGGGAAATGGGCTGCCGAGTTGGTACCCTTCGATCTCAAGTTCGTCGCTAGAATGGTGATCAAGTCACATGCGCTTGCAGGCTTCGTCACAGAGTAGACCTCACCGCCAACAACATTTGAACCACAAGCTGACCCAACATGAACCCTCTACACCAACGGGTCATGGTGTGCCACCGGAGCCGGCGCTTCGGCCATTTTGGTCTCGCTGGAGGGGCAAAAAAATCCCGCATGTTGCCCAATTAGACTTTCCCACAACAAACAACGCAGTTGAGTACGAAGCATTGCTACTCGGCCTTCACAAGGCGAAGGCACTAGGGGCTCGGCACCTCGTTATCAGAAGCGACTCCCGCCTTGTGGCAGGGCACATTGACAACTTATCAAGCGCGAGACCCTGATATGGTTAGGTACCTCGCAGTAGTGCGGGCCATGGAAAAGCACTTCCTAGGCATCACAGTCCAAACCATACCACGAGGCGACAACGAAAGTGCAGATGAGCTAGCAAAAACTGCCTGCTCCACGCAAGGCCCCGCACCCAATGTGTTCTACAAAGTACTTAAGACGCCAAGGGCTGCCCTTGAGGTCCTTGCCATCATTGCAGTTGGGTTGGTTGATTGGCGTAACCTCATCTTCAACTAACTCGCCAAGGGTGAGGAGCCAGAAAACCCTGCAGAAGCAAAACGACTCAAACAGCGGGCATGAAAATAACTATGTAATCATTGAAAGGCTCCTCTACAAAGTATGTGCCCCGCTCCTGAGTTGCATTTCAAAATAGGAGGGGCAAGATCTCTTGCAAGAAATACACTAGGGGCTTGCGGAGCACATCAGGCCTCGAGAGGCTTGGTAGTGAAGGCCTTCCAGCAAGACCCTTTCTGGCCCATAGCCCTTTAGGACGCACAAGACCTGGTACAAATATGCTAGGGATGACAGTGGATGGAGCGCAACACAGAGGCCCCACCAACACCGCTGCAGTTAATACCGTCTTTGTGGCCCTTCGCACGATAGGGGATCAACGTCATTGGCCCCCTCCCCCGTGCTAGGGGCGACTTCCGCTTTGCCATTGTCGCCATAGAATATTTCCCAAGATGGGTAGAAACGGAGCCCGTGGCAAAGATCAGGTCAGCGGCAGCACAAAAGTAAAAGCCATTTGTGCTATGGGATGTGAGGCACAAAAGTAAAGCCATTTTGTGTGTACATACCACATACGTTACCGACAAGCTGGAACAAGACAAGTAATAGTAGCTTAGTACAAGTTTTTGTACGTACTACAATGGCATTGATCACTTTCTGCCGCAAAGTTAGGGTTTAGATTAGCATGAAGAGAGTTCCCTGGGTGCTTAGCCGAAGAGAGCATGTGAAGGGTGGTACCAAAAAGACTCCCGCCTCTCCTAGCTGGTCCTACTATCAGCACAGGTTATCGCAGGCAAGCAGGTGTGCTTGTATCTTTGTCACCGGTCAGATAGATGGTCAAGTGTGCACATACTTTTCTTTTTCTTTTTCTTTCTGGGAAACACTGCCAATGCTACAAATAAAGATGCCCCCTGTTGTTTTAGCCTTGCTCTGTGAAGTAGAATGTGGTTAATTAAGAGGTTAAGAAAAGGCTGTAGTGTAATGTAATTTATGCTTTTGCTTGGGATCATGCTTATGAGCAGTTTGGAGTCTAATAGGGAAAGGTCATGCTTTAAGTCTAAGAAAGACAATCTTGAAGGATTATAGAGCTCTCTATGACTACATCGAACTTGGGATATTACAAACATGGGACATATCTAGCGCGAACTTAATTATCTAGAAGTTATAATCATGCAAACTGTGCATGTGAATTGTTGGATGAAAGATAGATGGATCAAATTTGTCAGTACTTTGAACCACCTAGAGATGAGATTATACTCATACCATTTACACCAACCATTGCAATTATCTTTTAAAAAAACGAAGGTTTGTACTGGTGAGTGTTTGATTAATCATGTGTGCTTAGAAAGTAACCAAAAGGATTACCATGGCAATTCACAGGCATGCAGGCATGCACATGGGATCAATGATATCACCAGCTAATTAAAGTAGAATGATTCCTACTCATTACATGTTTCCATCGCTGCAACTGCAGTGTCCCATGGTTGATTTGCTACATCAAAGTCGGGGAAATAGCCTTGTTCTATGCTCTTTTGGAAGGGATCAAACTCTAGTTAGGTGCAGGTTGGGGTGGCCGTGGGCCATTGACAGCCCAAAATCTTGCTTAATTTTCTGTGCAAAAACTCAAAGCATTTTGATGCCTTCATCTTTTGCTTCAAAAGATGTGTCCACTCAGTCAATTACTGCCAGCCAAGTACAATAGTGAAGGCACGATGCCCCTAGTAAATCAGCAAACGTGAAAAACTATGAACTCTCTCTTTCTTTGTTTAAGAGATATTACGTGCACTGTACTTTTTAAAAATGGCACTCCACCATTTGTAAATACATGCCCTATTTCCAAATATATGATAGTTCAGACATCACATAGTCTTCAGTAAGCACATTAATCCATCACTCTATTTTTAAGTTATACGTTAGAAAAGAATATAATGGCATGAAACCATTTTGGTGAAAAGTCAAATAACATCATGCCCATGTGTTCTAAAAACTTTTGTTTATACTAATTGCCAGAGTTTTAAATTTTGATTTTGCGTACTTTAGAATAACATCCATTTACAAAGATAAGGTAATTCAAGAAGCAAAAACCCTTCACAACAGCAACTACTTAGGTCCTGATTGGAATATGGGAATTTTCCCGAATCTTATAGGAATTGAATTACGGCACGAACCGAACTATTTCTTGTTAAATTTATGTGTTCGGAACGGGCTCATTATACTAAGTTTTTCTTTTATTCCAATGACCTAGATGCTTGAATTTCCCTGTTTGTAAACAGTGTGATCTGTACAGGAATCATGCAAAATTCCCTCTCCCCCGTTCCCAGCCCTTAGATACGACTTGTGACAAGAAAAGGCGTGTGTATGTGTATCAGTGTGTGCGTGAATCAATTAAACGGAGGTGGAGGAGGAGGAGGAGGTGAGTAGGCAACGAAAGGGAGATCACGGGTGGCGTCTGCTATTATTGATAGTTACGTTGCGTCGCGTACACGAAGCACAGCACAGCAGCATTATTACACAAGTGGTGGCGATCTTTTTAGCCATGGCGATGTGAATTTCTGGGCGAGTGATGGGCTGATGGCGTGCACGGCCTGATAAAATTGATGCCCCCGCTCCCCCTTTGACTTCTATTCTTTTTTGACAGACAACGGTGCATGGACCTCATTAGTTCGTAGCCACGCCTTCTCAGACACACTGGCGTGATTGTCATATGTATATTGCTTTGGCAAAAATTTGTCAAACTCGTGGCGATCAAATCGGTCCTCGCAATGCCACACTGCAACACCCTCTGTTCCATGCATGTTTTCATTGAATTTGTAATCCTCAGTTGGTTCAAATGCTACTTGAAACCAATGCAGACTGTTTACCCTCAGCAAAGATTGAAATTTGAGCTAATCGCATGTACGATACGGGAAGAGCTGGACGTTACGACGTTGGCCAAGCAGGATTGAAGCTACTGTCTGGCTAATAGAATAGAACATTTGAGGAGGTACAAGAAGCACATGCCGTCACTCAGCTTCGTTCTAGAGAGAGAGGGAGTTGTCCAGCATGCAACCAAAAAACAAAAGGAAAAAAAAGTGGGGACAGCGCAAATCACGCCTCACTTTGGACAAGACAAAGAAACGAAGAACATATCGTACGTGTTATTTACTCCAGATAAAATACTAGTAGCTGCCTTGCTGCACCTTTGTTCCTGCACGAGCGTGGCCATCTCATCTCATTTCATGTACTACTCATCTGTTGATATAGTGGTAGCAGAGTACGGTGGTGAGTACCACGGACCGAGACAGGGGACTGTGGTCTGTATAGATAGATATTTATTTGCTCAGGTAGAATAGTAAAGTATTTATATTTATCATTTTTTGATATTTAACTCACACCATATGACCTTCTAGATAAAAAATTTTTGACTCTGTTCCTGGTAAGTACATGCAGTAAAACAGTAAACGATGGCAAGGCTCTTCTTGCTTGTTTCTCTTGCCTATTGCATGCGGCCTACGAGTTTTTGGCGCTTATAGCACCTTTGACGCAGGGAATAACAAAACTAGCCTTCTCTTCATTGTATTTGCAAAAATAACATCAAAAACCGTTCTGAGGGACTCACCCCGTGCCGCCACTTGTGTATTACCGCGCCCCAAGGGGCATGAATCGTCTCTACTGCACCCTAGGGGCCGGTAATACTCGCTGTCGTGCCCTAGGGACCGTCAATCTGCTGTGTCGTGCCCCTAGGGCACGGTTTTCGCCTGGTGCCACCACATGGCGCATCCGGGTTGGGGGGCGGAATCTGGTGTTGTCGTGGCCCAAAGGCACGACAATACTCCCTCCTGCATGCGACGCAACAATGCAATCCGCGTGGAGGAATCTTTTCCATCCTCTATCACATCCTTTCCATCAATGTCCCTCCGCATGCATGCACTTCGAAGAAAAGCCTATGCGGGAGGGAATCCGATTCCTCCCGTCGCTTTGCGGTCGGCGTAATTTCTGCGTCGCACGGCTATAAAACGTGTGACGCACGACACAAACGCTCACTCATTCATTCTCAACTCTCGCATTCTCAGCTCGCTCATTCATTCCCAGCCCCCGACGATTAAGGATTATTTAGAGCAGTCTTTAGCGGTTATATTTTACGATAAGTTCGACATCAGGAGCAGGTAATTTTTTGGTCATATGCATTTCTTTATTAGTTGTAGTTAATTAGTCGTAGTTAATTATTAGTCCTGGTTAATTAGTCATAATTAGTTTAGTCATAGTTAATTAAGCATAATTAATTAGGCATAATTAATTTAGTCATTGCCATTTACTCGTGGTTAATTATTAGTCGTAGTTAATTAGTCATAATTAATTTAGTCATAGTTAATTAGAGGTAATTAATTTAGTCATTGTCGTTTAGTTGTAATTAATTTTGTCTTAGGTAATTAGTCATCATTAATTATATCCTAATTAATTGGCCATGATTAAACTTCATAATTAATTAGTCACCATACATTGAACTTAATTAATAATTAGTCACTTCATAATTTGCCATGTGAATGGTAGGGCTGGCAACAAAAAGATGACAAAATGATATATCAGATGCAGTCTTAGGAGAAATTATCCCTATGTTATGCCTAAATCTTTATGCTGTTATCACACATGAAGTAAAGCTCCGTAGCATCCTACATGGCCACAAGCTCCCAAAACTCAATACTACAGAGTTAATTAATTAATTTTGTTGTCATTATTTAGTCATAAATAATTTGGTAGTAAATAATTTAGTCATTATTAATTTATTCACTATTAATTTGTGCTTTTCATCTCTTGCAACCATGCCTCTACAGGAGCTACTCCAACCGTTCTACGACGAGCATCACTGTAGTAAGTTGTGGAGCACCAGGGACGGGGAGGGTCATCAAACCCTCGTGTTCCGGTCAGAGAAGCATTACTGGGACCTTGATGCTCGCTACGTCCTAATCCTTCGGGATACTGGCTTATTGCCCTTTGTGAGGATGTTGCAGGTCGGACGCTACTTCACCGTGGACGGTTGTGGGGACCCCGGTAATTATCTCCATAAGACCGAGATTAGACAAGGTCTTAGGGACATAAATACGGGTCTCGGTGAATGAATTCAATTTAATCCGATCCAAGTGATAGGCTTCTCAATACTAGAGCCTCGACGATCATGCGCACGCTTCCTTTATGAGCACTACATGATTTTCGATTCTCTTTTGATTCAAAGCACCGCACTTAGCGAATTAAATGGGAATCCATAAACAACGAGTATGACATATATTGGCTCCCAAGATCAACGACCAATATACTCATACCCTCATTCAACGTTGGTTACATCCATACAACACATACAACAAGAGATTAAAAGACATACCGCATAATAGTTAAAGTCTACGCCTATTACAAACTACCGACCGCCAAATTCAAGTCAAGTATCAAGTAGCAATGAAGTAAATAGATAAAGCAAAGACCAGCAGCAGATGCCCATCACCCATCGGCAACCGATCGGGGTTAAATGGTAGCACACGACTCATTAGTGTCGCCTAAGTCAACACTAGCGAGATCATCGTAATCATAACCTTCTCACCGAAAAGCCAAAAACATCCGGCCGAGTACAAGTGTACTGCAAGTCTTACACAAATAAAAATAGTTATGCATAAAGGTCATTCAAAGGATGGCTCATATTGGTTTAGTTTTATAAAGAGACGCAACAATTAACATCCTACACATACTAGTTTTCCCATGTGCCCATTTTAAAATCAGATTTGAAGTAGAAGTAAAGCATATAGTAAAGCATTTCAAGAATAAACAATTGAATCATACAAGGACCAAAGTGGCAGCCCACTTTGATGTACTAAACACATGAACGTCCCGCTCATGACGAATACCAAGTTCAACCACAATTTTAAATTAAAAGTCTAACAATAAGCAAACCACAAATTTCTGCGGTCGTCCATAACCGTGGACACGGCTATTCGAATAGATTATACCCAGGGGTGTACTACTTTACCCACACGACTTGATTAGCCCGTAAGCCTCCGAGGCCTCCCAAATAGCACACTTCCTATGGTATGCCTACTGTAAATCAAGATACGCCATTTTCAAAGAAGAAAGCCCTATTGAGCTAAGTCCCCTTGTGAGATGGTTCCTGCCTAGTACAAGCGTCTGACAGCACTTGCTAGGGGCTCACAAGTTATATTGGAAATACCGATGCAATCAAAACAAAAGAATTGGTGCTCCTTGCACACTATAAGGATTACATCGGCTCCTCAAAGAACATAGGATTTCACGGCCGCTATGCCCCTTACACCACCAAGGACTTAACACAATAAAACCTCCCCTACTTAACCATACGGCACCCATACACCGTGTGTGGCAAAGACGAGTGTTGCTTGAACAAAGAGGTACCCAAAGTTCGGTCCTCAATTGTCCGCACAAGTCCTTCCACTTACCCAATGCTCGTGCACAAAGCACCATCACTAACCAACACTTGTCCGGACCAAATCTCATTTAAAAATGACAAAGTTTAACTCATAAAACAGCTACAAAGATCTGAAGTAAAACATAACGTAAGAGTTGTGTGTATCCCAAAACCATCGGGTTATTCCCGACGATCGAACTATCAGATCTAGACTTGCATGGCTAAGCAATTTATCACCCATAATTCACACATCCTACCTTAAGCATATAGGAGTTGGCATAATTCAAGATTAACCTCAAGCATAGGACATATCTAAACTACACATCACAAAAATATTGACATAATCAAAATAGCATGCAAGTAATTATCATTGCACTAACTTAACCAAAATCGGGATCAAATATGATGCAAAAGAAAGTTCAAATGATGCTTGCCTTGCTGGTATAGTAGCTGCTCGCTCTCGCAGCGTAAGTGTCGATGTCAATATGCTCTGGATCTATATAATTATAACATCAAATAAATACCGAGAAAACAACTCAAAAACCAAAATGCTAAAAATGCATGGTTTTTCTACAGTAGTTAGATCATGATTTTAAATGGATTTAGGTAAAAGAATTATTCCATTTGGAGTTATGAATTGAAGTTATGCTAGTTTGAATTTCGTGTTTCATTAACCCTCAAATCATGTAATTTAATTAATTGGCCAAAATTTGTAGAACAGTGGTGGGGTAAAGGATTACATAGGTAAATAGGTAATATTAATACAAGTTCAGAATAGTTGAGTTTGTCCCATTTGGAGTTCTTAGGATTTAGTTATTGATTTTCAAAGTTATCACCTTTATAATATAAAAATAATGGAGCTAAGGAGTATATTCTCCCAAAATAATTTCTGTGACAGAGGTAAGGTGGAGATCATTTTTAGAATTAAGTTTACTGAAAATGAAAATTACCAAAAGTGGTCTCACCGCTTTTGGAGGTTCCAAGATTTACTTATGCATTTTTAAAGATTTCACCATTTTCCTATTGTAAATATAATGATTCTAATGAATAAATTTCCAATTAAAGCCTCTGCTACAGAGACATGTATGAAACTAATTTTGATAGGAAGTCCATTAAGGGTGTAAATTTCGTATGGTTTCATGTGATTTGGAGTTAAGATGAAATAGTTATGCATTTCTAAAGTTAATACTAATTTCCAGTATAAATAAACTGATTTCGAATTTACTAAAATGATTTTTACTCTTCTCACCGAGTGCAGCGCTAGTCGCAGCCATCGACCAGCGGCCCGCCGCCGCCCATTGCTAGGCGCGCGCACGTGCGCGTGTGATGATGAGTTGCGAGCCGCTGGATCAAGATCCAACGGTCCTCATTCGAGATGCAATAGGACGGTCCGAATGTCTCACCAATCCAAACCGCTCTTTCGTGATTCGACGGTCCGATTAAATCCAGTTCATTTGATTTTTCTTAGCACGTGTTTAATGCCCCGGTCCACACGCTGTTCGTGGCTTTAAAACCGCAGGCCGATTTGCAAGGTCCCACTTGTAAACGACACATTAGGACGGCTAAGACAAAGGTTTAAAAGCTAATGATTGGGTTAACGTGGCAAATGATTAAGCTACGCGTTCGCCCTAATACGTCTGACCGGCAAAACGCCACCGCCCGCTTGCTCGGCGGCTTCATTCGAGCGGCGGTTCACGCGCGGCGCCATACCAAGAGCAAGAATAGCCGCAACAGCAAGGCGCGTCTAAGGGTGGTGGTTAGAGTGCTCGAGGTGGATCGCACCGCGGCTAGCCGGAGTTGGGCGGCGGTGAGCTATACGGCAAAAACGTAAATGGCAACACTTCGCCCGCAGCGCAAACAAGCGCTGCTTATGCTATCTAAGGGCCTAGGGAGTTACCGCAGCTAGAGAGGGCTTGGAGAGGTTCGAGCGGCAGGAGACTCGTCGAGCCGGAGAAGAAAGTTGGCGCGATGCGGCTTTGAGAGAGGCAACCCTAAGCAAAACCAAGACTAGTGAGTGCTTGGATCACCCGAGGACTCAAGGTCAAGCTATAAGAGCAAGGAATCAAGGATGGCTTACCAAAATGAAGTGGGAGAGGAAAGGTTGTGTCACGGCCTAAATGGTGCAATCCTCAATCCAAAGAAAGTCTTGCTGCAACCCGAAATAAGTTGAGGGGTTTCGATTAGAGAGCTAAGGCGCACAAAGTGACACGAGGAGCGAGGACCATACCTCCGGAGACAAGAAAAGACCCACTGATGCCACTCGGGCGTGCTCGAGGTGGGTTAGAGCACGAGGATGAACCGGTGCTACAAGCAAAAACAAGACCTCGCGTGAGCAAAAATGGAGACGGATGGAAACTAGAACCGTAAGGAATCACGCGGAGGTGACTTACCCCAGAGAGCTTCTAAGCCTCCTCTCTCTCTCGTCAACCGAGGAGAAGTGAGGAGAAGGAGGGTTGCGAGAGGTGTTAAAAACCGAGAGACGTTGGGGGTGGGTGCGGTGTGCAGAGGGAGCTCGGGATAGGCCAACGGTGCGGTGAGGTGATGGCGGCTCAGGCGTAGCGACCGCGTGGCGAGGAGCTCACGCCACGTCACCGAGGAAGAAGAAAGGCCTCGACAGGCGGGCCACGACACGCGACTCAGAGCGCGGAGGTGATGCACCACCACGTGGTCGATTTGAGTCCGTTAGATCGGATCGGGCGGATGATATTGGTGGTGGCATTCTGGACGGTCGACAGTTGGCGAGATCCGACCATCGGATGAGGATCTAACGGTTGCATGTGACGGTGCGTTTAGGTGGTTTGGCCGAGTCATGTGGCCGAGTCGGACTCGAGTCCGAGGAACAATGCATAGCTTGGGCGTGGTTGAGTTTGACTCGAGAATTAATTTAGATTTACCACTTTGACCAGAGCCTCATAAATAGAAATAAATTTCATAAAATCATGAAATAATTCGTGGGGTTCTGGGATGATATAGTTCCCATAAAAATTATAAAACCCTACTGTTCATAAAATAGTTTGTGATATTTAAATTCAAACTTGTTGTATGCCTATGGATGTTGTTTGAATTTTAATGAGGTTCAAACTAGTCCCAAAATTTAGGAAAATTATATTAATTCCTGATAATTAATGTAGTATTTAAATAAATTGATTTCAGATGATGATCACAACTATTTATTACTGATTTGAAGTGGAAACCGAATCTTGATGTGTATGTTCACCTCAAATTAGATTTTCCAAGTACAATATATTATGAAATGATTTGAGTTTGATAATGCTTGTTAGTGAAATACATATTAATCCAATTTAATTAGTTGGGGCTGTGACAACGGCAGTCTCATATCAGCACTTGTTGATAGATGGAGATCCGGGACACACTGAAAGATCTAGACCCGCCATTATGTGGTAATGGTGTTTTAGTGATTAATGATAAATCTAATTGGGAGACTAACACTTTTATTGATATACATATTGTGTAGTCTTATTTGGATATAAAGGTGAAAATCATGAAGGCATGCAAGTGATTAAGTTATTAATGACAAATGCACTTGTGAGACTAACACTCCTATTGTTATATCAAGTTTAGTCTCAGCTTGGATATAAAAGAAAAAAATCCAAACAGGTATGTATTCATTAATGACAAATCTATTTGTGAGACTACCAATTCTATTGATTATCTATTGCTTAGTCTCGTTTGGATATAAAGATGAAAATACAAGAGGTATGCATTCTACTTCTTATTATTATATCTTGTTGCATTTTTCTGATCCAAAATATAGGTTAAACTCCACCAAAAAGGTTAACTTGGATATGTGCATATGTTTCCATTACACATTTGTGTATGCACACATTTAGGGGGAGTTCATTCTATATTTTGTGGTTTCATTAGTATTGATCCATAATTCCTTGTCCACATATATTAAGGATCTTTACCTTGAAATATATCCTTGAATATATTTAACTTGTGTAGTTAATATATTCATATGAGTATATACAACTTGTGTAGTTTGTATACACTCATTTTGGTATATATAACTTGTGTAGTTCATATATACTCATGACCTTGTTGTTTCATTAGTATTGATCTTTGTGATCTACTTTGAAACATAACTCTTGAGTATATATATATAACTTATGTAGTTTATATATACTCATACCAATTACATTCAATTATTTGTAATTATGTTGGTTATCATCAATTACCAAAGAGGGAAAGATTTTGGTATCTTGTCCCAACAATTATGAGTTAATGGTATGTTGTGGTAATTAATGATAATCACATTATAGAACTAACGTTTCTCCTTGAGTTGGATGAATAGGTTATGTTCTAGGTGTTTGAAGACTTTGGATGACATCATATGTTGATTGTCATCAAGTCGTGATTCTTGAAGAAGAAGAAATCATCATGTGTTGATGATGTTCAAGAAAAGGATGATCATCGCGCGTTGATGATATTGAAGTGAAGAGCTTGAAGTAAAGGATGCATCATGAGTTGATGCGTGTCAAGTTCAAGAAGATGAGATGATCATTGGTTGATCATCAAGACAAGAGAAGGTGTCATCATGTGTTGATGGACATCAAGTCGAAATCATGAAGCAAAGGAAATCATCATGCGTTGATGATTGTCAAGCTTCAAGAGATGTGCAAGGCTAAGGTATGACTAGCTAGGGCTAAGGATTTGTTCCTAGTCTTTTACCGGTCTCGGTGTTTGGTTGGAGACCGGATTGCTAGTATAGGTTGCCGTACTATTAAGAGGAGTCTTAATTAGTAACTTGAGTTAGTCATGTGTTGATAGCTCATTGTGTTTGCTCTAGCTCAACTTAACATGTTGCCTATATTTGCGAATGCGTTTTGCAAATAGTTGTGGCTCATGGTTAATCCTTGTAGCATGTGACTTGAGTTTGCAAATATGTTTTGCAAATGGTTTAAGTTCATATACCTTATTCCTTGTGGCGTTGATTCTAATAGTTGGCAAATGTGTTTTGCAACTTGTTGAGAATCTCGCATTTATCGTTGTTTGCATCGCTTGTCAACTGTGCAAATGTGTTTTGCAAATTGAGTTGAAGCGAAGTGCAATTTATGGTGTGATTCTAAAAGTTGGGAAATAAGTTTTGCAACTTGTTGAGAATCTCATTTTGAACCCTTGCTTGCATCACATATCAATTGTCAAATGTGTTTTGAAATTGGATTTGTTTTGGATGCAAACTGCTGCTCTCTCAGGAAAAACGGTAGTATCGGCGCGTTTACGCTGGTATGACCGCAGCGGTATGACCGGTGGTTCCTTGGCGAACTACGCACTGCTGAGCATGCATTGCTCGTGGTGGTGCGTAGTACCGGTGTACCACGCGTATGACCGCGGTACCAGAGTACCGCGTTGGTTGATTCGTGACGCTTTTTCCGTAACCATTGCATTTCGTGTGCTTTGATTTTCTAGAGGTGCGGTAGTACCGGCGTTATGTGCGCGGTACTACCGGCGCGCGTCGCATCGGATTTTGTATGGCGGCACGTATTTTCCAGAGCTCGGCTTTTCGTTGAGTTGAAAACCCTGCGAGCGGTTGTACCGCGCTCCTTGAGCGGTATGACCGGGAGATGTGGTAGTACCGCATGATTGGTTGGCGGTCGTACCGCACAGGTGCCCAACGACTAGTTTTCTGACCGTTGGAGGAGGTGCGGTCGTACCGCAACTTAGTTGGCGGTAGTACCGCATGTGCTGATTTTGCCTCAACGGCTAGTTTTTGTATGTGGGCTATATATACCCACCTTGGCCGTGTGAGGGTAAGGTTGCTGGTGCCATATACTTTCTATTGAGCTAAGAGCAAGCCTCTCATACTCTAGTGTGCATGTGTTGCACTTAGTGAGTGATTGAGAGCAAACCCTAAGTGCATGTGTTGCATTAGGTTGTGGATTGCTTATCCATAGAGCTTTGGCACTTGATTGGTTCAAGTGAAAGTTGAGTCTTGTTACTCTTGGTGTTTGCCGACACCTAGACGGCGTGGAGGCGTTAGGGCGCCGGTGATCTTCTCAAGTGAAGCTTGTGAGAAGACCCGCGATTTGTGAGTGGCTTGGTGCTCGCCATCTCCGAGCGGAGTAAGAGCAACCCTAGTGGATTGGGGTGATAAGTTCAAGTTGGAGTCGGTTCTGCGGTTGAACTCACTTAGAGGTGTTGGTTCGGTTGGAACCGGTCCAAGTGGTTTGGACTTACTCTGAGGTGTTGCCTCGCGCTTTGGAGCCGATCCAAAAGGTTGAACTTACCTCAACGTGGATTATGGGAGACCGCAAGTCTCCACCACCACGTAAAACATCGTTGTGTCACGTGTGCTTCTTGTGATTAGCTTTCATATACTTTACATTGTGCAATTTACATTTATTGTATAATTGCTTATTCATTTTTATGATTGCTATCTTGTATGTGCTTGATTGATCATATCATTAGTTGATAGCTTACAAGTCGTTGCTAAATTGCTCTATTTATTATTGACTTGTATTGTTGGTGCACCTAGTTGTTTTAGGCGTTAATTGTGCTAAACCGAATTGATATTTAGCTTCCGCATTTGAAATCGGTTTTAACGCATAGAAGTTTTTAAAACGCCTATTCACCCCCCTCTAGTCGGCCTACTTGATCTTACACACACGTCTTCCACTTTCGGTGGGAAGAGATGACGGTCACTCTCCAGGATGTCTCATTCTTGACTAGTCTCCCGATCACGGGAGAGCCACTTGTTCCAACCCATCTACTAGTGGATTGGAATGCCCGGTTGGTGCATCGGTTCGACATGACACAGCTAGTGGTGTCCCTCGGATATGGCTAAGGAATTTCAGTCAATGCCTGACGAATACACCTAACGAGATTGTTAGAATGCACCTTGTCGCTTACCTTCTTCATCTTTTCGGTTGGGCCTTGTTTCCCACCACACAGGGTGATTGGGTGTATCCCAGCTTTATTTGCATCGCCAAGTATTTGGCTGACGCGAAGCCTGGAGCGATGCCCCATTATAGCTTCAAATCAGTTGTCCTTTGCGCTACATACAGGGGATTGTGTGACGCTTCGCGACACAACACTGGTTTGAAATCGTGCCTTGCCGTCTGCTACGTGCTCCTGCAGTTGTGGAGTTGGGAGCATGTCCTTGTTGCCCGGCCAACCATCCGGAATGCAATGCACCCGTACCCTAAGTTGAATGACCCGATAGACGAGTCCACTATGGATACCCAGTGGACTGCTACCAAGTTATGCTAGGCTAGAGACAGACCGACGAGGTGCTACCCCTTGTTCCACAACGAGTTCGAGTCGTTGTACGATGACAACATCATATGGTGTCCATGGAGACCACATTTTGTGAACACAGTAGCGCCAAAGACTTTCTGTGCAATGCATGAAAGATGTCGAATTATGGGCGACGATATACCACCTTGTGTTTCCCATATGGTGGAGCCTTACGCGCTGCAGCGCGTAATGTGACAGTTCGATCTCTACCAGGTTGTGCCGCCTCCCGACAGGAGGATACTGCAGCGAATTGTCCACTTGTGATTGTCCACTTGTGAGTCCAAGTTCATCCTAGTAATGTTTATAATTCATACATATATCCACTCTTCTCACATATATCCTTCTCAAATGCAGACAATCGCGGGCAGACCGACATTTTGAGGACTGGCAGATAGTCCAGCATGAGTGGATTACGGCTTGGATGGAGACGGAGCACACTGAGGTTCTACTGGAGCAGCGACCGTACGACGTTTGAACATACCGTGAGTACCTCTAGTGGGACATACTACAATCGCGCACCAGACTCACCCGTCCTCCATCAGAGCGTTTGGAGCAGGTCACACCCGAGGAGAGGCTTCGTCATTTGTTCGATCGACACAGCACTTCACGATGTGACGATACCGTAAAACACTAAAACCTATGCTCGCTGCATTCTTGTAATTTTGTACTATTTGGAACTGAAAGCTGTTGTCTGTCCCTTCAGTTCGATCGGATCTAGCGGATCTCACACGCATCGGATTCCGCCATCCGCAGCCCAGATCACACCATCCTGGGGCTTCTCGGCACAACCTAGTGAGACTGGTGTGCATCTTAGCACTTCGCATGGGTAAGAGGCATTCCATTGGGAGGTAATTTAGGTTCAATTTAAGTCATGATTATTTATTATGCCTTAGGTTGGGTTGACGTCATGCTGTCTTCTAGTCGTAGGTCCGTCGGGATGCATCACTTCTGCGATTGACGTCTGCACAGCCTACTCAGACTGGCGACCATCCAAGTGCTCCCTGTCGATCATCCACACCACACATCGGGAGGTACGTGATGTTCAACTTAGATCTGGAATATTGATTTTTCCTAACATCATCCCATCTTGCAGTCTTCAATTGAGCGTGGGGGTGGCAACGAATCAACCAATGAGAAGGCAGCCATCCCAGCTACTGCCAGGGAGTACACGGTCTACGCTCAACAGAACCTTGACCAGTACGAAATATCGTACCAAGGCCAGAGGTCCTCCAGGGTCACTAGTACATCATACAGTCAAGACCGAGCTCCTCCGCACTAAGGGCCATTCAGGCATTGTACCTAGGGGTCGTCGCTCCAGGTGGATTTCTTGAGTCATTCATTACGGATATGTTAGCATGTGGTAGCCAGTTTGGCATGACTCAGCTGAATGATATTGATGTTGAACAGACTCAGCTATGCCAAAGTCATCTCACGGAAGCACCTCCACCCACGAGACATGCTCTTTGGACCCGTTCATGTATCTCACGAGACATGCTCAATGCAAAACCAGGACGCGCACACGGACACAAACACAACGACCAGAGAGTGGATAAGACAAGTGAGTCATATTGTATCACATGTGTACATGGCATAGATGTTGTGCCTTTATGTTGTATTATATTTGTATAGATTTTTCGCATAACATAATAGTATACATGATGTGCGTATTGTCAAAGTACATCTTTTCCGCAGACGATTGCAACGCCGAAGATTTACAGGAAACCCTAAAACACCCGAGATTCACATGAAATCATAAAACCACTCTTGGTCACTATAATTATTCTCGAAAGTCTTACTAACTCATATTTCCATCACATCATTCAAAATCAAACGTATACTTTTAGCAAAATAGGGAGAAAATATATACACGACAAAACCGTGCCTCAGGGCCATGGCAGAGGTGAATCCGACCTCTAGGGAACCGGACGGATCACTAACTCCTAACAATCCCTGCAATTAAAGGAGTTATCGGATACCCTCTAAATAAACAAAATCAAATATTAGTGAGGATGGGTATGCTGCATGCGGGAGGGAGTATTGCCGTGCCTCTGGGCCATGGCAACACCAAATCCCCCCAATCCAAACGCACCACACGGCGGCACCAAGAGAAAACCGTGCCCTAAGGGCACGGCACAACGTATTGTCACCCTAGGGGCGCAATAATAGACAAGTAGAGGCAGAGGCGATTCATGCCTCCTGAGGCGCGGTAATAGACAAGTGGAGGCGCGATGTGAGTCCAACTTCCCAAGGAATGGTTTTTTATGTCATTTTTGTAAATACCGCAAAGAAAGGCTAGTTTTGTTATTCCCAACGCCAAAGTGCTAAAGCGCCAAAAACTCTGCAGCCTACTGCACACCTGACACATAAAAGGCCCCATGACCCCACCTATGACTTCACGCCATGAGAGACATAGGGAGGGAGGTGTGTCATCTCTTTCCCTTGCCATTTTCAGTTTTTTCCCCTTTTCGCCGTTGCCTCGTAGCTTTCCGCTTGGCCCTTGCTGTTTTCGAGCCGGGTATGTAGATTTCGCTGAGAACATGGACGAGGCCTTTCCTTTTCGTTGATTGCTCAGCAGCATGGCGCCCTAGCATAGGAAGACACGTCACGGTTGGGCACTGCAGACCGTGTCCCCTGCGTCTGCGTCTGCTCCTTTTGTTTGAGCTTGAGCATCAGTGCATCGTAGCTCCAAGTTCCTGTGTGGACACCGGACGGCCGGAGCATGCCTTGCTTGTGCAAATACCTCGCAGTAGTATAGTTAGCACTTAGCACCATACAGCGCAGTCGAGACCCACTTAAACTGATTTATTTTACCGTTTACAGTTCCTCTTCTCCCGTGATCAAACAAGCCTTGTCTAGATACAATGTGATACAACTCACACTCTTCAAATGGACACAGAATTTGAACTAAAATCTCTTCCAATCCCTCCTTGTCCAAACAAACCCTAAATAGGGGGCGATCAAAAGTATATCAGGATTTATAGACATCATTCCTGCAGCAACATAACGTCGGGTTACTTCCATCGGTAGGCGCCCCACCACTGTCACACTTGATGACGTACAGCCAATCCCTTACAACATATATCGGAAAGCCAGGACAAGAATAAAAAAAAAATCAAAATTTTTTGGACTCAGCGAGTCAGTGTAACACCTTAGATAGAGAAGCCGATACTGACATGAGCAGCTTTAGTTTTGAGTCGCATAATTTCTTTAACTCAGCTAGCAGCTCATGCTCTGCTCCCACAATTCTTCTTATTGCACCAGCAGAACTCCATGTTTCCAAAGATTGAGCAATCCGATCACCAAGTTCAGAGTTATGTGCAGCTGAATTCTCTTCTAAGACAAGGAATGTGTGTCCAGGACCTTCATCGCTTGTTCCTTGCAAATATGACAACAAGATATCCAAAGCTTGCTCCTCTGGCCTCATCTGATCAGAAAGCCATGTTTGGACGCTTCGGAGATTGTCTGTCATGCATTGAACAGATCTTTGAATTGCCTGCAACTGAGGTATGTTTGGTCGCTCCGTTGGACCGCCTTTCTTTTTCTTCTTTCCTTGTGGAGCGATCGCTCTCATACAGGATTGGATTACAACAAGATGCCAAGAAATGGGTTCTGTAACCATCTGCACTAAAACTGGAATATTATTTCCAGGGGAAGTCAGGATTCGATTGGCATCAGTCAGCTGCTGCTCTATGCAAATTTTCACCAAACTATCCACAATCTGCCAAGAACTTGGGCTGCTCTGGTCAGGTCTGGGGATCACCGACTCATTAGACCACAAGTTCCATGCATTACTAAATACGGCGAAGCTCATCCAGCTGACTATATCAGGAGCAAAATCCTGCAAATGTATAGTTCGTATCAGCAAGCTACAGCTAGATTAATAATTCTGCTTCAGCAAGAACAGTAAATCCTCACACTGACCAATATAAAAGTCAGATATTTCAAATGTAATTAAGATGGAGTCCTTGTTTCAACCCATACATAAAAAATAGTCTATCCCAAGGAAAGTGTAACTAAATAGGAGAACCAGAAACATTAAAAAAATGGGGGGCAATAACATCACCGCATAATGTTAAAAGGGAACGAATCGTTCAATTAAGATTGTACTAGAGCAACACATTAAATAATCCACAGGTTACCCGTATTTACTTTTTTCTAAATAAGCAATTTTAAAGCACAGATAGGAGGGTAGTTAGATTTTCAGACATTTTCATTCCAAAAACTGCGATCAACATGAATTCTTACTGTATAAAATGCAGCAATTATTCTTGAGATAGTAGGGAAAGTAAAGTACAGACATGATAGCCGGAAAGCTGAATGTGAAAATAACATATATAATTCAATTAAATTGTACCTTGACAGACTTCTTGCCTGACGACATACCCAAAATCACGCTTAGAGCATCATCAATGGAATAACCAATGCTCCTAGCATATTTCTCAAGCAAGATTTTCATTTCCCCAGCAGCAGTAATATCAGAACCAGCACCGTTGGGCTTCTCCCTGAGGGAAGATACACAACCGTTCATGGAAAGATAAACAAGCCGAGGAAGAAGAGATTTTCTTTCAGCATCTCTCATCTTAGGGCCATCTTTCTCGGTGGATTTGTGCTTGCACTGCAAAATAAACAATTCTTTGAGGGCAGGAATAATTGACTAAAACATGGTAGATTTAGTCATAACAGGCTGCAACAATTTCTATAAGAAAAAATTGCTTACTAGAATAGAAATGATAAATAAATGGCATTTTGTGTCGCTTCTTGTATTTGTTATCCATCTGTGAAGAAACTTCTTGTATTTCTTCTCTTATGCATGTATGGAAATGGAAGTATGTATTTGTATTCATGCGAAACTTATGAAAGCCCTAATCAAATTTACTCTTTGAAATTTAACGAATCAACATGTACTTTCAAAGTTTAGAATTCAAATTTTAGTTGTCTACCTTTTGAATTTAAAAGTTAATTTAATAACTTGTTTGAAATGAAAAAACAATTGGGCAGCAATTATTAACTACTTTCCCTCAAAACATTTGCTCCCACAATAATTCCCAACAAGTGGGGAAAAATCTACCAAGGGGCATATTGGCCTTTTCCCATGTCCATTAATCCTAAACTGAAAACACTGACATGTTGCTTTGGTAAGCAAATTTATGGTGGCATATAGGTAAGTACCCAATAAATGGCTGGTCGCTAAAATTCAAGGTTTCTTGTGGTAGAAAATACTCTTATAAACACTGCAACAACAAAACACGTCTAACGTTTCTTGAAACTCTATGAAAACTGCAGTATGTAAGTACTTAATTAGCTATATGAGTTTAGTGATCAAGATAACCGGCTTCAGTTATTCATCTCATCAAAGAGACCTCAGTAGTTCCAGTGTTCAAAAAGTCGGCTCTACGTGGTGATTAATGGCGCGTAGGTAGCCACTGCAATTTCGTTGAAATCGGAGGCCTAGGCGGAGCTAGTGGCGCGGCATTAGGCGGTGCCGAGTGGGTCAGGGCAGCCAACTAGCGAGGGGGCAGAGGCGCGAGTCCATAGCCATCATGGAGGCGGTGAGGCGGCGACGTCCTACCGATTGGGTGTTGAAGAAGACTAGATCGACGTCGTGCTCGTGTCCGTGCAGTCCACAGGGTCACACCGGACCAACTTGGGACTTTTGGCTCAAGTCAGTCTGGACCGAAGAGTCATAAGTGACTCAAAGCAAACCCTAATACTCAAAGCAAACCCTAAACACTGCAACAACAAAAACACGTCTAACGTTTCTTGAAACTCTATGAAAACTGCAGTATGTAAGTACTTAATTAGCTATATGAGTTTAGTGATCAAGATTGATACAAAATGACTCACATTCTATTGGATGAATAGTGTAGTATATATACTACAGTACAAACCCTAGGGTTCATGGGCCATATATACACATGGGCCATATACACATATACATAACACCCCTCCTTAAAACTCAACATGGGTCGGAGGATCTGAAACATTGAGTTTGGAGAGATGGAAGCGATGTTGCTCTCGAGTTTGAGCCTTGGTGAAGAAATCAGCAACTTGAATCTCAGAGGGCACATACTAAAGAGCAATAATCTTCTGTTGACAATGAGAACGTGTGAAAGATGCATCTACACCAATGTGTTTAGTCAGCTCATGCTTCACTGGATCAGTAGCAATCTGTATAGCACTAGTGTTGTCACACAGAAGAGATGCAGGAGTATCGCATGACACACCAAGATCAGCTAAAAGCCAACGAAGCCAAACAATATCTGAAGAAGTAGTGGCCAACGCTCGAAGCTCAACCTCAGCACTAGACCGTGAAACTACAGCCTGTTTCTTGGACTTCCAGGCAATAAACGAAGACCCAAGAAATATGCAATAGCCAGAGACAGATCGTCGATCAATAGGATCACTCGCTCAAGTCGAGTCAAAGCATGAAGCTGAAGCTGATTCAACCGAGAATAAAAAAGACAACGATCAACAGTCCCTCGTAGATAGCGCAACACACATAGCAGGTGAGCATAGTGAACAGACGTGGGAGCTGAAACAATCTGACTGAGCACATGAACAGAATGAGCAATATCAGAACGTGTTACTGCAAGATAGACAAGACTCCCAACAATATGACGATAACGAGAAGGATCTTCAAGCAAAGTGCCATCAATAGGATGAAGCTGAAGATTAAACTCCATAGGAGTAGCATCTGTCCGACTGTCAGTGAGACCAGAACGAGCAAGCAAATCCTGAATATAGCGCTACTGAGATAGATAGTAGCCATCATCCGTACGAGTAAACTCGATCCCCAAAAAATAACGTAGAGGACCCAAATCTGACTTCAAAAACTGCTCATTGAGTCGTTGCTTAATAGAAGCAATGTACTCCTTGTCATCTCCAGTAATCAGCATATCATCAATATAAAGTAGAAGTATAGTACGACCACGTGGAGATGTATGAATAAACAATGCAGAATCATGAGTACTCGGAAAGAAACCAACAGCTAACACAACTGAACTGAACCGCTCAAACGAAGCATGAGGAGCCTGTTTGATGCCATAAAGAGCACGACGAAGAAGACAAACATGACCAACAGGAGCTACAACACCCTGAGGTGGTGTCATATAAATCTCCTCCTATAAGTCACCATGAAGAAAAGCATTCTTTACATCCATCTTAGAGATAGTCCAAGAGCGAACAACGGCCACAGCAACGAGAGTGCGAACCGTTACCATATGAGCAACGGGAGCAAATGTCTCATCATAATCATGACCATGTGCCTGCTGAAAACCACGACCAACTAGTCAAGCCTTGTACCTCTCAACAGAGCCATCAGATTTGGTCTTAACTTTAAAAACCCACTTGCAAGTAATAAGAACAGCATGAGCAGGTAAAGGAACAATATCCCATGTACGACTACGATCCAAAGCAGCTAACTCCTCAGCCATAGCTAATTGCCACTCAGGATGAACAACAGCCTCCTGATAAGTGTGAGGCTCAGGCACAACGGCACAACAGCAGTAGAAAGAAAACCATATCTGCCAGGAGCAGTAATAGTAGTACGATCACAAAACTCATACCGAGCCGACGGTGCCGATGGAGGATCATCAGGAAGAGTATCATCAGTACTAGCCATGCCATCAGATGAGGAAACAGTAGAAGGCTGAGTATCAGGAGGAACCCTAGACCGACAAGTATAGTGAAAAGGAAACGGTGATCTGACTGAGGATGGAGAAGAGAACTACATAGAAAAAGGTGTATCAGACGAAACAATGGGTGGAAGATAAAGAAAAGAGAGACTCAGTGGGAGAGGACCGAGTGGTAGAAGAGTAAAACTAGAAATGATCCTCAACAAAAGAAACATCACGAGAAATGCGCATACGCCGAGCAGATGGATCATAACAACGATATCCAAGCTCAAAACACACTCAAGAAAAACACACTTGACAAACGAGTTAACAGTGCGCTCACGAGGCGGAAGCAGAACATAGCAGGTACAACCCCCTAAAGATGGTCATACTGTGAGGGAATGGAAAACAAAAGCTCTCCAGGACACTTTCCCTAAAGGCGAGAAGATGTCTGCATATTAATGAGATAGACGGACGTAAAAACTGCATCAGCCCAAAAATGTTTGTGGAACATGAGATGCAAGTAAAATAGTACGAGCAGTCTCAATAAGATGACGGTGTTTACGTTCAGCAACACCATTCTGAGCATGGGCATCAAGACAGGAAAGTTGAGGAAAGGCATTTGACAAGTACTCCCCCCTGAATCAGAACGAAAGGTCTGAATAGGAGTGGAAAACTGAGTGTGAACCATACGAGCAAAAGATTGATAAATGGACAAAAGTTGAGAACAATGTTTTATAAAATAAACCCAAGTATATCGAGAATAGTCATAAATAAGGATTACATAATAGATATGGCCACCTTTGGAAGCAAAAGTAGCAAGACCCCAAACATCATAATGAACTAACTCAAAAGGACGACTAGACCGAGATGTACTGCTAGGATAGTGGAGTTGCAGCTGTTTACTATACTTGCAACCCTTACAATCATAACTAGTGTCGACAATGACACGACCTAGGACACCCTGACGAGCTAATGTAGAAAGACGAGATCCACACAAATGACCAAGCCGATGGTGCCACTGAGGAAAGCTAACAGAGGCTAACGCAATAACTGAAGATGCATGAGCGGAGGAAGAAGGAAGACTCGGACGATCAAGGAAGTAGAGACCCTGAGAATCTCTAAAGCAATGGCCAATACAAACAAGAACTCCTGTCCGACTATCGTGCACATAGCAAGTAGAGTCATCAAACCCAACAAAGTAGTGCATATCAGCAAGCTGACCAAAAGACATAAGGTTCATGGAAAGCTGAGGTACAAATGACACATCAGGAACAGTAAAATGAGGAGTAGAGAGAGTGCCCTGATGAGTGACTGAACATGAGGTGCCATCGACTGTCTTTACACAGGAACCATCCATAACAGGTCGACATGATGCAAGATGAGACTTATTCGATGTCATATGAAAAGAAGGTCCAAAATCCAAAACCCATGGAAGACTAGCCTGACACGAAAGAGGAGGCTATAGCAAGACTGTCAAACCCACTAGGAGGGGCGTCAGATGAAGACCGCTGCTAAACTTGAGTCTGAAGAGCGAAGCTATGACTGAAGCTAACCCAACTGAGTGCCAAGAGCATAATCCCCAACAAATGCAGGAGTGGTGGCAGCAACCACACCACGACGACGACGGTGAGATGCAGGTCGCAGCTCTGGATGGAGTCGGTAGCATCTTTGAACAGGATGACCAGGCTTCTTGCAGTGAGGGCATATAGTCTGGTTGGATGTAGCATCAGGAAGTGAACTAGGCTGATAAACCTCCTGACGAGGTGCCGCAAGAACAAACTGAGGTAGTGTCGATCCGAATGACAAAGAGCGAACTCGAGTCTCCTCAGCAATCAACGCAGCAAGGAGGCCACAAGAACAAACTGAGGTAGTGTCGATCCAAAAGACAAAGAGCGAAGTCGAGTCTCCTCAGCAATCAACGCAACAAGGGCCTCCTCCATGGTTGGAAGAACAGCACGTCCCAGTAGTTGAGCTCGAATAGACTCAAACTCGGGCGAAGGCGTATAACAAAGGTGAACATTAAATTCTGCGCATCATGACCCGCCTTGCCTATACAGCCAGCACATCCAGCACAGAAAAGAGGAACCATGGAGGTCAGCTGTCGTGAAATGCAAGTGAAAGAGCTGTAGTACTCCTCAATAGACATCTCCTGCTGACGTAAATCATGAAGAGTTTGTAGAAGAGAAAATCGACGGGCCGCACCGGTCTGCTCATACGTTACTGAAGATACTCCCACATCTTGCGAGAACTTGAAAGATCAATGAAATCCATCCTGATGGAAATTTCAGCACTGTGACATAAGATACCCATAACACGATCATCAGCATTTCGCCATTCAGTAGCCTCCTTCACATCAATCTTCTCAGTCGAAGGCTCCGCCATAATATATGAGAGAAGACCAATGGACCGAAGAAGCATGCCAACCCATGACAACCATTCACGATAATTTTGTCCATCCAGCTTGATATCCGAGGCCAGAAGAGCACCTCCCATACCAAGAGAAAGAGAAGCAGAAATACGATCAGCCATTACACCAACTCAATAGATCGAGCAGAGCATGAATCGCAGTGAGCAGTAGTAGTACCAACTGTCGAATATCAGTGAGTAGTACCAATAGGCCGAGCAGAGCAAGTATATCAATCGACTAAAGGTAGCAGTAGTACTATAGTAGTAATAGAGCGATACCAACAATCGGCTAAAAGGAGTAGCAGAGCAGGCAAAACGGATGGGGCGAAACCACCAAGCGCACGGCAACCAGACGCGGGCGACCAGGGCCTCCAAACGCAGACGCGGGTGACCAGGGCCTCCAAGCGTGGTGACTAGGTCCTCCAAGCGCACGGTGCAGGCAAACGAGGCCTCAAGTCGCAAGCAAGCTAGCAGGGAAGAACCTCAAGTCGCAAGCGCTAGCGAGGAAGCCTCAAGGCGCGCCGGCCGGGCCTCAAGCACCAGTGGCCGGTGTCGAGGAAGGCTCAGCGCGGCGACCCTCAAGGCGCAAGCAAGCTGGCGGGAAGAAACTGCATTCGGGGATGAGAACTCCAGGCGCAGCGACCCTCAAGCGCGGCGACCAGGGCCTCAAGGCGTAGCGAGGAGGGCCTCCAAGCACAAGCGAGCCGGCATCGGGGAAGACTCCAGCGTCACGGATTCTCCAACTGCGGGTGAGCAGGAGGGCCGGCGTCAAGGAACCTCCAGGCGAAGGGGAGCGGAGAGGAGGCGTCGGGAAACCTCCAGGCGAAGGGGAGCGGAGAAGAGCCAAGAACCGCGCCGCCTTACCGCGACGGAGAAGATGCACTAAGGCAAGAGCAACTCGACGGAAGGCAGAAGGCAGCGGTGGTATGCTCTGATACCATGATACAAAATGACACTCACATTCTATTGGATGAATAGTGTAGTATATATACTACAGTACAAACCCTAGGGTTCACAGGCCTCATGGGCCATATACACATATACATAACAAAGATAACCGGCTTGCACAAAAAGTCGACTCTACGCGATAATTAATCAGCGCGTAGGTAGCCACTGTGATTTCGTTGAAATCGGTGGCCTAGGCGAGCTAGTGGCGTGGCATTAGGCGGTGCCAAGCGGGTCAAGGCGACCAACTAGGGAGGGGGCAAGGCGCGAGTCCATGGCCATCATGGAGGCGGTGAGGCGGCGACGTCCTACAGATTGGGTGTTGAAGAAGACTAGATCGACGTCGTGCTCGTGTCCACAGGGTCACGCCGGACCAACTTGGGACTTTTGGCTCGAGTCAGTCTGGACCGAAGAGTCATAAGTGACTCAAAGCAAACCCTAATACTCCAGTCTTCACTTCTCAAGCCAAGCACAGGCGGTGGCGGCGGCCAAGCGGTCATCTCGCCTCCGCCAATGGATCATCCTCATCGTTGATCGTTTTTGTGTCAACGGCCGCCGAATCACCCTTGCCACCAGCCGTTTCAGCGTCCTTTGCCACCAATCGAGCCCACCGCTGGTCCATCCCGCCTCCCCCCTTCACCCGCAGCCGAATGGACTTCACCGCCGGTGGATCACGCCTTTCCTCTGCTCCAGCACTTCAAGCCCTGAAGGTACTAGCTTGGCTGCTTCCCCCTGCCCTCCCCTCACCGCCGTTGCTTGGCTACTTGATGCTCGTGCAGTTTTGCTCCCCCCCCCCCAAAAAAAAAGCGTTGTGTCCTAGTCGGTTGTCTGCCGCCCAACTAGCTCGTTGGTGAACATTGTGTAGTGCAAATCATTAGCAAATTATAACTCAGATAGGGATGGTATCAGTAAATACCAAATAGCATTATGCTTGGATAGTTTATAGCTTGTATGCAACATTGCAATCACATCCTAGACATATGTCCCGACTCCCGTGACCAATTCGCAATGTAACAAGAGTATGTTTTAAGTCATATTACGACATAGCAGGAATATGAATCTGATACAATGTTTGCAAAGGTCAAGATAAGGAAACAAATATATACAGGGCAAATGTGTTAAGTAAGAAAAGAGCATGGTTCTATTAAGTGAAATTTATCAACATATCCTCCTTATATTAAAAATATCAACTAATACAATGAATGAAGACAAAACACAGTACTTCTAGTATTAACATAAGAATATTATGACAACTAAACACTGCTTGAGCTTGCGTAAATAAAATTCTAGGAAAACAGCATACCACTTTAGCCCTAAAGCACGCAGGTGTTGAACCTTCATCGAATGGTTCTGTAAAATTGTAACAATAGTAAGCACTTTTGCACTTGCAAGGTCATAAGTGACTCCAACAATGGCACATAAATGAATGGAGAAAAGTAACTGCCAAGCATATATAACATAGTGCAAGGAGGATGGTATTGGGTATTGTTAGACACAAAAGGATAAAATCACACAGTATGAAAAGCCAATACCTGACAGAAAATTTACACTGGTTGTTGGTGTCCACCAAGGCCGTGCCTGAAGATCTTCATTAAAAGTTAAGTGTTCCATGTTGTCATCATTTGATAACTCAATCAACCTTGCTCCATGGTTTGCATTTTCAAGAATAGACTGCAATTGGGGAGAGAGTGAAACCACAATTATCAGAATTGGTATGGATTACATAAAAAAATGACAGGCCTCAATTTATCCTTGTATGAGAAATTAGTCAATATTGAAGAAATGATATCCTGACAGCACATCCGGCCCCATTTATAACATAATTAAAGGTTCCAAAAATGATAAGTTCCAAATGGTTGCAAGCTGAATAAAAATAGATATATTCCTTTCAAGCAACAAAGCACGCATCGGTAATTTTACTAAAACTACTAATAAATCCCCAAATTGTGGTTTTAATTTGACAAGTGACAGCTAACCTCCACTTCCTCAAGAGACTCGGCCTTCTGCTTCAGACTCAGTATTAGGGAATCAGATCTTACAGAAAGATACTGCATGGAGTGTTGCAAACGATCTTTGAACTGAACAAATTCGATTACCTGAGCAAACATGGCCCAAAATAATGAGAAGGTGACAGAAAATGATTTCTGGAGAGAACATGAACACCTTTTTTTGGGGTGGTAGTGGGGTGGGGGCAACATCAGGCTATGATGCAATCAGTGACATGACTAAAAAACTCCTTTTAAATCAGAATAATCACGTCATGGAAGCATGGAGAACAAGCTAGGCTATCTAAGCTCCAATGACAGGCAACTTAATTATTTAACAAATAATGCAATAATTTAGATGATAAAATGTGGCATCAGCTTGCCAATTATGTATTCTAGAGAACTTGAATTCCTATTATTGCGCTAACATATCCGATAACGATACACTGAGAGGGTTTCAAAACCAGCATGGGACTTGCCAATTGTCAGGTGGTCATTGGTCAATACCAGTTTCGGCTTGGTTCCTGCATAGTGTAAATATCACATGAACTTCATACAGAAGTTTAAGGGCAAATTATGACTTTGGTAGCCAACCAGCTTTTTTTACTAGTTTCCATCAAATCCATAGTTCAAAATTTTGTCTACTTGTATTGAAAGAATAATGTGGAAGTTAAGAGTTGCAAAAACTATTACATAATCAGACTAACTAAGCAAGAACACCATCAAACAAATTCACTAGATTGTCCATGAACCATGACAGTGGACACAGTGGAAATCCGTGCAATGGAACTCATCATCAGTCAGCAAACACAGAGATTACAACAACACTTTTACACATGCAAAATTAATGAAAGGGAAAAGGCTGTTCTTTACCTTTGAGTAAGTACGGTGTCTATATGCAAGACACGTAAGATCAGCAGATTCTTTCAAATGATCATCCATGAATTTCAGATAATCCTCAACAAGATCAGCAGTTTGTTGCAAGAAAGGAGAACTCAACATTTGTGGTAAGATGTGGTGTGAGATGGACTCTAGAAGGATGTTTTTCACCTCCAGGGTTACATACCTGTATACAATAACACCGTTCAGGATAGGAAGGAGAAAAATTGATATCATTGAATAACCTCAAGGAAACAAACCGGAAACACCAATCCAAATAAGTAATTAGCAGAGCAAGCATTCTACACGAAAACAAGCTTTATGTGTAAGGGAAGCACATGGGATGGAACAAATGAAAAGGATGTTCTTTATGGAAGCATCTTTATGACATGTGCAGTACCCCGTTTATTTAAAGAGAATATAGGGAGCTCGGGAGATTCCATATCTGCCTCGCCAAGAAATGGGACAAAATCTGTAAATCATCTTCTAACGTGATTTTCACGACTGAAACGGTTTCAAATGGAAAACCTCATAACTACAAAGTTGCATATCTTTTCGCAAAGTCCAATTTTGAGTCCTCATTGATCTAATTTGGAGTTCCAACATGTGAGATATGGGACCCGCAAGGCAAGCTACATAGAGATTAGAGTCCGCAACTGAGTCAACTTCCAAAGCAAATTTGACAATGAATAGGGCATTTTCAAAAAATCTCCACAAATAGAAAGTTGAGGTACTCCGAGTTAGCTAAACAGGGAAAAAACTGAATTCCTAGTCTAGGAAAGAAAGTTATGGCCTCCGAAATGTCCGCTGCACAGAAGAAAAGCGGAAAACCAACTCAAATTCAAAGTGTATTCCGAATCAAATTCAATACCGGTTGCTTCCAACCCTACCATGTCCAAGCCACGACCGTCCAGCCCATTGGACTTTAAATAGGACCCCAGGGGTGCCCCTATTGCGCTCCCAAAACCGTGGCAGCCACTCCTCCCTGTCACACACCCTCCACAGGTTACACCACCTACCCACCTCCCCTACCACCCCTTCCCCAGGCCGGCGCCCTGGCTGCCACTCCTCCCTGCCACACGCCCCTCCCTGGCTGAGTTCCTCCCCCCGCTGGTGGTGGTGGATTGTTGTCGGTTCGCAAGGGAGAACACGTGGAAGAAGGGAAGAGAAGGGAAGAGAAGAGAAGGGAGGAGGGAAGATCAAGGGCTTCGCAAGCATCATCGATTTTCTTCAGGGGTACCAATCTGGTAGCCTTTAGTTTGGTCTAGATTAATCCTTTTTCAATTTGTCAATCGTTTGGTTAATGGGAGGAAGAGTTTCTACTAAGCTTTAGTTCGTCGAACTGCACTACAGAACATTGCAGAGGCAATTAGAGGCCTTTAAGTTTAGATTCAGGGTTTCGGCCGATTAGAAAAGATGTGGGAAATTTTGTTAGCTTTCCAGGAAGGTCTAGAATACTAGATTTGGAGTTGTGAGTGAAAAGTTATGGCCTCGGGAAGGTCGTTGTCCAGAAAACGGATGTCGTTGACAGTTGTTGTGAAGATGGGCTGTTTACGCCTAGTAAATGAAGTAATTTAATTTTGGTGATAACTTGAATAAGCTAGGGAATTTTGAGTAGATTCCAGAATTGTTATTGTTCATCACTTTTCAAGCATATAAAAAAGATACGAAATTGTGAAGTGGTCTGTCTGGGCAAATTCTGGGGTAGTCTTCGGGGTTGGAAACAGGAAAGTAAACGGGGAATTCAGAAATTCGTCACAACTAGAAAGTTGTGAGGTAATGTTGTGGGATTCCAGAAAGTATATGTTTTGCTATGTTTGGAGTTCAGAGGAGACAGTTATGGTCATTTTACCACTAGAATAGTTTATGGTCATTTTACCACTAGGACAATGGGTAATTCATCCGGTGAAATTGGGTTAAAGGCGTCATTTTTGCATGTAGGTACGAGGGTGATTTATTTGATGTTTTAGTACTATGGTGGTATGTTTTGAGTGTGTTTTAATTGCTTGTCAGGGAGTATTGCCTCAAGCACCGTGCTGTCGTTGCATCACCTGGTTTCTAGAGGTTAAAATACAAGTACATGGTAGAGTAGTGAACAACGGGTTGTTCGTCATTGTCATTGTTATTACTTATCATGCTATTTATAATGCTTCTATTAAGCTTATTCATATACATGTTATTGATGATATTGAGTTAATGAGAATGAGATATTGAGCTAATAAGACGAGTTGTGCAAATGATAAATTATGATATTGTATCATTGACATTCATCATGATAAGTGTGCACGAGCCAAATCGGTGAGAAAGTCATGTAACTATTCCGACGAGGTCGGTCAGAAAGATACATGACTAATTCCGAGTGCTCTAGATAAAGTCTTACATCTGTAGGGACTAATTAAAATCCTGCAATGTATGGACCTCATCCTAACGAAGATGGGGGAAGAGTTATCGATGGGTGAACACTCTACTATACCGATATCAGCTGATGAGATGCATATAAGCATGAGCATAATGGTGCATTCGTATATATGAGTAAATTGTTAAATTGTCCAAATTTGCCTATATGGAACATAACTTGTTTATTTGAGTATGAGAATGGCAAAAAGATGATGATGATGATGATGATGATAACCTTGGTTATGGTTGATAACCTGTTGTTTATGGATTAATTATGTCTTTACTGAGTCTTAGACTCGCTCATGATTTGTTGCTGATTTTAGGTAACCCTTGATGGCGACATACATGGGAGGGAATAGATCACAAGCACCGCATGCGAAACAACTACACATTCAATATTTATTTAGTGTGATTCCTTATAAATCTAGAGACATTGATTATTTCCTTTGATCGTTATTCATGGACTTGTTTAGTGCATAGAATAATGCTTGAGACTAGTTGGTAAATTCATTAGTTAATTAGTAGTACTTTAAACGTTCATCTATGACTCATGGACGGGTTTTAATCTTGATATGCTTGCTGGAATTTATTGTAAATTAATGTTTAAATTGGTAATAAACATAGGTTGGTGACATTCTGGACTCTGTGTTGGGTCGGGGTGTTAAGGTGTTCTTTGCATTTTCATACACATGTAACTTGTATATGTTGGCTTTTAGCCCCATTGGAATAGATGAGAGTTGATTCCAACAAGGTATCAGAGCCATGGCTCTCCCCCCAAACCCAAAAACCTAGCTACTATTCACCGCCGCCCTTTGGCCGCCGCCGCCGCCTCCCTCCCAGCCTTCTCTACTTTTCGGGAAAAACAGAGGATGCTTTGTTTCATCCCGAGTGGCCGCCATTGTCGGGCCTCCGCCGACCACCGCACCTCCCCACCCGAATCCGCTCCGGATCTAAGCCCTCCGGACGCCATCGTCGCATCCCGTCGCTAGATCGATGCTCCGAGCTCCGCCGACTCCGGGCCTCTGTGCCTCTGCTCGCACCGCCCTAACGCGTCGTCGGATCCGAATCCCAACCGATCCCGCCGCCCCGATGCAGCCACCAACGAGATCCCGCTGCCCCGATGTCATGGTCCTCTGATGCTCGAGGCCGCCGCCTCCTCTACCTCCACTGAGTGCCGCCTCCCTTGCTCGCGGGCATGCTCCGCCATATTGGTCACCTCGACGACGTACACCTTCCTAGCACCGGCCTGTGCGCTCCACACAGCAAGGATGTCGATCCCAGTGCCTACATTAAGAACCGCCTTGCTGTGAAAGTAGGGAGCGTTGTGAAAGACGGCGGAGTGGTAGGCGTCCATGCGGACACGGTCACAGAGCATCCCCTGCTCGCGGAGCCCGCCTCTACCTCCACCAAACGAGCATCGCCTCCCCTGCTCGCGGAGCCTCCTCTGCCGCTGCTAGTACTTGAGCGAGCGGCGAAACATGCTATGCGCGCCGCTACTGCTCAGGGACACTGCCTCCTGTGCCCCCGCATCTCTGCTGCTTAGAGATGCCGCCTCCTGTGCCCCCGCGTCTGCTGCTTGTTGCTGCCTCCATGCAGACGCTGGCCGGTCCAGGGAAAGCGACGTGGAAGCTTGAGTGGTCTCCCATGGTGGCAAGCTCTGGTGGGTGGATTTCGCCGCGGGCCTCCTAGCCTGTGATCCGTTCACCGATGAGCCGAACATGGAGTATGTTCCGCTCTCGGAGAGCGACGTGCAGCATGATCACAGTTGCTCCTACTGCTCTGAGAGCAAGCTCGACCCCATCGTCTTAGTAGGGCGTGCCGCCAACGAACCCAGCCTGGCCTCTAGCCCGAGCTTTCGCTGCTCCGAAGTTACTACCGAGCCACCGCCGCTGGAGCTCGCCTCCTTATGAGCTACTCCACCGAGCACACCGCCCCCTCGGGCCGCCACCTCGAGCCACTGCTGTCCCTGCCTCGGGCCGCCACCGTCTTTGCCTCTGGCTGCCGCCGCCGCCCCTACCTCGAGCCGCCGCCGCCACCCTTGCCTCGAGCCGCCGCCCCTGCCTTGGGGTCTACTCTTCTGGCTCTCTTGCTTCTCAGCAGTCCTCGCCCCCGCCACCTCCCTCGTCCGGTATTGTCTCCGTAGATCTTGGACTCTAGTGCTTCTTTTCACATGACACCAGATTCTACTCGCTTCACTTCCGTGAGTCTCACAGCTCTTCCTTCCACTGTTCAGACTGCAGATGGTACCTCTTCCAGTTGCAGGCCGAGGCATCCTTTCCACTTCTTTTCATGTCCTGTCGTCTCTCATGTTCCCAAGCTTACTATGTAGCTTATGTCGACCGTCAGATCACTAATCACGACTGTCGTGTTATTCTTGAGTCCGACTCTTGTTGTGTCCAGGACCGTCCCACGAGGACTCTGCTTGGTGCTGCCTCTCGGCACCGTGATTCGCAGTCTTTGGGAGCTCGACTGGCTGCACCTTCCTTCTGTTGTCTCCACCAACCAGTCAGTCACTACACCTGCCCCTGCTTTTGTTGTCCTCTACTGCTTCCTTTGCTCAGTGACACCATCGTTTGGGTCATCTCTATGGATCGTGACTCTCCTCTAGTAGACCGTGGTCTTCTTAGGTCTGTCTCTGGTGACGTCTTTACCGTGTATGGGTTGCAAGCTTGGTAAGCTGCTGCAGCTCCCCTATCCCTCTAGTTATTGTCTCACCTCGTCCTTTTGATCTTATTCACTCCGACGTTTGGGGTCCGAATCCCTTCGTTTTGAAAGGGGTCATCGATACTTTGTGACATTTATTGATGATTATTCTCGTCATATTTGAATCTACTTCATGTTCTCTCGCAGTCAGGTTCTCTCTATTCACCAGAGTTTTGCCACCATGGTTCGCATTCAGTTTGATTCGGTCGTTCGTGTTTTTTGTGCTGATTCTGCTGGCGAGTACCTATCTGCTGCTTTGCGCCGCTTTCTCGCTGAGTAGGGTAGTCTTCCCCAATACTCTTGTCCTAGTGCTCACGCTTAGAACGGTGTCTCTGAGCGTAAGCATCGTCACTTGCTTGAGACAGCTCATGCTCTCATGCTTGTCTCTTCTGTTCCACCTCACTTCTGGGTTGAGGCTGTCTCCACTGCTGCTTTCCTCATCAACATGCAACCTTCCACTGCTCTTCAAGGTTCTACTCTTGTCGAGCGTCTCTATGGTCGGGCTCCCGAGTACAGTCACCTTCGCTGTTTTGGCTATGTCTGCTTCATCCTTCTTCCACCTCATGAGCGCACCAAGCTGACTACTCAGTCAATTGAGTGTGTTTTTCTGGCTACAGTCTTGAGCATAAGGGTTATCGCTGCTACGAACCTGTTGCTCGTCGGATGATCTCTCGAAACGTCACCTTCGATGAGTTCCGGCCTTGCTAACCTTGTCCCTCCACTGTCAGCTCAGAGTCTCTTGTTGAGTCGATCTCCAGCTCAGAGTCTCTTGTTGAGTCGATCTCCCTTCTGACTTTTCCTAACACTCAACTTTCCACTTTTGTTTCGCTTCTGCCTCCACCTTCTTCGCTTCCCTCTCCTCCGGCTCCACATGTTCCCCCTCCGACGATGTTTATTTCCAGCTCTTTTGTTGAGATTCCACCCTTTCCTCTGCACTACTCTTGCCGTCCTCAGCCTATTCCTTCTCCAGTTAAGCCTCCATCTTTGTTGGGCCCCGTTACCAACTCTCCTCCGCCCTTGTTGGGTCCTACTCCACCTCCCAAATAAGATCTTCATGATTGTCACACTGTCAGCCTCCTGAGCGCTAAGCCTTCACAGTCGCTGCTCTTTCTGAGCCTACAATCTACCGTGGGGCTGTTTCTCAACCTGGGTGGCAGCTTGCGAAGTCTGAGGAGATACTGCTTTGGAGCGTACTAGCACTTGGGATCTTGTGCCCTTACCTACGCCACTCCCATCATGTGCAAGTGGGTGTACTAGATCAAGACCCGCTTGGATGGTTCTCTTGAGCGCTACAAGGTTCGTCTTGTGGCGTGTGGTTTTCAGTAGGAGCATGGTCGTGACTATGATGAGACCTTCGCTCCTGTCACCCACATGATCATTGTTCACACTCTTCTTGTTGTTGCTTCTATTCGACAGTGGTCCATCTCTCAGTTGGATGTCAAGAATGCCTTTCTCAATAGCGAGCTGCGTGAGGTCTACATGCAGCCGCCCCCTGGGTGTTCTGTCCCTACTAGTACGGTTTGTCGCCTTCGCCGTTCTCTCTATGGGCTCAAGCAAGCCCCTCATACTTGGTTTGACCACTTCCCTATTGTCAATGTTGCCAGCTTCTCTGTTGTCAGTGTTGTCGGCTTCTCCGCCAGTGATCACGACCCTACCCTCTTTGTACACCTCTCCTTGGGGTAGGACGCTCCTTCTCTATGTGAATGATATGATCGTTACTGGAGATAACTCTCAGTACATTGATTTTGTGAAGGAGTGTCTCAGTGAGCAGTTCTTGATGTTTGATTTGGGTCATCTTCATTATTTCCTTGGGATTGAGGTCACTTCCATGCCAGAGGGCTACTACCTCTCCCAGGAGTACATTCAGGATATCCTTGCTCGCGCTTGTCTCACTGATCTGCGCACTGTGGACACTCCTATAGAGCTTAGTGTTCACCTTTGGCCTACTAATAGGGAGCCTCTTGAGAATCCTACTCGCTACCGTCATCTTGTCAGGAGCCAGTCAACCTTGGGATCACTAGACCTGACATGTCTCACCCTGTCCACATTCCGAGTCAGTTCATTTCTACCCCTACTCAGTCTAATATAGTCACCTTCTTCGTGTTTTGCGGTATCTTCGTGAGACCATCAGTCGTCGCATTTTCTTTCCTCCTTCCAGCCCTTTGCAGTTGCAGGAATACTTTGATGCGACCTAGACTAGCGATCCTTCTAAAAAAAGTCTCTTTCTGCCTATTTTGTTTTCCTTAGCTCCTCTCTAATTGCTTGGAAGACCAAGAAGCAGACTATTGTTTCCCGTTCGAGTGCTGAGGCTAACTTGCGAGCCATGGCGGCATTGACAGATCACTTGTCTTCAGTGGCTACTTGAGGATTTCGGTGTTTCAGCTTCTGAACCTACTCTTTTATCAGACAGTATTGGTGTGATCAGCATTGCTCGAGATACAGTGAAGCATAAGCTCACTAACCATATTGGAGTTGATGCTTTGTTCATGAGATCGCAGGTGCAGGACCAAGTTATTGCTTTTCAGTATATGTCTTCGAAGCTTCAGTTAGAAGATTTCTTCACCAAGGCACAGACTGGAGCTCAGCATAACTTCTACCTCTCCAAACTCAGTGTTGTTGATCCACCATGAGAGTGAGGTGGGGTGTTAGATATGACTTGTATAGGGTGTTCTTTGCATATTTCCATACACATGTAACTTGTATATGTTGGCCTTTAGCCAAATTGGAATAGATGAGAGTTGATTCCAACAGTTAACACATGATTGAGTGTTATCTAGGGACAATGGTCCAGCATGGGGCACATTAATATCAGCATTCACCAATCCATAAAATATGAAAGGATCCAAATAGCGAGAGCATAAATGAAAAGAAACATGATGTAAGGAAAAGAAATTACCATCGATGCGCTAATGGAAGAGCTCCCAGGTAAGAGTAAAGATGAACCAAAATAATCTTGTATTGCCATACATACCTGGGCACATGACCAAAATACAAATTATCATTCAGCATCTAGTTACATAAACACAAATAATCAAGTCCCATTATCATTTCTTGATATTTCCCTTTCACAAAAAAACTTGATTTAATATGGTAGAGCAATGTCTGTTTAACACTATCTCGTCTTATTGAAGTGGAACTGGCCAAATTATTTATTAAGCTTTTCTTCCCTTTATCAACTAGACATCACAGTGTATTAACACAGGGCATGGGCAAATTTTCTGTAGCTAATCGCAGTGACATTATTAAAAGTAAAAGAGAGCAAATGAAATAATAGAATTTGTGGCTTCTCGAATAAAATTCCACCTAGGATCTACTTCTTTATAAATGCAGCAATAACGATTGGGCAACTAATAGTCTTATGATTCAAATTTATTCTATTTTTAGTCAACTCAGTAGCATAATTCAATACTATTTCCTGAAAAGTGAAAAACTAGCTATTTGACTGACATTTAATAAACTATAACCATACATAATTCAAGAATAAAAGATAGTCATCGACAATAAGACTTTTGTTCCCAAGTTCCCAACAGAAGATAGGTGCATAGACAATAGACTTACTTGTGAACAGTCAATCCAAACTCCAGTACCAAAATCGCTTCAAGTAAGTATCCTAAGTTCCTTGTACGCCAGAATAGCTGTTCCAAGATATTACCAGTATAATTAATTGTAATATTAAATGGAACAGGACACTGAGAAACAGGGAGGGGGGGGGACCGGCCGGTTACCGGATTTCCCAGTAGGGACTGGGTGAACAGTAATCAGCTGAAAATTTTGGATTTTTTAATACATAATGCACTTTCTAGATTGGTTTAGACCTATTTTAAGCTTGATTACATATTGTATGATCTAAATATGCTTGAATTATTGTTTCTGGCCGGTTTGCACTTCATATGATCTAAATATGTTAGATTACGTATTGTATGAGCTAAATATGCACTTTATTAAACACTTTCTAATTCAAAATTCTGGCCTGTTTTTCCGGTTACCAGGCAGTAACCGGACCGGTTACCAGTTTCCAAAAATCAAATTTCAAAATTCGGTTTGCGAATTTCATCCAGGAAAATCCCGGGTTTTCCAAGAATCGCCGATAACCAATCGATTATCAGAATCGCCGTCGGTCGAGATTTGGTCGATCATGAGGTTTTGGATCCTTGCCGAGAAAAATGAAATTCAAAGTAACTAAAGAATAGGAAAATTTCTGGCAATTTTCGTGATAAGAAAATCAATGACACAATATATTGACCAGGAGGAATGCACTTTTCAAGCAGTTAATAAATAAGATTATGGTGTCATCGATTCATGGTAATGGAAGAACCATAGGTTATCAAGTCACGTGATTAGTTGCGACTAATCGTCAATTAATCGACAAGTCAGCTGGGGAGAACAATTAGAGAGCCTCGAATCGATTAGTTTCCTAGTCGGGCGACTTGGATTTCTAGTCGACAACTAGCCGCGATTAATCGGGCGACTTGGCTATCAGGCTAGTCGCCGTGGAGAAGAGAAGGTGAAGGTGAGGGGGGATGAGGGATGAGGGAGATTGAGGGGAGGTAAGAGAAGAGACTTACCTGCAAGCAGAGGCGACGGCGGTGCAAGGGAGATGCCGCGGTGGTGGAGCCAAGGGACAAGGGACGGCGGAGCCATCCCCTCCAACACAGCGCTGCCACTCCCCTCCCTTGCCGCCACCGATGGTTATCTTCCCTTCCCCTGCCACCATTGCTTCTTCCCATGCCCTCCCCTGCCACCGCTACTTCTTCCCTGGCCCTCCCTTGCCTCCGCCACTTCTTCCCCTGCCCTCCTCTGCTGCCGTCACTTCTTCCCCTGCCCTCCCCTACCGCCACCGCTTCTTCCCCTACCCTCCCCTGCCTCCGCCGCTTCTTCGACTCCCCTTCACCGTCGGCTGTTTCTTCCCCTCCTCCCCTCCCTTGTCGCCACTACTTCTTCCCCTGCCATCCCCCGCTTCTTCCCCTCCCCTCCTCCCCGCCACCGTCGCTTCTTCCACTGCCCTCCCCTGCTACCTCTGCTTCTTCCCCTACCCTCCCCTGCCTCTGCCGCTTATTCCCCTCCTCTTCGTCGTCGGCTACCATCCTCCCATCCCCTTGTGGTGGTGGTAAGCAACAGTAGCAGTAGGCCGATAGTGCTAGTAGTAGTTAGTACTTAGTAGTAGGAGTAGCAGACTAGTTAGCAACTTAGTAATTAGTCTGGGGTATAGTCGTGGCTAGTCGCGACTAGCCAGTCGACCAAGTCACTCCTCTTGCGACTCGATTCGACTTTACGACTTAATAACCTTGCATAGGGGATTAACTCATTAACCTAAACATATATTTAGCTTAAAAATTATCTTGCATAATGGCATGCTAAAGTGGTGACAATAGCACATGGACATGAAATAATTTTTCTTTTTTTAATCAGGGGAAAATGTTAGATATCACCTTCATACACTGGAGTATTGAACAACTCACTCGAATAAGAAGAAATTTCTACAAGTTATTAATAAGTTAGACTTTACTACATTAGTTCATCCGAATTATTACTCCCTGCAGTGACAAAAGAATGTCGTTTTGGACATCAACACGGTACTCAAAATGCAACTTTAACCACTAATTTCTATTGTCATACATCTTTTATAAAACCAATAAAATTATAATATTATGAAAGTGCTTTTCGAGACCAATCTACACATGATTTTCGTGTATCCAATCTAAGTATTTAAAAAGATATTGATAGTCAAAGTTTCAAATGTTTGACTGCATGTATCCCAAAACGACATTCTTTCGTGATTGGAGGGGGTATATCCCTGAGATTTGAAGAAAGCTTAAATTATTACATTTTTCATTTGTAATTATTACATTTTTCATTTGTACTATTAATAATCAGCTGCAGCTACATACCTGCACAAGAATACTGCTGGCCATTGACAGCAGCTCTTCACCGTGCATGCTTTCCTGGGGATCCAGGTCTCTTGAGAGAGGCAAGTTTTTATAAAATGTCTCAACCATCCCTTTTGCAATGTGCTGAAGTTCTGGATTGACATATTAATTTTAAGGTATAAGAATATTGACTAAGATAAATCAAATAGCAGAATAAGGCTTTTCGAAGAAAAAACATATAGAAACACAATAATGTGACATTTTGACGAAAGTGGACCTGTAGTTGATTTTGAGAATAAAGTTCCCAAAAGTTCTTGAACCTTAAAAGTAGTTATTATCAAGCCCAGTGCTTTTACTGAAACTGATGATGCATCAAAAGATCTTGAAATTGAATCTAGCAACTCAGTTATTTCATCGCCTGATAGCATGTGAAGGTATATTTCAACATCCGATGCTGAGCAACACAAGTGACCAAATCTGCAAGTGCCAAAAAGTGTTGTAACTACAGATTAGAAATGAATGTGAAAACCTCTAAGAAATATGTCTATGTCAGTATATCTTCACGAATGCAGATACAAGTGGCTCTGCTAACTATATTATTGGACATCCACTACACAAGATTGCACGGATATGGACACAGGTACAAGACACTAACAATATTGACTTAGAAAGCGGCATTTTTCCCTAAAATGTAAAAGACCAACACAGTCAATCAGTCACATCACATGGAAATACAGTACCATACATTTAAATATAAAAGTCATTTATATAGGACGGTTATAAACTAAACTTTTTACGTTTAAATGTATGGTACTATCGGGCAGGTATAAAGTAAACTTTTATATTTAAATGTATGGTACTATAGAGCAGGTATAAACTAAACTTTTATATTTAAATGCATGCACAAATTAGTTTAGTTTATACCCACATTTTTGTAGCAACAGCATGTGTCATTTGTAGGGGTTGGCTATAGTAGATGAAGCAATGTAATTGTGGCAGCAATCAAATGGCAAACTTGCTACAGAGTCAGTTACAAAATTGTAGAAGCAATCCATGGATTGATACAGAAAAATGGGTACAAATTAATATCTTATACCTAGGTATAAGATACTTTTTCTTCACATATTTCAATAATTCAATCCCCCGAACATATTGTGTATCTGTCTATGAGCAGCATAGCAAACAGAATGAATCACTTAACGCTAAAAAGAATAGGGAATGGTGATGCCTCTTGATGAGGACATCACTTCTACTGATATGAACACTCCTCTTGTTACTGCTATGAATGATGTGCAAGGTCCAATTACTCGGACATATACTCGTCAACTAAATTATCAGGTAAATTCGTTTCTAGGACTGAGTGTATTATTTAAGGACTCTATGATACTGCCTGATGGAGATGATTTGCTTGTGCTTAGGAATCTAGGAATGGATAGCAAGGAGTTGATGTGCATCAAGGAAGGAAACGGCAATAACAATGGCCACAATTCCGGCGAGGCCTTTAGGACTTTAAAGCCACCTTAAAGGAGATGATGAATTTGTGGCCTCCGACTCAAAGAGTTTCGGCCACCTTGTACTTGGTGTTGCGCCACCTTTTCTTTAACCTATAAGGCTTGTATCCGATACTTGGCCCATATGTTGGTCGGCCACCCTAGGGTTTCCACCTCCTGGCCGTCCTCCTCATATAGGAGCCGCCGTCCTTTAGTAGAACTCGGGTTTTGTTAGATTGTTTTCGGTTTAGGCTAGAAACACCATCGTTTGCTTGTACGGCTAGTGCAACCAGACGTATTCGGAACCCCAACTTATTGAATACATCCTTCTTTGTTCCTCAATTCCTATTCAGCAAGGTCGTTGCTTCATCTATTTTTCTTGCTTGATTCTTGATTGCATGCAGGAAAAGACCTTCGTTGTCAGGTTGATCTACCTATGAAATTGTCGCATGCTATGAAGAAAGTTTCTAAAATCTCATGTTCGAAATCCTTGTTTAGTGACTAAACCCATGAGTATAAGTTTAATTTGAATGGAGATTATGAGGTAGACAATCAATTTCTTGTATATCGAATATGCATGACTTGTGACCACATGGATGAATTGAAGCTTGTTATTTTGAACAACAATTCTTGTGTGCTGAATCTTGTTCATTGTGAGAAAAGTAAAATTTAGTGATCATTCAATGCCTTGTGTTCATCTCCTATTGCACCATCTAGCATTGACAATCTGAATAATGAAGTTGACGTATGGAAGAACTTACAAATATTTTCACCCTTGCTAAATGAATTTGCTATTGCTCGATTGAAATCTAATTATATGGATGAACTTTGTTAGATTCCAAAAGTTGTAGCTTTGCCCATATGTGCTACCACTGCAAGTTTACAACTTCAGGGATTTGAATTGCATAAATACTTCACTTACATTTGCAAAACTAGTTGCAATAATTACTGTGTGAGAAATTTTGTTTTGCTCATTAACATATATGATTACTCTTAGGGTGATAATACAATGAGTTTTTATGATCGTTGTTGTTTTATAATACTAATTGTGCAACAACGAAGAACCATTAAACCGGATGACATATACATATACCATGCATACACATTGGCTTCTTTGTTATCATATTTTCAGCTTATCAAAGCCGAGGATGGCTTTGTTTTCAAGAAGGGAAGGATGATGAGGACATGACCCCTATGGATACAACCATATTTGCTATGCTTACTGTTCCAATCACAAGAGCTCGTAAGCTTCCCTTAAATTATCAGATGAGCTCGTTTTTAGGAGTGTTTTTATATTATATGAACTATAAGATGATATCTAATAATGAAAATGTATATTTGTACAACACCACGTCACTTTGTGTCCAAGCCATGCAAGAGTTCAACTTGGACACGTTCTGGAATCCAGTTCAGCCTCCGGAGATAGCACTGACTTCAAATAAGCATAACTTTCACATACGAACTCTGTTTGAGGTCCACGAGTGCTTGATTGAAAGCTTATCTCGTCCTCTTTCTAATGGATCCAGTCTCACCTTCAAATTCCTTTGTGCGCGCCGCAATCATCAAAACAAGGTGCTGCCACATGTTTGGGCCAAATTGGGCCTTGTAATGCTTGGGCCCCATGGAAGGCGCCACCCTAGGCGGCCTATACTGTTCATGTGGCACTGTTCATATATAAACAGTACCATGAATAGTATCGGCCCCTTGGATTTTAGCTATGTGCGGCTCCTCCCCTATTTAAAGAGACCGCACCCCTCTAGTTTTCCTTGGATTATATTGAGTTAAAAGTTAGCTACAATGCAACTTCGTGTATTGGCTTATGTCGGCTAGACCAATCATAATACCACTTTCGGAATCCCAACTTTATCAATATTTCAATCCTATTTGCAATTTCAGATTGCTTATTATCTTGTTCTTGCATGTTCTTCGATTGCATGCAGGAATAGACCTTCGTGGTCAGGTCGATCGTGCTTCTAGCAAGGTCGATAACAATCTTGGAGTTGGTTCAGGATTGCCGGGCATATTGGTCATATGCGATTGGTAGCCGAATCGTGAGAGTCGTATCCACCCAAATCGAGTTATTCATCTCACCGAAAGACCAGGACACCCATTGTCACATCACCTCTCTTCTACTTAATCACTGTAGACAAGGCGCATAGGAAACTAGGTACTGAGGGTGAGGTGAGGATGTAGATTGGAAGGTAGGGTACAGTCTCAAGCGTTTTGGGTTGGCTGTATCCGATACCAAGTAGGGAGGTGATAGGAAGAAGATACCAGATTGTCCAGGAAACATAGACACTAGCAAAGCCAAGGAGCAAAGAACATAACTTTTAATGAATCAGCAAGTGCATGATGAGAAAAAAAAATGTCATTAGAGAAATATTTAATCAACTTTCAAGAAACTCAAAATGCACCACTTTATACAATAAATCGTGATTTGTAGTGGATATCAAAAGCACAAGCAACAGGCTTATTGCAAGCTGAAAGGCTGTGATTTTCATAATGCTTGCTCATGGTATAAACTATATGCACAGAAATAGAAAGAAGATGCGCTCGGCCAAACCTGTGGAAGTAGTTTACCAAAGCTTCAATAAACTTTCTATCAGTTGTGTTTCCATTGAGGCGGTGTTGCCGTTCAATTTCAATATTGGCTAAGTGAGATCCTCTGACACAGTCACTGGAGTCATTTTCTTGTAGCTTTTGCACAAATGATAATGCACTTTTAAGGCGAGATTCGACCTACGTACATATACTTTCAGTAAATCACATGCACATCACCAACACAAGGTAAAAGAAAGTTGCTTTAGCTGGACTGCTGGAGGAAGTACCAGCTCCTCACTAAGCGAGATCTTGCTGGACAAAGCCGAATCTACAGAGCAACAAGAACAAGTGTGTTCGACAAAGCTTGGTTTAGGCAAGTTCACGTCATGCTCCAGCAAACAGCCTAAATAATGGAGAAAGGACTCCCAGTCATCAGGACTGCCGAGTCAAAAGAAGAGAGGACAATCATCAAAAAACAAACGGAAGTAAAAGGAAATTTCCAAAGGATGAATATACAGATAAAAACATGCTGCAACAAATAGAGGAACAATGAAGAGAAGAACACATGAAAACAAAACAACCAGAAGTATAACAGTGCTCCTTGATTGAGAAGCTAATGTTAAGAGTCAAGCTTAAAATTTAACTAAAAACCACAGTAGAATAGTAGATACAAGGAGTCCGGTTATATAACTGAAATAGGGCAAATCGGTCCATAAGTTTCTAGAAAGCAAACAAAGCGTTCAAATGACAGGCCTGCCAGATGGGCTTGCAGTACATCTATGGCATTATGCATATCATGGCATGGAGTATGCTCGTGAACAGAGCAGTTGGTACTTGGTAGGGCGCTTCCTACAAGCTGTTGCAGGTATAAATTTGTACATGCATAGAATACTACAATCCTGGAACAACTTGATAAAACATGATAAAGCAGCAATTGGTTAATGAGCAACTCTGTAGAACAATTGAGAATTGTATAAAGTCAATGATGGAAACATTACCAAGACTCAAGGACCTTCTGATATATCTCAGAAGCAGCAACATAGTTACATGCTTGAGCAAGAAGCCGTCCCTGTCAGCTTAAAGTCAGACAATAATGTAAGTGAATGTCACTTTCAAAAGCAGACATATTTGATAGGGAGGGGAAAACAAATACTTAGAAGTTAAAGAAGAATTTTTGTAGGGAGTAAATGTGCTGGAGGTGCAATCGACATTGCTAAATAGTACTTTTCTGGAAGTCAACAATATATACAGCAAGGGAGAAAACTATTTCACCAAAAGCACATTTTTAATAAACTACTAGAACTTCACGTTCGCAATAGCTTTCAGAAATTTTCCAAGCTTTGAATTTTCAATGATCATGTCGGTACAACTAGTGGGGGGTTTCAAAGGGTATATGGGGCTTTGGTTATGGTGATAGGAACCAAGAGGGAAAGATATCTTAAATTTTGTCGTAGCCTATAATCTCATGATAGCTAACACCTTTTTTAGAAAGAGAGATTCCCATCTAGTTACCTTTAGTAGTGGTCAGCATTCTAACCAAATCGATTTTGTTCTTGTTAGGACGGAGGACAAACAAGCCTGCATAGATTGTAAGGTTATACCTGGAGAGTGTGTTGTCCAGCAACATAAGTTGGTAGTCTCCGACTTTCGTTTTAGGACACGAGTTCAACAGACTAAGGTCGCTAGAGCCACGAGGACGAAGTGGTGGAAACTCAAAAAGGACACTTGCAGGAGTTTAAGGAGAGGATGATCGCGTAAGGGAAATAGAACGTGGGAGAAGCGAATAGTATGATGGGAGGAAGGAGACGGAGATGCATCTCGACAAGATGCAAAGGTGGCTACGGAGGTGGAACGAGGAAGTGCAAAAGGCTATTGAGGAGAAGAAGACATACTACAAGCATATGCATCATGATAGGAGCGATGACAACGTACAGAAATATAAAGCAGCAAAAAAGAAGGCAAAGAAAGCGATGAGTGAGGTACGAGGTAAGGCCTACGAGGAAATTTACCAGAAGTTACGTAAAAAGGAGGGCAAGAAGGATGTCTACAAGATGACTAAACTTCGGGAAAGGAAGACGAGAGATTTCAACCAAGTTAAATGAATCAAAGACGGCACTAATAGACTTTTGGTGAAAAACGATGAGATCAAGAATAGGTGGAGAGATTACTTTGATGAGTTGTTCAATCATGACAATGACGATAGTATGGTCGAACTGGATGATGCTTTTGATGACACCAATAGGCGGTTTGTTCGAAAAATCCAGAAGTCAGAAGTAAGAGAGGCCTTAAAAAAGATGAAAGTAGGTAAAGCGTTAGGGCCTGATAACATTCCAGTCGAGGTGTGGAAATGCCTGAGAGAAATGGCGATCGTTTGGCTAACTAATTTGTTTAATAACATTTTTAGATCGAACAAGATGCCTAACGAGTGGCGGAGGAGCACATTAGTACCAATTTTCAAAAATAAAGGAGACATTCAAAGTTGTACTAATTATAGAGGAATTAAGCTCATGAGCCACACAATGAAGCTTTGGGAGCAAGTGATCGAGCACCGTTTAAGAAGAGTGACTAGCATGACGACAAACCAATTTGGTTTTATGCCTAGGAGGTTGACCACAAAAGCGATTTTCTTGACACGGCAATTGATGGAAAGGTATAGAGAGCAAAAGAAGGATCTTCACATAGTGTTTATCGACTTGGAGAAAGCCTATGACAAAGTGCCAAGAAGGGTCATATGGTGGGCGCTTCAAAGGGAAAAAAATCCCAACAAAGTTTGTTACCCTAATTAAGGATATGTACCAAGATGTTGTGACTAATGTCAGAACATGTGGTGGTGATACTGGTGATTTCCCTATTAAGATAGGACTACACCAAGAGTCAGCGTTGAGCCCATACATTTTTGCCCTAGTGATGGACGAGGTCACACGGGACATACAAGGAGATATCCCTTGGTATATGCTTTTCGTTGATGATGTAATGTTAGTTAATGAGAGTAGAATAGGTGTCGATAGGAATCTGGAGATGTGGAAGAAGACCCTAGAATCGAAGGGCTTTAGACTTAGTAGGACTAAAACTGAGTATATGAAGTGTGATTTCAGCGGTGCCGAGGCAGATAATGGAGATGTTAGGCTATACGGACAACTAGTATTAGGAAGGACACGTTTCAATATTTGGGTTCGATGCTACAGCGAGACGAAGAGATTGATGAAGATGTGAGCCATAGGATTAGAGCGGGGTGGGTGAAATGGCACCAAGCATCGGGTGTCCTGTGTGACAAAAAAGTTCCTCAAATATTAAAGGGTAAGTTTTATAGGACGGCGATCAGACTTGTGATGCTATATGGAGCAGAATGTTGGACGACTAAAAGACAACATATACAGAAGATGAGTGTAGCGGAGATGAGGATGCTGCGGTGGATATGTGGTCACACAAGGCGAGATCGAATCCGCTACGAGGATATACGTGATAGGGTAGGGGTAGCACCAATTGAAGAGAAGCTTGTCCAACATCGCTTGCGATGGTTTGGATATCTCCAACAGAGGCTTTCTGAGGCACCAGTACGTAGTGGAATTTTAAGACGCACTGAAAACGTAAGAAGAGGCAGAGATCGACCGAGACTAACGTGGAAGGAAGCAGTTAAAAGATATTTGAGGGATTGGAATGTAGCTAAAGAATTAGTTTTAGATAGAGCGCATGGAAGTTAACGATCCACGTACCGGAACCATAAGAAGGTTTAGAGGCTGTGTTTTAGGCTCTCGACTCAGATGGCAAGATGTCCAGCTTAGGGTTTTAGCCTTGTAGATTTTATTATTATTATTATATTTTATTTTTTTATTTGCAAGGCTCTCGTCTCTTTGACTTTGAGGAGGTTTCATTTCTAGCCTACCTCAACTTGTTTGGGATCAAAGGCTTTGTTGTTGTTGTTGTTGTTGAATTAATCACAGCATTCCCTAGAAAATCAATGCAGACAGAACAGTAATCTGGGTGAGTTATCAATTCAGATATTTCTATGGTATACATACAGTCATGCACACGAAAAAATTGCTATTTCTATTCTGATATACATTTAGATGGGAAAATTTTGGAATCCGGAAAGGTAAATGTAGTTAATCGTAACTTGTAATCCAGATAAACAGCAATTACCACAACAAGACATTGTCAAAAAAAATTGAAATTACCTGCAGACGAAGCCTATCATCCTCCCTTCCCATAAGAGACCCCAAATCTCCAGAAAGAACTTCCAAAGCAACATCATACTTTGCCTGTTGTTCCAGAATTGAAATGTAGAGGGCGAGTGCTGCATGTAGAATAACTATGTCAGAAGAGGACAGCACTTATGCAAGCGAAGATAGCATGGTAAAGGGCACATTTTAGATAAGCAGATATACCTTCGGGCTCATGTAAACTATGTGAATTTATGTGCTTTTTAAGCAATGCTTCGGCTAGTGCTAATAATTTCTCACCTCCACTGCTAAAATATACCTGCCATTGGCAAAAGTATAAGTCCCATGCAACATAATACCACATACAGAACAAAATGAAGATAATGCTGGCTACAATACTGCATAAACCTCGCAAAAAAAAATATACTGCATACACATACACGATGGACTTGTTTTAACTAGTAGCTACAGCATAGCAAGTATTGCTATTAGATATTTTTAATTGATGAATCACCGGGATCAGGGCAGGGACAAGTTAGTGCAATAAAGTACAACACACTAAACAATTTCAAAATTGTGTCGCTTCTGTACTTCCAGTAATGTAACATTGCATTGCATCAGATGTAATTCGTATTTAAACCAATCATATGTCATATTTAAAAATAGTGTCCAACACTAAAACATGTTATTGCATTGCATCAAATGGATAAATACATCACATCTTACAAAACTGGAACTTCTATGCGGATTGTGCTCCCTGCTAACAATCAAGCGTATGATTGCCTAAAATTAACTTTGTGATTTTGTAGCTTTCTCAAAATTAATTTACATAATACTTTATTGGTTTGTAAGGCTTTCTGTACCCTAAGAATTGATAGGTTAACCCTAGTTGGAGCCCATGAGACCAGTAATGTTTTTATGTTTTTATTCCCCCATCTCATCTTTCTCTCTCGTTTCTGTCCTGCAAGAAGGTCCATCTCACTCCCTAACATTGCTTTTATTTCCTCCCCATTTCTTCTGCTCCAACCCCTCCACTCCCTCTCAACTGTCATGTTGGATCTCCTCGCCACACATGCGCCTAGAACCATCACTGTACCCATACATACATGCATGGTTATTAAGGCGTCCATAAGGCGACGCCTAGGCGTCGCCTAGGCGGTAAGGCGTCGGCTCGCCTTGCCTTGCGCACGTATGGCGTCCGCCTTAGTCCTTAGGCGTGCTTAAGGCGTCTCCAAGGTGGGATATGGCGTCGGGAAGGCTCAACGCGACGCCTTGGCAGAGGAGGAGCGTGCGGCGCGACTAAAAGGCAGCTCGGAACCTAGCGACTAAACCACAGAGAGAAGCGGAACCCACGGCGAAGGGCCAAAGAAAAACTCACTGGAAGCTGGAACCCGCGGCGACGGCGCCTCCATCTCGCCGCTCCCGTCTCGGCGTCCTCTCCAGCTCGCCGCTGCTGTCTTGGCGTCGCGTGGATGCGGGGAGAAGACCGGGAGGAGGAGGCGGGATGCGAGGAGAAGGCTCGCCGGAGCTCTCTCTCTCTCTCTCTCTCTCTCTCTCTCTGTGTGTGTGAACCCTGAATGAAAGAGCAGAGTGCAGCAGGCTGGGCAAAGAGGCGTGGCGGCAGAGGGCAAGCGGCGGCGGGGCGGGATCTTCTGCGCCGAGAGGAATCAAAGCCGTCTGCTGCCAGATCTTCTGCGCTGTCGCTTAGGAGGTGAGTAAGGCGTCGCCTCGCCTTACGCCTTACCGCTTCAAAGGTGTGAGGGGGGTGGGTCGCCTCGTCTCGCCTTACCGCCTTAATAACCATGCATACATGACAATGCATTGTTTCTATCTAGAGCTTTTTTAAGTTCTCAATGAGCCAAAAAAAATGGCAATTTGCCGCCACAGTAGTTAATCTAAAATTGCAAATGCAGATATTACAATTCATGGATATAAACATCCCACCTGCAGTTGAATACTGCAAACTGCCCAAAGCAAAAACCTTTCTTCTCCTACGGTTTTGTACATTTTAATTGCTGTCTGCAAAACATACAAAGCAGGGAGGTCAAGCATTGAACAAGAAAGCACAAAAAAAATTATGCCGTGCAACAAGCAAAATAACATCATACCTGTTGTTGCTTCACATATGAGTATTCTCTGACGTGGCAATTAAAAAGGCCCATCATTAATTCCAAGTTATTGGGGTACTTCGTACAAGCATACTCATAGCATGAAGTTGCAAAATCCACTGGTATAAACATGGGCACAAGATAATTTAGAAAAAAGATTATGTTAAGGAAATAAATCAAACAGCCAAGTATAAACATACATCGCTCAAGCCTTTGAAATACTATCTGTAGTGTGCTAAGAGTGAGGTCATCAAAATGAAAAGTGTTATCGGAATACAACAGCTCCTTGGCATTCAAACACACACTCAGTGCTTCATCAGGCTTTCCCATCCTTTCCAAAATAAGAGCCTTGAGAGCCTGAAATGAGATAATTTAACAGCATAGTTTAATTGAATTCTCAATACAGCCACCATAAAGCCTATGGTTTCCTTGGAAACTGAGTTAATCCCTTTAACTAAAAAGATAGCAACATGAAAAGGGGGTTTTCCTTATCAGATCTTTAATAGTCATGAAGGAAACAAATCAAGGCCATTTTACCGCAGCGTCACATACAACAAATACAAAGCATGTCAGAATTTCAAGCTTTAAATTGATTTGAAAAACAGTTCATAATATGGTTGATCATACAGAACTAAATTTATGAGGACGAGCTCAATAGAAGAGTAAACCTTAACAGATCATAAAGAACAAACAGTGCCTAATCTAAGCCTCTGAACTATCAAATCAATGCACTGATTTGCCACCACAACTAACAAGCTAGCATTTTGCCACCTGCTGGGGCTAGGCCTTGGCTTGAAAAACGCAAAACAAGCCAAGTTCAAACCAAATCCCCTGGTGATTTACACTTATGAATTAAGCCAAGTAATACCCCGTTCATTTGGAATAGGGTATATGAGTCTTATTAGAAAGAACGTGTCTCCTCCCAAATTATTAATGACATCTCCCATAAATATATAGCTCCGCTTCTCCTAAGAGCACTCTCTTGTCTCGCTTTCATGTCAGTTCCAACTCATTTTTCTCCCAGTGCCCATCAATCCACCATACCCATTTAATTTCTACCACGATAATCTAATCAATCATCACATTACTTACTCCCTATCCTCTCCTCTCCAACTTGGCAGTTGGCACCCAGCAACCTAGCAAATAAAAAATCAAGAGCAAGCTTCTACCAAGAAGATGATTTAAAGGTCATCGATGCAATCCAATCTGGAATAGGTAGCTCAGTTTAACGTAAGCGTGTGGCATAGTGGTTCCTCGAGTCAATCCGAGATGTTTGTTTTCTACTACTGTTCACATGACATTACTACCACACCCCTCGACAGGAAGCCTCCTAATGAATTTTTGCCCCCGACCAGACAAGGGTGCAAGCGCACATGCACACTCGCACGCACACTGCAGCAACTCCTAACATAAGTAAGATACTACGATAAGACGATATAAACCTCCTAAAACCAGAATCAATAGCTCAAGCGAGTTAGCATAAGTTAGAACTAGCGACAAATCAGGTACAATGCAAAACTAACCATCTAGCTTTCCATCGACGCAACTAGTGCCCTCATCCTTCGACCAAACATTTCACACAACCACTCCAAGAAAAAGTACAGAAACAAATCGGGCGGCCGCACGGACTCCCGATTGAACAACCACCACGCCCATTTCTGGGCCAGATTCATCAAACCATGACCAAAACAGCCCAAAAATGGGGATAAAACCGAGGGATGGAGCTCACCAGGGCGTAGGGGGAGGTGGGGTGCTTGGCGAGGAGCGCGGTGCAGAGCTTGAGTGCGGCCTTGTACTGGCGCGAGTCGACGGCGTCCCAGATCGGCCGCACCCGCCGCTCCGGGATGCCGCCGGCGAGCCCGAACTTGCTGGCCATCGCGAACCAGCCCTCGCGATCTAGGGTTAGGGTTTTTGGGGGGTGGCGCGGGTGGGAGTGGGAGGAGGAAGAAGGAGAGACGCGGAGGCGGAAGGGTTTATCGACTCGGGATGTGACGCACGCGTGGGGAGCGCCTCGAGTTGGCATGCTCCGAGGAAGGGACGTGGGCGCATCTGCACCGTCGATTGCACGATAGAATGAGTAAGGGTTTGTTTGGTTGGTGTCCACGGATTCTATACATGAGAAAATATGGTGTTTGAAGGTAGTTTGAAAAGTAAATTTTTTTTTGCGCACAAACTTGAAGATGAGTTATTTGATTGAAAATTTGTACCTGAAATTGGTGAATAAAAAATAGAACGATGAATCAAATCATCAACGGTAGATCGAGCAGCCTAGGAGGCCTGGCTCCCAAGCGCTCATTTCTCACGCCTGAGCAAATTAGCTTGCCTAGCTCCCAAACAAACACTTAACAGGCACCCTCCCGGTGTTGTTCTGGTCAGGCAGAAAGCCACCATGCACATAAGCAAACAAACCCTAAGTTCATCAGCCGTGTGAGATGGGAGGCGAGTGCCGTAACCCTATCGTTGGTGCGTGGAGATATCTAGGCCATTGATTTTCGTGTGGGTGGCTTATATCGACGACAGTCGATCCACTCGACGTGCAAAGCCGAAGCCTGGACCGGATGAGGTGACGAGGAGGATAGGCATCCTCTGATATTGTATTATCAATGCCATCGTGCTGCAGTGCTACGACATTCAGCAAATTTGAGTCGTCCGATCCGAGAAAAACCGGCTCGGATCAAATACTACAATGTGCTACAGAGCTCATGAATAGTGCCAATGCTAGGGTATTTTCCTACTGTTGCAAAACATGATCTCGTCCTTTCTTTTCCGATCTGACGCTCCTACGTAATGTTACGATACTGTAACACCGTAACATTGCTACACAATATCAGAAGATACATTTCCAATGAGGGGGTCTGGGCGATCAGACTTTTGGTGGCATGAGGCCCACCTAGCAGTGAAACGGAAAGTGACTAGCCGGAAAGCACAACTTGATGACGACAGGACTGACTTTAGATGTACCACCCGCTACTTCGTCACTACAAGTACTAGTTAAATGCCCATGTGTTATTACGGATAAAAAATATATATTATCCAGCATGTCAAGCTATTGTCCTCGAGCTCGGCTTGCACCACATGCCCCGGCTTCGGCGTGGCGCTTGGCTGAGCTCTAACCCGGCCTACGTCGCACACGTCGGTTGTCGTTCTTAGCCTACACCAAGTCCTTGGCTCTACCGTCACGTTTGACCATGCTCCGCTACGGTACGCATTGCATCTTTGTTGTCGTCCTTGATCTGTGTCGTCATGCCTAGCATACATCGTCGTTCTCACGTTCCTAGTGAAAACAATAAAGAGTAAAGCATTTTCCCCCTAGAACAAAAATACATGATAACAAAATAATATTTCTCTGAAGCAATATATAAGTATTTCGAATGATAATTAAGTGTGTTAGATATGATCTCAAACTGCCGGTGCAGCTTCACCATTCTGAAAAACTCTTATTGCCATTTTTCTTGGATAGCTAGAGTTCTACAGCAACATCTAAAACATTAAAGATTCTATAAGATTTAGCAAAATACACAAGTACAATAGACAATCAAATTAGCAAAGAGGAGAGACAAACCTCCTTGTACATAGTCACATCGTCTCCGCATACATGGCAGCCAAACCCAAAATCTTTGGCAGCATTACTAGGAAAGAGAAGAATGAAGGGTGAAGCAAGACGATTCATCCAAACCCACGGATGATTGGAGGGCGAGCTTCTGTGGGTGGCAAGCGAGCACGACATGCGGTAGCGACGCAAGCGCGCTGCAAGGCGGCGAAGCGCAACGACCACGTGCTGACCCGAGCATGGTGACAGGGCGCATTCGCGGCTGCGGGGCGGTGAGCACAGGCTTCCCAAGCGTTGCGACGGATGGATAGTGGATGCAAGTACGACTGCTGGGCGACGAGCATGGTGGTTATAGGTTGCCTCGAGCGCGACGGTGGACGGTGAGCGCGGCGGCCATTGCCCGCCCGAGAAGGATGCGGACGCCGGACGTGGAGTAGGCAGGCGTCTTGGTGCTCGTGGTTAGCGAGGTCGTCGGGTGTAACGTCCCAAAATTTGGCTTTTCAAAAATCTTTTAAGTAGTTTAGGTCCCTGGAAAATTTCACCAATTTTATTTGAATTAATAAAGCTTAATTGGAAATTTTCTAAATTAAAAATATTTAATTTGACTAATATAAACATTAATTAAATAAAAAACTTGTGTTATTTGGCTTCCTTGTCTTTCAAGGAATTTTTGGGTATTTTCTGAGATTTATTTGTTATTTATTTGATCTCCTCGATTTTCGGCCTTTTGTTTTAATTCCGAAAATCCAGCATTTTCTCTCTCCTGCCATGTGCTACAGTATTTTGCAATTTACTGTTCATCATGGACCTCCATAACGCAGCCAAGAAAGCGTAACGATCGTTTCTAACTCAAACCTTCAAAATTCCATATCTTTCTACGTTGCATATAAAAGCGAGCCGTTTTGCGCCACGCGTCCGCCTTGATCTCCTCTTCTAATCCCTCGAATTGGTTTCCTCCAAACCAATCTATTTTCGCCGCAATCTCCGTAAAACCGAGCTCCAATCGGAGTTCTTCTCCCAAATCGCGCTTCGTTCGACGTCACGGCCGAACCGTCTGCGGCGTTAGCTTCGCCGCCGCCTCTACGCCATGGTTCCATCCACTTCACCCGAAGATCGCCGGAGCATCGTCGGCCATTAGAGCCAAACCATGTTCATCGCATTGCTCGCTTACTCGGTGAGTTTTTCCAAAATCCGACCGCGCCATCGCGTCCGGCTCGTCATTTCCTTTCCGTTTTGCCCCTTCGCCGCTGCTACGTCGCCTCCGGCCGCCGGCCACTCCGCATGCACTATTCATGCATATGCACTGTTCATGCATGAACATTGTGCGTGCGTTTCTTCTGTTGCGTTTCATCTTTGTGCTCTGTTGTTTCTTTCGTTTCTCTGTTGATTCTCATGGCTAATCTTTTTCCTTGCTTTGCCTTCCCAACACCAAAATTCTTGTCATCGCCATGTACCAAATATTGTCATGTATCTTCTGTTACTATTCATGTCTGATATAGTTATGTGTTGTCTTTCCTTGCTGTGAAGTCTCAAGTCTCTATTCTTTATTTATTGCCTTGTCATCCGGTGCTAATTCTTGCCATATCAATTGAAGTCTCAGGCCACCATGTGCCATGAAACAATCACCAGATCTGTTCTCTATATCATATATTCGTTTATGTTTTCTGTTCGTGTATGTACAGGCAGGATCTAAGCAATTTGTTCTCTGTTGCTTTTGTGTCTTCCTTTCCTTTCTTTGTTGTGCAGAGCCAAACATTTATTCTTTGCTTAGCCATCTCTCTACCATGTCAATGCCCCCATGCCGCCATGATCAGGTTGAACAAACCTATGTTCCTGTTGCATCCGGTTGCATCTCTAGTTTCCTCTCTGTCTTTCTTTCCCATCAATTTAATCACGGCCATACATCTAATACTTTCCCTTCCATGTGGACCCTTTGCCATCCATACATATTTATCTCTCTCTATCTTACATGTAGACCCCACTTGTCATCCTCTTAATTAAAATCCTAATTATTTATCTCTCTTACATGCGGGTCCCGCATGTCAGTCAACTCTTGGTCAACCCTAGTTCATGAGCTTGGTCCACCGTGGACTAGCATATCTCTATGGATCTGGTCCATAGACCAGTGGCCCACATGTCAACCCCTAATTCTATTTTAGGGAATTAATTTAATTCTTGAAAAGTCATTTATCTTATTGGTCCCAATTGTCACTCTCTCTACCTTATTTCTGGAATTATTTTAATTCTAGAAATCCATAAATACCAGTCGGTCCCACCTATTATACACTCATTCTTTTTCTAATATTTTCGGAATAGAATATTCTGATAATATTCCGTAGAGCTTTTTCATCATTTCATGTGAATTCCAATCTTACGAGAGTCATATCTTCTTCATCCGAATTCCGATTGAACCCGCTCAAGTTTCTAAATTCATCTAAATTCAATATCTACCTTCGAGTACCATTCAATTTCAATTTGGAGTTTATTTGATTTATCTTTTTGAATTTAGTTTGTTTTGCGCTTTCTTTCTCGTTAGACGCCGAAGTCCCGGAATCGTCCGAAGGAGCTGCAGATCAAGCAAGTAGAAGATTGAAGATAAAATAAGATGATCATTGCTATAGCAAGACAAGTTATACCTTTGATCATATTGGATCCCAGTTTTCAAAACTACTTTGATTCAAATTATTGCATTTACTTTAAGTAATTATTTAAATGCTTTTGGGTTTAGCTATTAATCCCATTTGTTATATCCACTTTGTCTATTGTATGTCATAATCTTTTGTCACCCTAGATTGATTCATATTTAGTTGGTGCTATGGTATTACCAACGTGGGTTGGTTCGTACGAGTAGATTGCTTAGCCATGCAACGAGTTATCATCATCACCTGAGTTGCAATTATAAATTTGACTAAGTGATTATGGAACTATGTGATAAAACTGTGTTTACTATGTGCTATTACTTTGTGGATGACATATGTTGCACTTAACCAACAGGGTGGGAAAGGATTTAGACTGAGCAAGTGGTGGATACTGTGTGATATGGTGGAAGATGTGTGCATGGGAATGATAATCTTTGTGATCTAGTTAGAAAATGGAAGTCTTGCCTTGGTCAATTAAGGACTTAACTTTGTGCGCCATTGAATCGAGCTCATCAGACGACCACATGCCCGGTATGGGACGGCCTAACTTAGTAAGTTATGGATTCTCGCATTGATGTTCGGGTGGATAGGTTAGGTCGTGTGCCAGGTGGAGGTGTGACTACTTGGTGGTTGCATCGCGACGATTATTCGCCGCCTCGTCCAATGGTGTGTGTTATACCAATTCTATGTGAGCTGGTATAGCGGTTTGTAAGCACACTGGGAATGTCAATATTTGAAATGAAGTTTCTGAAAGGTTTTGTTGTGATCAGCTCCTGATCCAGTTGATTGCATCTTGTGGGTAAAGTGTACAACCTTTGCAGAGTGTTAAACAATCTATTCGAATGGCCGCGTCCGCGATCATGGACATGCTCGGGGATTTCACACGAGGGGTAGATTTTCATCAAACCTTTGGGAAGGGACAGCTGTGTGATTTAAGTCATATGGCTGTGTGAAAGAATTTGATTAGGCTATGTGTCTTTGTGAAAACAACTGTTAAATTAATATTGTCTATTTGTTTTGAATTATGCTTTCAATCTATTACTTGTATTCAATTGCAAATGTTGCATTTCTGCAAAATAACCACAGAAGCCATTTCCTTTGGAATAAGCCTGCATCTATAAATTGCATTCTGTGGTATGATTTGCGAGTACGGTTGTGTACTCACGCTTGTTGTAAAACTTGCGCCCAAACCTACAGAAATGGTGGAATCGTCGGTCAACAAGGTTTACTTCAAGGATCGAGGAGAACTAGGTCGCGCACCCTAGCCGATTGCCTGTGGGCATATGGATGGGCTTCACCGGTTATTATGTTTCGTTCCCGCAGACTTCATCGAGCTATTCGCCTTCTGAGGCATTAATTGTAAGCTTTGACCTTAAGGTCTTTACTCTGATATTTATTGTTATTTGTCTATTTATTAGTCACCTTTGTATATGGAAATGATATTTCATCGATGTTGCCATTGTGTGCACTAGCGTGATCCCGACTAGTGCAAGATACACAGAGGGTCCAGAATTGTATTTTTGGGTCCCGACAGAGGTGGTATCAGAGCCATATCGACTGTAGGTCGTGACCTTAGTTAGAATGGCCGTTTGTAAGGAAAACTTCAAAACTTATTTTACAAATGGAAAATCATAATGATGTGTTATTCTCACCTTGTCTATTCTATACTCTTCCATTCTATTCCTTTCTCATCCATATTCTTCCACCGCTATTTGGAGTATTAAATTGGACTCTCTCCCCTCATAACTTCTATAGTCATCGTTATCCGTGTCAAATGTCTTGGTAGATGCCCAAGAGCTGTTTTGAGCAATTGTTTGAAGACCATGCAACCAACAACAACGTATCGACATCTCTCCAAGTGTTCAAGACAAGCTCGTCGCAAGAATTCAAGACTAAGAAGAAGTTGTACGTCGCCTTGCCTTCTCCAAGATTCGCCTGCAAGGATCGCAAGCAGTCAACCTTTGACGAAGACCGTGATCAGATCGAGTTTTTTTCAGACCAACCATATAGGATAAATTAGCATAGATTCCTCCCGTGTGTTGAGCCAAGACGCCCAGGTAAGTTAGAGTTTAATCGACTAGACGATTAGATCTTTGTTTCCCTTCTTCGGTGTAGTTTGGCTGTGAGTTTTATGCTTCTTAATAGCTTTCCGGCTATTTGTGTTCCTTGGTGTTCTTTGGGTTAAGCCTGCTCCCTTAGTAGATTCTCTTCCCTTACCTTGTGCTTTTCCCTCTCATCTATAAGCCCTGGTCAGCCAGCAGATGGAGAACCCCAGTGAAGCCAGCCTTGTTAGTAATCTTGAGACAGTCTGTACCAGCTTAGATGTTGTCAATCCCAGTGGACAGTTGTCAGTACCAGGAGTAGCAGATCCAGTCATGGAACAATTGTTGGTAGCTCAGACTCAATCCATGAACGTGATGATGCAGAACATGAACAACAGGATGACTCAGCATAATCAGACCACCGCTACCTTAGTTAATTTGATGAATTAGAATAATCAAGCAAGTCATCATACCGTCGCGCGGCGTCGATGCAGAGCGCACGATGACCAACAACTATCTCCAGTGCCAGTAGTGACACATCAAAACCCGAGCCAGCTCCCTGCCACTCAGAATCAGATCATGCAAGTGACGATGCAACCATCAGACAATAGTAATGTATGCAATGATGCACAACTCGTTGCCATCCCAACGACGCACCCTCAGTTCGAGCTTGAGAAGTTCTTAAGGACCAAGCCACATATGTTTTTGAAGGATCAACCATACTCAAGGATGCAGAATCTTGGATTCGCACCATAGAAGAAAAGCTAATCGTTGTGCATCGCAATGATAATGAGAAAGTTTTCTATGCCGCTCATCATTTAGAAGGAGTTGCATTAGATTGGTGGGAAAATTTCATACGCCCATCGGGACGAGCACACCATCACTTGGGCAGAGTTCACCACCACTTTGTGCCAATAGCATGCGATATCAAGCAAGAGTGATCAAGAGAAACCTGCTATTTCGATATCCTACACCAAATCTAGCCGTTGTCAGTTGAAGTGCGGCCAACTAGATAAGTCAGAAGATTGTGCATGTACCTACTGTGGAGAAATAGGCTATAGTGCTGATGAGCACAATATCAATTGTTCCAGTTGCGAAGGAAACTATTTCGTTGGAAAATGTCCCATGATCAAGATCACATGTTTCTTGTGTGAAAGCGATGATCATTGTCCGAGCTAGTGCCCTATGTATTCCGTGTTGACTTCTGCAACGCAACGTCAGCGAGAAAATTTTTGAGCTACTGTCAGAACATTAGCAAAAGAAGGCAAACCATTGTCAGTACAAGATATGTCAGCTAAAGAATCACAAAGGCAGGATATTGACCTTGACAACCTACCTCAAAAGAGAAGCGAGCCAGTATCATCAAGGGTGTGTTTTGAATGTGGTGAGCAAGGCCACTATGCCAAGAGATGCCCTGCAAAGCGTCAAACTTCAACCTTCAAGAAGATTAGTCGTTCTGGTGCAATATCATCAGGCAAGTCACAATGTCCGCCACGTGTATATTACAGTTGTCGCAAGGAAGGTCACTACATCAGCTAGTGTCCTCAGTGGAACCAGTGACTCACTCCAGATGCAAGAATGCCAGAAGTAAATTCAGTCCAGATCATAACTCCTAGAGCAGGTGGTAATGCAGCAGGATCCATGTATCCAATGAGCGCCAAAGAAGAGACGTTTGTGCGATGATGTTACCAAGAAAGTCTAGATTGGTGATACCAGATCATGCAGTGTCATGTCTCTGTTAGTAGCAGTAAAGTCAGAGAATCATTGGAACCGCTCCTCTGTTTGAGAACAAAAAGGTGGACATCTTTGCATGCAAGTTACGAAGAAAAAGAAATTGTTGGATATTAAATCATTGGATACTTTTCCAAGAGTCTACCCTTGCAAGTTGAGTAATCAAGCGTTAAGTCATGATGATGGAAGGCCGTAGAGCCGTAACTATGGAATGCGATGTTGAATTCCAACTCATCATTTTGCATAGCAGTGAAACAATGGTAAATGATTGAAGAATCTAATCATTAGATAATGTCCGTATCCGCAAGAGAGTATGCAATTGTCATTGCAAATGATCTATACAACATGCAATTGTATATCAAGTCAAGTTTGTCTTTGACTTGGTACCCAGGATCAGCCAATTCCAGAAGGAATTACATCAGAGAGGATAATTGATAAAAGTTGTTAAACGGGTTTGCAAAAATGATAGAGCGGATCAAGTGATTTTCTCAGATAAAGGCAGTGTCGAATCAAACCCATCAGCTTAGGAAATGTTAGTTGAATACCAGTGAACAGTCCTTTCGAGACAGTGTTAGTTGAAGATCAGTGAGACAGTCGTTTCAAGTTAGCCAAGACCCCTCACCTGTTGTAAGAAGACAAGTTCACGCAGATCGCTAGAAGTGAACTGAGTTTGTATGAATTTCAGAAGAGATTAATCACAACTTCAGTGTTCGTATTGCCAGATACTAGAAAAAAAACCCTTGATAGCTTTTATCACGGAACATCCAAGAATTGGTGTGTTAAGAAGTTTCGCGTGCACTTCCTGACAACCAAAGTTTCAGGCAGTGAATTATCTTAGTCATAATTCGAAGTTGCTACCGTGGGGCAACAAAGATGGTTATTGGATTAAAACTACGGTTGAAACTGCTCCTCGTGCCGCACAAGACAAATGCAGATACTTTGAAACAGAAGAGCTACGGTAAGAATTTGTTGATCAGTCAGCTAAAGTTACTTGTGAAAGTTAGAAGTTGAGTCTTGAGTCAGTTTCAAGAGGATATTTGTTGAACCCCAGGGTTCGAACCGATGCTAGAGATCAGTGCTGACCAGACAGTGAGATGATAGTTTTGTCAAGAAAATTCGTCCTCACGTAAAGCAAAGGAAAACGTGAGAACCCGCCAAGGCGAATGAATGATCCATGGATCAATGAGTATATTTGCATATCTATTGAGAAGGAACTCCAGCAGTTGATGCTCAAACCAACATTTGAGTGTAAGCATTACAGTTTCCCTGAAAGTACCAAGGCGTACAAAGAACTCAAAGTTGAATTGTGATGATCCAAAATAAAGCGAAATATCGCCAAATGGGTTACCCTTTGGTATGTCAGAAAGTTAGCCAACATGTCAGAGGCTAGTCAAAGTACTCCTATCACTGAGAATTCAGATAAGTGATCTCCCATGACCCAATCAGGATATAATTTCTTGAAGGGTGATTGTTGATCATTTGACAGAAGTTGTCACTTCATTCCCGCCAATATCACCCGCTTGGAGATCGTTAGCGAGTGGTATACGACGAAGGTTGTATATACGAGAGATGGTATTCGCCAAGATGGGTGCAAAGTGGTCGATCTACGAGATGGTCAATTTGCACGACACGCCGAGAAGTTAGTATCGCACCAAGGATCCCACTTATCTTGTATTAGCGATGCAGTCTATTTGATGCTTGGATGGTCATTTCACCCAAGATGCGACGCTCGAATCGTGGGACGATTGAAAAGGATTAATGAGTTATGCCTTAACCCATAGTACCAAGTCGAGCAAGTAAGTGTTCTGTGCAGAGTTCCCCTGCAACCCAGATGTCAGCTAGTCGTAGTTGTCATCCTCTCAAGTTCACAGTGGTTGATCGTAAGTCATCGCCACTAGGGCGTATGAATTTACAAAGTATGTGGATGTTGCATTAATCATGAAGCAGAAGACCAAGGATCCTTAATCCTAAATGGAATTTAAGTAGCAGTGTTCAAGAAGAAAAGCTATGCAGATTATACAGATTATCACCTTCGCAGTCATGTCTATCTTCAAAATACCTGTTGAAGTTCTGTGCTAACAATTGTACGATAATTGACATAAATGTGTCAGTTAGTTCAGATTCCGAAGCGCGGAAGAAGAGATAGTTTGCCAACCCGAAGTTGCGGTCACAGCAAGATTTCCTCCACTCCAAAAGTGCCTTCAAGCACCGATCAAGCAGCCCCGTTAGATGCAATCAAGTTTCAAGATGCCTTCCAGCCAAGAGCTAGTCTGTCAAGTTTTCAGTGAAGCGAGAAGTTTAACAAGAAGCAAAGCGATGTTCTGTAAGTGTTCAGAAGAGCGATTCTGTCAAAGTCAAAGTAATTTGAAAGCAAGAAGTGAACCCCAAGGCTGAGTTTCTTATCCTATTCTATAGCCAGCCTGAATCTCGGGGACGAGATTCCTTTAAGGGGGGGAGGTTTGTAATGTCCCAAAATTTGGCTTTTCAAAAATCTTTTGAGTAGTTTAGGTCCCTGGAAAATTTCACCAATTTTATTTGAATTAATAAAGCTTAATTAGGAATTTTCTAAATTAAAAATATTTTATTTGACTAATATAAACATTAATTAAATAAAAACTTGTGTTATTTGGCTTCCTTGTCTTTCAAGGAATTTTTGGGTATTTTCTGAGATTTTTCGATTTATTTGCTATTTATTTGATCTCCTCGATTTTCGGACTTTTGTTTTAATTCGAAAATCCAGCATTTTCTCTCCGCCATGTGCTACAAGATTTTGCGATTTCATCGCTCATCGTGAACCTCCATAACGCAGCCAAGATCCGTAACGTATCCGCTTCTAACTCAAACCTTCAAAATTCCATATGTTTCACGTTGCATATAAAAGCGAGTCGCTTGCGCCACGCCGTCCGCCTTGATCTCCTCTTCTAATCCTCCAATTGGTTTCTCCAAACCAACCTATTTTCGCCGCAATCTCCGTAAAACCGAGCCCAACCGGAGTTCTTCTCCGCGAATCGCGCCGTCCGACGTTCACGGCCAACCGTCATGCGGCGTTAGCTTCGTCGCCGCTTCTACGCCATGGTTCCATCCACTTCACCAAGATCGCCGAGCATCGTCGGCCATTAGAGTCAAACCGTGTTCATCGCGCTGCTCGCTTACTCGGTGAGTTTTTCCAAAATCCGACCGCGCCATCGCGTCCGCCGTCATTTCCTTCCGCTTTGCCCTTCGCCGCTATCGCCGCTTCCGGCCACGCCACTCCGCATGCACTATTCATGCATATGCACTGCTCATGCATGAACACCGCGCGCGCGCTTTCTTCGCTGCGTTTCATCTTTGTGCTCTGTTGTTTCTTTCGCTTCTCGTTGATTCTCATGGCTAATCTTTTTCCTTGCTTTGCCTTCCCAACACCAAAATTCTTGTCATCGCCATGTACCAAATATCGCCCCGTAGCTTCGCATTATTCATGTCCGATATAGTTATGTGTTGTCTTTCCTTCTTCGTGAAGTCTCAAGTCTCTATTCTTTATTTATTGCTTTGTCATCCGGTGCTAATTCTTGCCATATCAATTGAAGTCTCAGCCACCATGTGCCATGAAACAATCACTGATTCGTTTCTATATCATATCTTCGTTTATGTTTTCTGTTCGTGTATGTACAGGCAGGATCTAAGCAATTTGTTCTCTGTTGCTTTTGTGTCTTCCTTTCCTTTCTTTGTTGTGCAGAGCCAAAATTTATTCTTTGCTTAGCCATCTCTCTACCATGTCAATGCCCCCATGCCGCCGTGATCAGGTTGAACAAACCTCTGTTCCTGTTGCATCCGGTTGCATCTCTAGTTTCCTCTCTGTCTTTCTTTCCCATCAATTTAATCACAGCCATACATCTAATACTTTCCCTTCCATGTGGACCCTTTGCCATCCATACATATTTATCTCTCTATCTTACATGTAGACCCCACATGTCATCCTCTTAATTAAAATCCTAATTATTTATCTCTCTTACATGCGGGTCCCGCATGTCAGTCAACTCTTGGTCAACCCTAGTTCATGAGCTTGGTCCACCGTGGACTAGCATATCTCTGTGGACCTGGTCCATAGACCAGTGGCCCACATGTCAACCCCTAATTCTATTTTAGGGAATTAATTTAATTCTTGAAAAGTCATTTATCTTATTGGTCCCAATTGTCACTCTCTCTACCTTATTTCTGGAATTATTTTAATTCTAGAAATCCATAAATACCAGTCGGTCCCACCTATTATACACTCATTCTTTTTCTAATATTTTCGGAATAGAATATTCTGATAATATTTCGTAGAGCTTTTTCATCATTTCATGTGAATTCCAATCTTCCGAGAGCCATATCTTCTTCATCCGAATTCCGATTGAACCCGTTCAAGTTTCTAAATTCATATAAATTCAATATCTACCTTCTAGTACCATTCAATTTAAATTTGGAGTTTATTTGATTTATCTTTTTGAATTTAGTTTGTTTTGCGCTTTCTTTCTCGTTAGACGCCGAAGTCCCGGAATCGTCCGAAGGAGCTGCAGATCAAGCAAGTAGAAGATTGAAGATAAAATAAGATCATCATTGCTATAGCAAGGCAAGTTATACCTTTGATTATATTGGATCCCAGTTTTCAAAACTACTTTGATTCAAATTATTGCATTTACTTTAAGTCATTATTTAAATGCTTTTGGGTTTAGCTATTAATCCTATTTGTTATATCCTCTTTGTCTATTGTATGTCATAACCTTTTGTCACCCTAGATTGGTTCATATTTAGTTGGTGCTATGGTATTACCAACGTGGGTTGGTTAGTACGAGTAGATTGCTTAGCCATGCAACGAGTCATCATCATCACCTGAGTTGCAATTATAAATTTGACTAAGTGATTATGGAACTATGTGATAAAAGTGTGTGTACTGTGTGCTATTACTTTGTGGATGCATATGTTGCACTTAACCAACAGGGTGGGAAAGGATTTAGACTAAGACAAGTGGTGGATACTGTGTGATATGGTGGAAGCTGTGTGCATGGGAATGATAATCTTTGTGATCTTGTTAGAAAATGGAAGTCTTGCCTTGATCAATTAAAGACTTAACTTTGTGCGCCATTGAACTGAGCCTTACTGTACAACCACATGCCTGGTATGGGACGGGCCTAACTTAGTAAGTTATGGATTCTCGGCATTGATGTTCAGGTGGATAGGTTAGGCTGTGTGCCAGGGTGGAGGTGTGACTACTTGGTGGTTGCATCGCGGGACGATTCGTCGCTTCCCTGTCCAATGGTGTGTGTTATACCAATTCTATGTGAGCTGGTATAGCGGTTTGTAAGCACACTGGGAATGTCCATGTTTGAGATGAAGTTTCTGAACGGTTTTGTTGTGATCACCCGATCCAGCTTGATTGCATCTTGTGGGTAAAGTGTACAACCTTGCAGAGTGTTAAACAATCTATTCGAATAGCGCGTCATGGTCATGGACATTCTCGGGATTTCACACTAGGTAGATTTTCATCAAACCTTTGGGAAGGGACACTGTGTGATTTAAGTCATATGGTCAGTGTGAAAGAATTTGATTAGGCTATGTGTCTTTGTGAAAACAATGTTAAATTAATATTGTCTATTTGTTTTGAATTATGCTTTCAATCTATTACTTGTATTCAATTGCAAATGTTGCATTTCGCAAAATAACCACGTAAGCCATTTCCTTTGGAATAAGCCCGCATCTATAAATTGCATTCGTGGTATGATTTGCGAGTACGGTTGTGTACTCACGCTTGTTGTAAAACTTGCGCCCAAACCTACGTAAATGGAGGAATCGCTCGGTAAACAAGGTTTACTTCAAGGATCGAGAGAACTAGGTCGCGCACTCTCACCATTGCCCGTGGGCATATGGATGGGCTTCACCGGTTATTCTGCTTCGCTCCGCAGCCTTCATTGAGCTATTCGCCTTCTGAGGCATTAATTGTAAGCTTTGACCTTAAGGTCTTTACTCTGATATTTGTTGTTATTTGCCTATTTATTAGTCACCTTTGTATGTGGAAATGATATTTCATCGATGTTGCCACTGTGTGCACTAGCGTGATCCTGAACTAGTGTAGTATACACAGAGGGTCCAGAATTGTATTTTTGGGTCCCGACATCGGGTATGCCCGGATTTGATTCTATGTGAAACTCATTTTTTGCTTTTGTTTGATTTTTTATGAAACTTATTGAAACTTCTCCAAATATGTTGGAACTTACTGAAATTTGAAACTTTTTTTGTCTGAAACTTACTGGAACTTCTTAAAACTTTTTGTCTGAAACTTGAGTTCCAAAATCTCAAACTTGTTGAAACTTTTTGTAACATGTTGAAACTTGTTGAAACTCTTTTGTCTGAAACTTATTGAAACTTGAGTTCTAAAATCTGAAACTTGTTAAAACTTGGGCTTAAAACTTTCTTAAATCTTCCAGAAACTTCTAGAAATACTTGAAACACACTGAAACCTGAAACATTTAAAATATTTTCCATGAGACTTCTTGAAACTTACTGAAACTTCTTGAAATTCTTTTGTCTGAAACTTGTTGAAACTTGAGTTCTAAAATTTAAAACTTGGGCTTAAAACTTTCTTAGAATCTTCTGAAAACTTGAAACCTAGCCGAAGCTTCAAACTCAAAATTTGGAACCTTTAAGCAACTGAAACTTCACGAAACTGCATGAAGCTGCATACCGTTGGAAATGCATCCCAACGGTATAGCGTGGGCTAGCAACTCTGTTTCACAAAACGGTACCAATATGTTTGGATTTTTATCATGGTACATCATATTACATGCCACTCCCCCTCTATTGATTTGTGTAAGGCGCGGTTTGACTTGGTGCAGTCTCCAAAGTAGAACTTTGACTGTTAATTTCTTTAACAATAATTTGTTCATAGCTATATATTTTTAGTCATGAGAAAGTGCTTTCAAATAGGAATCCAACTATATCACTTTTATGTCATGTACTATGTATATCGTTGGACTAAGATTTTTTTATTAATTAATTTTTAATAATATTTTAAAGTTAATCCCTCGCTATCTTTATTTTCAATTCCGACCCCTTTGGTCACACCAAGGGGGGCGTGACCAAACTATTTTGTCACGCCACCTCTCGCGGCGTGACCAAAGCTGCCACGCAAACCCTCAGCCGCGCGCTGTGCCAGCGTGGAGGGTCTGCGTGGCATCTGTCACGCCATACCTCATGGCGTGACGAGTTATATTGTCACGCCACGAGAGTTGGCGTGACAGTGGCGACTTAACTCCCCAGGCCCGACAGTAGGTCTTCATTCTCCCCCCATCTCCCGTCTCTCTCTTCTCCCACTTCCTGCTCTCCTCCCGTCGCTGGCCCTACCCCCCTGCCGGACTCCCTCCTCCTACCGACCCTCCTTCCCTCGCCGGACGCCCTCCTCCCAGCGGCCGTCCTCCACCCGCCGGTTGTCCTCCCTCCGCGCCCCCCATCGGTTGTCCTCCCTCCGCATCTCCCTCCGGCTTCCTCCACCATGCCTCCCGCCGGCCCCGACGACGGCTCCTCCCTGCAACTCCTCACGAGTCCCGACCACCCCTAAGGTGTGTGTATCTTGCATCTCATGATGATGTATTCATGTATTGAAATGTTGTGTGGTGAATGTGTTCTTGAAATGATTGATGAATGGTTGGCAGAGAGAGTAGAATACATAGGTTGATATGTATATTGCTCTTAGATTCTTGATTTTCATTGAGCTAGTTGGATGGGTGAACCGTGCATGGAATACATAGGGCGTCCTTTGTGCGTTTGCGGGTGGGATGGGGTTACCATGGAATGCAGCAATATTCTACATATTATCTAGAAATCAGATGCAATGATTGTGTTTAGAATAAAGACAACTGATTGTTACCATAAATCAAATTGGAAAGCAAAGCCCAAAAATCGCAAGTCATGCCCTTGGCTAGTCTAATTAATGAACTTGTCAAAAAAACACTAATGATGTCTAGGTAATGTTTTGTTGTCATCTCACTGAGTTTGAATATTATCTAATGAAAGTGCATATATCACGAAGAAATGAATTTGCAGAACGAATAAGTGTAAATGCTAACAAAAAAACCCTTCAGACCTCATTATTGAAACTAGCTATTGCCTTACCAACTCTCCTATTTAACTCTTTCTTGAACTAGATCCTCAAACATAGGATTCAAGTTCCCATTTCGATCCTACTTACAGCTCAGATGGGGAAAGTAGGCTACAATTAATTATATCCACTCAAACCCAGTAGAAATTGCCCATCCTGGTCTGAATCAGCTTGGTTACATAGGAATTCCAAATAGGCTGTGAGCAATATATGCCCATTACTACATGATATTTAGTTTTCTACCCACCCTAGTATTCTCCTAACTTCTTGAAGAATCAATATTTCTAGAACTTAATTGGTTAGGAGTAGCATATTATCATCAATCAATACTTCTTTTTGTGATATCTACAGCAGAAATGTAGAAATAAAGGATATCTCTTTCATTTCCAAAGGAGACCAATAATGTGTGGGAAATGGGAAAACAAAAATAAGACATTAGATTGGTTCAGCTGCCTACTTATCATTCAATCAAGTTTAGGTACTAAACAAAAGTCTCCTTTAAGCCAATTCGCTTAAATCAAGTAAAAGAAAACCTAAGGGATTTACAACAGAAGTGTTGTTTGATATAATATAAGAAAACAATGGAATTTTCCAATTTCAGTAAGTTAAATATATACTGGTACAGATTCCATAATATTTACATCATGGCATAAACAGATTAATGTTTACTATGGCTACAATATAGGGGGGAAAATTCAACCACTTGTATTGTTGCATAGGTTTCACTGCAGTTCTGTGAGGCAGTGAACTAATGTCTAGGGTGGGGTAGGGTGGGGGTGCCAAACAAGCTCTACCAGCAAATGCAGGTAAGATATCAGCAAAAACTGAACTTGACATAAATATGCCCATCAGCTTTCTAAAAGTAATCAAGTGTAATTAAAGAAATCGACGAAAAAATATGACTTATCTCCTTTCTACATATAAGATTTCCCGAACGAGTGGTTCGTGGCACTCCGAGCGTGTAGCTCTGGCGTACCCAGGAGTGAAATCCTAGGCGTACTCAGGAATGAGCCCTGAGCGGTCCCAAACACGTGGTTTGGGTGGTCTCGAGAACGGGATCTCAAGCGTACCTGGGCATGTGGATCCAGGGTAGTGTAGGTTCGCACTTAGAGACAAGCTCTGAGCGGTCCTAAATATGTGGTTTGGACAGTCTCGAGAATGGGATCTCGAGCGTGACTGAGCACGAGAGACTCAGATAGTGTAGGATTTGGATCATTTTGCATCTTATTGTTTCTTGGTGTTATTCGTGTACTGTGTATAGCCTAACATACCTCAGTAAAGCGTTAGTCTCTACCAGAGAAATATGAGAGTTACAGATCATAATTGCCACCCAATAAAAAATTAAATAACCCAAAATTTTCATTTAACAAGATGAACTGTTCCATGATTACTGTAAACCATCATGCTAGTAACTGTAACTACAACATAGTACTGACACAGTACAAAACTACAATAAAGCTGTTATTAACCATTAGTTTGTACCTTCAAACTGCTAGCATGTCCACTAAAACGCAGCTTTTGTTTTGTACAATGTTGAATGTGATATTTCATACATATGAATGTGGTACTGACTTTACAATATTTTGTTGGATGTAGATGGACAAAGTTGTACGTGTATTTATTGGTAGGCCGATTAGCCAAACGAGTAGTTCTGTCGACTTTGGTGGCATGGAAGCGACGATTCTTTTGTTTCGCGAATCACCGGACTTTCAAACTCTTGTGACTAGAATTAAGTCGACTTTTGGATGGGATGAGCACGGGGTCATTGTCGGAATGCAAGGGTGTCGGGACCCAAAATACACTCGATCCTCCGTATACTACACTAGTCCAGATCACGCTTAGTGCACACAAAGGGCAACATCGATGAAATATCATTTCCACATACAAAGGTGACTAATAAATAGGCAAATAACAACAAATATCGAGTAAAGACCTTAAGGTCAAAGCTTACAATTAATGCCTCGGAAGGCTAATAGCTCAATGAAGTCTGCAATGAACGAAACGTAATAACTCAATGAAGCCCATCCATATGCCCATGTGCACCCTACTGGGAGCGCGACCTAGTTCTCCTCAATCCTCGGCGCACCTTGTTGATGCATCGATTCCTCCATTTTCGTAGGTTTGGCGCAAGTTTTACAACAAGCGTGAGTACACAATCTGTACTCGCAAGTCATACCACGTAATGCAATGTATAGATGCGTGTTTATTCCAAAGGAAATGGCTTCGTGGTTATTTTGCGTAAATGCAACATTTGCAATTGAATACGTGTAATAGATTGAAAGCATAATTCAAAACAAATAGACGATATTAATTTAACAGCTTGTTTTCACAAAGACACATAGCCTAATCAAATTCTTTCACACACCATATGACTTAAATCACACACTGCCTCTTCCCAATAGTTTTATGAAAATCTACCTCGTGTGAAATCCCGAGCATGTCCATGATCATGACGCGCTATTCGAATAGATTGTTTAACACTCGCAGAGGTTGTACACTTTACCCACAAGATGCAATCAACTGGATCAGAGCTGATCACAACAAAACCTTTCAGAAACTTCATCTCAAACATTGACATTCTCGATGTGCTTTCCCGCTATACCACCACATAGAACTAGTATAACACACACCGCCGATGTGGATGCGCGAACCGTCCCGCGATGCAACCACCAAGTAGTCACACCTCCACCCTGTCACACAGCCTAACCTATCCACCTGAACATCAATGCTGAGAATCCATAACTTACTAAGTTAGGCCCGTCCCATACCAAGCATGTGGTCGTACAGTAAGACTCAGTTCAATGGCGCACAAAGTTAAGTCCTTAATTGACCAAGGCAAGACTTCCATGTTCTAACTAAGTCACAAAGATTATCATTCCCATGCACACAACTTCCACCATATCACACAGTATCCACCACTTGCCTCAGTCTAAATCCTTTCACACCCAGTTGGTTTTAGTGCAACACATGCCATCACGAAGTAATAACACATATCACACAGTTTTACACAAAGTTCCATAGTCACTTAGTCAAATTTAATATTTGCAATTCACATGAGATGTAAGACTCGTAGCATGGCTAAGCAACTGTACTCGCATCTAACCAACCCACGTTGGTAATATCATAGCACCAACTAAATATGAACCAATCTAGGGTGATAAAAGATTATGACATACAATAGACAAAGTGGATATAACAAATAATTACTTAAAGTAAATGCAATAATTTGAATCAAAGTAATTTTGAAAACTGGGATTCAATATGATCAAAGGTATAACTTGCCTTGCTATAGCAATGATGATCTTATTTAATCTTCAATCTTCTACTTGCTTGATCTTCAGCCCTTCTGACGATTCCGACTTTGCCTAACGAGAAAGAAAGCATAAAACAAACTAAATTTAAAAGGCAAATCGAATAAACTCCAAATTAAAATTGAATAGTAATCGAAGGTAGATATTGAATTTAGAAACTTGAATGGGTTCAATCGAATTTGATGAAGAAGATATGGCTCTCTAAGATTGGAATTCACATGAAATGATGAAAAGCTCTACGAATATTCTCGTAATATTCTAATACGAAAATATTAGAAAAAGAATGAGTGTATGATAGGTGGGACCGACTGGTATTTATGGATTGTAGAATTAAAATAATTCCAGAAATAAGGTAGAGAGAGTGACAAGTGGGACCAATAAGATAAATGATTTTTCAAGAATTAAATTAATTCCCGAAAATAGGATTAGGGGTTGACATGTGGGCCATTGGTCTATGGACCAGGTCCACAGAGATATGCTAGTCCACGGTGGACCAAGCTCATGAACAAGGGTTGTCCAAGAGTTGACTGACATGCGGGACCCGCATGTAAGAGAGATAAATAATTAGAATTTTAATTAGAAGGATGACATGTGGGGTCAACATGTAAGGAAGATGAATAGATATCTATTCTCTTGTATGATAGATGGGGCCCATTCGTCATAGAGAGAGAGGAAGAGTATATGAGGCTTAAATTAATTGATGGAAAAGAAAGGCTGAAAGGAAGCTATAGCTGCAACCGAAGTCACAGGAACAGGAAGGCTTGTTTAGCCTGCTCATGGCGGCATGAAAGCAAAGATTTAGTACTGTGATGGCAAAGCAAGAATTAGAGAAGATTGAGAGAAGAGATGCTACTTAGCTTCACATATGAGAGAAAGGAAAGGAACCCAGAGAAGCAACAGAACCGAACCAAACCAAGAACTCACGCACTGGACACAAATATGAACAGTAACAGAGGCTTCATGGTTGATTCTTGCTCATGGAGGTGACGACGAACGGAGACGAACCAACGTTGGCGAAGGGGCAAAACGGAAATAAAACGACGAGCTGGAGATGATGACGCGGTCCAGACATCAAGATTTTGCTCCATGCGATGGCAGCGACGCAAAGAACGCCGATGACGCGCCTCACGCGCAGAATACTTCCGCGATGCTCGCGAAAGGAGGTGAGCACGACAGAGAACGCGACGACGCGAACTCAACGGGCCGTGGAGTTGAAGGCGGGATCAACGCATGCAAGTAATTGGTCTGAGAAGGACGACGAACAAGAGATTTAGAGAACGCTCGATTCTCGCCGCACGGTGAATGAAACTTGAATCTACAAGAGGGAAAATAGGTATCGACGAGGGGCACAAGATGACGCCACGATTTTGGAAAACTCACCGAGTAAGCGAGGAACGCGATGAACATGTTTCGACTTTAGGACTTGACATGGCCGACGGTGTTCGGTGATCTTCGCAAGAGGAAGGAACCATGACGTAGAATGCGACGATGTGAAGCCAACGCCGCAGATGGTTCACGGGACGTCGGATGAAGGCTAGTCACGGATAAGAACTTCGATTGGAGCTCGGTTTTCTGGAGATTGTGATGAAAATAGATCGGTTTGGAGGAAACCAATTCAGGGGATTAGAAGAGGAGATCAAGACGGACGCGTGAGCGCAAACGGCTCGCTTTTATATGCCCCGTGGAGGAAGATATGGAATTTTGAAGTTTTTAGTTTGAAACGTATACGTTCTGGACTCTCGGTCGTTCTGGAGCTGGAAGATGAACAATATCGCGCAATTTATTGTAGCATGTGGGCAGGAGAGAGAAAATACTGATTTTTGGAATTAAAATAAAAGGCCGAAAATCAAGGAGATCAAATAAATAGCAAACAAATCCAGAAAAATCTCAGAAAATACCCAAAAATTTCTTGAAAGACAAGGAAGCCAAATAACACAAGTTTTTAATTAATTCACGTTTATATTAGTCAAATTAAATATTTTTAATTTAGAAAATTCCCAATTAAGCTTTATTAATTCAAATAAAATTGGTGAAATTTTTCAGGGACCTAAACTACTCAAAAGATTTTTGAAAAGCCAAATTTTGGGATATTACAAAGGGTGATATGACGCAGGGCCGGGTTTTAAGGTGCACGCCTTGTTCATGCCATTTTACAAACGTTCTATGGTAAAACAATACCACAGAACCAATTTAAATCAAATTTGGAAGATTTAGCTGAAATTTCCCAAATACAAAATTCGATCTAAGCATTGGCTAAGCATATGGTTAATTTAGTATCATTTGCCTAATGGTGACAAGGTATTCACGTTCAGTGATCAAATTGGCTATAAAAGGGAAATTGGAATAACTAGGCAATTAAAACAGGGAATTGAAATAATTGTATAAACATAGGCATGCAGTAATAATTTAAGATGGAATATAAATAATTTAAAATAGTAGGATCAATATGATCAAGGGTATAACTTGCCTTGCTTGTGGTGATGTTGTTTTCCTTAACAGATCAACTCGTGCTAAGGTGACGTTGTTTTCCTTAACAGGTCACCTAGTACTCACAAGTACTTTCTCTAGGTGTACAATCACGATGATCATACAGTCAAAATCAATCTTCTTATAAGCTCTTCCAACAGCGTCGAAATCTGACTCTCCGAAGTCGTCGAAATCTAATCGTGAAAATACGACCAATTCAACTCAAATTCAAATAAATTCAAAAAGGCAGATAAAATTAACTCCAAATAGAAATATTTTGGTTTAGTTAGCTAGATAATTATTTTATATGAATTTAAAAATTTGAATGGACTAAATCGGAGCTGGGATTCAAAAGATATGAATTTTAGAAGTTTGGATTTACATGAAATAATGAATTAGGGTTTAAAGGAATTATTGGTCAAATGAACCCAAAATTAAATAATTTTGGATTAGATGGCTAGATCTTGATTTTATATGAATTTAGGAATTTGAATCGACAAAATCGGAGTTCAGATGAGGAGAACGAACCTGAAGTTCTAAATCTAAATAAACCCTAAAATCAGATTTTATTGATTTTCTTGAATTATTTTCCTAAAGGAAATTCTAGTTATTGAGCAAGCTGACGTCAGCGACTGATTTTTCAGAATTTAAATGAATTTAAAGAATTTCCGACACGCTGGTCCCACGTGTCATGTACACGGCCTCATGGACCAAGTCCGTGGGACTGTTGGCTCGGGGGCTGGGGCTAGGTGGTACACGCGTGCGCACGCGTCACCACGGGCGAGCCGCGTCGCGTGAGGGCAAGGTGGCGCGTCTGCGGCGTTGACGATGGCGACACCACGCCAACTTGTGGCGCGGCGCACGCATGATCGAGCCCGCCGGCGAACGGTGGCGATAGGGCCTCCGCGAGGCACCAGAGAACGAGGCTTCATCGAAGTTGGGTGCTACCTCGATGTACGAGATGCGAAGAATTCGCCGCAGTGAGGTAAGAGGCGAGGTGAGGTTCGCCCGGTGAGAAGGTGCTCCGTGAGCCTGGGCCGAGCGAGCGAGCGCCTGTGTCCGCGGAGGTGTCGCGAAGCCGGAGGTGCGGACGAAGTGGGCGGAGTGGCCTTAGTGGAGGCGGAATCGAAGATGGACGGAGCTTCGGCCGGCGGTTATGAAATTCAAAACACGCGCGCTAGAAGAGGGGAGGTGAGCGGTGGTTGGCGTGACGAGACGCGAGGTCGAGGTGGAGCCGCCGCTCTATTTAAAGGGGCGCGGCGAGGTCGAGCGCCGTGCGACGCAAGAAGATCGCGCGAAGTTTGCGGCCGGAGATCGAGGTAATTAGGCCGAGGTGGAGGGAAAATGCCTGTAACGGGCGAGGCATGAAACACGGCCTTCAATGCGCGCCTTCACGTGCGAAGAGGGGGAGGGAATCGCGGCATTGATGGAGCTCGCGAGGCGCGGTAATGGCGGCGGCTCGGGGAAGAAGAAAGGAACGAAGAAGAAGAACGCGGGGAGAAGAGGGGTCGCGGGCCGTCGGATTTCCATTCGATGGTGCGGAGGGGCGGGGTGGCGTGGGGCGCGTGTTAACCGTCCGATGGGGATCGGGCGGTGGGGCGAGAGAGTGGAGAGAGGGAGGTGCGAGCGGCGCACGCGGGCCGAGTGGGCCGGAAGCGGGAGAAAGGAGGTGGGCTAGAGAGGGTTTCGGCCCAAAAAACTATTAGGGTTTTTAAATGATTTCGCAATTTAATTAAATCTGATAATTCAATTTGGCTTTAGAAAATAGCAAATTAAATCCAAAAATTATGAGAAAATTCATAGAAATTCCCTGAGTTATTTTGGACCGAAATAAAAATATTTCCAACTTATGATTATCTTTTAATTTTGCAAAATAAATTGTTTTAGCTTTAAAATATTTACGGAAAAGCTTTTAAATAACTCAGAAAATTCTAGAAAATAATTAAATTTTATTTTTCAGATCAAACCAACTGAACTTCAAATAAATTTTAAATTTTTGACTTTTAAAACTTCAGAAATTTAAATAAGGCCATTAAACTCTTTCAAATTTCAGAAATTGCAATAAAACAAAAACTTCATTTTATTTTATTTCGGTAACAACACTTTGGGATGTTACAAACTACCCCCCTTAAAAGGAATCTCGTCCCCGAGATTCGGAGTGGCTAGAAAGAAAGCTAGGGATACAAGGTTTTCAACTGGAGTTGTTGTCGTCTACATCCTGCTCATCATCTGACATAATTTGAGTTGTGACATTGTAGAGACGTCCTCGTCTAGAATTTTGCAGCTTCTTGTTTGCTTGCATGATGTTGACTTCTGGTTTGGCTGGGTTTGCTGCCTGCTGCTTCTTTGGACATTTACTGGCGAAATGCCCAACCTCATGGCAATTGAAGCACGTGATGCCTGCAATATAGGATGGGTCCTTCGGTGCCTGGTCACCATCAGCAATATTGGAGGGCTCCAAGGTGACTAGGTTGTCTGCTGTTGGTTGGAACTTGTCTTGATACGATAAAGTCCCTCTGGCTTTAGGAAAACTTCCAGAGTTGAACTTCTGTGCAACCATTTTTCTCTTGCGGTTCTCCATATCGCGGTGCTTGCCTTCTTGACGAATTGCCTTGTCGACTAGCTGCTGGAAGTCGGTATAATCTTGGGAAATCAGCTGTACGGACAGATCATCATTGAGTCCTTCTAGGAATCTTTCCTGCTTGTCTTCATCTCTCGCAACATCTTCCGGTGCGTAGCGTACCAGTTGATTGAACTTGTGCAGGTACTCGTTCATGGAGAGATTGCCTTGACGAAGTGTGCGGAACTCCTTTTTCCTGAGGGTCATCATGCCGGAAGGGATATGTGCATGGCGGAAAGCTCGCACAAATTCATTCCAAGTGATGGCTTGAGCATCAGCATGGGAGATGCTGAAGTTGTCCCACCATTCGGAAGCTAGACCCATGAGCTGGTGTGAAGCAAACAACACCCTCTCACGATAAGTGCACTGAGCAATATCCAACTTTTTACCAATTGCTCGGAGCCAATCATCTACATCTATGGGCTCGGTGCTGCTTGAAAAAGTTGGTGGTCGCATCCTCATGAATTCTGACATACTGGTCCTTTGGGGTGGTGGAGGTGGAGTTGGAGTTTGGGAAGCTGTAACGTGTCGGGTTTGATTATTGTTGATGGACCGAGAGAGCGCTCGATCGACGGCTTTGATTGGCCATCAACCGCCGCCACTCGTTCATTGATTGGGGCACTTCCATTGTTGTTGGCGTTGGCTCCACTTCCGGGTGACGAGGGTTCACCATCTCGCCGCTTACTCCGCAGAGTTAGGGAAGGAGACAAAGGATAGGGAAGAGACAAATAAGAAGAACTAAGGGATAGAGCAAAATAACACTCCCAAACGAAAGAACCAACTGGTCAACTTTTCAAAAACACAACGTTCTATCAATTGAGATTCTTAATTTGGTGGAATGACTCAATGCACAGAATGAGTCTTGACAAACCTATACTATATGGCTGGGCTGACATCGTGATCTTCGGTTTACGGTCTTCGATGATTCTTGCATGTTGTCTTGGATTGATAGTGATGATTCGATGCATTCTTGATTGCTTCATGTCTTGAGGTCTTGGACGTAATGGTAAATACGTATTGATCATCTATAGAAATTTCCAAGGGATAGAAGATCCATTTAATATTATAAAATTGTGAGGAGAGAGTTAGGTAAGAAGGCTAAAGATAGATAGATGACCCAGATGAGGAGAGAACAATTTATTTTTCTTGTTATGTAAAATAAATTTTGAAGTTTTCAATTAACGGCCATTCTAACTAGGTCACGACCTACAGTCGATATGGCTCTGATACCAATTTGCCAGAACCGGGATTAATATCCCAGATCCTCTGTGCATTTCAACTAGTCCCATGATCAGTCGCTAGTTCACACAGTAAACAAATAGGGTAACAAATTCATATCACAACTTTATTAATAATCAACAGAGTTGATTACAAAGAGGCTTACAGGCCAACAATAAAATAAACACAGTGGAAGACGAAGATGAAGTAGTAGAGTCCAGCTGATCTGCCACAGGCAATCGACTGGGGTAGCGGCCTAGTCGTCACGATCCAAATTTGAAGCGAAGTCCTTCTCCTCTAAAATTTTGTTTGCATAAAGCAAGTATGAGCACAACTTCCGTGCTCGCAAGTTACACCCGTCAAGTAACAGAATGACATGCATATATAGATGTAACAATAGAAAGACTTATTGGTTTATTTGCATAAAGCAGCATTTCCTTTAAAATACTTGTACTAAGTTCAAAAGCAGATACTTTATAACTACAAATCATTTTATAAATTCTCAGTTTTATAGTCAGATAACATTCACACATGAATGGTGAAGGATTCCCTCCTATCACATAGCTTCCTGCCCAAACCTCATTTGGATAAACCAGTTTGGAAAAGTCTTTTTCAAGTAAAACCAAAGTCTAACGTTGAGTAGTTCTGCTAGCATGTCCGTAACCGTGGACACGGCTATTCGAATAGTTTTACGCTCTGCAGAGGTTGTACAGCTTTACCCACAAGAGATAATCAACTTTTAATGTCCGTCTGACACACTTCCGAAGGTGTGCGACTAAGTGATTATCATGAGGCCTTTACAATGCGCCATTCCACCACAGTTACCCCTCGCTAAGGTTTCGCCACCCCCTTTGGAATAAAGACCTCCGGGTTCTGGCCCCCTCTTGCGCTAGGTGGGACTAACATAAGTCGTAATGTAACATCCCAAGTTTTGGCTTGTGTTTCAAATGTAAGAAAATGTGTGAAAATTAAAACTTTTTCTTACATCTTGCAATTCTTGTATGTTTTAAAGAATTCTTGCAAAGGAATTATGGGATTACAAGTCACAAGTCACTGATCGAAAACCTTGTCTTCCAAAAACATTCTTGTCTAACCTTTGATCATCTCCGGAAATATTTTTCCTAAGTTCTTGGGATGGTATGTGACCCTCCAAAGATTTCACAATTTTTAGAAATTGTTTGAATATTTTAAGAGGCAATAAACCAATTTGGCAATTAGTAAAACCCTAGAATAAGCTTTGTTAAATTTCTGAGAAAATGTTGTGCATAAAAACCTCTAGAATTTTTGCTCAAGGTCCATCTCAAGATTAGCAAGCCATCAGAAAATTTCATAAATTTTGGAGTTAGTTTGTTATCTCAAACACTCCTTAAAGTTTCAAACTAAAAATCAAACCCTAGTCAATGTTCTGTTGGACTCGAGCTCGACACCTTGCCCGGTGGAGCCCAACCAAGTCGAGCCACCCCGAGCACTCCTGCATGTAATCAACCTCACCACTGGATCCTTGCCCTACCGCTGTGATCCAAAACAATCCTCGCACCTCCCACTCACACGACCACCCCGTGTCCGCTTTGTAAAGACAACCCTCCCGGCATCCTCCAAGAACTCCTCAGAAACCCTTGAGACCTCCCGAAAGTTCTCCAAAAGACCTCCTCTAGATCTCCGCAGACCTCCCGAAGACCTCCTCAAACCACGCTGGCATTTTTGCAAAGATCACTCGCCTGGTCTTTCGCAGAAACAACCCTCCAGACCTCCCATAGGACCTCCTTTGCATCTTTGCGAAGACCACCTTTAGGCATCCTCAAAGACCTCCTCGACCACCCCTAGCTTTTGGGTGATCGTGGGCCGCCTATCTTCGGATCCGGGCTCGACTTCCCTAAGTGTTAGGACCTCTAATCCTTATTTAAAATCGAGCCCTTAGATTCTCATCCAACCGCTCGCACTCCCTAGTGGGAGCTCAGCATGGATTTCACCGTTACACTTGTTGACTAGTCCTCCTGTGGTTGATCACCGACCGTGGGACCTCTGGGACCGGTCATCATCGCTTTGCGTGCATGCGCAGTGTGCCGAGCTACAGCAGTTGGAGCAGCGCCTTGTCAAATCATATCCTTGTCAACGGCTAGCTCTGCCAACCTTTAATGCATGTCAACACCTTTTTCCCAAAGTCTTCTTTTCCACCTGCCCTGTCATTTTATGTACTTTCATGGCAGAGACTTTTGACTCGAGTGCACCGTGGAGCTCAACCTTGCTCCACTCCTTTGCTCTCTCGGCTTTAATGAAACCCTGAGCTCTTCCTTAGCTTCTCTTAGACACCTTTGTGCCCACCTGAGCTCCTTCTCTCTGTGTTCTTGTGCTCAGAACACCCGAAGACCTCCTAGCCACCATTGCCGCACCTTGAGCTCCCAGCACCTTCGGCCCAAAGGGTTCAATATTGCAATAGGATCGCCCTTTTGTTCTTTTGGTCACTTCAAGCATTCCCTAACTTGTTTGTTTAACCTTCACAGAGGTTGACAATTTGGGAGTTTGCTCGTGGTCGGAGTGTCGTCTTCCTCATCTCCCATGAAAGCACCACCGCCACCGAGTTCTTGCACTCATCCTCGACCTTCTTCATTCCTAGGTTAGCATCAGAGTGTTGGAAACCCGTCCTCTTTGTACCCCGTTAGCTTTTCGCTTGGTCAGATTTTTGCCTCCATGGTCATCTCGCCAGCCGTAGGAGGTGTTTTAGGTGTAGCTTGGCACTGTAGTTATCCTTGCTATTTGGAACCCACCGCGCTTTGGTTCTCGCCGCGAGGCTCCTCTGCCGCCGGTGAGCTAAAAACCAAACTCATGTTTTTGCCGTGCCTTACTCGGACAAGTGTCAGAGCCAATGATTAGCATTTAAGTTGTCCTAGGCCCAATCATTAGTGTTTAATGTCGTTTTGCGGCAAGCCGTGGTTGTCATTAAGTCCCTGACCTCCTAGGCTCAATCTAGACCGTTAATGATCTCCTAGCGTTAGCCCTGGCCTTAGATCTTCGTGTGTAAAGTCTTTAAGTTCCAGACCTCCCACCAAATCCTCGCCACCCAGACCTCCTCGTCTTCAACTTACCGCTTCGACCTCCTTCGCTTGATCGTGACTATTAAGACCTCCTCGCGAGATCTTGGCCGCCAAGACCTCTTCGCTCGACCTCGCCTCTAGGACCTCCCTCGATCAGTCCTAGCCGCTAAGACCTCCCGGTTTCCATCCCACCGCTTAGGAGCTCCCGGCTTAGACTCTGCGCCGGGCGCTTTTATGAAAACTCTAAGTCACGTGACCTCTTTGGAGCAATCTTGTCCGCTTAGGACCTCTCGTTAGCTCTAGACCGTTAGATCTTCGCCGTGGAAACCCTTAGTTGCTAGGACCTCCTTGAGTCGATCCTAACCGCCTAGGACCACCCCGGTCAAATCCTAGCCGCTTAGATCTTCCCCGCGCAAAAAGACCTCCCCGGTCATTTTGCAAAGACCACCCTTAGACCACCCTTGGGTCCTCTTTGTAAAAGACCACCTCGTCTTTTATAAAGACAACCCCAACCTCCTCCTCAAGTCAACTGGGCGTTAAGACCTCCCCGGGAGATCTTAGCCATCGGGTCCTCCTCCGCTAAATCCTCACCCCCAAGACCTCCTCAGAAATCCCAACCGCTAGGACCTCCTCCCGGTTCATCTCGACCGCCGAGATCCTCCTCCGTGAAGACCTCGCTCTTAGGACCTCCTCGACAACTGACCGCCCAAGACCTCCTCTGTAGATCTTGGCCGCCCCGCACGCCCTCCATTTTGTCCTTAGCCTTAGGACCTCCTCTTCACCGACCGTTAGATTTAGATCTAACGGGCCAGATCTCCTCGAGATCTTAGCCGCCAAAGACCTCCTCCTTCGCATCTCACCGCTCCGACCTCCTCCGATTAGATCTTTATCTTGAGGACCTCCCGTAGCTCGGGACCGTTGATTTCCATCTAACGCCTAGACCTCCGGAAATCTTGGTCGTTAAGACCTCCTCAAAAAATTTAACCGCCCAAGACCTCCCCAAGAAATCCCAACCGCCTAAGACCTCCCTCCGTAGACCTCCACCTCAAGGACCTCCTTCGCCGACCGACCATCAAGTCCGGATCTAACCGCTAAGACCTCCCCAGCGCGATGAGGTCTTGGCGCCTGTGTGCTCGTGGTGGAGTTCGGCCGTGCTCGTGTGCCGTGTGATTTTTATCAACGCCCACGACCTCCGCTTCTTCAGCTTCATTTGGACCTCCCGAGAGCTCCAAATTTTTAAAGTGTTCAAACGCTCTAGTTTTCAAATGTGAATAACTATTTCGCTTTAACTCCTTTTGGGAAATTCAAACCGTGTTAGCTCTGTGGTAAGATGAACTTTAAATTGAGTATGATTTTGAACTCTTTCTCAGAAAGGTAAAATAGTATAAACTAGGTTAACTTGTTCCAACCTAAAATGTGGTCTAAAATTCATTGAAATTTGTAAAATGCATAACTTATTCTCTGTAATTCCAAACCGAGCAAACTAAATTTTGTTAAAACCCACTAGGAATGTACCAAGTGTAGAATAGGCCTTAATATGATCATTGCCACTGAAATTAATGATATACTAGTTTTAGAACTTAGAAAAATCATAACTAATTCATTATAACTCCAAATGATGTAAACTCAACTTTGTCGTTCTTAGGATGACATTATCTACCTACCCTAAAAATGGCACCTTAGATCATTCTAGAAAATTTCGCCATGAACAAGATCAAGAATTAATTTAATTGAATTAATAGGTCGAGAGAACTTAGTTTAGTCATAACCTTTTCATACCTAATCCAAATGACTTGATTCTTGTTCCTAAATTTTTCTAAAATCTTAATCTTGTCATTGTATAAATTTCATGGTTTTTGGAGAAATTTTTTGTGGAGTTTTATTTGGAGTTCTTGTTCTTATTTGGTTATCGCTTTTTCGTTAGGGTTCCGAAGGAATTAGTGAGTATGTGAGTGAATCCTCAAAGAAGAAAGTGATCTACAGAAGGAAAGCGCTTTGATCATGTTAATCCCAAGATTTTAAGTATTTATGCGACATAAATTCTATGTATGCATTGCTACTTTGTGTTAAACTATTATCGTTAGTTGACCTAGTAGATGCATTTCCAGGCAAATGATTATTCTCTACTACCGTGAGCCTAGGTTATTGCTGTGATTAGAGCTCGTTGGATGAACTCTTGTCACTTAGTAGTTGCGAATTAATTGCTTAGCCATGCTTAGATCCCGGTAGAAATGGGCGGTTATCGACTTGTCGATAACCTTGATCACATAAAACTTATTATTACTTATGATTTCAGCCTTGTGCCATGTCTACTTATGAAAACTAAAACTGAAAACAAAATGATTTAGACTTGGGCACAATGGTATGATTGGTGTGCTTTTGGGTGTGATTGGAATGGTGCCCGAGTCAATTAAGGACCGAACTTCTTGTGAGTACCTGTTATCTAGGTATTTTGTGCGTGCTAACCACACTAGAGGGTATGAGACCTCTCTTGAATTAGTACTTTGGGAGGCATTAATTAATGAGTCGTCAGAGTTTATAGAGAAAAAGGATCACAAAGGCGTGACCTGGGTGGTTCCTTTCTAGGTCCTCCACCCGACTGTGGTCTTGCAAATGTCCAAAGCTAAGCGTTACCGTAAATGACTAATGACTCCCGCTTTGCTTGACTCCACCACAACGTGTGGTCCTAGTGGCCCATTTCACTACTGGTCACTAAGGGTTAACCCCATACGTGCGACTTTAATTAACGATTCCATTGGAAACGCCTCGAGGACTTAGCCGCGCCCGCATACCAAAGGAAGTGTGCTTAATAGCTTGGCAAAAGGCGGTTCAAGTGTGGGTACATTGGTACACCCCGCAGGTTAAAACTATTCGAATAGCCTCGCCCTAGGTTATGGACACGCTTGGGTAAGCTTTTCAAGAGTTAGACTACAACATTTTAATTAAAACTTGATGGGTGGTACGAATCTGGGATTCGTGCTATGTGTGGTGGCTATTGGGTTAGTCACCAATAGGTGGTTACTCTTGTACTTATTGTATCTCGTGTTATTTCATTCAATAAAAACTGATTGCAAACTTGCTTTTGAAATGTACTACATTATTGCAAATAAAGTTGGCTTTGTGCAAAATGAGACATACAACCTCCACTTAAATAAGTTTGCATATTGATAGGTCTGCTATTCCACACGCGCCTTGCGAGTACATTTTTATACTCATTTGCTTTGCTTATTTGTTGCAGAGGAAGAAGTTGATCCCAAGGGATCGACTTTTGTGAGAATTGTCGCGTATGGACGACTAGCTTGGCGCCGGCCGGTTGCCTTGTGGGTTATGGCTAACCTGCTGATTTTGTTTATAGCCATCTTATGGCACTCTTTGCTCACGTTAACGTTACTTTGATGTTGTTTGGCCTGGTCGGCCTTCTTGTGTAATAACTCTATTATGTATGTCTTTTGTTAGGTTTAATGTTATGTGATGTATGGAATTGATGCGTGATTTTGTAACTGGTGTGTATATCTGTGATTTGGAAGTATACATGTCTCGGGGCTTGGTTTATTTGATTTGTGATGCTAGAGTCAATGGAAGACTAAGCGTTACAAGCCAAATAAATCGGGGTCCTCACACGTAACATGACTACCCTTTGCATCTGTAGGGAACGACCACGGTGAAACATTGCAGATTAATTAGCCAGGTCCTGCCCATACAAGACATGTGGTAGTACGATAAGGCATAGCATCATGCGCTCGAAGACCGGTCCTTAACTGACTTGGGCAACTTTCCAACAAAACATATGAGCCTCAACCATACCCGATTGAGCCCGTGCATGAACATGCACCCAGCAAACATCCATTATGCCCAAGTCCAAACCCATTTTTATTTTATTTTCCGAAGAAAAGCATTTTACAAACCTTCTATGGTAAAACAATACCACGTAACCAATTTAAATCAAATTTGGAAGATTTAATAAATTTCCCAAATACAAAATTCGATCTAAGCATTGGCTAAGCATATGGTTAATTTAGTATCATTTGCCTAATGGTGACAAGGTATTCACGTTCAGTGATCAAATTGGCTATACAAGGGAAATTGGAATAACTAGGCAATTAAAACAGGGAATTGAAATAATTGTATAAACATAGGCATGCAGTAATAATTTAAGATGGAATATAAATAATTTAATATAGTAGGATCAATATGATCAAGGGCATAACTTGCCTTGCTTGTGGTGATGTTGTTTTCCTTAACAGATCAGCTGGACCCCACTACTTCCTCATCGTCTTCCACTGTGTTTATTTAATATTGCCCTGTAAGGCTATCTTGTAATCAACTCTGTTGTTTATTAATAAATGTTAGCGTTTATGGTTGTGTTATCACATTTGTTTACTGTGTGAGCTAGCCACTGATCATGGGACTAGTTCAGTTATGCACAGAAGATCTGGGATGTTACTCCCGGGTCTGATAACAGTGTAATGGGTGAGGCCCCATCGGTGCATGCATTCGATGATGTCAGTATGGTTGATAAGGCGATTTGTGCTAATGGGTTGAAGAGCAGGAATGACATTGCGAACCCGGAGAATGACATAATACGGAAGAACATGTTGTTTGCATCCATTGAGGACATGAAGATTTGGCTACAAGAATACTCGCTGCAGCACTATCGTCCGTTCATAGTGCAACACTTCGATGTGAACAAGAGGTACACCGTGAGGTGTGAAAGGGGGTGTGGATGGAAGGTATGGGGGTGGAAAACAAGAAACAAGCAATGGAAAATAGCGAATGTGAAGCAGCCTTACTCTTGTGGGACCGCACAAGTGTCTCGGGAGCACCTCTAGGTGACTACAAATTTCATTACAAGGTGTATTACTGTGGTTGTGGCTATCGATCCTGATGTGACCATCGCCACCCTCATCGAGGTTATCTTCGGGTTCATTAAGTACCATGTGCAGTACAGGAGAGCATGGAAGGCAAAGCAGAGAGCAATGCAGTTATTGTGGGGTGATTGGAAGGAGGCTTATGGCTTGTTTCCACGAATCCTAACCGCTACGCAGGCCAAGAATTCGGGCATGGAGTTTTATCCTTGGCATGGCAACCGAATGGAACTCGATGGAGGGATTATGAAACATGTCCTTGGGAGAGTGTAATGGTCATTTGGGCAATGCATAGAGGCCTTCAAACATTGCAGGCCTATCTTATCTGTTGATGCCACATTCTTGACTAGGAAGTACTATGGTGCATTGATGCTCGCTGTGGGTATTGATACGGAGGACCAGCTAATTCCATTATCATTTGCATTGACAGAGGGTGAGACCAATGCAAGCTGGGAATGGTTCCTAGATCTAGTTCGTCAACTCCTCGTTGGGCGTAGACAACAGGTTTGCATCATCTCGGGCAGGCACCGTGGCATTCTAAATGATATCAAGAGCACACTTGACGGATACCCGGATGTGCTACATAGGTGGTGCATACGTCATTTAACGGCTAATTTCTTTAAGGAATGCAGCAAGGAAGATCTCACCAGAAAGTTCAAGCTATTGTACAAATGTTTAGAGAAGAGGGAATTCGAGGTCAAGTTGATGGTGCTGAGGGGACTGACCAATGAATGAGGTAACTTGTGATTGGACGAGGTCTTGCAGTAGAAGACGAAGTGGGAACAGACATACGATGAAGATGGTTGTTGGTATGGAATGATGACAACGAACATCTCGGAGGTGTTTAACAACATTATTAAGGGCATCCGTGCGATGCCAGTATCTGCTATCTTAGAGTACTCATTTCGAAAGACTAACTCGTACTTTGTGGATCGGTGGACCTGAGTAAGGGATGTGTACAACACCGGCCAATGTTAAAGTGCGTTGCAAGCACCTTGCTATCGTGGAGGCAGAGTCATGCAATCAGGAGGCAAAGGAATACAATCCCATTTTGAATATATACGTCGTCAGGGTAGCCGAGGGCACATCGATAAGGGGCGAGCATTATGGTGGTCGAAACCATAGAGTGAACCTGACTGCGGGAAACTGTACTTGCATAGTCCCGATGTTGCTACATGTCCCATGCTCTCACGTCATCACCACTTGTCGCGTGCGTGGTGCTAGTCACCTTACCTTCATTACGCCAAAATTCTTGAAGCTAGCCACGTTGTGGACTTGGGAGAAGAGATTCGAGCCTTACCTTGATCTCTCGCATTGGCCATCGTACGTGGGGGAGGAATACATTCCCGACACAACAATGATGAACAAGCGACGCAGTCGAAGGAAGAGGAAGAGGCTTCATAATGACATGGACCTCTCACAGCGAGGCGGTAAGGACATGTACTCTCTAGGGGACTTCAACGATGTCGACAACACCAACAGATGCTCGGAGTGTCACGAGCACGGACACACCAGGGCAAAGCACGTGAGTAGGGATTCCCAGCCGCGCAGGGTCAGGAGGCGACGCTAATGTGTCCCCCTGCTTGGCGTATCCAATGTTGTTGTTGCGCAAAAATGGTTGTTCTTTACGTATATAGTACTTTCATTTGCATTTTCTATAATATTTTGTACCTCATGTGATCTTACAGAAAGACTATCATGTAATGCAAGATGCTGCAGCATGGACAGTACGCGTTGCTCCTCTCGGAGTACGATGATGAGCACCGTGCGCACCACATAGCCGACGAGGGTGTGGTGAGACCAGCTGATATACTATTTGGTCATGCTTGCAACTTGTTGACCATGTTCTTGTTTAACTCATTCATTTGCCTATCTCTCCTGCAGGTACTCTAGCCGCTTCGCCCTCGCACCCACACCCCTCTACATTAGGATGAGTGGTACGAGCCACACATCCACCAGGGTGGTCAACTTGCTTTGCAAAGATAGTGATCAATGGGCTCCCTCGTATGGACGGTGCTGGGCTTGCCACACTGCTGGACCGGTGGCACCCGTAGACCCACACCTTACACCTACCGTCAAGTGAGATGACATCACGCTCCAAGACGTCAACATGATTCATGGCCTCCCCATAGACGGGCGCCCAGTGACTGGGGACATCAACAGCATGGGTTGGCGAGACCGAGTGGGAGAGTGGCTTGGAGTTCAACCAGAGGACCCGCCTGCCGACTCGAGGGACAATCGACCATCCGCGGTGCTTGAGTCCTGGCTGTGCGCGCACTTCAACGTGTGCCCACCGAACGTAGATGTGGAGACAATGCGGTGCTTCGCACAGGCATGGATGTGGCATCTTCTCAGCTCCTTCCTGTTCCCAGATGGTACCGGGAACACCGTCTCCTAGATTTACTTGCCACCTTTTGCAAATTTAGCGACTGCAGGGACCTACAGTTGGGGTTCTACCACACTAGGGTGCCTTTACCGACATTTGTGCGACGTGTGCCGATCAAGGAGTGCGGATGACAACTTCGGAGGATGCGCATACCTCCTGTAGGTATGGATGTGGGAGCGTTTCTCCGTGGGTTGGCCCACTCGTGCTCCCTTGCAGGTAATCATTTATTCCATTCATCATAGAATTCACCTTCCACCAAAAATACAACTGTAATATATCTCCTTGTAGGCATGGTCCCTTTAGGGCCTTACGTCCGGACCGACAGTAGCCTACCTTTGGAGCTCCATCATTGCACCTACTAGGAGCTTAACGTCATCACACAAGACCAGGTGTATACCTCATACCTATTCGAACTATGATTTTTATCGCTATTGTTTTACACATCTAGTGCAAGTCACGTGGTTGCCATACATGCACGACGAGGTCGTCCAAATGGAGCCAAACCCGATGTGTGAGCGGGACATTGCCTTGTGAATGACGCTCTCACCGCTGGTCTTCTTCCATGCGGTGGAGTACCACTTGCCCCATCGGGTGATGAGGCAGTTTGGCAAGCTCCAGGCCACGCCGCCAATGGTGTTCTCGATCGATCTGAATCTTCACGGGTAAGGGAACCAACCACCACTCCTTTGCGGCTTCCGTAGCAATTTCTATCCTAACAGTTTGATTCTAGATGTGGCAGGATGAACCGAAGGTGGAGGTACCGCCACACCGACTGAGCTGCCTACCACCGTGCCTACTTGTTGGAGTGGGAAGACCGTGCGAATCAGTCCAGGGACGCACCGCCGATCCATACCAAGGCTCAGTTCGTTCGATACCTTGAGTGGCTCTACGGCGTTGCATGCTTCCGGCTTCGACCGACCATGATCGATGTGGACATAGGGGAGGGGCACTCCTCCGAGGAGGATATCGTGGACGACTATGACGAGTTCACACAGACAGGCATGCAACCGAAGAGGGCCCCCATCAACGCCTATTACGTGAGTACATTTTATCTTGCTACTATTTTGCAAAGTCACAGTGAGCAAACTAAATTACTTTGTCTACTATTTTGCAAAGTCACAGTGAGCAAACTAAATTACTTTGTCAAACCCTTTCGCAGGGAACGCGGCTCGCACGCATATGCAATGAGGCCGGTGAAGCCCTCAAGCTACCCGAGGGTTCAGAGGGGAGCTTCCAGCGCTTGAGAGAATTTGCTGGGGTAACATTTTATTTCTTTTTACAACACTTAATATTTTTGTACCCGTGTTATTCCTTTTGTTGTATTAAACTACAATATCCTTTTTTGGTTAACCTTGTAGATGGTTCGCCGTCGATGCTGGTGATTGCTCACAAAAATGAACCGCGCGCGGTGGTGGGAGAAGTCGTGTTACCTGCCCCGGCTCAAAGTGGCTCCTCGCGTCCTATAACATCGAGAGCTATGGCATCCGCTTCGGCCACACGAGACGAGGATGGAGAGGACGACGAGGAGAGCGGCGAGGATGAGGACAACGGCGAGGACTAGGAGGACGATGAGGAGGACATCGATACTAGGCTTCCAGACAATATGGTCCTCGGAGACCTTGTTGGTGCACTGTCCCCCACACAGTCGACTTAGGCCACGCCTCCAAGCCATAAACGACATGATCGTGCGGACATTAGTTTGGTAAACATCGTGGAGGGCACGCGAGGCCAACACGCAGTAGCAAGGTTCACACTGGGTCAAAAGCGCAAAGCGCAAGTGATGAGATGAATGGGTGTATGCATGTTTGTATAGTTCATAGCGCTTGAAATCAGATGACTCTGGTGGAATGAAGCTTTCTATGATTATGTTCAAAGAAAATAATTGCATGAAATGAAATTTCTGAGTTGATGGATTTTGAATGTTGAATGAAATGAGATGAATGATGGATGATTCTTATTGCATGAATTGTTGTTTGAATGAAACCAATGTAATGATTCTTATTGCATGAAATGTTGATTGAATGAAGTCAATTTGGATGATCGTGCTAAGTATTTGCTACTGTTGTCACGCCATAGATAGTGACGTGACAAAGCAGTCCTATCACACCAAGATAAAGGGCGTGACAGGACTTAGCACCAGAGCGCTAGCCTTTTTCTGCAACGCCTCTGGAACGGCAAGCAATTTGGCGTGGCAGTACTATTTTGCCATGCCATGGATAGTGGCATGACAAGGCAACCCTGTCACATCGGTGTAAATGGCGTGACAGGATTTAGCACCAGAGCGCTAGCCTTTTTTCCGCAATGCCTCTAGAACAGGAAGCAATTTGGCATGGCAATACAGTTTTGCCATGCCATAGATAGTGGCTTGATAAGGCAGTATTGTCACACTGGGATAAATGGTGTGACAGAGGTTTGGACTGGTCCGATCGGAAGTTGGAGCTGTTCGGACCGTCCGAACAGCTCAACTATTGACTACTCAAAAACGCAAACCTTCCTACTTTGACTGAGCTAAATAAACTAACAAATAAATTTCTGAAATTCTGAAAATTTTTAGAGGGGTTCCTGGGAAGGTATAGTACCCAAATATATTTTATAACATCATTGTTTAAGTATAATTTGCTTGTTTTTAGTTCTTTAACTGTAGGGGTTATTGAATTAGGCTTGGAATTTTCTTAGGGTTAGGCTAAGTTGTAAAAATTTGGGAAAATTTGTCTTTATTCATGATAAATATTATAATATTTAAATAAATTATTTTCCAATGATGATCACAAGTTTTTGTTTCTGTTTTCTTTTGGGAAGTTGATTTAGGTCATAGTTTAATCTTTGGTTAAGATTTTTCAAGTCCAATTAATGATGCAAATGCTCCAAAAATAATATGCATACTGATAAGATGCATAATAATTCTATTTATTAAAATGGGTATGTCATAGTTAAGGTTTTAGGGTTTAGGTTTAGGTTTAGGTTCAGGTTCAGGTTTAGGTTTAGGGTTTATGGTTTTAGGTTCAGGTTTACGTTTATGTTTACGTTAGGGTTTTAGGGTTTAGATTTTTAGAGTATAGTTTAGGGTTTTAGGTTCAGGTTTACGTTTATGTTTAGGTTATGGTTTAGGGTTTGAGGGTTCGAATTAACCAACAACTCTCTTTTCTGATTGCAACTATGACGCCACTCTCTACAAAGTAAGATGTGACAACAGTCTGTCTTGTCGCTTTTCAGATCGACATGACAACACTATACACCCTCAACTTTTTAGAGCGAAAAGACAGGACTATGCAAAGTAGGATGTGACAGCTCTCTACAAAGTTAGACATGACAACACTCTGCCTCGCCAGCTTTTTAGATCGACTTGACAACACATACCTCCTCGACTTTTCAGACCGAAAAGAAAGGACTCTACAAAGCTGGACGTGACAACACTATGTAAAGTAAGACGTGAAAACACTCTGCCTCGCCAGCTTTTCAGATCAACATAACAACACTCAACCTCCTCAGCTTTTCAGACTGAAAAGACAAGACTACTCACATGAAATTAATCACACCATGCCAACCCTGTGGCTTATAAAAAGACGTGAAAGAGATCTAGGAGAGAACACTATACAACCAAACCCAATACTACACCAGAGCTTGCTTTAGCACACCGAGATGGACAAGATGCAGAAGAAGCAATGGGACAAGATGAAGAGGCAATGAGACAAGATCCGTGAACAAGAAAGGGTTGCTGGGACGCGGGAAGAACAAGAAAGGGCTGCTGTGGCCCGGGTCCGCAAGAGGAGCGTGCTAGGATGACAGCTCTCCGCAATGATGTCCCCCGTAGTAACAACCCCTACCAGAACGTTCCAACCGAGCCTTTGTCGCAACACCCGCCCGACGAGGAGACGCCGCCCCTCTGCTGGTGCAGGGACCCATGCAAGTTCTTCAAGTCCAAGCAACGGCTCAACCTGGGCATGTGTTACTGGGGTTGCGCAAACTACTCCTGTGACTATCCTACTCTTGTGACTATCTCGACCGCCGTTGAGATACGAGCAGTTATCGGTAGCCGGTAAAGTCCTGTTACAGTATGTTCCCCTACCTTTTCTCTTTCAAAGTACGCACTAACAACCTCTTCCATCTACCCGTAGTCCCCGGATCTGCTATGTGGCTACTGCAAAGGGATCGACCAGGAGATCCACCCACGCGACCAGTGGCAAATCAACTACGAGCAGTGGGATGCCAAAAGGGCACACGAGATTCGGAAGGAGGAGCGCCACAACGACGAGCACAATGAGCGTATCCGTCGGGAGGACAGAGCTTATCTCAAGGCGTGCAGGCGTAGGGACCGCGAGGCTCGCGAGAGGGAGCACGAGAAAAAGAGAGAAATGGCGGCCAAGGCCAAAGAAACCAGCAAGGAGTTCAATACCGAGCTCGTAAGGAAGGGAAAATAGCCCTGGTCCATGCAGTAGGTCGGACCATTCCGTACTAGTTCCCTGAAGGTCGAATTTATTTCCATTCCAAAAAGACGCATATGTATCATAGGAGTACTTCAGTTTGTTGCATCGTGCATGATGTTGTTTCTTATGCACATAACCAAAACCTGTGTGCCGTGTTATTCCAAGCTTTATTACAAAGTCTATTTTAATTGCAACTTCAATTCTCGCTGCCTTCTCGCATTCAATCCTTCGCAGAGCAAGGCATCCAACAACATGAAAAACGAGTTATGGAAGTAGACACGAAATGGTCTACGACCACAAAGTGACGAAGAGCGCCACCTATCATTCCAAAGAGGATGTCTACGCATCTTTCATCGATGCATCGTCTACCATATGTCCATACTTGTGTCTCATGTTGTACCACACAATCCACATATTAGTCATTTTTTCCAAGATGCAGTGTGTATCACTTCTGGGACACGACCTAGAAATATTGTGCATGTGTTTATGATGGATATATAAGCTAAAGTGTCAAAGGTTATCAATCCACAAAAAGATTATCTGTGAGGACCCGGGGTATTTAACTCATAATACTTAACCTCCAAATGGTTCTAGTATTACCAATCAAATATCCTAAACCTCGGTGGACATGTACTTCACAGAAATGCAGTATACATACACCTTTACAAAATCATGCATCATTTCCATACAGGATTACAGTATCAAGTCAAAAGCAAGGACATACATAATATACTTATTACAAAAGGGGTCGTCCGGCCAAATGATACCAATAACATAAATAACAGCGGAAGCAAAAGTGTCATAAGATTGCGATAACAAAAGCCAACCGGTTTGCCAACTTCCCACAAGGCAACCGACTGGGCTGCCAAGCTAGCCCTCCAATAAGAAGTCCGTCTCACAAAAGCTAACCCCTTGGGGGGTCAACCTCCTCTACAACAATAAAGGAATGCAACTAAGTACAAAGATGTACTCGTGAGACTTACGAGTAACAAGCCTATATATAGCTACATGCAAGCTGAAACAAAGGAGATGGTCATATGGTTCGTTGAACGCATAAAGCAATTTTTATTTGCAATAATGTAATAGATTGAAGGCAATTTAACAAATCTGTTTTTATTTGTTGAAATAACAGTGAGACAACAAAATAATAACATCCTAGAGGTGACTAACCCAATAGCCACCACAACATAACACGAATTCCCTATTCATACCACCCAATTCAAGTTTTAATGAAAAAGGTTATAGTTTAATTCTTGCACGACCTTACCAAGCATGTCCATAACCTAGGACGAGGCTATTCGAATAGATTTAACCCTGTAGTGGTGTACCAATGTACTCACATATCAGACCGCCTTTTTGCCATATGATTAAGCACACTTCCATAGGTATGCCGGCACGGCTAAGTCCTACGAGACGTTTTCCAATATTGTATATTAACCACGAGTCGCCCGTATGGATAGAAACACATACGTTGCATCGGAGTCATTATAAAGCCGGGAGTCAACTACCCATAGAGGGTAAAGCAACCGGACAACTACAATACCCCTCGGTGTGGAGAACCTAGAAAGGATTCCACTCCTGTGCACCCAACACAATAACACCATCCTCATTTTACCACAACACAACACACACACACATCTTCCTTCGACTCGGAGCCAACACACGCCAAAGTACCAAGTCAATAGAGGTCCCATATCCCTCTCACGTGGTTAGCACACAAAAGTGCTTAGAGCAGTGACACAAGTAATTCAGTTATTGTTGACTCGGGCGCCAACCATTCACACCCAAAAGCACACCATCTTACTATTATGTCCAAGTCTAAAATATTTCATTTTCAATTTTAGTTTCTCAAAGTAACATAGCACAACTTCACAACGTGCTGGACATAAAGTCATAATAAGTTTTGTGTGATCAAAGTTACATACTAAGTCGATAACCGCCCAATTCTACCGTTCTAAGCATTTCTAAGCAACAACTCGTAGACTACAAGCTAAGTGATAAGGGCTCATCCAACAAATCCTAAATCACAGAGGACATAATCCTAAGCTCAGTAGTAGAGAATGAATATTTGCCTACAGATTATGCATCTAGAGGATCAACTAATCAAATAATAGTTTAACAGCAAAATAGCACAAGCATACATAGACTTTGCAAACAAGATATTAGACTTTGAAAATAATAGGAGCAACATGATCAAATAAATTGGAACATCTACTTGCCTTACTGGAGATCACTATCTTGCTGCAGAGGATCACTCTCGAACTCAACAAATTCGTCGGAACCTATCTCAAGAACGAGAAAATCTAATAAGAATGACAAACACAAAAAAAGACTCAAAAACCAAATTCAACCAAAACCCATGAAATTTACACAGCAGGTAAAGCATGATTTTAAATGAATTTAGGAACAAGAATCAATCGATTTAGATTAAGCATGCAAAAATTATGGCCTAAAGAATTTTAATCGGCTCGAAAATTCTAAATAAATAACTTTCTGTTACTATTTATTGCACAAATTTTTAGAAGGTTGGTGTATATGAAAATTTTATGGTAGATAGAGCATGGCATTCTAAGCACAACAAAATTTGGTTCACTTCATTTGGAGTTATAATGAATTTGTTATGATTTTTCTAAGTCATGAAAGTAGTGCACAATATTTTTCAGAGGCAAAGACATAATTAAAATCTACTCTACTCTAAGGCATATTAATAGAGGAATCTAACATATTTTAGTTTATTCAATTTGGAGTTACAGAGAAAAACTTATGTATTTTATAAGTTTTAATAAATTTTTAGAGCAACAATTAATGCTAAACAAGATAATACAACTAACACAACTTTTCTGGTACAGAACTAGGTTCAAGCAATTTTTAGATTAAAGTTCAGTTAAACAGGGATTTAACAAAATTTGAATCAACCAAAAAGGAGTTAAAATGAAATACTTAGGTACTTTTGAAATATAAAGCAATTTACAGCTCACGAATAAAAGGTTACTGGATTTTATCATTAACCCTTAACGTGGAAACACATGGGCCGCTGAGATGGAATCGGACGGCGCAACCAAGTAAACACGTGGCCACGCGAAAAGCTCAGTGAGCCAGACGTCAGATCTAGATCGGATGGCTCAAACTAAAGGAGAGGTTCAGAGGGTCTGAACGTCTCACGCGATCTCAGACACAGATATAAAGATGGATGATCCACGATCACCTAAGCGCTACACACGCATGCACAGGAGTTTAAGTGTGCGGGCCCACATGATAGTGGTTGTAGCCAAGGGGTGGTCTTTGCAAAAAGGGGCCACTTGGTGGTTTTTGCAATACGGACCACGGGGTGGTCTTTGCAAAAAGGACCACGAGGTGGTCTTTGCAAAAAGGTTAAGAGAGGTCCTCGCTAGAGGCTGAGAGAGTGGTCTTTGCAAAAATCCAAGAGGGTAATTTTTGCAAAAGACCCCAAAGGTGGTCTTTAGGGTGGTCATTGGGGTGGTCTTTGCAAAAGACCAAGGGGTGATCGTGGCTGACGACAACAGAGTTGAACCCAAAGCGGGGCTCACCGCCGACGACTCCGGTCACGGCGACGCAAACAAAAGACAGGAATGAATTCACAATAATATTGCGCACCCAAGGAAAGCACTTTCAATGGCTAAACCGGCCTAGAATGGCGGCGAGCCGGAAAAGGGGCGGTGGTGCTAAGCACGACCAAAAGCGAAAATGACAACGAGCTCCGCAACGTCCAAGTAAGCGGGTGCCTGAGCATCTAGGGACTACAAACAAGCTACCTGAAGCTTCAGAAGAGGTCGCGGAGGTCAGAGGAGCTCCGGCGACGATGACCAGCACCGACACTGAGGAAGACAATGCGGGGACGAAGGTCTGAGCAAAATGAAAGTGAAAGAAAGGTAAGGATAGCTTCAATAGGCCTCATAGATGGTCCATGAGCAAGGAATTGAAGGGAGGATGTCCTTATTGGAGTTGGGGACGAAGGGGGTAAACTTCGACCCCAAACGATTAAACCCAAAATCAGATAATTCCTGTGAAGGCAATCCAAAATTGAGTTAGGGGAAAAGCTTAAGGTGAGAAGAGGCGAAAAAGGGCGCGAAAGAAATGACGAGGGAACCACTGGAGCACCGTCGACGAAGAAGGGCTTTCACGACCAACAATGGCGATTTGGGAATTCTCGGGGCTTTGAGCTCAAACAAGTAGAGCAAAAGCTAGAGAACCCGAGGTGGTGCTGGAAAAGAAACAACGAGGGAGGTCCAGGGCTATTTATAGCCGGAGAGCAACGGGCAACGCGAACACAAATCTCAAAGGCGAGCTCGGTTCACCCACTGCCCAGGACGAGCTTGAGGCAATGGGAGCAGTTGAGGATGACGACCTTGAGGGCGAAAACACACTGACGGCATTAATTGTCAGGGACAATGAGCCGTTGAAGGTGACACACGAAGTTGACAAGGGCAGCTCTCTCCTACGTCCTGCTCTGTACCACGCGCGCGAGGAAGAAGATGACCAGGACCAGCAAGGGTCCACAATCAGTGACAGACACAAGGTGGCTCGGTCAAAAGTGAACGAGAGGGTTGGGTTCAGTCAAGAGATTGAGTCGGGAGGTCTTGACGGTTGGATCAGAAATGGACGGCTCAGATTGAATCCCACTCCCGGGAGGTCCGAAGGTGCACTAAGATCACGACGGTTGAAAAGAAATTCAACGGCTGAAAAGGCACGCGCCTTAGAGAACGAGCCCGAGTGCAACTAAGTGGTTGGGTTCAACCACGAGTCCGAGTCTGACTCATACCCAAACAGAAGAGTTGACTAGGGTTAGAATTTGAAGCTGAAACTTTGAGGAATTTTTAAATGAAGCTACACAACTCCAAAAATTCCAAAGTTTTTATAGGAGGTGCTCAACTCCAAGATTGACCTTGTATAAAATTTTCAGAGGTTTTTATGCAAAGCAATTTTTTCCAAAAATTTCTTAAGGTACTGATCTAGGGTTTGACCCAGGGTCAAACTGGTTTGATTGGCCTCTTAAAGTATTCAAACAATTTCTAAAAATTGGGAAATTTTTCAGAGGAGTCACACAATAGCCCTAAAACCAAGAAAAATTATTTTCAGAGGATGATCACAAGATTATCTAGAAAAATTTCGAAGGGTCAAGACTTAGGTTAAAAGAGGCTTGTGATTTTGAATTTCCATAATTCCTTTACAAGAATTCTCAGAACATTCAAACAATAACAAGATGCAAGAAAAGTTTTAATTTCTTCTCATTTTCTTACATTTGAAACACAAGCCAAAATTTAGGATGTTACATTATCGGTCCATATATGTATTTACTCTCAGTTAAAAGGATGGTGTTTTATTTGGTTCTCAGATAGATTCTCTATTTTTAAGTTATGGATTGTTAAATGTTACATATACATGGTGTTATGTATCACCGTAAACGTTACTTCAATTGTTTTTAATCTTTCAAAAGGAAATACATTTGTTACCATCTTACCACCAAATCCTAAAGTTCCAAATCTATGAATCAAGTTTGAACTAAATTCAACCATGAGCTCGATTCAAAATTTACAAACCAACTATAATCACACATGCAAAAGCGAAACACATTAGGCCCTGTCACGCCACATATCAAGGCATGACAATGGACGCTTGTCACACCATGGGATCTGGCGTGACATGGCAGGAGTGTCAGACCATGGGATCTGGCGTGACTACTACCTCGCAAGCCTCCACGCTGGCATGGCGGGTGGACGACAACTTGCGTGGCATATTTTGTCACGCCGTGGTATGTGGCGTGATAGTACAGTTTGGCCACACCACGGGTGGTGACGTGGCCAAAGGGGGTAGAATTGGAAATAAAGTTCGCGAGGGGTTAACTTTAAAATAAAATTTTAAAAAGGATCGAATAAAAAAATTTCTTGGACTGATGTTGAATCTCGAAATGCGTTGGGGCCTTACAAAAAGGGTGCGACTAGCGCTCGGGTGTACGGTCCGAGCGCTAGCGCCATACGCAGCGTTGGGGCATTGGATTTCGGAACACAACGTTGCAGCCGTCTATCTAGAGCAAACGAACATCCTCCGGCCCGAGCGCGATGGTGATGCGAGCCAAGGCGGGTGGTGGCCGAGCCTCGCTGAGACACGATCACAGAGGCGAGGAGCGCAGGGGCGCAGGGAGCCAAACATCACCATGAAAAAACATCATCACGAAAACATCCAGAATAAAAAACAAAGCATTTAAAAAAAACACATTGAAAATTTTTGTAATGTCGTCGTTAGTAATATGCAACATCCCCGTGAATAGCATGCAACACTTTTGTTCTACAGATGCAACATTTTTTCTCTACATATGCAACATTTCAAAGAACAGTCTGCAACATTATTCTCAACGGGCTGCAACATCATAACAATTCACCGGTTTTGCAACAAAAATCAGAACAAAAAGAAGGAAAAAAGGAAAGGGATAAGCCATCCAAGAACACGGAGGGAGCAAAGGTAGTTGTGTGTGGGCGGAGGCGAGCAGCACGTGCCGCCCGCGCCCATTCACCTTGTTGTGCCGGTCCTTCCCGTCGCCTTCTTGCACCCCAACCGCGCCAGTCTTCTTGCTCGGCATCCCGGCACTGCCGACGGCTCCAGGCGGCTCGGTGAGGCGCGGGAAGCCGACGACAAGGTGGTGCACTGGAGCGGTGGCCGGGAAGGCTGCCGACGGTGGTGGCCGGATCCGGCTCGACTTGAAGTAGAAGAGGGGAGCTGGGGAGGAGTTCTTGTGGAGGAAGATGAAGGAGATGTTGAGATCTGAAGAAAGGAAGAGGGATCAGGAGAGAGGAAGAAAGAGAGATGAAGAAGGTGAAACGAGGCAGCGCAGGTGGGGAAAAAGAGAGTGGAGTGAGTGACGGGCGCCCGGCTCAAAACGTTTCCCTTACAAAAATCAACAAAGCGAGCAACGTCTTAGACAACTTGTAATCAAACTTTTCCGTCTTTGGCTACGAAATCAGTAGGATGCCTTCGTAGCACTACAATGTCAATAGCCTTTTCTTACCCAAAAAAACGTAATTGAAACCATGGATCGGATTAAGTTAAACCGATCACCGTGGCTCGGCGTGAACAGATGCACCAACAGGCTCGCCTCCCTCGACCAGCGGAACACGCGAGGCCAGGCCAGGAAAGGCCGCAACCACCCTGGCCAGATAAGGCCGCACGAGGGCCACGACCGTGCATCAAGTCCTCTTCCACCTACAGGTGGGCCCACGAACACGAGGGTCCCGCCGTGCAGTCCATCGAAGCAGCAAGCTCCTGGCCCGGGCGGAGCACGCGAGGCGTGCCGTCGGATGCACACCACACGACGAGACAGCACGGCAAGGCACCGTGGAAATGGAATCCGCCGGCCGCACTAATCACAAACCTCCCATGAACCGAACCCACCGCAGCCGTTCGATCCAAGCATCGCGCGGAATCGGAGAGAAGGGAACCCACTGTTTTCCATGGACCGGGTGCAGCTAGGCTGCAGGCCATAAGCTCCAGAACCGTTGCCCACACCACCCGGTGGGCTCACCGCACCCTGCCTACCTGTACGCATGTATGGAGGTCCACGCGAATGGGTTGACGTCCCATCGCCCTCCAAGTGAAAGTGAGTGGTATTTACATCAGATTCACTCGTAATGTTTACGATTTGATCTGTCGCTATGTGTACGTAATTCTTCTTGACTTTGATTTGGTCCAGCAGATCAACCGGTAGGATCGATGGACGCTGTGCGTCTTCTCCCCCACTCAGTCTATGGTTGCATTATCCTAGGCATGGTCTAGTTGTTGTCTCTAGGCCTGCTAACTGTTATCAAAAGAGATAATTCATTATTTACCACTGTAATCGAGTGAATTTCAGGATTTACCATTGATGACGACAGTGGCAAATAATTGAACCTCCCTTATCAAAACTAGCGGGGAGCAGTTTTCTTTTCATGATTATAAGGTAAGACGCATACGCATGCACACCATACATGAGGGCGTTCCTCTCAGCACACGGCTAAAAATAACGGAGGCCAGGGAGAGATGTACTAGTGTATTTCAAGAGATGGTTCCGTAGCGAGGAGCATACCACACCGTTCTTTTATATTTGTCGACCGCTGCATGCCTAATAGATTTGTGTTTGTTGGTACTTTATTGGAATATTTGTTCCTCTACCAAGCCACCCACCTTTAGTCTCCGTCAGGGGCGGATCTACAGTGATATACCAGAGTGCATAGGACACCGAGTTAAAAAATTATTTTTCTTTAGATATAACCATGTATATATAGTATGGACATCCTTAGCCCAAGATAAGAAGGCACCACAAGCCAAAAAATTAAATATGTGTGATATGTATGTGAAATGAGGACCTTCGATCATTTTTGTTCTGGATCCGCCACTGATCTCCGTAATCGATTAAAAAGTGATAATTGATGTTCTACGACAGAGCATACAATAATTGAAATGTTACCAACTAGGGATAACATACAAGTCAATCATATGATAAACCAATAATATTGTCCCCTCATTTGAGTTTGTGACATATAAATGGAGAATGTTATTAGAATGCACCATGGCATACCTTGCTACCGCTGTCTTTAATAGTGTTGCAAATGACACGAAACGCCTCCCTCCCATTGTCCACAAGGAAGAGGATCCTCTGCCGTCACAAACTAAGTAATGTAAAGAGCAAAAGTTGCCTACATTCGGAGAATTTATAGAGCATTCGATTAAAGATAGATGGCTAGGATTGGGCTGGTACAGCGTATTTGCTATAGCATCGAATCTGAAAAGTGATATGCACAGTGACTGCTACCGTACCCCTATAAAATTTGGACCTTTCACATTCAATCAAATGGCTAACAAGAAAACGCAAATCATGTAGCAGTATGCATTTACTACACTAATACAGAGAATCCGAGTCCTGTGGACAACCACTAAGGGTATCCACGGTATGCAACTAGAATTATGGGGCCGTAGTTGTTGACGACTTATACTACCGGGATGGGCATCTTCCGCAACGGGAAAAATCCGCTAGGAAAATAGGGATCACCCTCATGAATAATTTTTCTGTCGATGAACCATCAGGGAATAACATGAGGTGATCAAGCACACGAAAACTAAAAATAACTGACGGTTACTCGACAGGAAAATAATTCTCGACAGAATTTCCTGACGGTCATTGACAAGGAAATTTATTGAACTTCAGGCTTTGGTAGAAATACCCGTGACGGCTAACCGTCATGGATAATATTCCTATCGGTTATTCCCGTTAGGGCATGTGTGATTTTTCCTGTCGGTTCAGTCACACCGACAGGAAAATTGAAATTGCAAAAAAAAAAGGCAAACAGAAGACACTAATCAAACGTTGTTCCGGTTATTACAGCTAATCCATACACGCATCTACATCCAATTAATCCACACATGTAAATATCGACAAGATCAAGCAATAATGGAGTATATTATGCTCTTACATTTCTTCTCCCAAGGGCAAGAAGCTTCCATGGCTCAATCCAAGATCAACATTCAAGCTGCAGGTGCGGAATTTCCTGCCACAGAGTGAAGGAAAAGTCCATATAACACTCTGAACTTTTCTTAAAAGTCTATCCAACACCTCAAACTATGAAATCAGACATTTGACCCCTGAATTTTGCAATCCTGTTCAAATAAACACAATGACCTGGTTTGCATGATGGTATCACCTGTATGGCGCGATGAGTGGGCGATTTTGCCACGTAGGATGATACATTGGCCAAGTTTAAGTAAATAACAAGTGGAACCCACATAGCTTCTCCCCAAATCAAAGCAGGGATGGAAGGAGCTACATGGGGCGGCGGCTGTGAGGACCCCGGTTTATTCGGCTTGCAATGCTTAACCATCCATTGGTCCTAGCATCACAAATCAAATCAGCTAAAGCCTCGAGATATGTATACTTCTCAGAAATGCAGTATACACACCTCCTTACAAAATCATGCATCAATTCCATACAACAGGTCTAACAAAAGACATACATAATAGAGATTTATTACAACAAGGGCCAACCGGCCAAATGACAACTAAATAACAATTAAACAGCGGAAGCAAAAGTGCCATAAGATGGCGATAAACAAAAGAGCCAATTAGTGTGCCTTTACCCACAAGGCAACCAACCGGGCCGCCAAACTAGTCGTCAAACCCGTAGCACATCTCACAACAGGGAAGCCCTTGGGGCTCACCTTCTTCCTCTGCAACAAAACAATTAAGCAAAACAACTGAGTACAAAAATTGTTTTTGTACTCGCAAGACTGACGTGTAAGGGTAACAGAACTATAATTAACTACATGAAAGCTTTATTTAAGTGGAGGGGGCTCTGGACTTACTTTTAGTATAAAGCAAGTTTTCATTTGCAATAATGTAATAGATTCAAAGCAATTTGACAAACTGTTTGTAATTGTTGAAATAACAGCGATACAATAATAACAACAACAATAAGGACAACCTGGAAGTGACTAACCCATTAGTCACCACAACAATAGTATGAATATCCATTCATACCAACCCATCAAGTTTTAATTAAATGTTGTAGTCTAGTTCTCACGGGGCGTATCCGAGCGTGTCCATAACCTAGGACGGAGCTATTCGAATAGTTTTAACCCTGCAGGGGTGTACCAATGTACCCACACTTCAGACCGCCTTTAAGCCACAAAGCACACTTAGAAGGTATGCGCACTCGCTAAGTCCTACAAGACGCTTTCCAATATTGTGTATTAACTACGAGCCGCTCGTATGGATAGAAACCCATACACTTACATTGCAAGCCGAAAGACAACTAGCCATCACGGGGGAAGCCTTTCAGACACTACAATGCTCCCAGCATCATCCCTCCTGCGACTCCCTGCGACTCGAAGCCAATACACGCTAAAGTACTAAGTCAAGAGAGGTCCCATACCCTCTAGTGTGGTTAGCACACAAAATGCTCAGTACGGTGGCGCAAGTAACCCTGTCCTTAAATGACCCGGGCACCATTCCAGTCACACCCAGAAGCACACCAACATACCATTGTGCCCAAGTCTAAATCATTTTGTTTTTAGGTTTTAGTTTTCACAAGTAAACATGGCAAAATGCTGAAATCATAATTGATAATATGTTTTATGTGATCAAGGCTATCGACTAGGTCGATAACTGCCCAATTCTACCGGTAACTAAGCATTGCTAAGCATCATATCGTAAAGACAAATAAAAGGCTCTAAATCGTAAAGACAAATGTGTACACCCCATATTTGTTCTAGCCTTTAGTACCAAAATGACAGATCGACGTCATTGGGTACTCACAATAGCGCGGATGCAATTAACCTATAAGGGATCTATCCACGCAGTCAATAAACTCTAGCTTATTTAAGCATTACAAGATGTTACCAAATAACTTAGTGAAATCCTATAAAATTTGAAGCTGCATTATGTTAAAATATAAATATAAATTTATTCTATTTTTTTTGTAAAAAAACTAGGTCTCGCCGCCATTTGGTTTGGCGATAGGAACGTATCGCCATTTGGAATGACGATTTGCTTCGAAATCGCTGGTCCAAATGACGACAAAGACATTTAATACTGTTTGGTGAGCGACATGGCTCCTGTCGCCAATCCAACTGGCAATAGGGGTATGTCGCTATTTCAAACGGCAACAAAACCACATTTTTGTAATTTTATTAAACGAACATTTATTTCCGTAATTCTATTAAAATATGTATTATATTTTTTTTAAAAAAAAACCGTTAGTTATATCTCTAAAATATACAGAGAATATATTAGACTATAAAGAATTCTGAGGTACATAACATAGTTAATCATAACGATAAAGAGTTCTATATCCATTATCATATTCATATCTATGGTGCAGAAAGTGTACTACATCCATTATCATATCCTAATAACCTAGGCACGAGAAACTATTTCTCGTAGGCCCTGAGAGGACTACTTACATAGTACAAAGGATTCATGTCGGTGGTGATTTGACAAAATCAAGAGCTTGTTAGTAGCCATTGTACAAAAATCACTTGAGATTAGTTAAGAAATATTTGCAAACTGAATTTGTTTTTTTTTTTGTAGAACTATACATCACAATTCAGACATTAAGTCATTTTTCTTATATATGGCATGTCAAGGTTAAATAAACATCATTCTACTTGAGAAACCGGTGGCAAAGTTGAACTAACAAGTAAAACGGAACCTACACGTCTTGGTATTTGGCTATTCTCTTACTTTCTTGACATGAACAGATCTACATGCATCCACTAATACCATGGCAATGAAGCATTATCACTGGTTTAAATTCACATAGTTAATAGTTTTGTTGGACCGAAATGATGACTAGAAAGGGGTGAATAGGAGTACTATTTCTTTTTTTTTTATCTCGATTAGATTCAACTTTATTCTCACTCCAGTAGCTATAAAAACTATGAAGATCGAAGATACATGCACAACGAAAGTCTTGCGTTGAACCTGATCAAAACCCCGAGACACAACGACCAAAAACACCAAAAACTCAGAGAGAACACAAGGGTAGTCAGACCTCTCATAGTGGGCAGTCTAACCTCTCATATTGGCGGTCTGACCTCTCGCATGAATGAACAGTAAAATCAGCACGAATTCAAGATCACAAATCGACTCAACTTTTGATCTAGCGATCCAAATCCACTTAAATTTCAACCATAGCTCATCAAGAAGGTCAGGAACCTATTCCAATCGACGGTCGAGAAGATCGACACCAAGGTTCCACTAATATCTTAGATGAAGACAATATGGCACAAGAACAGATGAGATTCAAACTTTGATCCAAAAACTTGGCTCATAGGTTGATGAAGATCAAGATGACCCTAAATGTATTCCCGTATGTCCCATCAAGCAAGATCACAACAAGAAACCCCAATAAAACCAAAGGAACATCAAAATCCAAAAGGTCATCAAAGAGAGCAAAAACAAGAAGGGTCTCATCTTGAGGAAACTTTGCTTAGATTGATTTGAGAAGGATGTTGATTTATAACCACTCCACTATGAAAGATAAAAGTTCAACACTTAAGTACTCAATGAACCAATCTCTCACAAACCCTAGTCTTAACTACTCCAAAAACTCCAAAACACAAATTAGGGGTTTTCTCTTGAAAGGACTTGGGAACTCCACATCTAGACATTCTCTTCTATAGTGGAGGCTAGATTTAGAGAGAAAACCCTAATGGACACCTGTTAAGTCCATACACAATGAGTCTACACTCACGCACGCTTTTTAAAGCGGATGACGAATTGGGCTTTCTAAATCCATTTTCTTTATGATCTTTATCTTCACTTGGCCTAAACTGTCTCTCTTTGCACCGTCTTGCGCCGCGGTTTAGCCAAATGTCACCGAGGCGATATTTTGGTGAAGTTACCAAAATACCCCTTCTCAATTTTTTTTTCCAAAGACCGAATCCAATCTTTAGGAAGCAATTCCATGTTTCGCCACATATAGGTTGTTCAACGGCTCTCTTCATGTTGGCAAGTCTCTCCCATCCAACTCCCACCGAAACCACCATGGCACTTGTATCGACCCCCGCGTCGCTTGATGCAACCCATCTCGCCGAACTTCCTGTTCGGTCATCCTTGTCCATTTTGCGTCATGCTTGAGTCCAATGACTTCACCCAGTATCCTCGATCGTTCTGGACCTTAGTTCTCCAAGCCTAGTCCCGATCATCCTCACTGTTGACCGTCATTGACCTCCAAGCCTCCTGCACAACAATAGACTAAGAAATCGATTTCAGACACAAATTCTTTATAACTTGACCCACGTTAGTCAAAACATGCACCATCTAACACATATGCATTGAAACACATGAAATTGACCTAACCTATGATCATCGCCTCCTTGCCGACCAGTGAACAGGGCAAAACCGATCAGACCACCACCCATGGCCTGGTCGATCACAAAGAAAGAGACTTAGCCAGATTTTCTCTCTAAAAATCCGCACCCTCTCTGGAAATTTAAAACAAATAGAACTTTTGGCTCAAAACTCTAAAAATTATGAGACTAAGTGCAGAAGAAACCTCTTTTGCCTACACCCTCTATTTTTGGCTCGACCCCAAACTCAAATGGAATTTTAGGCTGGTTAGACCACCGCCCATGGTCGGTTTGACCGCCTCCCTCGCCGATCTGATCGCCTAAGCCTGACAACAATATGAAATTTTTCGATAACGCGTGTTTCAATAAACCCTCACCACCATTGCCAATTGTATCACCATCCTAAGATCATGAACATATCCCTATGATATCCATAATTTTATATTAATTGTATAATTCATAATGTAAATTTTACCTTTTGTAAAACTATAGGTGATAACAAAAGCATTAGCTCAATGTGCAGAAATATTTTTACTTTTATCCTGAATACAACATAAGGAAAAGGCACAAATGAGATTCCAAAATTCTCTAATCAATCAATACAAGTGATACTTCACCAGGCATTATAAACGTTAAGCAACGAGATTATGAAAACTAACTTGATGTGTATTCACCAGGACCTTATCCATCAGACTCCCTCTCGCGCAGCGTGCTCTTTTTCTTGAACACCCCAGCCTAACCCTGAGCCCGAAATGCCATTAAACTACATTAACTACTAATTTAAACCACATATTACAATAAATTCCAGCAAGCACATAATAAATAAAACCAGTCTACGGTCACAATAGAAACATCAAATACAACCATATAAGCAAAAGAATCAACATACTAGATAGCAATACTGAATAAAGAACCAATAGGTTTTAAACAATCCATAAATAATATAGTGAACGAAGAAATCAAGACATAAACCATCCAACCATAATCTATCATGTCTAATAGTTCCTAAAGGAAATATCATCATGCTAAAGTAAAATGTTCCAAGACATTATGATTCAGATAGTTGTAGAGGTAGCGAGTGTGCCATGTGAGCTATTCCCTCCCATACGAGGTGATGTCAACGGCCATCTAAAACATAATAAAGCAAGGGTGAGTCCACGACTCAGCAAGTACAAGATACAATAGTAAATAAACAAGTTCATTACACAATTAATGCATTCTCATTCTCCTCATTCTCAAATCTCATCAAAATAATTATTATGTATGCAAATGCCATGATGCATCTCTTTTAGCTGATATCGGTATAGCGAAGTGTTCGCCCGTTGGTGACACACTTTTCTCCCACCTTCGTTAGGGTGGGGTCCCTACCTCTGTAGGATTTTAACATGGGACACGCCAAATTAGCCATAATCATGACAGTACTCACCGCCTTGGCCCTTATACAAGTGAATGACGCAATAGTTCATTAAGCAAAATAAACTCATCATGTCATCCCCATGGTAATGGCATTATTAATAGAATCTTACTCTTTTCATCAACATTACCTTTTCATCAATATTACCATGGCAAGTAAATAAACTTAATAAAGCATAATTAAATCACATGGAAATAGATTAACAAAACAACATCAACCACCCGTTGATCACCATTATACCAAACACTTGTCGCTTTAACTTCTTGGAGCCGGGTGATGTAAAGATGGCACAATGCTTGAGGCAACATTCACTGGACAAACAATTAACATACATTCAAAAATATGTCATCACAACACCAAAACATTACACAAATCATCACCTCATCTATACGCAAAATCAACGCTTTTAACTTGACTTTACTGGACGCACTACCCGCTGTCCCAAAGTAAAAAGCTCTAACTCTCTCCCCTGTATTCCAAATCTAGAGAACCATATACTTTCTAGAATGCCCACGAAATTATTTACAACTTCCTAGTTATGATGAACTTCTAAATCCACCGTTTATTACCCTGTTTCTAACCCTGAAGACTAGTCCAAAACCTGTTAGGATAGACCACTTCACGATTTTGTATATTATTTTATATAGCTTGAAAAGTTATAAACGATAGTAGTTCTGGAATCTAATCAAAATTCCCTAGCTTATTCAAGTCATCACTAAAATTAATTACTCTATTTACTAGGTGAAAACATTCCATCTACATGACAGCTGCCAACGACGTCCGTTTTCTGGACAGCGACCTTCCCGAGGCCGTAACGTTTCGTTCACAACTCCAAATCTAGTTTTTTAGACCTTAATGCAAATCTAATGAAATTCTCTACATCTTTTCTAATTGGACGAAGCTCTGAATCCAAACTTAAATATCTATAATTTCCCTCGCAAGGTCCTGCGTTGCAACTCGACTAACTAGGGTTTACAAAAATCTACCCTTCCCTTGGGCCAATCGATATAAGAATTGAATAATTATTAATCTATGATAAAACTAGGGATTATCAGACATTACCTATAAGAAACTGATGATGATCTCGATGCCCTAGTTTTCCCTTTCTCCTTCCTCTTCCCTTCTTCATCTAGTTCCTTTTGCTTGCTGCCCTTTCCTTCCTTTACCTTGCCACGACAAAAGATGGCAACCCACTTGGCTGCCACGACAAGGCTCAGCAGGGCTGGTTGCAAGCACTTGGCAGTCATGGTAGAACCCGACAGCCCGGTGGCTTGGTGCTGCAGAGGAAGAGCTACCACAACAGCGCCGACAACAAGCAGATGTCGACGCAGTGCAAAGACAGCGCGCATAAGGCGTGGGTGTGCGGCGGCTGGGCGTAGGTAGGGGTTGGCAGCTAGGGTTTGCTATTGGCTCCCCCCTTTGCACTCTTATGGCCAACCGACATGACTTGGGTTGGCCTGGCCCGCCGCGCCTCCCCCTATTCCATAATGGGTTTAGACCTTTCTCTAATTCTTCTAATTGTCCAAATATAAAACCGAGTATTACACCCAGAAGATACATTTTAAATGACCCTGGTGCCAATGCAATGTATCCACAGCTAATCTAAACCCACAGAGGGGAAATAAAAGAGATTGTTATTTCAACTACTTGTGCCGAGTTTAGAACAAACTAGTATCTACTATGTCTTCATGTCATAGATGCCGTAACTTGTGTGTAGTCTTGCAACCATTGCAGAGTTGTTTTTGAATATAATAATATACTCATTGCACACCCAGATGGGAAAAGATCTCCTATCAAGAAATTGAATTGGCTTCAATTAGATTTTAGCTACACTCCCTATTAATAGTAGAAATCTAAAACAGGTGCATAGCTTGGTTTAGAAACAAAGATGCATATCGAGTACAAGAAAAGTAGAAGTCAATTTTAGATTTCTGACAGATACATTCCTAATAAATTGGTCTATCCATTTATCCAACAAACAAGATATGCGAACGGCAACACAAACTCGCACTTGCTAGACTAGGCATTTCATATCAACTAAGAATTAGATGTCAATATCAGGTAATTGCAATTCATTGTCTTATAAGATTGTTGTATCACTAACTTATTCATCCATGAACAAATATCGCTCGCTTAGAACCACAGGAAAAGTGAGTATCTACAAATCAAAAGTGAGACAATTAGATATATGAAAGGTACTTGAGATAGACTTGGTCTACGGGTTTCAACCTTCCACTCTTGTGTTGCTATATAACCTTTTGTTTCCAGCTAAAAAATGTTGTTGACAAACGAAAGATAAGTTTTATCAGGGATCAACAATAAGAACACAAACACTCTGAGAGTGAGTGTGTGTGAGAGAGATGCACACACACAGCTAGTCCAAGCTAGGACATACACCAACAAGCAAAGTAACTTGCACTAGATGTTACTAGCTACTAAGAGCTTGTTCAAACCGAGGGAGAGGCACTGCAAGCAATTCATGTATAAATAATACATCTAGAAACACCAAGAACATGCGCATGGCTCCAGGATCTCAAGCAAAAAACCATATACCTCACCGCATCGCTCGGATGGGGGTTGAGAGTCACTACCTTTGCTGCCGTAATGCTCACAAGTGCTCGTTGACGTCGTCAGTAGGCTCTACTCTGCACCTACACTACTCGATACGCTAACGCCCAGGACGCTCACGAGAACAACAATGAGGAGAACTTCGACGATGTCCTTGACTGGTGGGAGGCCAAATCGGCTCGGAGGCAACCAAACATGGCTTGGTGGAGGTGGCAGAGAGCTAGATCCAATTCAACCATGGCTAGATTCATATTTGGTAGGGAGGCAGCAGTGGGGATGAGGCGCGGTGGCGAGCGGATGGGGAGAGGAGGTCACCGACGAATGGGGAGGGGAGACAGTGATAGGCGGATAGGGAGAAGATGTTGGTGATATGCCATAGAGGCAATCATAGAGATGATTGTATCATGTCTATGTTTATGATTTCTTGAATAAATGTTATTGTGTTCCTTGAATGAATCGTTAGTTCTGAAGATCAACGAGTATGTGACTTATTGGTGAAACTCTTCGACTCATATGATGTCGTTCTAAAAGTATCCCTGGTCGAATATCACTGATAGGAACATCAATGATCCTACGACCAATACATGTATTGATTGATGATCATGTTTCACCGGTCATGGATATAGGGATATCGAATCAATAATGTAAACACATGTTAGAGAACACGGGGTTGGATTGACCCACCTTGAGACACTATAGAGATTGTTATGATTCTATGTGTCATTAGTTGGTCTCAAGCAATGATGATGTATAATCCTTAGACACGAGATCGGCATGGTTCCCTACATGTGTAATAGCACTCTTAGGGGTTGCCAACGCGCTCAGAATCGGGTAGTTATAAAGGTAGCTTTGGGTATGCTATGAAACATGCGGAGGGATGTGACTGGTCGGATATAGAATTTGCCCTCCTAACATAACGGAGAGATGTCTCGCCCTCAAGTAGTCGATAAAGAAAGTTCATGGTGTGCCACTAGTGGTCGAAGAGTTCGACCACGTAAGGTTATCCGACAACTCGATCGAGAAAGTATTGAATACCCATGGATGACACATTATCTCACCGGAGTTCAAACCGGATATCGTGAGGCAAAGGGAGAATACTAGAGTAAGTCGCTTAGTTCGATCAGATCCAGACAAGTCGTATGGTGATACGAGCAAGTCGTAGACTGATCGAACGAAATCACAGAGTGGTCGAAACCTATTCGTAAGGAGTTACGAACTGGTCGTGACCATGTGTGACCTGGTCGTATAAAGATAGGACCTGGTCGTAAGTGACGAGGACCTAGTCGTAGATCATATTGCATTAAGGTTCGTCTGATATAATTTGTGTGTATTCGGGAATCGCTATGTCCTGCTAGGGACCGCTACGACTCGTGGTCGAAGGGTTTCCGAGTCACAACCGACATACATAAACCTAACGGGTCACACACTTAGATGGAACAAACCAAGATTTAATACGATTCAGAAACGTGTTCGGATAGAATCCGACACGGGGGCACTATATAAGGAGACGAGAAGAGACACGTGAGTGGTTTTCCACCGAAACCCTAGCCACCATCTTCTTGAGAGAGCCTTCCCGTGCGACTTGGTGCTAGCACACCGGCGTACGGGTGTTCCTTCTCTGGATGTGTGGATACCGTAGAGGCGCTACTGCGGTCGCTGTTGCGTTGAGGACGATCCGCGATCTTCACAAGGAACTGCGGAGGTTGCTGAAGGAGACGATCGACTACGAGGACGTTGGGCGATCATCTACGACCACCACATCGGCGTTCGCCGCGTCGGACTAGGTCGCTTCGACTTACTTCACGCGCTGCGTCGTGGTAATGATCTATGATCATCTATCTTGCTTGGCTTCTTGGTTTACATGGTAGAAATTTTAAATTGTTGCTAGCGTAGCCTACCCGTATCCCTACAGAAGAGGCGACCATCAAATGGGGAGGGGACCCAACGGTGGGCGAATAGGGAGAGGAGGCGACCGATGAATGGGGAGGGGATACGGCGACGAGCAGATTTGGTTGGGAGGCGGTGGTGGGAAGATGAGGTAGGGAGGAGGCGGTCGTCGGATTTGGGTGGGAGGCGGTGGTATCACAGACAGTTCTATTTAAAAACCGTCTGTGATGATTGAGATTATCACAGATGGCTCTTTTTAAGAATGCGTCAGAAGTATCATAAATGGTTCCATTTAAAACCATATATAATAGTTCCATATCACAGACAGTCCCAAAAGAACCATCTGTGATGAGGCATCTTGTATAGCCTGTTTTGTAGTAGTGCCGAAAGTATAGCCTGTTTTCGGTGCTTGGTTTAGTGGTAAATTTTGCCTTGTTGGGTGTTTGGCTTTTTGTTCAATTGTCGTCTCTCAAAAGCGATTGAGTGAAAAACCGATCCTCTATGTTGGGACTCGACTAGGGTGAGAAAGCGATAAGGCTCATCCCAGCATCTCTCCACTCCCCATCCCCTCTAGGCCTCTATTCGGCTTCACCCTATCCCCTCGAGCTTAGAGGCGAGCGAGTGACCGAGAGAGAGGTGAAACTATGAGAGGTATCACGAAACCCTAGCTCATCCCCATCCCCTCTACTACTAACCCTAGTCAGCGGAGAGGCAACCCGACATGGCGAGCCGACGATGGGTGAGGCCAACGACGAGGGTGTGAAGTGGCAGCGAGGGGGTGAGGCGAGCGACACCCCGGCGAGCGGTGGTGACGGGCTAAAGTGGCACCGGAATCCATGAAAAGCATCATGTATGTCCACTCCGTCTAGATCTGGAGGAAGGGACACTGGCCGGTGTTGCTCCTAGAGCCCAACGGTGGGCGATGGCTGCGGCATGCTAGATCTAGGTTTTGATGAGGTTATTTTTATTCTTTTCTATCCATTTTTCTGATTTAGAATTTAGATTATGGTTTTGTTGCTAGTTGTGTTTGCGATTCTTGATGGTCTCTTTAGAAACCAAGAGAAATATTAGGTTGTTTGGAATTGAGGCTCCTTAGTGTTCTAGTGTGTTTTTGTGTTGTTTGCATCTGAATTTGAGTGTTTGTGAGCTATAATTCGGTATACCGAAATACCAAATTTACCGAACTAAATTAATTCGGTTAGTTATGTTCAATTTTTTTTAGTTGGGTTAATTCGGTGACCATCTTTCAAAACCCAAATTTTTTTTACTGAATAAACCGAATGCCCTTATCTGTCTTCCCTACCATCCCCATCTATCTCCCGTCGCTTAATCTTGGCTATCAATCCTCTTGTCCACACGACAGCCACCAAATTTACGGCAGACTAAACTTTGACCGGTCGTAACACTGACGTATATAGGCTAATGCAGACTACTCCGTGTTAGGTTTTGTGCGCCTATTAATACTGGCTACTCAGCTCTTCCGCACGCCCATGGTAAAATGCGATCCGGTTTACTATTTGCTTCCGCACGCGGTAACCCACGTTCGTAGTTCGAACCGACCACGACGGGCCACGTCAGCGTGTCCCTTATCCCAACCACGCGGTGACCACACCGCAACAAACCGCCGGAGCCGGAACCTTCTTCCTCTTCGCCTACCCATCTCCTCACTCTCCCGCACCCGCGCGCTCGCCTCGCCTCGCCGCAACCCTCGCCATGATGTCCTCCGCGCCGCCACCATACCCGGCCGACGGCGACGGCGACATGGAGACGCTCCCCCTCGCCGTCGCCTCCGAGTACGCCTCCGCAGCCTCCACCTTCGACCCCCTCCTCTCCGCCGCCTCGCCCCCCTCCCCTCCCACCCCCGCCGCCTTCCCACTCTCCCCCGCCTCCTCCTCCTCCTTCGTTGACCCCCCCTCCTACGCCGACGTCGCCGCCTCCTCCCCGCCCTCCGCCTCCCCGTCCGCCTCCCCGAGATCCGCGCGCGCCGCGGCCTCCGATTACGCCCACATCGCCGTCTCCGACCCGGAGACCGAGGCAGAGCCCGCCGCTACCTCCCTCGTCCCCGGATCCGCCCCCACCTACGTCTCCTACCTCGTCGCCAGCGCACGCCGCGGCGACCACCGCCGCCACGCCGTCCGCCGCCGATTCCGCGACTTCGTCACCCTCGCCGACCGCCTCGCCGAGGCCTTCCGCGGCCACTTCGTGCCCCCGCGCCCCGACAAGAACACCGTCGAGAGCCAGGTCATGCAGCGCGATGAGTTCGTGGCCCAGCGCCGCGCCGCGCTCGAGAGGTACCTGTGGCGGCTCGCCGAGCACCCCGCAATCGGGCCCAGCGACGAGCTGCGCGTGTTCCTGCAGGCCGAGGGCAAGATGCCGCTGCCGAGCAGCACTGACGTGGCCTCGCGGATGCTCGACGGCGCCGCGCGGCTGCCACGGCAGCTGCTCGGGGAGGAGGCCGTGGCCGCGCCGCAGGACGTGGTGCAGCCGGCCAAGGGCGGGAGGGACCTGCTGCGGATATTCAAGGAGTTGAAGCAGTCGGTGGTGACGGACTGGGCCGGCGTGAAACCGCCGCTGGTGGAGGAGGACAAGGACTTCCTGGAGAAGAAGCAGAAGCTGCAGGATTGGGAGCAGCAGCTCAGTAGCGCATCGCAGCAGGTAATCTCTCAAATGCCACTGGAGCTACGAGTTAGCTGGATCTGATGTGTCTGATAATTATGACAGTAAGGCGTGGATCTTACTAGTTTTTTTCACCTATAAGGTAAGCCAATGTTATTTTAGCCAGGGATGATAAATTTTCACCCTTCTCTTTTCGTGAAAACTTCCGACAGATAGATTTTTTACCCTTCCCCCTCCTGAAAACTAACAGTAAGCCAATATTATGTCCGTTAGTCCTAAAGATGCAATCGGGGTAACCTAGAGGATTCATGTTGTAGGAGTATGTTCAGTGCCTTCTCATGTTCGTATTATACTCCATTCTATGCTTCTAATTTGTGTTTCACATTACAATCTCCTCACCCAACGCCTATTTGATTGCAATATTGTGCCTGGAATTATTGTTTCTCTCGTGCCAAGAGCCCAAACCATCTTAAATAGTGTTAGGGCATATACAATGTTACAGATAGTGCTTGTCTATAGTAACTCTCTATGTCACCTGTAAACAGCATTAAAGACAGTTCATACAATGGTTGTGGTGATATAGTCGGCTACAGGATTGTAGACAACACACAATCTTTGAATGTTTTTCTTGTTTCTGGTGCTACAGTCGACTACAGGATTGTAGACAACATCTTTTTCTCTCTCTTCATTCTCTTTCATCCACGTCAGCAAAAATCCTATGTGGTAGAGGTTATAGACAGCTGATATAAGCCCATTGTATATACTCTTATGCTTGGCTATTTTACCATTGGAAAAAAAATTCTACGGGACGGGCCCTAACTTCCGCCTCTCAAGGCCCCTCTCAGATTTATGCCACCTGGAAATAACCAATCTCAAAGCAGCTTCTTCCCCAACTTTCCAATCCCCGTTGCCTAAGACTCCATTGTTGTTGCTATAACCTTTTCCTCATCTCTCTCTTCCACTCCTACTCTCTCTCTACGGTTGCCAGTGGGGAGCTTCCGTGCCGACTGCTTGAGCTTGGCCAGTGCCTTGAGCTCCATGTAGTGGACAAGCGTGGCAGCCTCGGGTGGGGAGGCGATGGCGAAGGCAGGACGGCTGCGTCGGAGTAGCTGGTGAGGAAACTGGAACTGCTTGCTTGCCCTTGACGATTTGAATCAAAACCTCTGAACCATGTCTCACTACAGCAAGTCAGCAGCAGCAGCAGTACATCAAGATAAGTACTAGTACCATCATCACCATCTTGGAGACTTGCACGACAAAAAGGATTGGAAGCTGATGCAATTTTTGTTCAAGCATAGACGGAAACATGCAGCCCTCAGTTTGTGTGCCGGTGGAATTGCAGATTGAGCTAGCCGACATCGTCGTGAAAGAAGCTTGTGGTGCGGCACAGCAGGCTAGAAGCTTTGAGTAGGCGCTAATGGGCCGACGTAGCGGGCCAGCAGCGTCGCCAAGCAGATGGAGGCGCAGTGCGGCGGACAACAACGGTGGGGAGCAATGGAACGAGTGAGGTTGTGTGGAGAATGTGTGTGTGTGTGGGGGGGGGGGGGGTAAGGTTGCTTTCAGATTGGTGATGCTACATGGCAAAAATCTGAGTAGAGGCCTTAGAAGGTAGGGTTCAAGGCCCTCCATAGAATTTCTTCCCTTTACCACTCATCTTAACTCTTACTAGCATGTCAAGAACTAGTATGCCTTGTACTACTAATATGAAATGGAGGGAGTAGCATTTAATATAGTGTGAGGTCATGTAGTGGTGAGGTTCCATTCAGATTAGCACTTAATTATGGGAGCTGGGGTGACAAGGAAGATATGGAAAGGTCAGAAAAGTAATATCTTGGATGGAAAATGGGCCAAAACGGAACAGGAAAACTACTAGCACACGTTGAAACCACCCGTGGTTGAAATGAACGCTTTGACAATTCATTTTGGTGAAAAGAAAGGTGATGCTGCCTCCAATCATCAAAAATTGTTGTTTTGGAGGCTTTAGTACAAAAAAAAGTGACGTCCTGCAAGTTTTCGTCTCAATTGGCCACTTATGGTCCAAATAATCATAATTGCACGCCCATCTTAATGACAAATTGTCAACTCCCTTTAAATGATTGCTATTCTCAAAGCTTGTTGGAATAATATGCTTTTATGAGTAGGGCTACTTTGTTGTTCTGCCCCGCCAAACTCATGAGCTAAGTAAAACATATGGCGCCAAAAAGTTAATATCAAAGCCTCAAAGGTCACTAATTAAATGTTTGGCGCCCAGATTTGTAGCCATTAGTACCATTAGATGAGATCATGTGTTCCCCTAGGCGCTAGGTGGGCGGTAGACCCTGCCTAGTGCCTAGGCGGCCATCTTGCATTAGTGCAGAACATGCCTGTTCCCCCTTGTACTAGTGAAGAAGTGGAGAAGAACATGGCAGAGAGGGAGAAGAACATGGCTTGGATCCAAAACACAGCTACAGAGAGGAAGGAAATGGAGAAGAAGAGGAGAGGGAGGCTAACCAGGAGGTGAAGTAGCCTCGCCATTCCCTTGCCACGTGGTCTGCGCACCGCCACTACTCCTTGGCACGATGGGGACTCCTCATCGCCAGCCCCTAGCTCGTGATCGCCATTGCCAGTGAGGTCCTGCTTAGTGGGGACTGTGGCTCGCTTGCGGCGGTGCAATGGGGACTGGGGAGGATGACCTGTCGACCTGACATCCTTCTGTTATATGTGAGTCAAGAGTATATGTGCTGGATGTCCGGCCAATACCTTCTGTTATATGTGAGAGTATATGGTTAAGGGGTCATGATTTATTTTCTTTTGGTAACTTTGTGTACCTATTTTGCTCTCTGGCATGATATATCACTTCAAATGCTACTGTCTTTGCAACATTAATTTTAAGACTAGGCTGCACATATATTATTTACACCATGAGCCATATACACCTCCAAGGTATGTTGCACACCAGTTGTAACGGTGAACTAGATTTATAGGACAACATAACGATTTTGAAGGCTATGATGTTGCTGCTAGTACAATGGTGAATTTTAGTCATCTCTAAAAATTGAAGAGTGCCAGGAACTCTGTAGTAGTGAAATCCTGGTTTTACGTTCAGTTCACTGCAGTCAATCTACACTAAGATGCTTTTAATCTGACGTATACAATTTTTCATCTTTCTATTTATAAAGGCTATTTGCGGTGTTATTAATCCCTAATATCTAGTGTCCCTTCTGTTGATTTCTGATATCTATGCTTAATTAAGTGTTTGGTTTGATCCTATTTGAATGGAATAGTTTAAAAGGGTTGGGGGCATTTTCCCTGTTTGACACAAAATTGGCACCAATGTTTAGACATTGGAGGGGAACGATCATGTCTGTTGGGTACAGAATCACACTAACGGAGTTATCAGATTGTTGTGTGCCTGATAGCATGAAGCAAATAAGTTATGGGAGATTGAACTGTTTTTGGTGTGGGCCTAGGGGGACCACAGCCAGTCGTGTGCGAACGGCCACGCGGCAAGGAATGGCAGCAGCAGTACATGCAGCAAGGCAACAACAGCTGCGCCAAATTAGCAGCTAGCTGCACCGAATCAAGGATAATCACCTTTCGGTTATTTAGGATTTGATTAGTTTGTTTCCTTTATCAATTAGCCGCCTTCCTTATCCTTAGTCTATCATTGTTAGGAAACTCTCTATTTAAAGGGAGAGATGATCATGTTGAAGAACTAAGCAAGAAGAAATGCAACATCATTCCCAGTCTTAAGTCTCTCTCTCCACAAGCATGTCGACGCTGCCCAGCTGTCCTCGGTGGTGTTTACCCGTTATGATCTAAGGACCATAACATGAACATACCAAAAATTGAAATCATGTTGAAAAGTGCAAGAGCAGTGCAAAAATTGAAATCATGGAAGCTATTGATTGGCAAGCATTGGTATTTGGTAGTAATGTAGTATACTTCTGGATGCTATGAAGCTTGTGGGTTGTGTTTGAATGTAGTTTGACATTGGTGTCTGTCTCTCTTTTCCATAGGCTGAAGCACTTGTCAAGGCTCAGCAAGATATGGGTGAAACAATGGGAGCACTTGGATTAGCATTCATCAAGCTTACAAAGTTTGAGACTGAGGAGGCAATGTACGAGTCTCAAAGGATAAGAGCTGCTGACAGCAAACGTATAGCTACGGCAGCTGTCAAAGCTAGCAGAGCATGTCGAGATTTGAATACACAAACTGTTAAATATCTGGTAGTACTTCAAATCTTTCTGTTATTTTTTAATAATCTCACCTGGTTATGAAGTAATCATATTCCATGGCCCATTCCTTTTTGCAGGATATTCTGCATGAACATTTGGGGATAATGCTGTCTGTCCATACTGCATTTTCTGATCGGGCAAGTGCATTATTGACTGTACAAACTCTCATGTCAGACCTGGCATCACTACAATCCAGGATCGAGAAACTGGAAGCTGCATCATCAAAGATATTTGGTGGTGATAGAGCTAGGCTTCGCAAAGTTGAAGAATTGAGGGAAACAATAAGGGCTACTGAAGATGCTAAGTGCTGTGCGTTAAGGGAATATGATAGAATCAAGGTAACCAACATGTGTTCTGTTGAAAGAAAGACTGATTAGATTTTTTGATAACTAGCAATGAGCCAATGACAAGACCAATAGCTCAACAAGCATCTCTGCTATTATTTATTTGGTTTACTTCACAAGTACTCCTTTAGGCTCATAAAACTGTGGTGATCATTATTTTCATTGCTTTTATACGGAAATCAGTTTATAGCAATGGTTAACTCTGCTTTGAAATACCTTTGTACATTCAATTACTTTCTTGTTAAGTTTCTAGTTAAGTTGGTTCACCGTATCCAATATTGCTTTAGTTGATACTTTACATTGATACAAAACTACTTTTCTGTCATCTCTGCCATAGAAATCATTTTTCCTACGTGGTTTTTTATGTTCCTTTTTTTTTTCACAAATTGTTTACTACATGTAACTCGGAACTGGCATGTGAAATTTTAATGAGCAAATTTGGATTAATTGCACATTTTGCTCCTATCCGGTTGTGTATGTGAAATTCAAAGAAGAATCAGTGCAGGAAATACTGACAACTTCATGGCAGTAGAGTTGTTCTGCACTAGCCTTTTATTCATACTCTGAGCACACTTATCATTTGTGAGCAAATCTTAAGTTACTTTTATTGATTTGCTTGCATGGATCATATCTATTGTGGTGAAACCATGATTCTAGGCGCCTAGGTAGCCAATATTAGATAGTTGCAGCAGTAGTACTGCTTCACTCTAAATTGTTTCGATCAGCTTGTTGTAAGCAGCGTGCTTTTCTTTATGTTTGCACCGTCTCTTCTAGAGTTATAGATGAAAACTCACTGTAGTGAGGCCAGGCAACTGAAGTCTATATCTTATTTTCGTGGCGAATATCTCACATAAGCAGGAAAACAACAGAACTGAGCTCAACAGACTAGACAGAGAAAGGAAGGAAGATTTCCTGGAGATGCTAAAAGGATATGTTACAAGCCAGGTATTATTTCAACTTTCCGTCATTTCTTATATATTTTTTTGTGCTAATGATCCTAGATTACCCTTGCAGAAGTCTTAATTATATGGCATACATCTGTACCTTCCACAGTGATTAAATAGTTGATTATCAATTAAAATGGTAGAATTATTACTTGGTAGTATAGTTATTAATAGTGTGCAGAATAGATGCATACTTTGATCTTGCTGCGCAGAAATTAAAGCTTTGGTTTCTCTCGAGCTTATCAAGTAAACACATTGTGCAGAATAGATGCATACCTTGATCTTGCTGTGCAGAAATTAGAACTTGGGTTTTTTCTAGAGCTTATCGAGTAAACACATTTTAACAGTCAATAGCTTTTTTTATCTCGTTTGTGTTGTTAAATTGGTTTCCTTTCATTTGCCCAAAATCCACCAAGCTGTTTTGCGATGTTGCTCTTCACTCTACAGCCTATTTACTCCACTAAAGACATGCTAACAGTAATTAACTTTTGTATATCCTTGACTGCATTTTAGTTAAACTCAGTTTACTTACATTTGCTGAACCCACCAAACTGTTTTTTTGTATTCGTTGCCGACTCTACTGGTTTATCGTTTTACAAAGCATATCCTTTTTCCCCCATCTTCAAGATCATCTACAAAGGAACCTATCTTGTATGTACACAGGCTGCATACGCGGAGAAAATTGTAGACGGTTGGGAGACGGTGGCAGAGGAGACGAGTGGATATGCCCGAGCAGCTGATAACATGACCTTTTAGTTTCCCCCCGTTTGGATACATGGTATGTACAATGTAATCTAGGATGAATTGGAAAATAGAAGAAAGACGAACCTAATTCAATTTGTTTTTCATTTATTTAAAGTGCAGTGTCTTAGATACACCTTCTCACTTTCTGGTTGATTTTGCTTTACTCCTCTCCGGATGTCCTCATTTTGTGGTTAGGAAAATCATTGCTGGCATAAACCTTGGACAAGTTTATTCCGATCCGCGTGGTTTGTTTTGGAGTGGGAAGCGGTTTGTGTTTCGCGACAGTACATGCACTTTGTGCGAAGACAATGAATGTGAATCCAAGCGGGAACTACCTGTATTCTGTGTTGATCCACTCACACGATTAGTTCCATCAAGTTTTTAAAATCTTAATTCTAGTTATACGATCTTATGTTTCTATGACTCGTATTTACTAGATTGATCGGATCTATAGTAAAATCTTAATTTAGTAGAATTTTAATAATATTACAATTTCACTAAAAAAATATAGAATTATGATAAAAATTTTCATACTATTATACCGATTCGAGTGATTTATTATAAATAATTATTTGTATATCTCTTTCAATGCAAATTTGTAATTTTTATTTCTTTGTAATGCAAATTTGTAATTTTTATTTCTTCGTGTCCATTATAATTTGCATAAATAATATTTTCTTTATATTATATTTTGGTAAACAAAAGTTTAAAAGGTTTTATATTACATTTTGGTAAACAAAAACAAAAAGTTCAGAAGGTATACTTTTAAAAATATGAAAGTGTTTAAATTTATTTCTTTAGTAGAATCAGGTAAGGTCTTGTATTCTACGCCTATCGTACCATTTGCGATTAACAGCCTCCAGAGGAACAACACACATTTCACGGGCAAAGCGCACTTACATATTCAGATCAATGGAGTAGGTCGGCAGCGACCAACTACAGGAGGAAAAATAATCGCTTAGGAAGGTTAAAAACACTGCTTGAGCACCAGCAAGTCTTCATGCCCAGGCAGATGCATTCTTTTCCACTATCAAGATAGTATTTACATCATTTTTTTATTAGTTCTCTCCAAAGGAGAACGATGTACACACACTGGGGTTCTTAAATTAAGAAACATCGGAGTTTCAAGGAGTTCCAATGACACAGAACTAAACAAAGGGAAAAACCTAGCTTAGCTAGAGGACTAATCCAGTTCTGCCAAGGAATCCAATACGGTTCGCTGCTTCTACAATCACCTCATTCTCATTGCAACGCCACTGAAGTGAAAGACGAGCTAGCCGACCAAACACTAGAAATTTAGTTTGGCCGCTGAAAGAGATCAGAATCCCTCAAGAACTCAGCGTCTTGGAAGCCGGAGTTGTACATGGATGGATCCTGCGACATCCACGTCGGGGCTGCCTCGGTTGACTGGAGCATGCTCTCCAGCATGCCTGGATCCAACTCGGCAAAGTAGAAAGGCTCCTGTTGGCCAAACTCAAGGTCCGTGCCAGTGTTAGCCCCATCTTCATTGGCTTCAGCATCATTGAACAGCAAGCCCTCGTTCATGGGATCAGCTTCCATCATTCTCAGCATGTCATCAATATCAAAACCGTCATCTTCCCCATCCGGTAGATTAGCAATAGGCTCCAATGGCTCAAAGACTTCAGCGTCAGATGTGCCCCTGCCATTGCTTGTCCCAGCATCAGGAGCAGGCTGCTGGCTGTCATGGTTCTGATCGTAGGTGATAGATTCTGCCTTAACCTCATTTGAACCAGCTTCCAGCAGTTCTGGTTGCGTTCTTGGTGGACTTGAAATCTCGGAAACTGCTGGCTTATGTGAAGTAGAGGCGATGTCAGAGTGATTAGATGTAGTAGTAGACTCGCATGTGGAACCACCAGGTACAACACCTTGAGCAGCTGCTGGTGCAACCACAGCAGAAGTCGCTACATCCTGTCTGGGGAAGTTGGTGCGAGCCATTGGACCATACATTGCTCTGGCTGCCTCGTCATAAGCACGGGCTGCATCTTCAGCAGTGGGGAAGGTTCCCAACCAGAGTCTGCTGACCAGGTTCGGCTCCCGAATTTCAGCCACCCACTTCCCCCAAGTCCGCTGCCTCACACCACGGAATCCACATTGGGTATTCTCAGGTCCTCCTTTTCCCTTCATGCATCCCTTCTTCGAACCCTTTGCAGGTGCCTTCCTTGGCCTATTCGCACCCACTGGATCATGCTCCAGCTGTTGGTTGAGTTCAGTCCACCGCCTGATCGTCTCCGCGACAGAAGTAGGCCCATCACGCAATCTCCGAGGTCGTTTTTTCCTGCTGAACAAGGAACAAAAGTTAGTGATTCATTCAATCAGATTCAGGCAGAAGATTCACAACACCAAGCAAAAAATAAGCAACACAATCAAAAGTTCCTACAAATGGACCATCTCCACAGAAACAGGTACTATTTCACTCAATAACCAAACTGCTATTAATTGTTGTCCTACTAACATATACAATTTCGACCGAACAGACCATCTCCACGAAACTGATACCATGTTATTTATCAACAACTGCCATTTATCGCAACTGCCATTTATCATCCCTTCGACCAACAGATGTTATTAACTAACAGGAAACCAACTAAAGAGTTATCGGAAACTAACAAACAAAAAGACCAAGTTTTTATATTAACGACTAACTGGAAACCAACAAACGAAAAGACCAGGCAAAACTGGTCAAGTGCTGCTCCAGTGCGGCACTCTTGAACAACACGAAAAGCCGGTTAGTCTGCTAGTCATAGCTCACATGCTCTAATACATAGAGCAGCCAGACAGAAACGGTTAAACACACCACAGATTAGAGACCACTGGCGGCGCATCTCCCTTGGGGGTTTGCTGGGCCAAGAGTGCGTACTCATTACAGGGAAGAGCACGGCCTCCTGCTGAAACACAAACAGTTATTTTGTGCTGGCGAACACAGTCATTTTGTGCTGGCTTTTCCAGTGCCAAACACGTGGGACTCAAATCTCATAAGTCAATACTTCCTGTTTACAAGAGGTGTTCAAAGCAGTCATACCTATCGGTTCGATGGAATCAAGTGTCCCAGTACTGGCCTCAGCTCCACATGTTCTAGTTACCGAAAAGACAAGACAAATAGACACAACATCGTATCAGAGACTGCATAAACCAAGAAAAGCTGACAACAATACGACAATTTGACAACAGAATGCAGCAACGAAGTAGAACCGACAACAATACAGAAAGTTATACGAATTACATAGTACACGTTTCTGTGGAGATGGTACTGACTGAACCAAGTAAATAACGTTGATACTAGCCGCGAGCGTACACACTACTCCTAAGCCCAAAAATCCAAAATTTATACCTATGTTCATACCCAAAATACAATTCAACCTAGATAATAATCCCAACAGACCTATATCAGATACCAATCAAAAGTATGCAATTACCCCCAAGTTCGAGCGATTGATTCGATTCCACACAAAACGGACCACCAAACGTCACGGAGACATTCAATTAAAGGAAATTCAAGATCAGAAATTCCCCAATCATTTGCCTTTCACCAATTACGAACCGAAAAGACCCCAAATTCCAAAATCACAGCTTCCCCAATCGCCCACCTTTCCGCAATTCCAAACCCTAAGCCACCCCAAATTCGCCGCATCTACAATACTAACCAACATCTTCCACAATCCCTATGACGCTCGCTCATCGTAGCATCCAAACATGCCCACCAATTGCACGCAACACCACACAAGCACCCAACCACCACCAATTTAACCTCCCAAACCCCCACAGTCCCCGACTCCCAACAACCAAACCGATCGATCCGCCAACAAATTAAACAATCCCCAACCCCAAACCCTAGATCTTACCGAATTCCAACAGCCCCCCACCACACACACACAAAGGCACAACCACCCACCCACCCACACACACACACACACACAAAGGCACAACAAGGAAACCCTAAGAAAGGATTCTGGAGAAAAAGATCTCACCTTCCGGGCTGCAGCCCCGGGATCTCGACCGGCACCGCCGCCGCCTTCTGATCCACCGTCATGGCCGATCGGAAGACCTCCACTATGCCTCTAGGTATCACTATCTCGTTCTTCGCGAGGTCGCTTCGCGTGAGTCGGGAGAGAGGAAAAGAAGAGAGAGAGAGAGAGAGAGAGAAACCCCGTTGAATGGTGGTGCGGCGCGTATATATAGGCTCGTTCTGGATATTTCGCGCTCCCACCTCACGGAAATATCTAGGTCGCTGGTCCACGGGTTTAGACGCGTGGGGCCCGGCTGTAAGTGACGTAGTTCGTGTGGGCACGGGTGCAGGGAGGAGAAGTGACGGGCGCGTGACGCGTAAGCCGTGCCGTGGTGCGACTTGCGAGGAGGCTTCGGGAGACTTAGCGCCTAAGCAAACTCGGCCTGTCCTTTTTGCCGTTTCAGAATTTTATTAATTAAATTAGCAACTAATATGTTTATTCTATATATTAAACCTGCGCCTCTGGATAGCCGCCACGTGTGGGTGGAGGTGCGGTTTGCGCGCTGAACTGTGGGACGGAGGTCATACGTGGCGGGCCGGGATGACATGCTGGATTCTAAGATTCGCTTATGATCGGTCGTGACAGTTTTTTTTAGACCAAGGCCGCTCGTAATGTGCAGTATCTTAGATCAGTTTTTTAGTATATGAGGAGTGTTAGGATACTATCTTTTCAATACATGATTTATTATGGTGTAGTATCTTAGGTCCTTTTAATTAATTAGATGTAGAATTTCAAAGAGATGGTGTATACAAGATGGAAAGACGTTAATTTTATTCTCTATGACTTCGAGCCAGAGCAGTCTTTTATTTAGATACTGCAATAATCTCTCACCTCATTTAATCTACTATCATCTCAGCACTTTATCTATATAACACTCTTAAAATATTGATTAGGGTGAAGCATTGGGAGCAGCGTAAAACTGCTATGATTGGGGACCCCCGCACGCGCTACGTCAGATTGGCCCGTGTGGAGATCATGTGGGTATGATCCTAATCTTAGTGTGTTGAACAATTGACAATAGCGTCGAGGTGTTGGGAGAAACCCTCGTTTTCGGTGAAATTCCTGTGTTGTCAGTCGAGGCGCTCGACCGCCATGGTGGCGCCGACCGACCGTGCTTTGGTTGTTTGCTTGTTAGTGGTGGCGGTCCGATCGGCCAGCGGCGCGGCCGACGCCAGCGGTGTGGCGGTCGACCGCCATTCAAGTGGCTTTGGATTTTGAGGTGGGCCAAAAATAGAGGTGTAGGCAGAGAGGAGGTTCTCTGCTCTTGGTCCCATAATTTTGGAGCCTTCAGCAAAAGTTCTATTCGTTTGAAATTTCCAGAGAGGTTGCGGATTTCTGAGCTGAAATTTGGCTAAGTCATGGACCGACGGTCAGACCGGCCTTTGGCTGGCGGTCTGACCGGTAAGGGGAGCAGTCAGACCGGTCTTGGTGGCGGTCTGACCGGTTTTGGCTTGGTTCATCGTCCCGTGTGGCGGCGATGTGTGTTTATTAGGTCAAGTTCATGTTTATCAGTGCATATGTGTTGCATGATGCATGTTTTGGCTAACGTGGGTCAAGTTGTGAAGAACTTGTTCCCGGATTCGTGTTTGCTTGTCTATTGCTGTGCAGGTGGCTTGCAGGTCTATGACGGTCAACGGCGAGGAGGATCGGGACTAAGCTTGGAGAGCTGAGGTCCAGAACGATCAAGGATGCCAGGTGAGGTCAGAGGACTCAAGCGGGGCGCAGAATGGACATGGATGACCGAACGGGCAATTCGGTGCGACTGGTTGGATCAAGCGGCGCGGGAGTCGTTGCAAGTGCTCAGTGGTGCCGGTGGGATCCAGACGGGAGAGACTTGACGACAAGGAGCCGTTGATCAACCTACACGTGGCGAAGCAGGCGATTGCTTCACCAGGATTGGACTTGGTCTTTTGGAGAAAGATCAAGACAGGGTATTTTGGTAATTTCACCAAATACCGCCTTGGTGACTTTTGGCTAAACCGCGGCGCGGGTCGGCGCATGGTGAAGCGGTTTAGGTCAATCGATGATGAAGACAGCGCTTTAAAATGCGTGCGTGTGTTAACCCATTGTGTGTTAGGGTTTAATGGGTGCCCTAATGGAATATTCCCTAGGATCTAGCCTCCACTATATAAGGGCTAAGTGCTGGTTGCACTTCAAGCCTCTTAGCCATTTGAGTGCCCTATTGTGTTTTAGGGTTTTGGGGAGAAGAGAGGAGAGCTAGGGTTTCTAGGGATGGATTGAGTGTGTACTCTTGGATAGAGATTTGTCCTCCATGTGGGAGTGACTGTAAACATCAATCATCCATCTATCTAATCAATCCAAGGAAAGATTTCACAAATCGTATCTCTTTGTGTTCTTCCTATCTATTTGTGATTTTGGGGCTTTCTTTGATCCGAGAGTTTTTACTTGGTTTTTCTTCTTGATCTTGCTTGCTGGGATATGTGGGAACCCATCTAAGGTCATCTTGATCATCATCCACCCACGAGCAAGTTGTTGAATCAAGTTTTCATTTTTGCCCGATTTTTGGTGAAAGAAAGGGTGATTTTCGGGGGTTTTGCTCTTGAGAGCTTTTAGCTTGGTTTCTTCTCTTGATCTAGCTTGATGTGACATGTAAGAACACATCTAGGATCATCTTGATCATCAATCACCAACGAGCAAGTCTCTAGATCAAGTTTTCGTTTTTGCTCGGTTTTGAATCCTCCTTCGGTAAAATGGAAAAATATCAAAACTTTGATGTGGATCTACTCAATCGCTGCTTGGAATAGGTTCATAATATCTTTAGGAAGGTGTGTTCCAAATTTGGTCAAGTTTGGCTGTGTAGATCAAAAGTTAGGCCGATTTTAGTTTTGGTTTTGGGCTGATTTTCCTGTTCATCGTGCTAGAGGTCAGATCGCCCATCTGAGAGGTCAGACCGCTAGGCAAATCGGTCAGACCGCCCGTGTGATAGGTCTGACCGCTAGGCAAAATACTCGACCCGATTTCTGAGAGGTCAGACCGCCCGAGACTCTGTGATTTGAGTTTTTGTTGATTTTGCTTCGGGGTTTTGATTGGATTCAATACAAGTCTTCCACTGTGCTTGTTGATTGATCTTCATAGCTTTCATAGCTATTGGAGTAAACATCGTGTTGAATCCGATCGTTTGTGAAAAAGTTGAGCGTACTCCTATTCACCCCCCCTCTAGTCGCCTTTCCGGTCCAACAAGTGGTATCAGAGCCAAGTTTGCTCTTTTGTGATCTTAACCGATCTTTGAGCATGGCGACTAGTGTGCCGACTTGTGAGCGTTTCCTTGCATCTTGGCATGATTCTTTTATCGTTGATGTGAGTCATGACAAGACGTTTGAAGATGCAATAATGGTGTTGTCGGTTCAGGAGGGATTCTCCTGCGATATTTGTGGCGGTCTCTTTAGTTTTGATTGTCCTAGTTTCAGAGATGAGATACGCATGGAGCCTAAGGAGAAAGAGCCCATTGGCATATGTGCCGTAGCGATTGAGGATGAACTTGATGGAGAGCTTTTCGAGGATGATCATGATGATTCTTCCGAGGACGATCCCCTACTCGAGTTAAGCAAGGTGAGCAAAGAAAAACTCATAAATGTCTTGTTGTCATATGATCTTAAACTGATTGCTCTTAGGAAGAAAGTGAAATTGCTAGAAAGCGAGAATAGTGATTTGTCTCATGAGCTCTCCGAATTGAAAACATCCATGCATGCTTATGATTCCTTACTTGAAGGCATGGATAACTTGAATAATTCTCTTGCATGCTTAAGATCTGAAAATGAATTATTAAAATCAAATGCTTCTATGCCATGTGATTCTTGTGTTGCCTTACATCATGAGCTTGATAATGCTAAGTTAGAAATAGGCAATTTTAGATCTATGGCTAGAAATGATTGTGATTCTTGTGTAGGCATGCTTGCTGAATTTGAGAAGTTAAAATTGACTAATTCCATCCACCTTGAGCAATTAGAGAATACTAGGGCTGAGATTATTGATATTAAAGCTAGCCCTTGCAGCATGTGCTTAGAGTATAAAAAATTGCTTAAGGATGGTTTAGTCTCTTGCAAGAATTGTGCATGTTTAGAAAGTGAAATTGATGTTTTGAATTGCATGCTTAATACAAATGCATCATTAATTTCTTGCACATCTTGCATTTCTTTGAAGAGCGAGATTGAGTCTTTGCGCGATGATATGAGCGCCAAGTCATGTGACTATTGTATTTGCCTTCAATCCGAGATTGATGTTTTTAAGATTTATCTTGCATCTTTTCATTCGGAGTTGGAGTCCTTTTGTGCTAAAAGTGAGTCACTTAATGTTGGTTTTTGTTCCATCGCTTTGAGTAGCTCTTCTTTGGGAGGTTCGACTCAATCGAACTCTTCTTGTGTTGTCCAACGAATTTTAAAAGATAAGGGTGTTTCTTCTTCAAATGATACTACATCTTCAAAAGAGAAGTATCACTGCACCTTTTGTAAGAAGAATGGACACACTTTTGAGTTTTGCTTTCGCCGTCTGAAATTTGAGCGTCGAGTGCGTCGTCGTATCTCTAGGAACACACATAGCCTTTCTCATGGCATGTGTGAGTCTAGTGTCAATACGAGGACTAATCATGATGCTAGTTCTTCCAGGACTTCTTGTTTGAGCCATAATGGTGCTTCGTCCTCTCGGACTGTGTCTCCTAGTAGACCTTTACACCATTGCTCATTTTGTGGGAAGAATGGACATCATGTGAATTTTTGTTTTTGGCGTGCAAAACATTTGCATCGAGCTCATGCTTCTAAGTCTCCTAGTGGGCACAGTCTTTCTCATGACATGCACACTAAAGAGCCTAGCACGAAGACTCGATTTGTTGATGGCTTCTTTGACACCTTTTCTAGTGGTGTTGGACAACATCGTGGACTTAGTTTTCATGATTATGGTTTTGTCCCACGAGCTGCCCCGAGGCAGGATTTCCGCTGTCCTTCAAGAGGTGGACCTCGTTTTATTCATCGAGGTACACACCCACGGCGAGGATGTGTGAGTTCCTTTGATGCTTTTGTTGGTTCTCATCATGGTGCTTTCAAGCAAGTTCGTCGTCGCTTTTCTAGAGATGGATCTCGTTTCCCTCATCGAGTTGTCCACTCGCGGTGTGCCTCCAAGGTTGATGTTGGATCTTCTTGCATGGACCATCATTCGCATCATGCTAACTCACATAATGGTTCGACTGCTTCTGGTGGTGGTGTGTCCAAGGTTTGGGTTCCCAAGCATTTGCTCTCTAACCCTTCGGGATCCAAGGTTTGGACACCTTGCCTTTCTCATGTGTAGGTACCGAGAACGCGGGTTGGAGAACATGGACTTAAGAGGTTCTGGTCTTTTTCTTCACCACATGATCGGGACACTTGATGATTCTCCACCCCAATAATGGCCTCCAAGAGACATGTGCTTTCATGATCGGCGTCTACACTTGTTTGGTGAGCTATCTTATATCTTCATGCTTTTACTTTCATGATTATTCCTTATTGGCATGTTGTGCTTGCTTTGTGCTCACCTGTACCATATTGGCATGTGTCACTTCTTTGATATCATTTATCATGCCTTTACCTTGCTTATGTATCCATGGGCTAGATTGTTATTCATTATGACCATGGGTGTATGAGCTTGATTTTGTCATCATGAGCTTGTGCTGTCTTGTACTCTTACTATCTTGCTCATGTTGATTCTTGCTTGTATATCCATGTATCATATTATTGTTCTTTATTTCCATGGGTATATGAGCTTTTGTTTTGTCATCATGAGCTTGTGTTGTCTTGTATCCTTATTACATTGCTCATGATTGATTCTTGCTTATGTATCCATGTTTTAGACTGTTATTCTTTATTTCCATGGGTGTATATGTTTTGTTTTGTCTTCATGAGCCTGTGTTGTTCTGTATATGATTTATCTTGCTCTTGTTGACTTTTGCCTTGTGTATCCACATGTTTACTTGATATCCATGTTAGCATACCTTTTCCATGACTTGGTCTATAACTTGCTTATGCTTACATGGTTATTGTGCCTTATTGTTAAATGTGGATACATGAGCTTTGCCATAGCTTCACTAGCATGCTTTACTCTTGACTAGATATATGTTGTGTGATATGCTATGCGCTTGTTTGCTTGCTCCTATGCCTTATTGTGGATTAAGGATAGTTTGAGCTTTGTCATATTTTGGATAACATGTGCTTCAATTGATTTGTTTATCTTCATGCTCATGTTCTGAATTATTGATTATATGCTTTTATGAGCTTTGGATCATTTGCTGCTATCCTTGTTAGTCGTGTGTCTTGGTACTATTTTCCCTAGATAATGTTTCACTAACCCAGTACCAAGGCATAGACTTTTTCTGTCTCTTTGGTGCAGCCTTTTCAGTTGAGAAGAAGAACATGTGGTCCAACAAGTGGTCAAAGACTCCAGCTGTTGGTTCTTCTTCATTTGTGCATTCAATGCTGGCTATCACTTCTAGGAGACGAAGGAATTTTGAGATGAGGATGATGAGTGAGCGCAACTACTTTTTGGAGCTTCAAGGAATGGATCTTCATCCATCATGACTACATCTCACTGCCAAGCAGTGTGACTCAGGTTCGAGCTTCTATACCTTACGATTGTGTTTGGTATCCCTAGTCTACCTTGCATAGCATCTGGTTTGTGTCAGGTGTTGGGTTTCTTGAGTTCAGGGTAGTTAGGAGGCTCTATTCTAGCACGTGTTCTTTCTAAGCACTCTTCTTATCCCATGTTTTTCTAGGATGCACTTCTCTCACAGCCTAGGTCGAGCTTGTTTCCCAGTCACTAGTCCTTAGTAGGTTTTTGGGTTGCCTGTAGGTCTTTTTAGTGTTGGTGTTTCGCTCTTTATCTTTTCGAGTTGCTTTTCCTAGAGTTCTTGTGGAGTTGGAAGTCTTTGTGCTAGTTTTTGTGGAGTCCAAGGCTCTTTTGGCAGATCTCCCCTCAAAGCTTTTTGACCAAACAAGGTTTGCCACCTTGAGAAGCAAGTTAGGGATAATCTATCCCTAGGGTTGGTTTGAGGGGGAGTTGGTTCTTTTCTAAACCTTCTTTGTTCATTTGAACTTTCCTTGTTCATCTGAACTTTCCTTGTTCATGTGAACATTTTGTGGGTCTTTTCTGATACCTTCTTCAAGTGGTATTTTCTTCGGATCCTTTTCGGTCTTTTTAGGCTTTTAAGTCTTTTGTGCATCTCATTGTATCATATTGCATACAAATAAAAAAATCCAAAAAGATGCATTGTAATATAAGATTTACTGCTTCTGTCTTTTAATTTGATGAAGCTTTGCTTATTACCCTCTTGAGTTTTAGTATTTCAATTCCTGTTCAAAGATCGTGTCTAGTTCTTTGACTTGCTAGAATTATCATGATTTCACATGTGCAGCAATGTCTTTGCTAACTAGCTAGAACTATTAAACAACTTGAACTAAAAATTGCAATTTGTGGATCTTTTAGCTAGTTGCTCAACTAGTGATCCTTTTGTGACTTTGGCCTTGTCAAAATTTCTTTGTTAGCTCTTGGATCTAGAATTGAACATTTATGGAGCTTTTTGTTCTTTTAAGAATCTACAATTGCTCTATGAATCAATGAAAAATGATCTTTTTTATGCGAAAGAACTGATCTCACCAATTCTTTCTCATGAGACTGCTTGCCATTGTACTAGGCATGAACTCAGGGGGAGTTTTGGATGACCTAGACCACTCTTTTAAGCTTTTGTTGCTTGGGATGGTCGCGGCAAGGCTTGAGATCTAGCACATGGCTAAGAAAACAAATTGTGAAAATTGGTTGAAGCTTGGGAAGAGTTTGTGGATGGCTCCTAGTCTAGGATCTTCTTCACCAAGATAGACCTTTACTCAACTTCAATATTTATTGAAAATGAAATCTGTTGAGAAATTTGGGCTTTTGAGACAATTTGAGCTAAATGATTCAATTCAGGACTTTTTGTCTCTAAGATGGTCTTTGCTAGCTTCTGGATCTAAAAATGACATTCCGACATGACCATTATCACTTTAGGATACCTGTTGTTGAACTTGCTAATTTTGAAACATTGCTTAATTTAATCCAACAACATGTGGTATTTTGAGCTCACTAGCTTAGCTTTGCTATACATGTCTTAATATGATCTTGCTAGCTTTGTCAGGCTTCTTGAATCTTGAGTAATGGTAGAAATGCTAGTCTGTTTAATTGAGTAATCCCCAAAGCTTCTTTTTACTAAAAATTAAAAAATCAAAACACAAATGAAGCCACCCCATTGCACTTCATGCATGCTCTTTCTTTTGCTTCTTCTGTATTGTTGCACTTGTTATCTCTGGATGAGAGGAAGGGATGATTCCTTGATGAATCCATTGTCAAAGGGGGAGAAGTTTTGGCAAAAATGTGAAAAAGAGATTGCAGGTTAAGGGGAGAAGTTCAGGATGTTATAGAGGAGAAGTCTTGTAAAGAGGAGAAGAAATGACTTCTCATTTGTCAAAGGGGGAGCTTTAGCTTTTTGGAGAAAATGGGATAAAATAAAAATTTTGAAAATTTCTCTTGTAAATTGGTGATCATAGTGAGGGGGAGTTTTGAAATTGCATTCTTTTTTTTATCTTAGTGTCATTTCTGAACTTGAATTGCAATTATTGAAGACTCACAATGATCAAAGGTCAAATAGAACAATTGTTCTTTCATATGGACCTTAAGTGAGATTTTTGTCAATTCTCTGGAATTTGAAGCTTTCATGCTTTCTTTTGCTTTATCTCACTTGCCTATGCTATTTTGAAGCCAGCTTGGTCATTTCCATTGCTTTCTCTTGCATTTGGATATTTTCATTTTCAAACCTCCAATTTGCATTTTTTAGAAGATTGCCAATGTGTTCATCAAGGGGGAGATTGTGGAGATCATGTGGATATGATCCTAATCTTAGTGTGTTGAACAATTGGCAATAACATCGAGGTGTTGGGAGAAACCCTCGTTTTCGGTGAAGTTCCTGTGTTGTCAGGTCTGAGGCGGTCTGACCGGCCATGGTGGCGGTCAGACCGGCCGTGCCTTTGGTTGTTTTGCTTGTTAGTGGCTGGCGGTCCGACCGCCCGTATGGCGGCCGACCGCGGTGTGGCGATCGGCCCATCGCCGAGCGGTCGACCGCCATTCAAGTGGCTTTGGATTTTGAGGCTGAGCCAAAAATAGAGGGTGTAGGCAAGAGAGGAGGTTCTACTGCTCTTAGTCCCATAATTTTTGAAGCCTTCAGACAAAATTTCTATTCGTTTGAAATTTTCAGAGAGGTTGCGGATTTCTGAGCTGGAATTTGGCTAAGTCATGGATCGCGGTCGACCGCCTTTGGTCATGGTCCGACCGTAGGAGCGATCGGGCCCGCCTTGGTGGCGGTCTGACCGGTTTTAGCTTGGTTCATCGTCCCGTGTGGCGGCGATGTGTGTTTGTTAGGTCAAGTTCATGTTTATCAGTGCATATGTGTTGCATGATGCATGTTTTGGCTAACGTAGGTCAAGTTGTGAAGAACTTGTTCTCGAATTCGTGTTTGCTTGTCTATTGCTGTGCAGGTGGCTTGCAGATCTATGACGGTCAACGGCGAGGAGGATCGGGACTAAGCTTGGAGAGCCGAGGTCCGTAACGATCAAGGATGCTCGGGAGGTCGAGGACCTGCGGGCGCAGAATGGACATGGATGACCGAAGGCGATTCCGGCGATCGTTGGATCAGCGGCGCGGAGTCGTTGCAAGTGCTCGGTGGTGCGGTGGGATCCGGACGGGAGAGACTTGACGACAAGGAGCCGTTGATCAACCTATACGTGGCGGCGTGCGATTGCTTCACCAGGATTGGACTTGGTCTTTTGGAGAAAGATCAAGACAGGGGTATTTTAGTAATTTCACCAAATACCGCCTTGATGACTTTTGGCTAAACCGCGGCGCGGGTCGGCGCATGGTGAAGCGGTTTAGGTCAATCGATGATGAAGACGACGCTTTAAAATGCGTGCGTGTGTTAACCCATTGTGTGTTAGGGTTTAATGGGTGCCCTAATGGAATATTCCCTAGGATCTAGCCTCCACTATATAAGGGCTAAGTGCTGGTTGCACTTCAAGCCTCTTAGCCATTTGAGTGCCCTATTGTGTTTTAGGGTTTTGGGGAGAAGAGAGGAGAGCTAGGGTTTCTAAGGATGGATTGAGTATGTGCTCTTGGATAGAGCTTTGTCCTCCATGTGGGAGTGGCTGTAAACATCAATCATCCATCTATCTAATCAATCCAAGGAAAGATTTCACAAATTGTATCTTTTTGTGTTCTTCCTATCTATTTGTGATTTTGGGGCTTTCTTTGATCCGGGAGTTTTTACTTGGTTTTTTTTCTTGATCTTGCTTGCTGGGATATGTGGGAACCCATCTAAGGTCATCTTGATCATCATCCACCCACGAGCAAGTTGTTGGATCAAGTTTTTATTTTTGCCCAATTTTTGGTGAAAGAAAGGGTGATTTTCGGGGGTTTTGCTCTTGAGAGCTTTTAGCTTGGTTTCTTCTCTTGATCTAGCTTCATGTGACATGTAGGAACACATCTAGGATCATCTTGATCATCAATCACCCACGAGCAAGTCTCTAGATCAAGTTTTCGTTTTTGCTCGGTTTTTAACCCTCCTTCGGTAAAATGGAAAAAGGTCAAAACTTTGATGTGGATCTACTCAATCGCTGCTTGAAATAGGTTCCTAATATCCTTAGGAAGGTGTGTTCCAAATTTGGTCAAGTTTGGCCGTGTAGATCAAAAGTTAGGCCGATTTTAGTTTTGATTTTCGGGCTAATTTTCCTGTTCATCGTGCTAGAGGTCAGACCGCCCATCTGAGAGGTCAGATCGCTAGGCAAATCGGTCAGACCGCCCGTGTGAGAGGTCTGACCGCTAGGCAAAATACTCGACCCGATTTCTGAGAGGTCAGACCGCCCGAGACTCTGTGATTTGAGTTTTTGTTGATTTTGCTTCGGGGTTTTGATTGGATTCAATACAAGTCTTCCACTGTGCTTGTTGATTGATCTTCATAGCTTTCATAGCTATTGGAGTAAACATCGTGTTGAATCCGATTGTTTGTGAAAAAGTTGAGCGTGCTCCTATTCACCCCCCCTCTAGTCGCCTTTCCGGTCCAACAGCCCGAGAACGGCTTTGCGCCATCCGATGCGACGCGGTGCGCTTCGTTCGGTGCCGCGGTCGAGCGAAGGCCACGTCGGCCGGAACGCGCGCACCCTATGATCGTAATGCGCAAGCCTCGCGAGCGCCCGATCCCACGGCTGCCTCGTGTGGTGGGGAGGGTTTCCAGCGCACCAGCCCATCTCTCTCGAATCCTCTCCTCGCTCATTTCCCCTCCTGGCCCCTCCCTCTTCTTCTGTCGCCGCCCGCTCCGGCCGCCATGCCTCGCGTTGTTCCCCTCCGCCTCCTGGCCCCTTCCTCTGTAACACCTCCACCCTTAGGAGCACTCATGGAGGTGTACACTGAAGACATCATAGCTGTTGGCGTGAAGGAGATAGACCAAAGGAGGAAGAAACACACTAGCCCAACCGTTTGACCAAATGAGTCGCGTATGTCTTTGTGTCAAGACCGGCCGCGCCTGAGGTTGAGTCGAGTGAGCCGAGTGCATGAGCCGCGCCCCCACTCGTCATTGTAAAGGAGGTTGTTATATACGCATCGTAGCCAAACCGCAAAGGCGAAAATGACAAAGTGAAAATTCCCCATCCTCTTGTTCTTCTCGTTCCCCTCTGATTGTATAATTCCTCTGTGATCTCATCCCTATTCTGAGCGAACATAAGAGAGAGCTCAACATAGACTGATCGTAATTCTCTGATTGCTAGTTACTTCTTCAGAACGACATCAGGATATTACAGTTTGGTATCAGATTCACCGACTCCTGACGACTTTCGCTCGCTTGCTCGATCTGTTAAATTCCTGGGAACGGGTTGGTTACCATTCTGGGACCATAAATCCCTTCGCTCGGGTTTGATCGGCAGCACAGAGCACCACGGCGCCGCAAAAGCCTTCTCTGCAGACTCGGCAAGTGATCATGGTTGTCGAAGAGAGCACGGGTCATCTTTAGGCGACGCTGGGAGAGATTCTTTCTCGGTTTGATACTCAGACTGAAAAGCTGGACCAACTGGCGGCAAATATGAAGCATCTTGGTCAGCAAGTAGAGATTCAACAGGAGAGTCTCGATGAGGTAAAGCATGCACAAGCAAAGTTCGGGCGATCCATTCATCCACCGCAGCCGCCACAGCCGCCGCCACCACAACCACCGCCACCACACGATACGGGCCGAGTCGCCACTGTTCGCCCCTCGGGCTCGTTAACAAATCATGGACCACCGCTACTGCCACACCCACAAGGATTGCCTTCTTCTTATGGGATAGTCACCACAGCAGCTTTAGCCTCTGAACCTGGAGGTTACATCAAACCCCCAAAGCTAGATTTTCCTAAATTCTTTGGTGAAAACCCACGTCTGTGGTTGGATCGATGTCGTACTTATTTCGACATGTATCATGTGCCAGTAGGATTGTGGGTACCGACTGCCACTTTGTATATGGATGGACATGCTGCCTTATGGTTGCAGGCTTACAAAATGCAGAACATATTGCAAGGGTGGGATACATTCTGTCAAGCAGTGGAACAAGAATTTGGTTCCGATGAATATGACACTCAAATGAGCACACTACTACATCTCAAACAAACTGGTACCGTCGCAGAATACCGACTCGCTTTTGAGGCCAGTATGTATCACTTGTTGTCGTTGGATGCCTCATTAAATAGCAGATTTTTTGTCATCCAGTTTTTGTTGGGCTTGAAGGACGACATCCGTGGGGCAGTTCAATTACAGGAACCCACAAGTGTCACCCGAGCGGCAGTTCTAGCACACATTCAGGAGGAGGAAGTTGAAGCGAGTCGACCGCGGCACCGCGCCTCTGGATTCACAAGATCATTACCATCTACAGTGGCAGCTCCGGCAAACGGACCAGTACGCACTGAACAGAAACGGCCAACACGTGATGACTTTTGGCGTGAGCGTCAATTACGTGACTATCGCCGTGCAAATGGACTGTGCTTTAAATGCGGCGATAAATACAGTAAGGATCATGCTTGTAAGAAGCCAATACAATTACTCACCATTCAAGTCGGCGATTTTGGAGAGGTCTTACCTGATGATACAATACAAGCATTGATTCAGCCGAAACACCACAAGTAGAGGAAGAATGTTTTCAGCTGTCCATTCATGCGGTAGCAGGCACGGAGGAAGGAGCCACTGTCCGTATCAGGGCACTGGTTAAGAATCAGGTGATGTTAATTCTTGTTGACTCGGGCATTACGCATAGTTTCGTTAATCGCCGTTTCCTGCACCGAACAAATCTCAACACGCAACCATTACCGGCCGTATCAGTCACAATGGCTAATGGTGAACAACTTCAGTGTGATAGCACAGTGCTGGGTTTGTCTTGGTGGATTCAGGGACATACATTCTGACGAGGATCTAAATAATCCATATTTATTTGCTCCATAATCAAGAAATATGACGTCATAAGACATACCCCTTAAATATCAAAAGGGAAGAACTAGTCGAAGTCGTAGGCTACCCTACGACTACCCCGGTCGAAGCTCTTCTACGACCACGGATAATCCCTACGACTACCCCCGTCGAAGCTCTTCTACGACCATGGTATAATCGTTACGACTACTACCTAGTCGTAGCTCTTCTACGACTATGGTATGATCGCACGGTATGTCCGGTCGTAAGTTTTTCACGATCGGGGCTGCTACATGTTCCTCACGACTTCATCGACCCACCCGCTTGATGGCCCATTAAACGGTGAGAATCTAAGCGGTCAAAATACGCAGCTATCTCGACATAATCAGAGATAATTCCCACTATCTCTCGATCGGTAATCGATTGACAAGATGGGAGGTTACTACTCCGTAATTACTCTCATTATTACATAATAATGAGTGACTAATTAGCTGGAAGGACAACGCCCACTATTGCTTAGTATAAATAGGTATCTCATAGAGATAGAGGAGAGGCTTTTGGGAAAGAAGAAACAGAGCCTTCTTTGGAGAACAATTAGGAAAATACTTATTCGATTGTAATCCAAAGAGCAAATACAAGATACACAGGAGTAGGGTTGTTATTCTCACCGAGAAGACCCAACTCGTATAAAATCCCGTGTCTTCTTCGCTTTGGTGATCAATTGTGAGACCCCGAATCAAACAATATTTACGTAAGATCGGTTCTAAAACACCGGCGCTTGACGCCGTCCGTGGGGAGCCTCGGTAATTCCTTGTCACGCTTCTTCCTTTTCTTTATGCTACCATGCCGGAGAATGGAATGAGGAGAATTGGTTTGACTTGGCCGACACGCAGACATCGACATGGATGCCGGTCTCAATGCGAACCGAGTATCGATCTTCGACGGATTGCCGCCTCGAGATCTTCTATCGATCTCTGAGATCGATACACCTGAGTCTAGGAGGATCCTTATCCCCACGACAAGACGCCCACCGAGGGATCAATTTCTCGGGAGGCAAGGGTCAACTCGACCAAGAACAACCTCGTCTCGTGGCAAACTCGCAACACGACGAGAGCTTTTCCTCTAAGTGTTCGAGTCCCCAAGACGCTCGAGTTGGCAAGACAAGTTCGAAGCTATTATCCCGAGCTCCATCGACATCCGATGGTCCTCTCTCCGAGCATTTCGCGAGGAAGAGGATCGAACATGCCGCTCATCCAAATTCAACCGCCCCGACGCAGAGCCACCCTGCATCGAGACGGTTATAACTCGAGTTCCCCTACGGAGGGGTTTACTCCAAGTCGCCAGATGGTGTCGCCGACCACTCCTCCGGTGAGGAGATCTCGAGCGCAAGTGGATGTCATCCACGGAGGTCTTCGCCCTTCCCTCGATCGTGATCGTTCTCTCGTAAGAAGGATTGACATGCTTCCGCCGAGCATACTCTACACCACCTCGTCAGAATGGCAAGGACACCACACCGCGAACGAAACGAACACTTTGATGAACGCGGGACATCCTCAACATTCTCGCACTCCATTAAAACAAGTTCAAGGGTCCGAAATAGACCATTTCGAGGCAATTCGACGAAGAAAATAGTGGCTCGTAAGAACCTCCCCGAGCACGCTTATTTCGGTCGAAGGAAGCTCAAGAATTCCAAAGACATCAATGATTTTGTCGAGAACCCGACCCAAGAACTCGCCGAGCACTGTGTTATGATCTTTTACCGAGGAGATCGCGCAAAGACTTCGTGACATGATGGCCAAACTCGAGCGACGAGGTCGCACCACAACCACGGTCGTAATAGTGCGCTACTTCTTCGCGCAAATTGCTCAGAAACTCGTCGCATGGAAGGCAAAGACGACTCTCCCTCATGTCGTCTCTCGACATGAGAAAATGCCACAAGCCAACGGAGGGGTGATCTTTCACCACTTCAGCGACCAGACGCACGGCGGCAAGCGGGGTACGAGGAGTATTTCCCCCGTAAGGCTGAGGCCTATTATAGGCCTAGTCCCCCCATGGCTGGGTATCGACGAGTTCGATCGCCCGGCGACATTAACCCTTCGCTTCGCAAAAAGACAAGAGGTTATCTCGGGATGTCGCGCTCGCCGACCTTCGAGCGGTTCGTTGGTCGCCTCGATTTCGACCGACGAATATGGAGAAATTCGATGGAACTCAAAACCCCATCGAGTTCCTCCAAATCTACACTACAGCTATCCGAGCTGCAGGAGGAGGAGAGCATGTCATGGCGAATTACCTTCCGACTGTGCTCGAAGGATCGGCGCGATCATGGCTTCTAAACCAACCATTTGAGTCGATCTACTCGTGGCAACACCTCTGTGATCTACTCATCGTTAATTTCGTGGAACTTATAATCGCCCAGAAAGGAGGATGACTCGCACCGATAAGACAGAACAACCATGAAACGCTATGACAATTCATCAGCGCCAACAGTTCAAACTCTATTCGGAAGTTTCGACTCATCCGTGATCGGGGCTTTCAAACAGGAGTCCGTGAGAGTAAGAATAACAGAGGACATCACCTTACATCCACCGCCACCGTCGAGCTCTTTGAGATGGTCGATAGATATGCGATCGTCGCCAAGCGGTCGAATGGAACAATACCATCGATTCAAAGATGGCATCCTCGGAAGCAAAGTAAAGTGGTAAGAAAAGGATAAAAGGCTAGGAAATCTAAGAACAAAGCTAAAAGTCAAAAATCTCCGGATGCCGCTTCTAAAGAGGTCCTAGCCGTAGTTTATAAGGAGCCACACAACCCCAAGCAAAATCCGATCAAGTAAAGGTAAACACCAAGATCGAGAAACGATGCACCTGTGGTGTCCTTTTCATAAAAAGAAGGGCATGACTTCAGAATCGCCGAGTTTTCTTACGAACTCGATGACTATTATTCGCAAAGGGCCACTTCCTATTCTTGAACAGTGGGCCAAACCGGTGGACAAAAGGAGTCGGACGATGAGGAGATGCTGCTCAGACCCGCAAAGACACCATTGATCACATCTATGGGGTCTTTGGCATACGAATCACGAATACGGTGAAAGCGCCGAACGTGAGGTAAACACAATCGACTCTCCTCTTGTCAATAAATTATCAAGTGGCCTGAAATCACCCTTGCTTTCGAGAAAGGTGATTGTCCGATACCTTCGACTAGACCAGTCAATTTCCGATAGTAGTCGAACCCACCATCAACAATTGTCGAGTCAATCGAGTTTTAGTTGATGGTGGAAGCTCGTTAAATATATCGCTTACGAGTACCGGGACGAGATGCAAGTACCCAGACAAAGGTAAGACCTGCACGATATTCATTTCATGGAATCGCATCGGGTCTTCGCCAAACCCATTGGCCAAGTTTTCTTCCTTTAACGCTTGATCACCAAGCAATTTCAGACAGAAAGTCTCCTTTGATGTAGTCGATTTCGATACGGCATATAACGCCATACTCTGACGACCTACTCGCAAAATTTTGATAGCTACTCACTATGGGTACCAATTTCTTAAGATGCCAGTCCCAAAGGAGTGATCACAATATATTGTGACAAGAAGATGGCGATTCTGCGACCGTCGCTCCTTGAGATGGTTGGACAACTACCAACTCGAGACGAAAGTCACCTTCGATTAGCAAGTCGAAGCCTAAAGTCGCACCTAGCCGAACGACTGTGTCAAAGAGGTTCCTCCGACGCAGAGGAGCCCTCAAGACTGCTCGCATTGGGGATTCTTCCGACCCTAAATAGGAAGATGCCCTCATCACCTTCCTCCGTGCAAACGCCGATGTCTTTGCGTGGCAAGCATCCGACATGCCCGAGTCCCAAGGAATGTGATCGAGCAAAGCTAGCCTTACGGCCGATAAACTACCCAGAAACAAAAGTTACGAGATTTGCCCTGATCGACGAGATGCTATTAGGTCGAATTGGACAAGTTGCTTAAAGCAGCTTTATAAGAGAAGTCAACCACCTGCAGTGGTTGGCCAACCTCAGAATGGTTAGAAAGTCTAACGGCAAATGGCGTATGTGCGTAGACTTTATCGATCTTAATAAAGCTTGTCCAAAAGATGATTTCTCTTTACCTCGCATCGATCACCGTTGACTCTATCGCAGATGTGAAATGTTGAGTTTTCTAGATGCATACCGTTATCATCGATCAAGATGCATCGAGAAGATGAAGAAAAGACCGCATTTATTACACCGCTTGGAGTATTTTGCTATGTCAAAATGCCATTCGCCTAAAAATGTTGGAGCTTCTTTTCAACGCTTGATGCAAACGACTTTCGCTCCTCAACTAGGCCGAAATTTGGAAGCCTATGTTAATGACCTAGTCGTAAAAGCACCAAACGACTCGAACATATCACGGACTTGCGGAGACTTTCGACAACCTCGTAAAACACCAATTGAAACTAAATCCCGAGAAGTGTGTGTTCGGGTCTCTTCAGAAAATTGCTTGGATTCTCGGTTTCGAACGGGAATCAAGCAAATCCCAAAAGATCAAAGCCATCACTCGATGCGCTCCGACTACTAAAAAGAAGTCCAAAACTCACGTGGTGCATGATGCGCGTTAAGTCGTTTCATAGCACGACTGGGAGAAAAAGGATCGCTTTCTTCAAACTTCTAAGGAAATATGAAGGTTTCAATGGTCGGAAGAGGCTAACTTAGCCTTCGAGGAAGTCAAGAGGTATCTTACGAGTGCTCCTGCTCTAGTTTCCCGGCTAAGAGAGACGCCTAATTTACCTAGCCGCCACGCCACAGAAGTAAGCGCGGTCTTTGGTCGTAGAACGTGAGAACATACAACGACCAAGATACTACGGAGTGAGGTTTTGCACGACCTAAGGAGCGTTACCTCGTGTTCAAAACTTCTTTATGCCCTCCTCATGTCTTCGAGGAAATCATGCATTATTTTCGATGCACAAACTAGTCATGCCCGAGTTTCCTTGGGAGCGATCCTCCGAATAGGGAACAATGGACGCATGGCAAAATAGTCAGTCGAACTTGGGGCATTCGACATCCATTTCGTGTCCCGAACGGCCGTTAAATCCCAGATCTTGGCAGACTTTGTCGCCGAATGGACAAATCCTGAACCTGTTCAGGATCCCCAGTACGATTCCCACGATCAGTGGATGATGTACTTTGACGCGTCACTTACGATAAGTGGCTCGGGGGCTGGGGTGGTCCTGGAATCTCCTACCGGAGAAACCTTAAAGTATGCCATACAATTAAACTTTCAGGCCACTAATAACGTGGTAGAGTACAAAGGTTTGCTAGCTGGCATACGAGTTGCGAAAGCACTCGATTCGACGATTGCTCGTAAGAGGAGACTCTCACTAGTCGTGAATCAAGTCGGAAAGGAGTACGGTGCTCCAATTCGACCATGTCCCGTACCTATCGGAAGTACGAAAGTTAGAAAAGCACTTTTTGGGCTTTGAGGTACAATTTATCCCCCGAAAGGATAATTTCCTCGCAGACCAACTGGCTTTTCTAGCTTCCTCCCAATCCGTAGTACCGAAGGGTGTTCTCGAACGACTTCTAAACCGAATCCATAGTCGATTTAACCGAGACACCTTCTATAGAAACAGCCTCTCTAGAGTACGAAGGTACATGGATGGCGCCCATTTATGAGTATCTTCAAGAGGGTTCCTTACCCGATGACGATCTAGAATCAAATCGATTATCCCGAAAAGCCAAAATGTATACTTTGGTCGAAGGTGTTCTTTATAAAAGAGGAACCCAAGGGGTGCTCATGCGATGTATTCCGCAAAGCGAAGGATTAAAACTCCTTCACGACATACACGGAGGGATCTGTGGAACTCATGCTTCCTACGTAACATCGGTTGGTAAAGCTGACAAGGTTTTTATTGGTCAACGACCTCTACGATGCCAAGGAGATGGTTAAAAGATGTGTACGATGTCGGTTTCATAGCCGCAAATACACCAACCACCAGCGTTGCAAACAATTCCTCTGTCATGGCCTTTTGCAACTTGGGGTCTCGATATCCTAGACCGTTACCCGAGCTCCAGAGGTTTGAGTTCTGCTTGTGGCTATTGATACGCTCACAAAAAGGATAGAAGCCAACTCGTGGATGGGATAACAACGAAGCAAAGAAACGGTTCATGATGAGATGCGTGATCACTCGATTCGAGTACCAAGTCGAATTATCACGGATAACGGTAAACATTTACAAGCGCAAAATTTCAGAATTTTGCGACGAGTTGGGAACTCGCTTGTGTTACGCCCGCCGCACACCCCAAAGCAACGGAGCGATCGAGAGAGCGAACGCCGATAATGAAGGGAATCAAGACCAGTCTTTGATCACCGGTAAAGCGCCGGGGCTTGGGTACAGGAATTACCTTCAGATATGGGCAATTTGACGACGACTAGCCGAGCTACGGAGAAACACCTTTCTTTCTAGTTTTTGGTGCCAAGCCATGCTTCCTCCGTAAATTAAGATCAGTCGTAAAGAGTCGACAAGTTTCACGACTGTCTCAAGAACATCTTGAGCGACGACATCAACTCGCTCAAGAACAGAGGAACAAAGCTTTATTCCGCTCCGCAGTCTACCAACAAGCCCCCGCGCAGATACTATGATCGAAGGTCCAACCTCGCAGCCTCGCCGCAGTGATTTGGTATTGAGACTTATCCAATCCCGCCTAATCGAACAAACTTTCCCCAAGTGGGAAGGTCCTTACACCGTGGTCGAAGTAACGTCCGAGATCGGTGACGACTTGCAATGGAAGACATTTGTGTTCTCTCAAATTCTTGGAACATTGACCAGCCATTTAAATTTTATGTGTAACAAACTTCAACAAAGAATAAAGCAAAGTTCTCCCTATCTTTTTGTCTATTTTGAATCTCGCTTATTCTTTCGACCATTTTTTCTTCTCATCCTTCCTGTATAATGGTTAGCAAAAGGACGATACATTTAGTCAAGTCTCTCCTCTCTGCATGTGGTTCTCGCCTTGGAAGGAGCTTCCTAATATCGCCGTTCTTAAACAATCAGACAAAGCTTATTGAGCTCGGAAAAATGGTCGAAAGTTGTTGTTTAATTCATATCACCTTAGCTTATTTGAAAAATAAACCGAGAAGAGTAACCTTTTCTTTGAGATGCATTCGCTACCTTTTCAAATAACTTGATTAGTTTTATCGGTCGAAGGAAGAAACACACTTAGTCGGCCTCTCCGTCTCGCACGTGGTTTCGCCACTAGACTAACTTCCTAATGTCGCTCAATTTCCTACTTTTGCCGCGTAACAACTAAGTCCGAAAGATGAATGTAGCCGAATGAATCCTTAAGGTACTCGAGAAGCTTGTTTCGCTCTAGTCGTCATTATCGAGTTAATTAATCTGGTGGAGATGGTAACATCACCTAGTCAAGCCTTTTTCTCTCGCACGTGGTCCCGCCCACTAGAGGAACTTCCTAGCGCTGATCTGCTTTCTACTCTTTCGACTAGTGCAAACAAGTCGATATTTGACAACTCTAAGACGAACAAACCTCTCTGTTTTTTCAGAACCCTTTCTTTACTACTTACCTAGTTTATTAAAAATAAACTAAGTAAGTAGCCGTGGGCTAGGATAAAGTTATAAACATGACTTCATTTCTTAGTCTAATTTTTTCTAAAGATATCATCCTACGAGTTACTAACTACTCTATGAGATGATTCGCAGGAAAGATACGTAAGGAAGGAGGAATCGCTCATATCTGGTCTAACTATTTCTTCTTTTATCTTACGAGTAACTATTTACTCTACAAGATAATTTGCAGAAAAAAGGATCATATATTTAGGTGTCACCACCAAAAAAGACTTGTTTATACAAGAATATATTACAAGACTACTCTGCCTAGGAGATTCTATCCGCATCTCCTCCGCGACCTTCTCGCCAACCGATCGCATCTCTTCGATCGCCTTCTCGGCTCAGATTCGGTGCAATAAGTCGGCTTCAAATGAATGAAGATTAAGGTTAGGATCGCGAGCCTTGAGTTTCGCTAAAATAAAACTCACAGCCTCCTTTGACCGCTTCCCTTATTGAATCGCTCGATTGGCCTTCGAGTAGATATCATCTCGCTCAAAGTACCGACTTGTTCCCAATGGCACTCGATGAGCGCCATCGTGTCGCCACGAGGAACAACCTCCCGCACGAAGCCCATCGAGTACATTGTTCGTAAGTGAGATATTATCTTGAAGATTGATCTTCATTGATTTTGTCTCTCCCGGGAATAAGTCGAAGCCTCATGGAGTCGCTTATTTCACCAATCGGTCCGATAAGAGCGAGGATTGAATAAGAAAAACGATTCTATGAGAAGATAGAATGAATAAATAGCGGTAAAAGTTCTACTTACTACCTAATTGAGAACCAAGTTCTCAATCTCTTGGTCTTTCTCCTTCGCGATCCGAGATTTCATGACAACGGAGGTCTTCTCATTAACCTCATCCGAGAGCCCCCATATTGGACTAAAGGGTCTTATTTTCGATTTCTTTTTCTACAAAAGAATAAGAGATCAAAAAGCAAAGGGATGCAGAAACCAAGATCAGAAGCAGTCGTAGTAATACGTACTATTTATTTTTTCCTGCAACTGTTTAGCTGCAGAGTTAGCCTCCTGAAGCTTCTTCAGGAGGTCAGTGACTTTGTCCCTTAGCTTCTTTGACTCGGCTTTTTCAAAGTCGAGCGAATCAGCCAAGGTCTTTTCGTCGCTCTTAAACCTGTAAAGATAAAAGAGCAGACATGAAAACAAGTGGTCATAAGCATTTCTATGACCAATGGGTAGTCGTAAGTTATTCGACGACCACCCCCTAGTCGTAAGTTTTTTCTACAACTAGTATAAGTCGTAAGCTTTTCTACGACAACTGGTTACGAGTGTCACTCACCACCTCTCTGCTTGTTCGCAGAGTGTTGCCTTTTCTTGTCGAAGCTTGACAAGTTGCCGATTGTACTCGCAAATCGTAGCGACTTGCTCAATGGCTCTCTGAAAAAGAGAGAAACGATAAGATAAAGAGATAAAACCCTAAGTGAGTATCGATAATACTTACGCTCATGTTTGACCAAGCAAACATGGAGACTATTCGTGATGGATCCTTCACCATCCATCTCCTCGACTCGCTTCCACCATACCCTTCAGTCGCTCATTGTCAAATACGCCTCCGCAATTGACAATGCTATCGGGTGGGAACTCGATCGCGGAGCGGTAGGCTAAGATCCTACGATGGAGTCGGGGCCAAAGAAGTCGAGCAAAAATTGAAATACTCCTCTTCCTCTCACTCGGACGTGAACTCCACTGGAGGGCCGGAGGGAACATCCTCAACGACCTCCTTGCCAAGACGGCGTCGCTCGCCGCGCCGCTGTCTCTCGTGCCTCCTCGAGGCTTGTGTGGCCTCCATCACGCTCTCTACGATGACCCGGATGTCGAGCGACTTCAACATCATTGGCCTTCGAGCGATTTCAAGAATCGCAGCCTCTTCTCGCAGCAGGGACAGAGCTAGATCTTCGCCATCGTCGTTGTCGCACTTCTTCGCTTGAAGGGGTGATAACGATCCTCTATGAGAGTTCCTCTGGTCAAGAAGCCGGCCGAGAATCGCAAAGCACAACAATAAGTCAACAAATAAAACGAAGAAGTAGTCATTACACTTATGTGTTTTATTTACATACCTCCGTATACTGACCTAACCCGAAATTTGGGAGCAACCTTCCCAACGGAAGATTTCTTCGACTTCTTCTCAACCACCATTGGTTGAGATGCACTCGGGCAACAGAGTCATCTCCTCCCGACTTCCCGTGGACGAGATCGGCCTCGACCACCACGAGAATGCCGCTCCTCGGCTTCGATTCCACCGAGCGGTAGCCTTCACAAAAGACATGAACTCCTTCCATTCTCCTTTTCTAGCTGTCTTACAAAGCCGCGAGAGCGTAAACTACGAAGGACTTGTCATCGAGTAGAAAGGTACCTTAACTTTGGGGACCTTGCGCTTAAGGGCAAGAGCCTCTTCTTCTCGCTCTCTTTCTTGCCGCGCTAGATCTCGGCAAACTTAGCAAAAGGAGCAGGAGGAGCAGAACTCGAACGCCCTTGTCGCCGACTTTTACGAGTGGCGCTTCTTAGATGGAGGGGACTTCACGACTGTCACAGAGTCGCCCCTACAACCACCACCGACTTCCTCGTCGCTCTGCGGTTCTCCATGCCAACTTTCGTTGACGAAGGAGAAAAGTGGTCCAGATGATCACTCAAAATTATAGTATTTCTACGACATTATCTAATCGTAAGTCATTCTACGACACGTTAAGTCGTAAGTTTTTCACGACATTGTCTAATCGTAGTTATTCTACGATTACATCCGGTCGTAAGTTTTTCTACGATCGCACTCCAATCGTAAGTTTTTTGCGACAAATCAGCTAGTCGTATACTATTCTACGACAATAAAACACTTAAAGGCGTAGTCGCTTGATTACCTTTAGGCGCCTTTCTTTCTCCTCCGTGGTCAAAACCGCGAGGATTTGAGGGGCCGCCATATTCGCCGGATGCTTCTCGCAGATGAGCCTGACACGCAGGCCAACCTCCGCCGCGAAAGATCCGGGAATATGGACAATACGATTAAATGACTAAATCGGGTTAACCAAGGATAAAACCAAAAGAGTAAGTCTTTCTACTCACCGCCCTTGTAGTCCCCGGTTGGGTCGCCCTTTCTCGAGTACTCCACATGGGAGGACCCTTGTCTTCAAAGGACTAATCCGCGCGTGATGAAGTCCTTCACCACGTACAACCGGTGAGCCCTCCGACTTCAAGTCTTTGATAGCTTGAATATAGGGGCTATCCGGCCGAGATTATCGAGTCGAGTCTCGGGAAGAAGATCGCCGCGCTCGTCCAACGAACGAGAGGCTATCTTCCGGTAACCTCCCAGAGAACCACCTCTTTTTCCAACCCGCCAGACGATCGTAAACATCTGAATATACTCCTTCGACTTGTTGTCATGGAGCTTGCATCACTTGCACAATGATCCCGCTGACGAGCCATTCCATAATAATACCGAACAGCTCGAGGTCCGGAATCCCTAGGTAGGCCTCACACAAGTACACGAATACACTTAACATCGTGATGGAATTAGGACCAAGGTTCACTAATTCCACTCAAGTGCTCGAGCACGAGCGTGAGGAAAGGGTGAGCAGCAATCGAAGGCCACACTCACAGAAGCCCGAAGACGGAATTTGACCTACCTCTCCCAAGGCCAATGCGCCCATTCGCCGCAATCCAAGTCGAGAAGACCTCGGGATCTTCTCAAGAGCGACCAAAGCGCCATTTTGCATCGCCCATCTCCGACTCGCCCATTCGAGACAATCTTGGCCATTTTTCTCTCAAGAACGAAGATTTAAAGTTGGGAAAGCTTCAAGAAAATGTACGAGTCACCATGCTAAGAAACAAGAAAGCAATAGATCATGGGTAAAAGGTAAGAACCCTAAGTTCTTCCTCGCGCCTGCTTTATAACCGCACGATTGAGATGAAACGTCGCGAAATCCCAACAATCGCCACCGCCGAATCGCTTCAACGACAAAGCTTTTACCGCCTCTATGGAAAGTCCCAAGACACCTTTTCACACCTCAAGTGAAATTACCATCTTGACCCCGGTCAAGTGAAAGACCAATCGGAAAACCTTATTTCGGTTTTAAGGCTACGACGGCTTCAAGTCATAAGACATCTCGTAGTCGTGACAACCTTAAACCAATTACCTCGATCAAGCATATTCTGGTCGAGAAACAAGGGTTGAAGAGTTTTTCCTTCAACGCTTTCCTAACGACCCTTAGTGGTCAAAGGATCGTCTACGACCCTTCACCAAGTAAGTTATTTTCACTTGAAGTCAGCTAGATGACGAGGATCTAAATAATCCACATTTATTTACTCCATAATCAAGAAATATGACGCCATAAGACATACCCTTAAATATCAAAAGGAAGAACTAGTCGAAGTCGTAGGCTACCCTACGACTACCCCCTAGTCGTAAGCTCTTCTACGACCACGGTATAATCCCTACGACTACCCCCTGGTCGTAAGCTCTTCTACGACCATGGTATAATCGTGTGGACTACTACCTAGTCGTAAGCTCTTCTACGACTATGGTATGATCGTTACGAGTATGTCTAGTCGTAAGTTTTTCTACGATCGGGGCTCAAGTTCCTCACGATCTGGACTCACTCGCTTGACGCCCATTAAACGCTGAGAATCTAAGCGGTCAAAATACGCAGATTATCTCTCGACATAATCGAGATAATTCCCACTATCTCGATCGTAATCGATTGACAAGATGGGAGGTTACTACTCCGGTAATTACTCTCATTATTACATAATAATGAGCGACTAATTAGCCTGGAAGGACAACGTCCACTATTGCTTAGTATAAATAGGTATCTGTTAGAGATAGAGGGAGAGGCTTTTGGGGAAAGAAGAAACAGAGCCTTCTTTGGAGAACAGTTAGGAAAATACTTATTCGATTGTAATCCAAAGAGCAAATACAAGATACACAGGAGTAGGGTTGTTATTCTCACCGGAGAAGGCCCGAACCTGTATAAAAATCCCCGTGTCTTCTTCGCCTGTGTGATCAATTGTGGAGACCCCCCGAATCAAACAATCTTTACGTAAGATCGGTTCTAAAACACCGACACATTCCAAACAAATATGCGTGTTTTGGATTTGGGAGCCTATGACGCAGTGCTAGGAATGGATTGGCTTCAAACTATGAGCCCCATGAACTGCCACTGGACTAACAAAACATTGTTGTTTCATTATGAGGGCAGAAGCATATGCATTCACGGGTCCGCCAAAGCATCAATCATCACCGTGAATTGACTCTCAACAATTGCACAAATGGTATGTCGGTAATGACATTTGGTCAGTGGCTATGTTGGAGAAATCCTCGGTTTCCGCTGAGCACGCTACAAATGTGCCGACTACAGTACAATCTCTAATCAGACAATACGATGATGTCTTCGCTGAACCAAAGAGTTTGCCTCCACATCGACAGTACGATCATGCAATCACTCTCACCGCGGGTGCTACCCCAGTGAATTCATGACCTTATCGTTATTCTCCCTTACAAAAGGATGAAATCGAGCGACAGTGTCGCCAAATGTTGGCGCAGCATTGTGGTACCCAGATGAGTCCGTATGCATCCTCAGTCCTCTTAGTTCAAAAAAAGGACGGAAATTGGCGGTTCTGTGTAGATTACCGTAAGCTAAACAAAGACACCATTAAGAACAAATTTCCCCCCACCTGTCGTGGATGAACTTTTGGATGAGTTGGCTGGCACTATGTTTTTCTCCAAATTGATCTTCGATCCGTATCACCAAATTCACATGAAGGAAACAGATGAAGATAGGATGGCATTCAAGACCCATCATGGTCATTATCAATTTCGAGTAATGCCGCTCGATTGACAAATGCACCAATGACATTCCAATGTTTGATGAACTCTATTTTTGCGCCTTACGTCCGCAAATTCGCCATTGTATTCTTGGATGATATATTGATATCTGATGTTTCTTCCGAGCACCTTGAGTATTTGCGCCGTGATGGATGTTTTACGTCAAGACAAGTTGTTTGCTAAGATGTCCAAGTGTTCATTTGCCCAAAGTCGCATGGAGTACTTAGGACATATTATTTCACAAGAGGGTGTTGCACGACCCGGAGAAAACACAAGCAATGGAATATCGCCAAACCGACAACTATCACGAGTTGTGTGGTTTTTTTGGGACTTCATCGCTATTATCGCAAGTTTGTGAAACACTATGGTCTAATTGCTAAACCATTGACTAATTTGTTGAAGAAGAAGGGCTTTACATGGGATGACTCTCACGACTCATTTTCATTGCCTTCAAGCAAGCCATGATACAAACTCGGTTCTTGCCCTACCCGATTTTGACCTACTATTCATGGTTGAAACAGATGCCCGCACTTATGGATTGGGGCGTATTAATGCAACAAGGGCACCCTATTGCGATTTGAGTAAGTCTCTAGGTCCACAAAATAGCAAATTATCCATTTATGAAAAGAAATTTCTTATGTTATTATGGTCATCGACAAATGGAGAGCTTATCTCAGAAGGGACCTTTCATCATACTCACGGATCATAAAAGTTTATGTACATTAGATGATCAACTCTTGGGAATGTAATCACAGCACAGCAATGGCCGACCGGTTGGTCTCCTGGTTTGCCAAGACAAAAGAGGAATTGAAAATGGCGCCGCTGATGCTTTGTCCCGTGTTAGTAACTTGCTATCCTTACAGGCAATTTCAATGTGCCGGCCTGACTGGGTACAAGAAGTGATCAATTCTTATGCAACTGATGCAGCCGCACAACATCTATTGGTTTCGCTGGCAGTCAAGAGCCCGGACAATAACGGTTATCACCTGGAACATGGGTTAATTAAATACTCGGGAAGAATTTGGATTGGTGCAAATTCTGCTCTTCGCACAAAATTGATCAGTAACCTTCATGCATCAACAATTGGCGGTCACTCGGGCATGCTGGCAACTTATCAGCGTCTGAAAAAGCTGTTTTATTGGCCTGGACTCAAATTAGCAGTAGAAGAGTTTGTGAAACAATGCCAAGTGTGTCAACAGGCTAAGCATGAAAATCAGTCCCCAACCGGCACGCTGCAACCATTACCGATTCCGAGGGGAGCCTAGCAAGACCTATCAATGGATTTCATTGAGGGTTTACCCAAATCCGATACTTATGATGTGATCTTGGTGGTAGTGGATCGTCTCACCAAATATGCTCATTTTCTCCCTCTTCGGCACCCATTTACAACATCTCAAGTTGCAAAGGTATTCTTGGACAACATTGTGAAGCTTCATGGCGTCCCACAATCCATAGTGTCTGACCGCGACAAGATTTTCACCAAGAGCTTTTGGAAGGAACTCTTTCATGTCAGGTACAAAACTTCAATACAACACGTCTTACCACCCTCAAACGGACGGCCAAACGGAATGAGTAAACCAGTGCCTTGAGATGTATTTGCGTTGCGCTGTGCATAATTGCCCTCGCAAGTGGAAGTCATGGTTGGCTATGGCGGAATTCTGGTATAATTCCAGTCATCATTCTTCTTTCGGTTTTTCGCCGTTCAAAGCATTATATGGCGTAGAGCCCAATTTTGGAGCAATGCCGAATGTATCTCTTCAAATAGCTCCTGACACAGCAGATGTTCTGAATGACCGCCAGGTTTACACAGAGATGCTCAGATCACAATTAGCCAGAGCACAGAACCGTATGAAATTACAAGCTGACAAGCATCGACAAGATCGTACGTTCCAAGTTGGTGAGCAAGTTTTGCTGAAACTGCAACCTTACGCACAACAATCAGTCGTTAATCGGCAGTTTCCCAAACTTGCATTCAAATACTTTGGTCCATTTGTGGTGTTGTTGGAGCGAATTGGGGCAGTGGCTTACAAGCTTCAGCTGCCAAGTGATTGTTCGATTCATCCTATGTTCCATGTCTCCCAATTAAAGCCATTTACACCCAATTACTCTCCGGTATTCAAGGACTTATCACCATTCACAGATTTGACAACGGGAACTCCACAACCAGTGGCAATTTTAGAGCGTCGCTTGGTAAAGAAGGGGAATTCGGCACATCAACAAATTTTGGTTAAGTGATCTTCTCTACCAGCTGAGTGTGCCACCTGGGAGGACTATTCAGTACTTCACCATCATTTCCCAGAGGCGGCGATTTGGGTTTCATCTCAAGTAGGCGAGTGTAACACCTCCACCTCGGGAGCACTCATGGAGGTGTACATCAAGACAACATAGTCATGGCGTGAAGAAGGAGATAGACCAAAGGAGGAAGAAACACACCGCCCAACTGTTTGACCAAATGAGTCGCGTATGTGCCGTGGTCAAGACTAGCTGCGCCTGTGGTTGAGTCGAGTGAGCCGAGTGCATGAGCCGCTGGCCCCACTCGTCATTGTAAATGAGGTTGTTATATACGCATCAGAGCCAAACGGCAAAGGCGTAAAATGACAAAGTGAAAATTCCCCATCCTCCTGTTCTTCTCGCTCCCTCTCGATTGTATAATTCTCCGTGATCTCATCCCTATTCTCGAGCGAACACAAGAGAGAGCTCAACATAGACCGATCATAATTCTCTGATTGCTAGTTGCTTCTTCAGAACGGCATCAGGATATTACACCCTCTTCCTCTCCCGCAGCCTGCTGGGTTTCCCTTGCCAGCCGCCGCCGCTCGCTCGGTCTCCCCTCCCCCTTCCTCTCTCCTCCCGGCTCCTCTCTCGCTCCGTCACGCGCCGCCGCTCTTCTCGAAGGCATCTCCTACTGCTCACCCCTTCCCCTCCGCCTCCCACACCTCCCTCCGGCGCCGTCCCTCCCTGCAGCACCGTCCCTCCTCTCTCATCCCCGCCTCTCATTCTTCCTTGCTTCATTTCTTCTCTCCCTATTTCACTTTCCTCTATTTTTCTCCCTCTTGGAACTTGCTCCGCCGCACTTCCCCATGGCGCCGCCTCCTCTGGTGCCGCCGCAGCACCGGCTCTCGCTGCGCCGCCGCCGCGCCACCGCGCGCGCGTGCCCACCTTCCGCCGCACTCCGGCTTGGTCCGGCCGTGCGCGCCTCGCTCCTCCTCGCCTCCGCCGCCCCGTGCTTGGGTGTGCCGACACCGGATTCGCCTCGCGCCACGTGTTCACCTCATGCCGGCCGGCTCGGCTTGGACGCAGCTCGCCGACGACTAGGCCTTTTCGCCGCCGCCGCTTCCCATAGTGCTTTTAGCTTAATATTTTAGTTATTGTAGGTTAATGGAGATGTCAACTGCACGAAGGCAGAGATTAGTTGCTTAAGCATGATGATGTGTTTGTAGATAATAAGCCATTCTCATGTGAATTTTCTGTATTTTTATTGTGCACTTTGTGGATTTTGTGCAAAATTGATGAGAAAGGAAGGGCTTCTGTAAGTAGAAAAGGAAATGCAGCATTGCCCGTGTTTAGATCCCGCCCGGTGATGGCAAGTTCACTGTAAAAAATAAGTAGTTTGGTGCTTGCTTCCCAATTCTGGATCATCGAGCTGATCTTCTTCGCCTATTTACCGTGACCAAGACTTTGAGGCTTTGGGATGTAACCTGTACTGTGAAAGGTAGTGGTGTCTCAAGTCAGTGCTCATAGTTTTGTACAGTTGTTATTTAGATGTTCGCTCAATAGGTATTTGAATTGTTTTGCTAATATGAACATGGTGTTTCACAGTTCTTTTAGACGTGGGTATAGTGGATTGCATGTGATTTTATATCAAGCGCTTACCATGTACATATGCATATACTAATCCTTGAGTTTTATATACTAAAATGGGTCCAACACTCACATATAGATGTGCTAAATTTTATGTTCACATGACACAGCTATATACAACCACAGTTTTTAGCAATGTTCATCTTTCAAAGGTTCGTGGATTCCAAAGATTAGATTCTTTCTAGGAGTATATTCTACAATTATTATATATAAACTAAAGGCTTAATCATGGAGTATATATTTCACTCCATTTTTTCTAATGATCCTAGAACGGAATAAATATTCTTTAGCTGCATGTCATGTGAAATATGCTTCTAACTCTTTGAAGCATCTCCTGATTGAATTTCTTTCAGAATGCGGAGAGGTCGAGGTTATCCACCTAGGGAAAAAGGATAGCAAGCCAACGACGTTGTGCAGGAGAGGTCGGGGCTATCCGCCTAGCGAAAAAGGATAGCATGGCAACAACGTTCTTGTTGTTTTTTGGGGGCTGCTAAATCTGACTATTTGGGCCTCCTGTTTCCAAATTTTCATCAACGTTTCAACTACAAGGAGGGACGAAGTCCCAAGTGAGCGCCTCTTGCTGCATTTCTATGATTTTCATTTCTGTGTGTGGTGCTTCTTCCAATGTTTATCGATAAGCTAGGCACGATACAAATAGGGACTCCGTGTGCCTCTAGGAGTAAAATTTAGCTTAGCTGATAGTCTTGATCACTTGTGATATTAAGGAGTCATGATCATTGTCACTGCAGGTCCCATCAAGGACAAGATTTCTCCATTGATCATTGTCACTGCAGGCCCATCTGTCGCTTCATGCAAAAAGGTCTGGCCTCATGTAAAAGTCCTCAAATTTCTTTCCAATTTTTATTTCTTCATTTCCTTACAAGATTTCGCTTTTTACTAGAGCCGAGCAGCTAGATACCTGCACTGTTTCTCTTACCTGCACTATTTTACGTTAAATCTATCGTGATGTTTGGTCAGTATTCCTATTCACGAATTGGTCTCCGATTCATCCATTAGTTGTTTGTATCCTTTATAAACTATTTTTTATTATCTGTGATGTATAAGTTAAAATAGTCCGCATAACAAGCTCATTATCTCATTGATGTATTATTCATAGCCTTCATGTTATTTGCCATATTTCTTTGAACTGTTTTTTTTTCTCCTGTCAATTTTAGTCTGATCATCCTCTATCTTTTGTTCTGATCTTCTACCTTCAGTTTTGCCAGCGAACATAGTGAAACTTTGGAAGAAATCGATCTAGAGTACACGGAGTGGCCTTTAGAGTCTGGCATCAGGCGCTGGCGACGTGTTCCGGCGTTAGCTTGTGAATACACATTCATTGCAGATCTTGCTGATGCTGTTATTGAAAGCCTGCCTTATGTTGGTGCAATGCTAGTTTCCAGCTTGAGGCTCGACAGGTAAGAACTAACATACAACATGCAAAATACCTTATCTGTTGTCTCTCACATGATAGGTCAGAATAAAATTATTTTCATGTGCTTTGTATATTCGTGTTTTTTTGCCTTACTTGATAATGGCAGCTTCTAATATGCATGTTTTGCGTTGGATAAGATGTTAGGATACCTCAAGAGTTAAATGCAGGTAAATTGAGTTTTTGTGCCTATCTTAGACTCTTTACTCATTGAATGAACTTACATACAGTAATCCATGAAAGGTATGATTGCATTAGTAGTCCATAAATGAGTATTCTGCTGACAGCAAGAACTATTCGCAAAGAACATGATGCACTTATGTTTAATGCTAGGTTCATTCACACTGCTTAATTTTGTTATGTTAATCCGTGAACGGTATGATTGCATTAGTAGTCCATGAATGGGTATTCTGCTGACATCACGAACTATTCTCAAAGAACATAATGCACTTATGTTGCACACCCTCCTGAAGAGCTAACGGGAGTCCATCTTGACATGCTAATGCTTCCATATGCAGAGCATTCAGTGCATGGGGATACCAAATGGATTTCGCAACAATAAAGTCGCCACGACTATCTTGAATCACCATGCCAGATGCCCAATGCTTATTATTCGAGTAGAAGGCCCCATCTGAATTGCATTTGAACCAAGAATCTAGAGGGGGCGACCGCAGGCCAGACGCCATATGATGCTTCAGAATAGAATTCTCATTAGCAACTTGGCATAAATCAAAAACAGTGTCTCTAGCCCAAAGGACAGTTTGACATGTCTGCATACCTTGTTCTCCACGCCCGGCATTTATTTCACGCTGTCTAGAGTGTCCACACACCACAGAGTATAACCGCCGTATGATCCTGCTGACAGCACCGATCTTGTAAGAGGTCATATGCCCAAGAGAAAGAATGAAGTCGGGGTAACTTGATACCAACCAGTTCCTTCAGAGAGAACCATAGTTGTTTTGCAGCAGTGCACTCAACCAACACATGGAAAACGGATTCTGAACCAGTGCCACAATCTTCACATGTAGCAGATCCGACAATATGTCTTGTGTGTAGCGATTGTCTTGTTGGAAGGAAATCATGCAAAACTCTCCACCAGAAAACTGACTTTAGGAGGTACCTTTAGTATCCACACCACCTTCCAATAAACCTGTTGATTCGAAGAGCTAGCCGAATTCTGCAACTGAGAGGTCCTTCTGTCTTTAGACAACATCCTATAAGCAGATTTAACAGAATAAGGTCCATGTCATTCGGGTTGCCAGGCCCAAAAATCCTCGCCAATGTGTCCCAAAGGAGTGCGTCAATTGGAAAAAAAAAACACACTACGAATTACGTCCTCCTTCCAAAACCCCCCATCCTCAATGAGATCCGCAGCACGACTAACAGGGGCATTACCTTGAGGAGTTAAAGTTCTCAAATTGAAATGGTCTGGAATCCATGCATGCTGCCAAATATCAGTTGTAGCACCATCTCCAATTCTTCGAATCAATCCCCTGCTGAGGACATCCCGCCCACTCAAAATAGCTTGCCAGGTGTGACTAGCATGTTTATGTCTTGTTGCTGAGATAAACTCGCCATTTGGATAATATCTCCCCTTTAAAACACGCGCACACAGTGAGTCGGGATTTGTTAGCAGCCTCCAACCTTGTTTTCCCAACTCAGCATTATTGAACAGAGTGAAATCATGAAAGCCCATACCACCATGGACCTTCGACACTACCAACTGGTCCCATTTATGCCAATGCAAGTTCCTGCTCTCTGCTGCACCTCCCCACCAGTAATTGGAAATATAGCCTGTCATCTTCTTGCATGTCGTATTGGCTAACTTGAAACAACTCATAGGATAAATCGGAACTGCTTGGGCAACTAACTTAACGAGAACCTCTTTACCTGCATAACTTAGCCCCTTTCAGACCATCCCCAATAAGACCTCTGATCTTGCTAGGCATATACTCAAAAGCCTCTTTAGTTGATCGACCCACAGCAGTCGGAAGCCCAAGATATTTCTTGGCCAATGCCTCGTAATGAATATCAAGAGTTCCCATCACTTCTTGTTTCATGTGATCAACAGAGTTATTACTGAAAAAGACTGCATATTTCGCTTTGTTCACCAATTGGCCCGAAGCTTGGCTATACATTTGGAGAATATGATGCAAACGGGCTGCTCCTCGTTGAGATGCTTCCGGGAAGAATATACAATCATTAGCAGAAAGCAAGTGAGAAATCCAAGGCGCATGAATTCCAACCCGAGCTCCTCTCGATAAGTAAGCTGGTCCCAACGACTTCAACATACAAGATAACCCTTTAGCACAAAGCAAAAACAAATAAGGGGAAATTGGATCACCTTGTCTAAGTCCTCGCGTTGGAATAATTTTTTGAAAATTGTCCGTTCACCCGAACCGAAAATAAGACCGAGGTAACACACAACATAATCAGAGAGACCAGCTGTTGTGCAAAGCCCAACTTCAAAAGAATACTCTCCGGATAGATCCATTCAATTATGTCATAAGTCTTGGCCATATCTAACTTCACTGCACAGGCTCCCCATTTCCCTTTTTTTTCCTCTTAAGGTAGTGAGTACATTCATAGGCAACTAGAACATTGTCAGTGATCAGTCTCCCCGGGACGAACGCACTTTGTCCCTCAGATATAATATCATCCAATATCACTCGTAAGCGGTTTGCAATGACTTTTGAGAAAATTTTATAAAGCACATTGCACAAAGAAATCAGTCTAAATTGTGTCAAATTTTGTGGGTGCTGCACTTTGGGAATTAAGACCAATACAGTTTTATTTACCTCAGTAGGCAGAGAACCTCCATTCAAGAAATTTAGCACCGCTGTGGTGACTCTAGGCCCAATAAGATCCCAGTGAAGTTGATAGAAGCCTGCTGTAAATCCATCTGGACCCAGCGATTTTTCGGACCCATCATGAATAAAGCACCTGAACTTCCTCTCTCGTGAACGGTTTGCAAAGAGCTTCTTTCATCTCATTTGAAACATTAGACTGAACATGCAGTAAAACCGGCTCTGGATCTGTGATATCCTATGCTGAGAAAAGAGAGGAATAGAAATCAACGGCCATGAGTTCTAGGTCTTTCTGTTTTGTGGCAACAGAATTGTCTCCTCTCGCCTTGGCCTGGAAGAAACTAGTATTACGATCTCCTTCCTTCAACCATTGATTCGAGAACGTTGTCTCTCCATGATCTCCTCCTCGCAAGGAGTTCAAAATGTCATGTTCTCTCCCAGAGGGACCATCAAGGATCAAATGCCCTCTTACATCATCTAGCTCTTTCCGCAAATTAGCCAGCTTCTTACGGACCGACCCAAAAGAGTATGTGTTCCAGTGTTGAAGGGACCTTTGGACATCACCGATGGATGTCTGAAGATCAAGCAAGTAAAAAACTTCACTGCTTCCACGCCGGGTATCCTCAACCACTTGCACATATTCTCATATTCTGAACGTTGCCTTCTCGCCTCCACATATTCTCATACTGAAAAGGTCTTCTCCCCCGAGCCGGCTGAACACGAGAACGAGAGAGCTCAATCCAAAGACCACAGTGACCGCTCTCCGTGGTTTGAATATGCGAAATTCTAGCCTCGGAGAACAGATCCAGCAATTCCAAATTAGCCAATCCTCGATCGAGCCTCACTTTGATATTATTATTGCCCTCTTGCCTATTGTCCCAAGTAAACGATGTACCAAGAAAACTAAGATCCAACAATCCACAAGAATTGACAGCATCCCGAAAGCCTTCCATTTGCCTTTCACTTCGACCCTGACCTCCGAACTGTTCGCTCGCTAGGAGCACTTCATTAAAATCGCCAGCACACAACCACGACAATTTCAATTGTGAGTTCAAATATTTTAATAACGCCCAACTATTCGAGCGTAATTCCTTTTTTCGCTTCACTATAGAAGCCCGTGAACCTCCATTCCCTTGGATCAGATTCCACTTTCTTGACAATCACGTCAATGTGTGACTTGTTCATCGATTGAAGCTGCACGTCGACATCATTTGTCCACAAGAGAACCAGACCCCCTCCTCAGCAAAAACTGCCCACACCAATACCATACAAGAAACGCAAATAATGTTTCAGAAAGTCTACCTTGTCGTCAAAGTAACGAGTCTCCGATGGGAAGATGTCGGACCCGGATTTTCTAATACAAAATCCTCTGTGAAACACTGTGTTATTCCTTGGATCAGTAGCTAGCACTCACAGAATACATCGATGAATCAATTCATACATGACGTAGAACCATACCATTCATTAATTCAACACAGCAGAGTTTACATAAACCGCGTCGGGTCGAGTTTTACAATAGAACCGAACAGGCCAAATTGATTACATTACAAAAGCGAAAGCGACAACGGGAGCAAAATGGGTGAGAGCTCATCTCTCCACAAGCAAGCGATCTGGGAAACCTGCAGCGCTGATATTAACCAAGGCTTAGATAATATTGGATGCACGCAAGTTCCGACGGAGTCAACTGGACTAGGACGAGACTAGAACACCTAAAGACTACACTACGCTTCATCATCTCCTGGTCCTCCGACTTCTGAATCCTCGTAGTAGTTGTAATCTCGCACTTTCGCTTCGAGGGTTTTGGGGGAAAGAGCGAGAATGAGCACAACTTCCGTGCTCGCGAGCCAACACACAATACAATAATATACATGCAAGGCTAAACAAGGATGGCTCGGGTTCTTTTATTTGCTAAAACAATATTTTCAATTATCATAATTACAAAGTCCTATCACTTAGCAGTTTTAACCAAATTGTATTTTAGTAAAGAGAGTAATTGTGCAATATTTAATAACAGCAGAGGTTCCCTCCACCTTATGCTTAATTTGATTGGGGCTACCCCCACATATTAACATCACTGAATTTGAAAACTCAGGGAAAATCCAACCCATGGCTAGGTGAGCCCGCCACATTTTCAATACCACCCACAAGGTTTTTGAAATAGAACTAACTCAAGTTAAGTTCTCATGTCCGCCTTTGACCGTAGGCACAAATTGCTTAAACAGCTTTATAACTCTGCAGAGATTGTACACTTTACCCACAAGAGATAATCGTCTTGATATGTACACACGTTTCCATAGACATGTGAATCAAGGGGAGATCATCACAAGGCCTTTACAATGCATCCAGCAGTATTAGTTACACTCGCTAAGGTTTCGCTCTTCAAGGGTTACGTCCGCTTAAACTGCTAACCCTTACCGAGCCCTCTCTTGCGCCTCTCTTAACGACCCACGTCGGCGCCTCCGACACCCTTCGCCACGCAGGCTTACGGCCGCAGACATCTACCGGTGCAACTCGCATCGAGGATACAAATTATTCAACCAAGTTTGTACTTTCTGACTTGTGGTTGTACTTGTTTTACACAGGAGGTTATGACAAGATTAAGTCCTTAGGGTTGTCTGGACGGTACATTCCACATACCAATCACAACACAATGTGCCTTAGGCTACATTAGCACCCACTGTCATTATTATCCATCTTACCGCCCACCTGCATTTGGTAATAACAATTTAGGGTTTTGAGGAGTAAAAACCAATTTACCACATTTATCTCAGTCATGGATCACCAATAACTGCCCAAACTATTTTTATGTTTAAAGAGATGATGATTGGAACATTTTAATGTCCCAGTACTTAAGCAAGGCTAGCATGTCGCTTAAGTACAACCTATAACTAGTATTACCATATAGTTACTAGGGTGACAAGGATTAAGGGATTCAAGTTGTTAAGGATGGTATAATAATTAATTCATCATCAAATGGGTATTTAACTACCTTAAGCTTTAACATATATTTGATTTAAAGAATTAAAGCATGCGATTTGCTATTTTAAAAGAATGTAATTTGTATAAAATGTAGGCTCAATATGATCAAAGTATTGACTTGCCTGGGTTATAGATAAGAGGATCTTGATACACTTGGTCTTGATCAACTTGAGGATCTCCTGCCTTCAAATCCTACTCAATGAGAATACTGAAAAGGCAAAACGGCAAAGAGAGCAAATAAATACACAAGAATACACAAATTAACTCCAAATTGAATAAGACCTATGCTATTAGCAAACCTTGAATTTACAAATTTTTAGAAATTTATTTTATAATTTTGGAGCTAAAATGAGGGAGATATGAATTTTAAAACCTAACTTTTGAATTAAAATAGAAAAAGGAAAATAAAATCAAACAAAAAGAAAAGCGCTGGCGGCCCACAGCGCAAGAAATAGCCTGGCCCAAAACTTGGGCCAAATCAGCGCACGCGGCGCGGAGCGGCCCACGGGGAGAAGCGCACCTAGGGAGGCGTTGCCCATCTGGCACGCGCGCTAAAGGGAGGGGTCGGCTCTGGGCAGTGGGGAGAAAGGGGTGGCGCGCGACGCGGGAGAGAAGGGGCTCAGGTGCGGCGCTGGAGGGGGAAATGGAGGCGCGGCGGGCCGACGGCGACGGAGGCTCACCGAGTGGCGGCAGTGGACCGAAAGGTAAGGCTTCGCCTCTTCTTCTTCTTCCTTTTTCTTGCTCCTTCCTCTCTTCTTCTTGCTTTGTGGGGATTAATGAGAGGAGGAGGGAGGAAGGAGGGCGCGGCTTTATAGCCGGGAGGAGCGGGAGCCGAGAAAGAGAGAGGGGGTCCGCGCAGTGCACGGCAAAAAGGAGGCGTGCGGCACCGGGTCATGATGGCGCCCAAGGCGGTAACATGCACGCGTGGATGGGACAAGGCGAGGGCGCCGAGGTGGCATGCACGCGCGGCAACGCGAGCACGCGAGCAGGGGAAGAAAAGGGGGTCCGGCGATGGCGTGCACAAGGGAGAAGAGAATGGCAGAGGGAGTACGCGGTGGCCGGCGGTGTCAGAACACGCGAGGGAGAGGGTTCCAGCGGGGTTGACCCGAGGAGGGAGAAAAAGGGGGTGTTACAGAAGAACACCATCGGGCGATGCAGCTCCACCAAGTTGTGCAATTCTTGAATTGCCTCGCACTGCCCCAAACCCTGGTGGTTCAGACATAAGGTTTTCATTGTGCCCGGCGGGACTGTTGGAATTTTCCTGGTCTTTGCTTTGTTCTGTCCAGAGATGCACTCGTCCGGAGAGACTCAGCGCTTTGGTGCTTTACCTCGTGGGACCCGCTCCTGTTGCTGACCATGCTAGTCTCTGCCTTTTGCCTTCTCGTGAGGATGCAAAAACTCCTGGAACAGCCCGCTGCCCCTTGACGTGACTTGCAACTTCTGTGCAAAAGACAATACAAAATCAGCGCCTCTGCTCCTCCTGATCTTCGTCTCTGTTCTCGTGATGGCAAGCACAGCCGCTTCCCCCTAGCACTGCGACGCCACGCCTCCTGCGTTGCGAGAGAGCCCGAGCGAAATCACCGAGACAAAACAAGACACAGAAAACGTTTTGTTCTGGAGCCTTCTGCTCCTCTTTTTTCTTTTCTTTTATTTCTTCTCAGTGCACTTTACCACATGGTGCTAGTCCCAGACTTACATACACACACACCCAAGACCGACTCAAACACACGCTCGGTTCTCTGCTCCTTTACAACTCGGACACGGAATAGAATCAGAAACTAATACAAATTTCTAAAACAAGATTAAACCCAACAGGGACTGCTTAGCAAGTGAGCAGCCTCAGCCGATAATGCATTAAGAGTGAACTGGTCTTTCTTCTGCTTCTTTTCGCACCCTCACTAGTGACAGCATCCATCCCCTCAGGGCCTCCCAGGAATGGTGTATCGATATTGGCTTCAGAGATCAGTGCCAAACTAGAGCCTTCAATCATCATAATCTTAGTAGCCACCGCATCCCCCCTTTTGAGATATTGGCACACTTTTAACAATTTTCCTCTTTCTAGGAATTGTTAGAGCATTACGCCCTTCCAGCAGGAACAATTCCCGCGAGCCACAAGAGGGCTTGATCTACTAGGAGGAGGATCATCTCGAGAACGTTTCAGCGGTGAAGTTACCTCATCCTCAGCGGTCGGGGCAAAGTTGAGATCAGGAGGCCTATGGTGATGAGGTATCTCTGTGTGTGAGTGTGATTGACACGAGCCTGAATCACGCGACCCCTATCGGTCATCACTTTTGCCAGAAGACTGGTCAGACCATGCCGCCGCCGCAACTTGTCCAAAACTCTCCCTTCTTCTTGAAATACGGAGCCCAGAGACTATTGTCGTAAGGCCTGTTCCCTTGTTCGTCCCGATCAAACGGCGATGAACACTCCAATTCCGAGTGCCCCATAATTCCGCATGAAAAGCAAACGAAAGGGAGTTTCTCATATTGAATTTTGAACCAATCACCTGCCTTCTTCTTCTCTAATCGAATCAATATACCCCTCCTAAGAGGTTTGTCAACAGGGATCGCCACCCTAGCCCGCAAGAAAGAATCCACTGCATCATCGAATTCATTCACACCAAGTTTATACACCTGTCCAACCATAGCTACGATCTTCCTACCCCTTCTCTCATTCGCCCATGCAAACGACAGGTTAAGGATACGGATCCAGATCAACACATTGTCAAACCAGACATCCGAGGGCCTCAGAGATGGATCCAAATCTTGAAGAAGAACAGCATGTCTACCAACCATTCATGGTGTACCATCTAAATCCCTCTCTTTGTCTGCAGCGTTTAAGAAATCAACGACAAATAGATTGTCACCAACCGATCTAGCACGTAAACCCCTGGGGTTTCCCTATGCAGGCCGTATTGCCCCCATAATTCTTTGGATATGAAGAACAGATGGGGACAATGCGTTACCAATGATCGACCACTTGTCCCTAGGACCATCATCTTCCTCATCATCACTGATCACCACCGTTTCATCCTCAACCGATCATGGCAGTTGGAATTGGACTCAAGTCATTGAGTTGTGGAACGTTGGATTACTACTGTACTCATTCTAGAATTGGAAAGGAATGGTTTGGTTACTTAGAGCAATGTAGGTGTTTAGAAAAAAATTAAAATTTTCTACCATATAGGACAAATAAAGTGTTTATTTTTAGCATCAATGCTTAATTAGGCAATGGTGCTTAATAAGTGCTTATGTATGTTAGCTTATCTAATTAATGGATAATACAACATCTTGATGATGTGGCTATATTATCTTTCCTTAAGCATTCATTCATGTATAAGCATCTTACATCGTACAAGCTCTAATTAAGGTACGGAGTATTTTCTAGTTCTAGCCACGTAACTAGCAAACACTTACCTATGCATGCACTGGTTAGCAGATTTCACTCTTTTTTTTTTTTTGTAAAAGGCCACCTAGTTGGTTTATGAAAGTGAAAATGCTGGGTATTTATTACCTTAGTGAATTTGTTTGCTCGGAATACTTCTTCACACTATCAAAACAAAATACCATCTCGCTAGGGCCTCTTTGGAACATATGAACCTAAATACGTGTAACATCTCAAAATTTTATTTCTGTTAAAAAGAAATTTTTAATTAATTTCCTTGAATTTTTTGGATTTTAAAAGTTTCCCTATTTAGTTTTAAAGACAAATTAAATTATTTGCAAGTCTAAATACCAATTTTGAGTTAGAAATATTTTATTTAAGTTCAAAATAATTTAGGAAATTTCTATGAATTTTTTCAGAAATTTTGAACTCTATTTACTATTTTTTAAAAGCCTAATTGAATTCTTGCAATTTCTGTAAATAAAAAATCATCAAAAATCTGGATTTTGGCTTTAGGCCGAATCTCTCTGGCCCATTTCCTTTTTCCCGTGCCCAGCCCACTCACGCCCGCTTTCTCTCTTCCCCTCACTGACATGTGAGCCCGTCCCATCAGCCACTCTCTCATTCCACTGACCGCTCGTCCCCACCTATCATCTCCCGCCTCCCTTCTTCTTCCTCACACCCACACCAACGCTGCCGCCACTTTCGCCGCCTCCTGTGTAAAGGCGGTCGTTACACACTGCGATTGTGGGCATTAACGCCACAATCTCCAATCCATCTCCCGCCTTCATTCATCCGTTGCCAATCTTCTTAATGGCCACTTCCGCCGCCGACGAGGTATGCTAGTTGAATGGGAAAAATACGAATTAAGGATCTTATGTCTATTTAGTTCGGGGAAGGGGGAAGGGGAAGAAAATTCTATGAACTTTTCCTTTTTTTCGTTAAGTTCAAGTCTGACGAGAGTAATATTCTACAACTAACAACTCATTTATTTTGAGATCGACCCACTTCCTATCTAGGATTTTTTTAAACTAGTCCTTTATATTGCAATGTGTAAATCGTCAAATGCTTTGGCAATTTCCCTGGGTTGGATGAAGCAATAGAATTTTGAATAAGACGTTTTGATCTTTGGTTATCCTTCATAGTAATAATATCTCGAGGTTTGCAACGAAAACTTGGTATATCTTCTATACGACTATTAACTAAAATATGTCTATAATTAACTAATTGCCGAACCCCAGAAATGGTTGAAACCATACCCAATCGAAAAAGGATATTATCCAAACGCATTTCAAGTAATTGTAGTACGCCCCCGCATGTTCTCACCGTCTCGACTATCCCCTCACCCTATAAAAGAGAGCATCAGCACTCCCATCCTCACTCATCTCACCACCATAGCCCTAGCCTCTCTATCCCTTTCTCTGGATTTTGAAGTTCCTCGCCACCGTCCCCGTGGTGCAACCGATTGCATCGCCGTCCGTTGGTGATCGGTCTCCGGCAACGTTGTCTACACCGAGAGCTTCACTGGTCCACGTTTCTGTGTCACACTCTCATCTCTTGAGAATCTCAGTTTTACACAAATTTGCCTTTTCTCTTCTTTTTGTTTTGGAGAATCTCGATGTTGAGCTAGCCTAGTAGGGCATGTATAAGGTCGGCCTGTGGCAACTGTCTCATGGATATGCCATGGTCCAATCAAGTGTCTCAGCCTTCATTTCCCCCTTTAACCTGTTCTTGTTCTTTTTCTAAGAATTGATTGCTGAGAAACCAGACTGCATATACAAATTTCTACGAACTGTCTATTCAGCACCGTTCAAATTTCAATGAAAATCCGGTTTAAAATATTTGTAAGATAATACTCCGTTCAGTCACAAATGTATGCTGTTTTGGCTATTGACATGCCCTCAAAATGCAACTTTGGTCACTAATTTCTATTATAATATAGTTATCACATCCAATATTATTATAATATTATAAAAATAATTTTCAAGACAAATCCATACATATGAGTTTCATGTATCCAATGTAAATATTTAAAAAGATATCGAGTCAAGTTTTGAATGTTTAATTGCACGATCCCAAAACAATATGTATTGGTAACTGAAGGAGTATAAACTTAATTAAATTACGACGCTTCCATTGGGTAGCCTATTAGTTGGGCAAAAACTCCCGAGCAATACATCTGAAGCATCGATATAAGCTACCAGAAAAAAAAAAACTGATGCCTGCTTCTCACCGCGAGCACAAGCAATCTTTTTTTCACATCTCAACAACACGCAAGACGTAACGTTGTTAAACAAGCACACGTCTGAAACGCTGACACTGACATTGATTTGCACGCTAACTACCAGTATAAAACATAGCTACAAATGCAATGCAAAACAACGGTAGAATTTAGGACAGGTTTGACGAGGATTATTGACCAGTTCATTTTTTTTTTTGTTAAAGTTAGAGTCTCTGTGAAATTAGGCTTACATATTAGATGTCCACTTTATAATGGTTATGAACCTATGATCACTGTTGAAAGGAAGTCTAATCCCTTTTTATTATGGCCAAATTGATCGCAGACCAATTTAAGTTATGAGACGACCAGTCATAGACACTACACGACCATATATACCGTTTTGGGTGATCCACAACCAGCAAACTGATTGGGAGACATGACAGTTTCCCACATGATTAATGTGAGAGTGGTAATTAGTGCATATGGCAACTTACAACAGTTAGCTAAGAGACGTGATAGTTCAAGACTCGACAGAGGAACGCGCGTGAAGATATGAGTCGCCTTTAGCAGTATTAACCAACACTCCTTCAATAGTTATAAAAGGGGTACACTACACCACGACACTGAGTCGAGGGTGTAAGATCGAGGAGGCCGACTAGAGGGGGGTGAATATACGTTTTTAAAACTTTTATGTGCTACAACCAATTTTTAATGCGGAAACTAATAACAATACGGTTTTACACAATTAAAGTCTAAATCAATTAGGTTCAACTAAGTGCACCAACAATACAAGTCAATTGATGAATATTACAATTAAGCAAAGACTTGTAAGCTACTCAATTCTAGCAATGTAAATAGCACAAAGCATGGCAAGCATTCATACACAATGAATAAGCAATTTAATACAAGAAATATAAATTGCACAATGTAAAGTAATAGAATGCAAACCATAAAAGACACGGTGATGTTTTACCGTGGTGTTCAGAGACTTGCCGATCTCCCCTAGTCCACGTTGAGGGAAACCCAAACCAATTGGGCCGGCTCCACGAATTAAGCCTTCCTCCGAGGTATCAACATGTAATATCCCGTTTAAACATACAACAAATAAATGATTAATACTGAAATTAAATATAATTAGAAAGGAAAATTCAGAATTTGGGAGGAGTATTATAACTTGTGCCTTCGGCCCATAGCTCTTTGGCCCAAGTGGGGGAAGGGGCTTAAGAGGTACAAACCCTAGTAGTTTTTACTGTAGCACGCACTGTAGCGCCGATGGCACTGTAGCACCGCGCAACACTGTAGCACGATGAGGTACTGTAGCACTACCTCTCCACTACTGCTGGCCAGGAAGAGGAAGATCAACCAGAGGAAGGAAGAAGGAAAGAAGAGAAGAGGAGGATAAGAGGAGAGATGGTCTTCGTAGGGTTTCTTCATCGTCTTCCTGGGTGCTTGAAGGGTAACGGGTGTCGATCTTCGTTGTTTGATTAGTAGTAGATGTGAATTCGCTTAGAATTGATTGGTTCGATTTGCTGCGGTTAGAGATTCAATTCTGTCCAGAAGGTTGTGCGACTGTTTTCGGGTTTTTAGAGGTCGAATTAGAGGTTTTCATCTCCTAGAGATATTTAGATAATGTTCTTAACTTTCAGTGGCCGCCAAGATCACTTAATTCCGACGTACGGATCAAAAGTTATGATAGTTTTCATCTATGCTGTCCAGAATTCTGACGAGAATGAACTGTCAAGTTGTCTTTTAAACTATGATTGTGTTAATGGAAGATTCAGGGTTTTCACCCAACTAGGTTATTGTAGGCCTTGGTCTTAGCTTTCGATATTGATAAAGAACGCTAAGTTTGGTTTAGCCAATTAGAGGTTATGGCTGTTTTCGTGCTGCTGCCCAGTTTTGTCGAATAGTTCTGACAGACGGTGTTCATCTATCTTTTGGAGTTAGATGTATATAGAATTCGGGATTTCCACCAACTAGATTGTTGTAGATAATTTCATTACCTTTCAAACAAGCCCGAGTTTGTATTTTTATGAATTTCAGCGCAAAAGTTATGTTACTTTTACTACTGCTGTCCTTTACAGCTTCCTGCTAGATTGTAGTTCAATTCGAGTAAAGAATGTAATTTAAACGTTGGGTTTTTGGGGTATGTGCTGCGAGTAGTGTCTTGATGTCGTGGTTCTTATTGAGTAATCTAATGGTGTAGGAGGTGAGGCTTCGAGGTTAGCGGCATCGTCTTTGCCTCTTAACGCATCGCAACACTAAAGGCAAGTACATGGTAGAGTGATGAACAATAGATTGTTCGCCATTGTCATTGATATTACTTATCATGCTATTTATTATGCTTTTGTTAAGCTTATTCTTATACATGGTATTGACGACATAGATTGAATGAGATTATGATATTGCGTTAATGAGAATGAGATATTGAGTTAATGAGATGGATTATGTTGATGAATAATTAAAGATGTTGCATCATTTACATTCATCATGACAAGAATTGCACGAGCCAGGTCGGTGAGAAAGTCATGTAACTAGTCCGGTGAGGTCGGTGAGAAAGATACATGACTAGTCCGAAGTGCTCTAGATAAAATCCTACCGGTGGGGACTTCACGGGAGTGAAGGATAGAGTGGTTCATCGACGGTGAACACTCCGCTATCTGATATCACCGATGAGATGCATATGGGCATGAGCATGATGGTTCAATCGCATATATGAGTAAAATGTTAAATTGTGCGACTTTACCTATACGAAATATGGCTTGTTCATTTGAATATGAGAATGGTATTCAATAGATAGATGATGATGATGATAGCCTTGATTATGGTTGACAAACTGTTATTTATGGCTTTATTATGTATTTCTTGAGTCTGGACTCATTCTTGCTCTATCATTGTTTTTAGGTGATCGTTGGTGACGTTCCACTCGGGAAAGGCTAGCACACTTGGAATCACAAACTACACCCAATTACTTGATTCATTGGACATGAGATATTTTTGTTTTAGCATGATGACTTATATTTAGGACATGATGGTGTTGAATAACCTTAGATGATAAGTTAGAGTTGATTATTCATCCAATAGACTTAATCGATTGGTTTGCGTTAATCTTGGTTTATTACCTTGTTATGCGTCTAGGAGTAAATTATCTTTGGTTGTCATATCATTATGCTTATATTATTGTGACCCGTGGACGGGTTTTATTGTGATACGCTTGCTGCAATTTATTATAAAATGATGTTAAAATTGATAGTTAGTGTAGTTAGTGGCATTCCGAGCTTAGGGTTGGGCTGGGGTGTTACACAACACCTCGCTCCACTAGGGTTGCTCTTACTCCACTCCGGAGATGGCGAGCACCAAGCCACTCACAAAACACCGGGCCTTCTCACAAGCTTCACTTGAGAAGATCACCGGACCACGACGCCTCCACGCCGTCTAGGTGTCGGCAAACACCAAGAGTAATAGGCCAAGCCCCTTGCTTGACTCTCACTACGTGCAACGAATGCACAAGCTCAAATGGATACGAAATCCACCTCTAGATGCAACACATGCAACTAGAGACCTCTCTCCTTGCTCACAAGGTGCAACACATGCACAATTGAGAGGAGAAGCTCACACTAGCTCAAGAGAGTGAAATGGGATGCCAAAGGTTGTCTCTCAACCGCCAAAGGGTATTTATAGCCCTACACCAAAAACTAGCCGTTTGGAGACAAACAGCCAAAAACTAGCCGTTCTGACCTTTTGCGGTCGCACCGCCTCACAAGGGCTGGTACAACTGTTCGGGCGGTCATACCGCTCTTTACATGGCGGTCGTACCGCAGCTCAAAATCAGCACAGAGCGACACTGCAAAAGGTCATAACTTTGACTCGATGTCGGAATTGAGTGATCTTGGACTCTATTGAAAGCTTATTCAGTTGGCTACATTAACCCACCTATTTGATTTGATCTCAAACACATTTTATCAAATCAAAAGCATAATTCAAAGAGCCACTACCATGGTCTAAGTCCAAAGTGTTAGCAACAAGCAATTTTAGACCATACCAAGGGAAAATACATGAATCCCAACAATTTGCAAACTTAGATCATGCCACAAGGAGTAGGTACATGGACTTCAACCATTTGCAAAACACATTTGCAAAGTATAGTCACACGCTACAAGGATTATCCATGAGCCTCAACTATTTGCAAAACACATTCGCAAATATAGGCAGCATGTTAGAGTGAGCTAGAGCAAGTGAAGTTGAGTTATCAACACATGATGCGACTCAAGCTACTAGACAAGACCCCTCTTAATAGTACGACAACCTATACTAGCAATCCGGTCTTCCAACCAAACACCAAGACCGGTAAAAGACTAAGAACACATCCTTAGCCCTAGCTAGTTATACCTTTGCCTTGAGCATCTTCTTGAAGGTTGATGACGCACATCTTCACTTCAAGTCCGGGTCATCATCTTGACATGCATCAACCCATGATGCATTCTTTACTTGACCTCAATCAACACATGATGAGTCTTCTCTTGACTTGATGATCAACTCATGATCATCTCTTCTTCGAGATCTTGATATGCATCAACACATGATGCATCTTCTTCTTGAACTTTTCTTGATGACGATCAACTCATGATGCCATCCGAAGTCTTCATTACCCTGGAACATAACCTATTCATCCAACTCATGGAAAATGTTAGTCCCATAATGATTAACATTAATTACCAAGATATACCGCAAAAATGCTTCTAAACAAGTTGTTGAAAAACACGGACCGCATAACCGCCAACAAGTTGCGGTACTACCGCTTGGTCTGATCGTACCGCACGAAGGAGCGGTACTACCGATTGCAGGGTTTCCAAATTGCCGAAACGACATGCTCTCTGGAAAAATCATACCGCCATACAAACATCGGTACAACCGCATATCGGTACGACCGTTTCTCAAAAGCGGTACAACCGATTATCAGAGAGAGCTCTGAGCCAAAATGCATCGGTTCTGGTTTTATCCAACCGCCAACTAGAAATCGGAACGACCGCAATGCGGTAGTCTGTGATGTAACTCGATGCACGACCGATTTATGATCAATGCACTTAAAGCCTTCAAATTTAAATATAATTTCAAAATAAAACTCATGCATGATCCTAACTTGATCCATAAGGCACAAAACGTGCTATCAAGCTATTAGTCATGATCCCTCTATTGTCATGCATTTTCCTTACAATGTCGTCATCCATGAACTGGGACTAAGCTTTTAAACATCTTAGCACACATGTTAGTCCCACAACACAATCTCAAATAATTGAATATAGATAAACATGAGTATGTATAAACTACGCAAGTTATATATACTCACATATAAGTATATATGAATTACACAAGTTATATATACCAAATATGAGTGTATACGAACTACACAAGTTGTATATATTCATATGAATATATTAACTACACAAGTTAAATATATTCAAGGATATATGAGCATCTATGAACTACACAAGTCTTATATGCTCTCATATACTCATATGAATATATTAACTACACAAGTTAAATATATTCAAGAATATGTTTCAAAGTAAAGATCCTTAATATATGTGGAAAGAGAATATGGATCAATACTAATCAAACCACAAAATATAGAATGAACTCCCCCTAAATGTGTGCATACACAAATGTGTAATGAAAACATATGCACATATCCAAGTTAACCTTTTTGGTAGAGTTTAACCTATATTTTGGATCCGAGGAATGCAACAAGATATAGTAAGAAGAAGTAGAATACATACCTCTTGTATTTTTCATCTTTATATCCAAACGAGACTAAGCAATAGATAATCAACAGAATTGTTAGTCTCACAAATAGATTTGTCATTAATGAATACATACCTGTTTGGATTTTTTGCTTTTATATCCAAGCTAAGACTAAACATGATATAACAATAAGAGTGTTAGTCTCACAAGTGCATTTGTCATTAATGAATACATACCTGTTTGGATTTTTGCTTTTATATCCAAGCTGAGACTAAACATGATATAACAATAAGAGTGTTAGTCTCACAAGTGCATTTGTCATTAATCACCAAAATACTCCATTAATACATAATGGCGGGTCTAGATCCTTCAGAGGGCACTCGTTCTGCCAGAAAAATGGCTTTCAAGGGCTAATTGTTTGTCAAGAAAGGCTTTTGCCAACACATGTTCTGTCAAAAGCGTCTGCCAGGGACCCAACCATCTATAATTGTCTTTATCGGCAGACATCAGATTTTCCAGCAGACAGGCAGCCCTTGTTGACCATTTTTTCCCCGACAGATATTTCATTACCAATGACATCTTATTCCTGGCAGACCTTTTTTGCCGACAAACAATATTATTTCCGGCAGTTTTTTTTACTCCAAATTAAAATATGGCCGACATATGGTTTGCCATTTTATGGGGTTTTGAGGTTTAAGGAAAGGATATAATTTTTGTACTAAAGCAATACTTATTTGATATTAAAACATTCAAATATTTTAATTCACAACACAGGTATCAATCAATAGTACCGAACATAACTATTTTCATTTATATCAACATTGCAAGTGCAAATTACATAACTTCAAATCTTATGACAACTTTCTATTGTACATCATAACAACCACAATGGTACCATCTTTACAAATATTTGTGCTTCTAAAATTAACTAAATATTTATTCAATTGTCAATGGTTGCATCTAATCCATTTCACACCACTCCAACTTAATCCATTTCACACCACTCCAACTTGTATTACATTGTATCACTCCAACTTGTATTACATTGTATTGATTTCAGCTATATATCCTATAGAAGTTGGGGGCTAGATGGTGAGGATCTAATAATCCTCAATTAATTAAATCATTTATCTGTAATATTTATTATAGATAATAATATCTTTATACAACCATCAGAGGTACCCCTTATCATTAACTTATAATGATAAGGGAAGACTTACGACCACCTAGTGGTCGTAAGCTCTTCTACGACCACCTTATTGTTGTAAGATCTTCTACGACCACCTTATGATTGTAATATTTACTACGATCATCTTATGGTCGTAAGACTTTCTACGATCAGGTCAACCACGACCACCCTATAGTTGATAGAATCCATAGACATATGGACCCAATGACTAGAGACTCTATGCACTGCGCTCATTTATGCGTAGTAGTTATACATGTCCTATTCCTCTCTGACATAACAGCAAATAATCCTCTGTCTCTGGCGTAACTACATAGCGAACGTGCGAGAGGGTGTTTCTCTAACAACAACCGCCATCAAACATGCGCAATTAACCAACCGTTGAGGTGCCTCCTGGCACATAACAACTGCCACCCCTTTAGAAGCTTTATAAGGGATAACGCTGGTGGACAGGGAGAGGAGATCAAGATCTAGAGGTAAAAGTCATTAGCCTTAGTTTCGGTAGCTTCTTTCTTATTGTAAACACAATCAATACAAGAACACAGGAGTAGGGTTATTATTCTCTCTCAAGAAGGCCTAAACCTCTCTAAAACTTTCTCGTGTCTCTCTTGCGTAGTCTCGATCATAGATTCCTAGTATTCTTTTCATAAGATCAATATTAAAACATCCACAACATGTGTAATAGGCTTATATTATAGCTATCAAATGATCACAAATGTGACTTTCGATTAATACAACAACAAAGACACTATAAAATAGAACATTTCAGTATCATTGCAATTGTGGTAGAAAAATGCAACATAAGTACCTATTTGATGTTGTCTTTATCCAGCTTCCTTATGTTACTCCAAAGAGTTCATGATTTGCATACAAAGTATATTGAACAAGTTAACCTTCGTGATACAAAAGCATATGCGAACACTAAAAATCTGAAAAGGAAAATAACACAATGAGTTCAAACTCAGGAAGAGTAGTAATATCAACACGAGATGATTGTTTATTAAACATGTATCTGCAGCTTCTATAGACAAGAGATGAACATAGTCCATTTTCCAACAAGTGAGACAAATATAAGCACTGAACTATGTCTTAACCGAAGTAATGCTCTGGACAACAAAATTGGCTTCAATTGGTAATGATTACAGGAAGAAAACATATTATATCACAACCACAACGAGTCAGCAACCAGTTTAGATATGGATGCAGTGCATGATGCCACTTGTTGTGATGATATGAAACAAAAACCATGGCAGAATAAAAATTTCCTAGCAAATGCGACATCCTAAGTTCAATAGAGTCTTGTCTCATATCTATGGAATGATAAATACTTGAATCCTCTTGAGCTCACCTCTAGCATCTCATCAAAAGTAATGGGATTGTAGGCGGGAGCAACTCATAGTTATGGATTCGAAAATCTATAACACACACACACGCACACACACACACACACACACACAGAGGAAGAGAGCGAGAACATGGGATTTGGGAAGGGGCATAGGGGCGAAGGGGAGGGGGGCGACAGCTGGGCGTGGGCGTGGGGGTGGCGGTCGAGCGCGGGGTTGAAGAGGATTTGGGCGGGCGTGCGAGGAGAAGGCTTGGATCCGACCAGATCTAAGTGGTGGCCGTCGGATCTATCACTCCCTGTTCGATGGTGGTAGCACTAAGAGAGACAGCTGTCGGGGAAGGCAGTGGTGTGTTGGGGAGGCGGAGAAGGCGCGCGACCACGCTGGGGAAGAGGTGCCCGGTGGAGGTGGCCTATAGCGGTGGTGGTGGCCAGATCCGGCAGCCAAGGATGGCGGTGGGGGTGTGGGGGAGGTGGAGAAGGTGTGCGGGCGCATTGGGGATAAGGTGCCTGATGGAGGTGGCCTACGGCGAAGAGGAGAGAAGAAAGAAAGAAGAGGGGAAGAAAAGAAGAAAGAAGGAGTAGCCGTGCAGAGAAAAGGGGAAAAAGAGAAAAGAAAAGGAGGAAAAGGAGGACGAAAAAGAAAAGAAAAGGCCCAAAGCCCAGAGGGGAGGAGGCCAGGCATGGGGGCGGAGGGGAGGGGGCCAGGCGCGCGGGCGGTGGCTGGGAGCAGATGACGCATCACCTGAAAAAAATAATGCAATGATGAGAACAATGGTTTCTATCATTAATTAATTAGTAAATCTTCAAATACCATTTTAAAATCCAGCAGCAGGTAATATCACATCCCATACATAATGGTAAAAACCAAAGGACTGTGCGAGTTCCGTCTAGTAAGACAATATGTAATGATATTGGGTATTAACTTTAATTCCCCTTATCTGTGAATATTGAAAGGCCTCCACATATGGACAGAGCCTAAATTTTACATTAGAAAATTTGCCTATGCACAACACTGATAAAAGCAAACTGGTATAAGCATGTGACAAGTGATACGTTTTAGTTTTTATGTTTTGCCATTAAAAAAATGAAAATAACCTCAAAACCATTGACATAATTAGAGAAACTATAATTAAAAAAATTACCTTCATCGACTTTGGCATAACCAAAATAAGGGATAATCTGCAGTAATATTCTTAGCGATGCTCTCCTACAAGCATCAATCATAACCGTAAGTTCCATAAGATTCTCATTTCTTTGGAGGACATGTTGGTTGCACAAGGAAAACATCGCAACCCTTAAACTCTCTTGTAATTGAACATATATTTCGCCATCAGCAAACCTTTTTATGTTAATCTTCCCAAGTTCTAGACCCAAATAGCTTGCTATTTCCGTTGATAAGACACCAAGAAAAATTGCACCTTAGAGTGCCATTGAGAGGTAAATCATTGGGTTTGAGATGGATGAACCTATTTATACAAAGTCACAATTAAATATCTACTTGTTATGTTTCATTTCAGGAGTAGTTTTTCGGTTTCCATGCTCATGTCTCTTTAAGCTTAGTTGTACTTAGTTTCTGTTTGCTTTTGCTCATCTACCATTAATCCGTTTGTCAGAAGGTATGAATGAACTGAACAATTTGAGGTTACTACTGCAGTAAACACATACCCTGATTGATTGTCTGTCAAATTCAAACAAGAGTATATGGTATGGTGAAGTAAGAAAAGAGAATTTCTTTGTGGAGATCCAACTGACCTGGAAAAGAGAAGGATTGGTTGTGCCTGAGAAGATACGCAACCTTGTGTCGTTCTTAATGTGTGCACCTCGGTAAATTTGCACTATTACAGGAGTCAATAGTGATCTGTTAGACACCGGAATGCATGGCAGTGCTCCGTTAACTGTACTCAGGCTAAGAGGACCAACCCTTTTACACTTCTGTGTATACAAAGATCACATTTTCTCAAGTACATAAAACATAAAGGATGTGTTATATAAAAGAGTACGATAAATGCATTATTACCTAGTTGTCTTTTTTATTTCATTATTCTTTCTTAAAAGATGGTGAAATCAAGATGTCCCCAGGCAAAGTAGCAGCTGACCTGCGCAATATAACATATGTATAGTAAGAGTGTAATATAAGCAAGTTGCAATAGATCTATCTAGTGTGTACGGACTGAATGTAGCATGATTATACTAAGCAGTAGTAGCAAAATGTTTGTATTGGAGCATAATAGAGGGTATCAATGAGATTGTAGGGCTGTAACCATACATACTTGTTCTTTTTTTTTTGACAGTTGAATGTGCACTGCTGGGAGCACACATGGAATTTGGACTATCTGTTTAGGACAGGCTCAGATTAGGCACCTAAGGAGTTTCTCCACAAAATTTTTGAAGGGCACTATCAATTTGTCCACCAGTGATGCCTCCAACTCCTAGCTAATATGTAAATCTTAGAACAAATATCAAATGAACTGAATTGCCTTTCATAAGCACCAACTAAAGATCTCCATGCATCTAGTGTCATCACATACAGGGCCATTTGTAGTTGGTACTGGTTAGAATATTGTTTTGGAATACATCACAAAATATATTTTTTGTTGGAATTCAGATTACAAAATTTCAACACTAAAGAGTAGGTATCGATTACTTTCCTGAATCAAGACAGGACCTTACCTTTCCTAGAGCTATTCGAGTGTGTAATCTTTGACACTAGTACATAATCTGTAGATGCATTGCCATTCCTTGCATGATTGCTCACCGTACGAAAAGTTGTACCCCTCTCTGAAAAAAGGTTATAGTTTGAGTTCAATGTTAAAAGATTTGGGAGTGATGTGAAAGCAATAGACCTGCTTCCTCTGAAAAAGATCATATAACTGCTTGCTGGAACAATGAGGCTGTCCCTTCATCTCCTATGTAAGGCTAACAAGAGCCATTAGCATTGATAAAAATTAAATTGGTATATTCACCTGAAAATACGGTAGAGCATTATGATAAAAAGACAATGCTTTGTAAATTAAATTGATATTGCGAGATTGAGAGAACAAACTAAACATGGGCTCTACGCAACAAAATCAAATAGCAACAAACTAATCGACATTTAGGAAAATTTGAGCACACTTGACTGCCCAATGGGCATGCGTATAAAATGGGCATCTGCAATCAATTGCTTGAATGCTATAGCTGACAATTTCCCTATCCTAAGCAACGGAATCTTGGATCCTTACCAAGGATGAATATCACTTCCATTTACAATCAAAACATTCTCCCGCAAAGCAAAACTTGTGTAGAGGAATAATAGCCAAGCCTATAAAGTGGAAAGATACTCTTTATATCGTTTCTATAGGATAAAGAAGTGATGAGAAGAGTAAATATATTCAGGGTGTATCACAGTACTGAACGAAATACTTGGTATTTCGGGCAAGTAGACAGGGGAGGAGCTGGGTGGCTCGGGAGATGCATGGGCACCGGCGGGCGGTGGCGCATGGAGGTGGGCCGACCCCAAAAAATTGACCCCGTGGGGTTACCTACCCTACGGTGGTGGCGGCACAGGCTGGTATGGCCGATGGCGGTGGCGGCGCCGCAAGAAGCGCACGGCGGTGGAGGGTGGCGTCGGGCGGTAGCACATATTGAGCGGTAGGCGCGACACCGGTCTTGGGGAAGAATCGACGCAGCGTCGGTGAACTCTGCAGGCGGGGATGGGGAGGAGAGTGAGGGGAGGAAGGGTAGAGAAGGGAGAGTGCAGAGTGGTGGAAGCAAGGAGGGTGGGCGTTCGTGGGGGAAAAAGAGATGGGGGCCGGCAAAGAAGGAGGAGGGGAGGCGGCCTCGGCGGGGAAGAGGGGGTGATTTGGCGAGAGCACCACTAGAGCAAGAAGAAAGAGATGGAAGCCGGTTAAGAAAGAGGAGGGGAGGCGGCCTCGGCGGGGGAAGAGGGGGCGTTTTGGCGGCTGGTGAAGGAGGAGGAGGGGAGGCGGGGAAGAGGAGGCGGCTTGGCGAGAGCACCGCCGACCGCAGATAGTGGAAGCGGGGTGGGGAAGGGGAGGGGTCGTGTGGAGACAGCTTGCGCAGAGGAAGCGGCGAGGCGAGACCTGGGCAAGGGTTGGACGAGCACGCGCGTGGGAGTGCTCTGCTGGAAGGATCGAAGGGCACGTGAAACAAAAAAAATCTGATGGCTGCGACGCAGAGAGACGCAAAATCGGACGGGTAAAGGAAAAAGTGGCGACGTGGCCACCCTACCCTCGCCTCAAACCTCTCTCCATTTACCCTTCAGGATAAGGAAACTGTTAAAGTAATCATTCTCAATGAATTATAATGCTCTATACTAAAGCACAAGTATGAGGATTAACCCCAAAGCTGACACTAGCTAAATGTTCTTAATTTCAATACTTGCAAAGCTCCCAATACAAATTGACATGACTACACACAAATACATATGGCTAGCCACTTATCGATAGGCATAGTTTAGCAGAACTAAATGTGGGAGGAATCCTAAGAAAATAAAGAAAATATTGAGCACAATTTCCAGCAGCTATGCTCAAGGAAATCTCGTACATACTTTACCTAAGCACTAAAATTCGGAATTTAGCTTCATTGGTTCAAATATTTACTAAACCACATGATATTTAACTAATTAATCTCTCTTCTTTACATTGAAAACATAGCAACCTAAATTCCCAGGAGTCTTCTATATACCCCATCGTAAGTTCAACCAAGTTTCCTTCATTTGTGTATAGTTTTCTTATGTTAACCCCAATGATTTTGTGTTTAGTATATACTTACTTTTACCATTATAAAGTAAAAAGATTACTGCTTTTGACCTTTTGTCATCTTCGACCAGGAAAGTGTATCAATTCAACCAATCAGGACACACTTATTACTAACTTTCTAAGAGGAATGCTCATATATATGATTTGCATCAAGTGAAAATGAATCTAAAAAATAAATAACTTCAAATAATGGATTATGTTTTTCCAGTTTTACCTTCCCACTGAACTTCTTCTCAAGTTCCCTAACAAGCCTCACATGGATCTTCTTATATGCCTTCCGCGGCCTGTATGGAACATGGATAATAACAACCTTCCTATTGCCAGCAAAATCCATCTGACTGCAAGAAGCAAAAACGAATTTAGAGCCAACTCAAACTATACCAACATCCTCAAAACTTTGCAAATAAAATAATGGCAAAGCACACACATTGCTCCATTGATGTAAAGGTCCTTCAACTCAATCTTCAGCTACTGATTCCCATTCTCCAGGTCAAAGAATGCTTGCCACCCATATTTAGTTAAGACACCAGATTTCAAATGCTAAATAGACAAGGGAGAAATTCAAACAAACCAACCTGATTAACAGTGTCCTCAAACTCAGTTGGCTTCACACCCTTGTCCTTCTGGATCTTCCTCCTTGCTGTAAACATCTTCAGTACGTTAAGCTAACCTTAACACAAAGTCAACCTCTGAACCAACAGAGCTTAAAATATGATTTAACAAAAATATTCAATAAAATCAAGAGATCTTAGCAATGACTAAGTTGTCTCTTCTTCTGAAATACACATCCTGTCTTGTGAACAAATTATCATTCCAACATTCAATGAGAAGAAAACACATTATTGCTACCGATTGTTGAGAACAACTACAAATGATGCAAGAGGAGCAAAAAAAGAAGCTAGAGACTTATAGTGACTAACATCTTTAAAAGCTATATGTCATCAAGTAAATACTTCAAAACATCAAAAACAAGAGTATTATAGAGGTTCATCCCGACAAACAAAATGTTATCACCGTGAAAACTTAAAGAAGATCCATCTTAAAAAAATGTCCCAGAGTCTTTGTTGAAATGGTTCATATTTCGCGTAGTGTAACATGTAGAAGCTAATTTCTACATGCTAAAGTACCAGTGGCCATTTTCTCTCTTTGTTATGGTCGTTGTTGGGGTACGGGTTCGAGGATCAAAGGTAAGGTGCTCGTCCTCATCTAACCGCAACAGGGCTCGTCCCTGTCGAGGTAGCGAGGCTCTAAGGCCTAATTAGCTAGGGAGGCGAGGGATTGCCCTCCAAACTCGGCCGGGACTCTTCCCGACGAACAAGGAGGCTCTGATCTTTAGCCAACTGGTTAGGGACTAACTTTATTTATTTCTTTACTTCATTGATAATGGATACATGTTATCCCTTTTATAGGGATGACCCGATTTGACCCCTAAGAAATATTCTATAAAAAAAACTTATCTCTAATAATCCAATCTAATAATAACTTGCCTAACTAATAGATAATACCAAACACTTAATAGATAGATTCTTAAATAACAAAGCATGCCTAGCACTCAGGCGCTACAGTAACACACTACTGCATGATGCTACAGTACGCATGTGCTACAGTACCACCTTGATATTTGACCGTGACACTCTTTGGCAAATTGCATGCATCCGCATGAAAAAAGCGTTAATTACTAACTTAGCATTAATATTACATGACAATGACATTTCTCCACATAAGTAACATTGTAACAAGATAATGCCCGCCCTGGGTCTCAAGTCTCGACTGTACTTTACAATGGGAAATTTTGATAAACGCCACGGCTCAGTGACCAAATAAGAGATATGCCACCACTCAGTTCGAAATTTGAAGGATGCCACTGGAAGGTTAGGAACATCCAAGAAATACCATTATGGAGCCTTATACCCATTTTTCCTCAAATAAAACCCTGTATTTGGCTTGGTATTTCCCTATGGACACATATGCCCCTTGCTTTGCGTCACATATCCCACTCCCGACCGATCCAGATCGAGCATCTTCTACCTTGTCTCGTCTCCCTCTATTGCGCGCCATGGAACCCTAGCTCCTGCGCCATCCTAACATCGCCCGCAACCCCCACCCTCAGTAGCCCATCCCGTCAACGACGACCACAACCCGCACCCTCCGCCGCCATCTCTTGGCCCTCTGTCGCTATCTCTTGGCCATCCCGGAGCCACCGCCTGAGGAAGCCAAAGGAAGATGGATGTCCCTCCCCAGTCCCCATTGTGGTAAGTAAGTTGAAGTCGACCCAGTACCTAGCCTGGTAGTGCATTTGGAGTTGGTTCTTATTTCCTCTTTTTGCTGAATAGGATTGATCCAAATAACGCGTTTAGAGTAGACATTAAGGTTGAAGTATTTTGTGCGAAAGAATCGGATGGTAGGAAATTGTACACGAAGGGCAGAACAGTTAATTAGGTCGTCGAATCCAATCATTTCACCATGCAATCATTGATGGTGTCCCTGTCTAGTGAGGTTTCCTGGGGTGAATCACAGACTCCCACTGTGTGGTTCTTTGACAAAAAGGGGAGGGTGTTAGGCTTGTGTCTGTCTCTCAGGTTCCTGGTATATTTGAAATGTACAGGGATGAGAGGCATTTTGCACTTATAGTAGCAGTGTTCGACCATGGCGTAGCACTAACATATGGTGGTGAGGCACAGTTGAACAATGATTCAGATAATCTTAGTCAAACCAATTTGACTGCTCTGCGGACATACCTTTCCACCCCAAGTCAACATGCACCTTGTCTTGCAAATGCAAGCCTAACTCCGTAGTGTGAGAACTCTCAAGCAAGTGGTAGCTAGTTACCACGAACAACATTGAAGCCCAGCCACCTGATGATCCAGATGAGTACATAGGTGTCAATGATGAGCACATGTATGATGTTCCTTTTAATGCGGTAGTACAACAAAATGACATAACTGATGAGGCTAATGAGGTTGTTCCTATTGAGGCTGAAATAACTGATGATGTTGACTACGAGGTAGTCGTAGCATATGACTGTGGGAACCCTAACATACAGGAGAAGGTTATGTTTCCTGATATGGTTACCTTGAGGAAAGTATTTAGACACTACGCTGTCAAGATAGATTTTGAGCTTGGTAATGTAAGGATTGACACTACAAGATTCATAGAGAAGTGTAAAGCTAAAAACTGTAATTGGCGTATACATGCTTCTAGGCTCTCGGATGGGCGTACTATAATGGTGCGGCCCTTCGTATACCTACTTTTGTGAATGGCCTATTATCTGTTTCTGTTTCCCTTCTAACTTTGTTTGTGTTTTACCTTGTGTAGATTAAGAAGCTTCCCTCTGTGCATGAGTGTTCAACTACCAAGCTTTTAGACAGCAAGATGGCTACTCAGGGCTGGGTTGTAGATAGACTTGGGGACTGGTTGAAGGACAACTGTAACATCCCCATTTTGGCTTGTGTTTCAAATGTAATAAAATGAGGGGAAATTAAAACTTTTCCTTCATCCTTTTACTCTTGAAACTTTTCTGAAATTCTTGTAAAAGGATTTTGGAAAATTCAAAGTCAAAACCCTCAATTATCAATTCAAAAACATCCTTGGTGAAATCTTGTGTCAAACCCTTAGAAAGAATTTTCATTGGTTCTAAGGTTGCTTGGTAATGCCTCTGAATTATTTCATATTTTTGGAAAATATCTGAAATAGTTTAGTGGCAAGTCAAACCTTGGTCAAGCCTTTGAATTAGCCTTCTGGAAATTCTTGAGAAAATCCCAGTGCACAAAAATTCCTGGAAATTTTATGGAAGGTTAACCCTAAGGTCAGGAAGCTCCAGTTAAAATTTCATAAATTTTGGAGTTGGTTTGATACCTCAATTAAATCCCCAAAGTTTCAGGTTCAAAATCAAAACCTAAACTGATTCGCACTATTCCTCGGGCTCGAGTCTTTTGACTCGGCCGAGCCAACTGGTTGCACCAGTTGCTTTCAAAGTGGGGCGTGCAATCGGGCCGCTCGGACCTGTCGACGGCCAAGATTAATCGGGTTGGACTCAGCCCATTAGGCCTGTTGACCGAGCCGCCTCGTCCCTCTCTCGTCTTGTGGACCCGCGTCATGCTGGTCATCTTCCCAACCTCCCGCCGCCTTCTGTCTTGCGCTGCGTGCGCCATGATCATGGCGTGTGCGGCGTGGGAGGGTAGAGTCAAGTCCACCCTTCGTCCTTGCAACGTCTATTTGCATTTAAGGCGTGCGTGGTGCCCTCAAAGTCGCCCATTACCGCCCCTCTCATCCTCTCACGCCCACGCCCGCGCGCCATGAACCGAGCGCACCCCGCAAGAAGGGTTCTGCTCAATTATTTCTCCTCCGCTATAAGAAGCCCTCAAGTTTCTCCTTTGCCCTCCTTTCACCTTTCTCGCAACCCCACAGACCTTCTTTCTTGCTCGAGCTCAAGTCACCAAACACCGACCCGCCATTGTTGGCGCAATCGAGCCAGTGGGCATCCTAGTTCCAAAGTGGCTCCCTTGCTCCATTTCTTGCTTCAACTTGTTACTTTAATCCTCCAAACCTTAACCCTCATTCAATTTTGGTTGTCTCCTCGAGTCGGGTGATATTGGAGTTCCCATTCGCCGAACTTCATCCCCTTCTTCCCCACCTCCGTAAGGAGCTTCATTTCTAATTCTTTGCTCATGAAGCATATATGAGCTATTGTGGAGTCTGTTGTGATGACTGGTCTCACCCTTTTTGCTCAGTCGTCATCTCCACTTCTTCTTCTTGGTCTGCGACGCCGCTCTTCGTCGCGGAGCCACCTCGACCACCTCAGAGCTCCACCGGTCTCGTGTACCCTTCTAGTAGTCCCTAGAAGCCTTGGCGCCCGCTACCTAGGCAGTGCGAGTTTTGAGCATTTTCGCCTTCGGCGTTTTGGTCACCGGTGCTCACCGACTTCGCTGCTGCGGGCACTATCGCCAGTGTGAGTGATACCAATGTGTGCGCATTGGTATTGCGGTCCCATTTTGGCCCTTGGCTCGCACCGCCACGACCGGAGTCGCCGGCGGCGAGCTCGGGACTGCGTCGGTTGTGTTGTCGGACGAAAACGGCAGCGCCGTAAGGTCGTTCGGACACAGTAATGACGTTCTTTAATGCCTAATCATTGTTAATCATGGGTTAGTAATCATTAGCTGTCCTAAACCACCTCCTCAGCCGCTTACAGGTGGGCCCGTCGTCCTCAAAACCCCCCCTGTGCGCGTGCGTTTAAACCCGACATGTGACTTAGAGTCGCTGACAAGTGGGTCCCTATTGTCAGTAGCCCCTGTTCAAATCGTGAACGACTCAATCAACCTCAGCCGTTCGATCTTGGATCCGTGGCCGGGATCGTGGGAGCATTTGGACTGTCCGAAGGCTCCCTCAATCCCAGCCATTCATCGCTTGATCAACGGCCCAGGAGGGGCGAGCATCCGCTCGGTCCGATTGCCATCTCGATCTGGACTGTTGGATCTTGATCCAACGGTGAGCCTCCGTGGGTTCTGTGCGTGTGTGCTGTGCGCGCCGTGCGCGTGGGCCGTCCGATCCAGGATCGACGGTCCATAATCAGCCACGTCTTTTCTTTTCGGTTAAGGGGTATAATTTCCTCGGTGAGCTTTATCTTTCCACTGAAAATGTTGTTAAAACTTTAGAAATTCATATCTTTTTCATTATAGATCCTTTTTGGGTGATTTCAGTAGTATTAATTTTCTTTTAGGATAGAGATTAATCTAGAAATGTTTCCAGGCCCTGTTGAGAACCAGAAATGTTGGGGATCGATTTTAGCCTTTTCAGCCTTTATTAAATATTCCAAAAATGTTGTAAAAGCTTAGAAAATCCATAACTTGTTCTCTGTAAGTCCAAATAGAGCGAAATAAATTTTGTTAATTTCCTTTAGGGATGAACTTTAGTGAAGGACCAGTTTGCTAGTGGTCTTTGCTACTGATATAAATGATGTCCTAGTTTTAGAACTTAGAAAAATCATAACTAATTAGTTATAACTTCAAATGACCTGAAATTTTATATGGATTATCACTACACCAGTAGGTAGCTACCCTACAAATTTCAGCTTCAAAGTCTTTCTAGAAAATATTTTTGCTACAGTACCTAATTATGACCGAAAATAGGTTTTTAGGGAATATCTTTTGCACCACAAATCCAAATTAGGTTTTTCCAGTTTCTATGACTAGGTATATTAGTATTTTACCTTGTGTATAAATTTCGTCGCATTTGGATAATTTTTGCTTGCTCTTTTGTTTAAGTGTTGCTCGTCTTATTGGTTGTTTTCGCTCTTTCGCTAGGCGACATTTGCATGTAACCCCAGAACGACCCTCCATAACAATTTGAGCAACAACAAGCGTGCAAGCGGTTTGATCATTTCCCATTGATCCCATTACTTTTAAAGTCTAATATTTTGTTTAACTTCTATGTATGCATTGCTATTTTGTTGTTAAATTGATTAGTTAGACCTCTAGTTGCATAATCTGTAGGCAAATGGTTATCCTCTACTACCGAGCCTAGGTTATTTGTCGTGGTTAGAGTTCGATGGATGAACTCTTATCACTTAGTAGATTACGAATGAATATTGCTTAGCCATACCTAGTTATCGGTAGTATTGGGCGATCATCGACTTAGTCGATGATCTTGATCACACAAATACTTATACTACTCCATTATGTCCAACCCTTGTGTTTTATTGATTTACAAATCAAAACCGAAAACAAAACTATATCTTGACTTGGGCACAATGGTATGTTGATGTGATCTGTTGGGTGTGTTGGAATGGTGCCTAAGTCCCCAGGGACCGAGTTACTTGTGTCACTAAGCTGGCGCTATTGCGTGCTAACCACGAGGGGATATGGAACCTCTCTTGACTAAGTACTTTGGGGTGTTAATTATGAGCTGAGTGGTGGGTGGGTTCTTGTGTGTGTGTGTGGTGTTGGAGGGGAGCATTAGCGACCAGGTTAGGGTGCATCTAATGTGTCCTTCTCCGTGGGTTCGGCTCTTAATTAGCATCATCCATTGGAAAGCGTCTTGTTAGACTTAGCCATGCCCGCATACCAAAGGAAGTGTGCTAACGTGGTGGTGGAAAGGCGGTCTATCGTGTGGGTACATTGGTACACCCTGCGAGGTTAAAACTATTCGAATAGCCTCGTCCTAGGTTATGGACATGCTTGGTAGGTCGTGCAAGAACTAGACTACAACCTTTTAAAAACTTAAACTTGACACAGGTGGTATGAAGGGTACTTCATGCTATTGTTGTGGTGATTATGGGTTAGTCACTTCTAAGTTGGTGTTGTCATCTATCTATTGTTATAATTGTCTCTCTTTTATTTGAACAATAAAAGTTAATTGCAAACTTGCTTTGAATCTATTACCTTATTGCAAATGAAAAATTGCTTTATGCTGAAAATAAGTCCAAAGCCTCCTCCACTTAAATAAAGCTTGCATGTAGTTAATTATAGTTCTGTTATCTCACACGTCGGTCTTATGAGTACAAAAACAATTTTTGTACTCATCGCTGCTTAATATTAATTGTTGCAGAGGAAGAAGGTGAGCCCCAAGGGCCTCACTTTTGTGAGTTGTGTTGCGGCGCCGTCTGGGACGATTAGCTTGGCGGTCCGGTTGGTTGCCTTGTGGGTGAAAGGCACACCGATTGGCTTTTGTTTATTGCCATCTTATGGCCTTTTTGCTTCCACTGTGTATTTACTTATTTGTGTGTTATTTGGCCGGTCGGCCTCTCTTTTCTAATAACTCTATTTATATTATCTATGTCTTTCAGTTGTTGTTTTTGCTTCGGCTCTATGTGTATGAATGGAATTGATGCATGATTTTGTCAAGCTAAGTGTGTATCTGCAGTGCAGGAGTATACATATCTCGAGGCTTAGGTTTATTTGATTTGATTTTTATCCTATTTAAGTAAAATCAAGTATTTCGTCATTTCATTCCGAAATAGCGATTATATATACAAGTAAACAAAACATGCATATTACAAAGCAAGCACGTAACCCTACTGGCTTATCATCACAACCCCTACTATACTCCTTAAAATCTTAAATGACAGCAGTCATCTGAGCATTATGCTTCTTCATTTCACACACAACTTGAACCAGCTCGTAATTCTGCTCCTTCATTTCACAGAGAATTGCTTCTTGTTGTAAATTGTGCCCCTTCAACTGGCACACAACACTACTCAGCCTATCCTTTTCTGCCACAAAAGACTGATGTCCATCCGAAGCTTCATTCTCTATGGAAATTGCATAAATCTCTTTCAAGTATTGCTCATAAGCACACTCCCACTTGAAAAACGAACACTCATGATCATTTTGCACAAATAAATTGAGTTACAGCCATCACAAATAGGTAAAGAACACTAAATACCTTAACATAAATACACCCATGATCATTGTACTTAATGGAATATTGTTCTTGCACTTGTAAAATATTATCCTGGTTCGAGACTCAGACACAATCAACTTGATTACGGGATCTTGGCAGGATGGGCACGCTGACGAGTGGAAGCTCTTTGCCTTATATTATTGGAGCTTGACAATGATGACTTCATAGAACTCCCTATCGCCTTGCGCATCGTCATAGCTTTGAGAATTGGCTCACGCTAGGCGGGCAGTCGGATGACAAGGAGAAGGATGGGAACCGAGGAGAAGGATGGGAACCAGAGGAGAAGAGTGCGACGGGGAGGAGAGCGACGCGCACGCGAGTTGGAGCGTTGGGATGGCGCAGCGGCTTAATTAGGGTTCCAAGCTTGCCGCAGAAGGAAAGGGATGAAAGGGATCGAGTTGGTGGAAATGGATCTGTGATCAATCTGATCTGATGGGACTCGGGGGTTATGTCACGCTAAGCTAAGGCGGCATATGTGTTCATACAAAAATACCAAGGCAAGCACAAGGGTTTATTTGAGGAAAATGGGAAAAGGCATCGTAAATGGCATTTCTTGACGTTCGAGATTTTCGTGGAATCCTTCAAATTTTGAATTAAGCTGTGGCATTTCTCCGATAAGGTTTGTTAGTAGTAGCATTTATCGAAATTTCCCTTTACAAATGTACTATTTCAACGTTATTTCAGAATAGTTTTTTTTTTTAATACAACTTTGATAAACTGTAATTTAGGAATACATATTTCTATGTTAAGCTTACGCTAGAAAGAGATATGAAATTTGATATGCCAAGAAAAAATGCTCACATTTGCCATTGCCACTACACTAGAAAGGATCTAAAATTCAAAGCATGGGGCTCGGTTGAACTCCCAAAACTTTAGAAAATAAACTACTATTAGTACCCCACCATGCAACAAATTGTATGGATTAGAGTATCCATTCGTAAAGAAATATTTGGATGAGATTTCACAAGAAGAAAAGATCCCCACGAGGATGTTGACGGGGATCTCTAGTGAGCTCACCGCATCTGTTGCCGGAGAAGGGAGAGGGGCCGATTCGGCAAACGGTGGAAACGTAAGGAAGGGGAGGATTGAAGTGAGAAGAGCTCACCGTGGTGGGCACGGAGAAGGAGGACTAGATTTGGCGAATGGTGGAAACGAAGAGAAGAGTGCAGAATGTCTAGTTCACTCCTTGTGGTCTTGTTCGTGCATATTTTTGGGAGGGCACGTCGCCGCCTACCATCGATTTGTACACTCAAGTGGTGACCGCATGAGATGAATCCAGACAGAAGGTGCAAGAAAGGATAAGAATATTTCTTCCAAAATACTTCTATGTGCGAGAGCGATACCGATCACCAGCCATTCAAATAATTAGTCGATTTTTTGTATTATTGATTGACATCCTAATTTCTTACACTTGCTCTCATAGTTATAACTATCCCCGTCCCACCACAAGCCTCAACAAACCTAATCAACCATCGCGCCCCTCGCGCCTTGTTCCACTGGTCCCACCCCACGCACCACCACCCTCCATTGCCACTCACCGGATAACACCCCTCCTCCTTCTCCTGCCTCTCACCGCCTTCTTCGCCGGCTCCCACCTCCTTGCCGCTAGTGGGCAATCACGTTTAACGAGCTTAATTTGAAATTGACATAGTTCTGGCTTAAAATCATTTTATTTACTATTTAAGTGATTATTTTAAAGCGCAGCTAATGAGCCACTATCGCCGAGCCTCATTAACATTTTTCATTCCAAATTGACCCACTTCCGCTTTTTAACCAATTAGTTCTGTAATTGAATCAATTTTGATTCGAGCCCACAACGAGCTTTTTACAAATCACCCTCACCGTTGGATGATTCACCCCGATCTCCCATCGCCTCTCCAAGACCTAACTCGCCACTCATGATCATCTCCTCCCCGACATTGTTCGTTGTCCTCCTATGTGCTCCGCTGCTAGCAGCCGCACCGCCGCCTCACCGCCCGATGTCTGGTTCCCCACTCCACGTGATCCAACAACTTGCAACACACAAACTCTTTCGCCTCCACCACTTGGACCCAAAAGAAATCGTCACCGCCATAAATAATAGATTAAGCTCATGTTCGCAGATCATGATGGGAAAGTCACCGACGATCCATCCCCAACACCCTTCCTCTCGTATGTGCTCATCTCTACATTTCCATACCCTATCTTCCCCGAGGTCGATGAGCTCCACCGCTCAGAGCTGACCACGACCTTTGCAAGGTACCACGACATCCCGATCTCTCGCCATCACAACAACCTCCATGAACGCCATTCGAGCCCATATATATGGATCTCCTCGTAGTACATATCTACACCACTCAAAATGCATCAAGATTCGTGCCCTCTCCCTAATCCATTTTGCAAAACCCTTCATTTTTCACTCTATCCTTCCCTCTTCTTCATCACTCCTTCCTCTAAGCGCCACCGCGACCACTCGAGCAATGCCACCGATCGCCATCGCCGTGACCGCCCATGAGCTATGGAAGTTGCCGCCACTGCAGAAGTCGCACACAGAGAGGGTGGAAGAAGGAGAGGGGAAGGAAGGAGGAGAGGAGAGGAGAAGGAGGAAGATAAATGTAGATTTTTTTGCAAAAATGAATGAGAGAGAGAGAGAGAGAGAGAGAGAGAGAGGACGTTGAATCTTGATGCATTTTGTAGTGTGGATAGTACATGGAGATCCATGTATATGTGGCTTTGATTTTTCTATTTTCCTATTTTCCTCGACACTATATTTGTGCATTTTATCGCACACATTGATTACAATATGGGATTGTCTATTTGTAAGTGATTGAATTTTTAAAGTATAAACCGTATTTTTATCTATTAAAATAATACCGAATCATATGGCGATCAATCTTTACACAAATCTAATGCTCACAAATATGACTTAAACTTCAACAAATTTTAGATGAAATCATTTACAATATTTGCTTACATTATTTATCTCAAAATTTGATATATACCATCTAAAAACACGGTGTTTTGAGATATGCCACTCAGAATCTTGAATTTGGATATACGCCTACCTCTAAATCTTGTTGGTTTTGATATATACCACTCTATGACCCTTTGCCTTGACTCTTCTTTTTCTTCCTCCCTTTTCTTCTCTCCCCAAATACCTCCGACTGAGAGGGACAAAGGCTTGGAGGAGCTTGGAGGCTGGAGTTGTCACTTGCGCCAGGTCGCCGGAGGAGGCGAGTGGTAGAGGAGCATGACGGCGAGCGAGTTTCGAGGCGAGCGCGACACATGGAGTGAGGCGCCGCTACGGCGGGCGGCGGTGGCGTGCCGAGGAAGCGGCGAGGTGGCCTGGGGCGTCCAGTGAGGCCAACGAGCAGGAGGTTGAGCACCGACTTGGTCGCGGCGACGAATCCCCAGTCTGCTGACGGACGCACCGCCGAGCCGTCCATGGGAGACGCCATGGTGGGTGCGGGAGGCGAGGGAGGCGCTTCACGCTGCCTGCGCCGTCATGATCCGAGAGAGGGTGGAACAAATGGGAATGGAGGCGAGGAGGAGACTTGCCAGTGCGTGGTCTGCGCTGACGGTGGACGGACGGGAGGCGCGACCAGGAAATAAGGTATTTGGGGAGAGAGGAAGAAGAAGAGCCAGGGCAAAAGAGTCATAGAGTGATATATATCAAAATTAACAAGATTTAGAGTGATATATATCTAAATTTAAAATTCTGAGTGGCACTTTCTAAAACACTGTGTATAGCTCTGATGACATATATTAAATGCTGCGTTATTTATCGGTATTGCTCCAGATCTGATGCGACGTCCGGGTGCTAGGCCGCTAGCCCTGTCAGTTCCGGTGGTTAGCTTGGAGCGTCCGGTAGATTCCACGTCACTTTCGTGGCCTCCTCCTCCCGCCGTGACGTGTTACGGCCGCAATCATTTGCTCACACCGTCACGCCGTCAACTTTGCAAGCAGAAACTGGGCGGCGGTGGACCAAACCGTAGACAGAGAGACCCGGTCCACAGGCCACCGGAGATGCCGTTAACCCCGACGCGGCATTTAACGCTTGAGATCACTCCGGGTCCATACTCCGAGCCCACGCAGGAAAAGGGTCGCGGCCCCACCGCACTAGCTCACCACCTCACTGAAGCGTAGATAATCCGATTCGCACGCTCCATCCGCTCCAATTCGAGCTGGTTTGATTGGGGATCGGGGGTTCGAATTAGGGGAGAAGAGAGAAGAGAGAGATGGACCAGGTGCTGAACAAGGTGGGGAGCTACTGGTTCAGCAAGAGGGCAAGCAAGGAGATCGACTCCATCGGCGACGACATCAACGTGCGTGCGCCCTCTCAAATCCTTTTCCTGCGTGCCCCTTTCCGATTCCTGGCCTGCATTGTTTGATTTTTCGTGCCTGTTGGTTCAAGGGTTCCGCATCTGAGGTCTGACCTGCGTTGCGGTGATTAAGGATTTTCTTGCTTTTTTTGGTTGATTTTGGATTATTCGGTTGGGTTTGGCATGGGATTCGTTCGAATTTGGGTTCATATTTCAAGAAGATGAATCGAGGAGGGGAGGGGTCGGCATGTAGGGTAGGTTGGGTCAAGATGAGTGCAACGATTCTCCGGAAATGTGGATTTTCAGTAGAGCTCGCTTTGTTGTTTAAGAAGTAAGCTGTAGGTATATTGAATCTCATCTGTAATGGTTGGTTGGTCCTCAAAAATTTTGATAGACCTGTCCTCAAAGAATAGCCATTGTGGGGCTTCATCAATTGTGTTGGAATCTTAGTTTGGAATGGATGTGGGGAAATGCATGCAATGGAAATTAAGTCATGCAGATTGTGCTGCTGGTGCCATTGGGTGGATAGTTGATGTCGATTTAAGAAAGTGTCAGGGATCTTCATTGTGTTGGACTAATTCGCTTTCTCATGAGTAATTAGTTCAGCTGCCGAACATTATTCCTAGAGTGAGAAGTCGGCAATGTATTTATTGTGTCACAATTTTCCAACCAGCTATTAAGTTCCTTGGTAGATGACATCAAATAGATGAGTTTTAGAAGGAAAGATGTAGTGTCATATGAATAATCTAATACATGAAGTTTAGCTGTAACTTTGCGTTGGTAGTTGATTTGAGTCGGTTGTGCAAGTCTGTGAATATGTATGCAGTCCGTCTCATGTAATTTAAGATTTCGACTGGTCACATTTTGAATGCCAATGAAGAGAAGGTTGTTTGTGCTGAAGTTCCATGTTCTCCTGTTTCTTGTTTCTAGCCACACTAATGGTAGTCAATGGAATAGAGTAGAAACAACAAACAGAAGATGTGCAACTTGGTGCTTATTGACTACATTTGTATTCACACTTCTGATAATATATGATGTATGTAACGATGTTTCTTTATAGAGCTTCAAACAGACCTTGCTACAGATCCACATAGCAAAGGAAAATATTAATTACGTTCTTACAGCACGAGTAAAACTAAGGACCTAATTTTTTTCTTTACAGCTTACACTGCAAGTCAAGGAAACTTCACATGTCCGAAGCTTTGACATGGGTGTTCACGGACTTTTAATTTCAGGAGTAATCCAGCAAAGACATGCAAAAACCATGCTGAAACATTCTTATGTCAACAACTAAACCAATTGCTCATTAGAAAATGAATTAATTAACTGTACAAACATTACATATTTGAAACCTGATCTAAATAAACCCATTAGATATTATGAAAGCTACTAAAAAGTCTCATTATGAAAGCATTTTTTTTACTATGAATCTACTCGTGTCATTCTTGTGTGGCCATACTAAAAATATATGTTAGTGGTTAAAAATACAAATGTATTGGTGGCTTCTCCGTGGTCCCTACTGGGTCAGAAGGTGTAGTGGTAATCTGCAAGCTATGGGCTATTGCATAATTCCTGGTTTATCGAGTAAAAAATTTGAAACCGTGGAAGCGTGAGCCTACTTGTAACCCTACACAACTATTCACTACTGCATGATATCTACCCGGTCCAAGAAAAGCAAAACCTGCAGTGATGAGAGGCATGCTTGCAAGTCTATAGTAGAGTTGTAAAGTGGATATGATGGTCTGGTTTTATCTACTGGAAGGATGATTATTGGAGGAATGCGGTAGCTTTGGAGGAAGTTGGATGGTCATGGCTTGTGGGGGTGGTAGACAAGTAGAGGGTGGGAGGGAGAGCTATTAGCGAAGACTATGTTGGTCTATTTCTGACACTGCTTGTGCTCTCATGTGGATTAGTTCATAACTGCAGTTACTTACATTTTCTCTTCTGTTGATTGAGCCTATCTGTATCATGGCTCATGGGAATCCTCCTAGAGAACATGCAAACTTTTCTTTTTTTGAGACGGAACATGCAATACTTGGTCAGTAAAGCATTGTGATTTGTGAACCAGGATTTCTGTTATTAATATTCATGTTCTGAATTATTGCATGTACGTCACTTGTTAGCTTTTCAGCATTGTAGGGTCCTATTTTTAATACTGTATTGTTAATGATTTTCTTTAATATATGTTGTTATTATCAGTATAACTATACTATATGAAACATTTGTCATTGTTTACGATGTTTTGCTCTCTGTGTTCCAGATTCTGCTTATAGATAGGTCAAATTTCCATTATGTAGTTCTAACTTCTAACTCTACATTATTTACATGTTTAACCCAGTCAATCTCTACCAGCATTGGAGATGGAGCTAAATGGATGGTGAACAAAATAAAAGGTATCTCATGTCTATTCTGTATTTTCTAATAGCAAAACTATGTTGTAGTAAATATCTGTACCACCCGATATACTGTATGGTACTGTCACGTGGACACTATTCACGTCAGCGCGAACAGTGCTTATATTACCGTAGCTCCATGCACTGTTCATACGGGCCTACTATGGTGTGTTAGTAGTTGGAAATAAAGATAAAATTATTGTTAGTTTCCTTGTTAGTTTGATTTACTTCCTTAAAGATATATTCTATTTAATAGTAGATAAGTTTCCTTAGACATAGAGATAGTTTCTTGAGGTCCAAGTCAGTCGTCCCGATAAAAGAGGATAGCATGTATCCATTATGAAGGAAGCAAGAAAAATAAATTAATCTAGTCTTCCTCCAAAGGTTCTCTCTGTTATGAATAATGTGTTCATTTATTCAAGAGGCCCAATGGGCATATATATCACGAGGGTACAAACGGGGGTTGCCATATCTGAGATAAGGAAACCATATATAAGAGTTCTATTCTCACACATCCTCAAACTCATGGTGGATCACACTGCTTTGAGTTTGGAGAGAGAAAATACAAATGTTGTGTGCCCTGAGTGCTGTGGTTTCGTGAAGAAATCAAAGAACCTCAGAACTCACGATGGCACAAATCGTAAAGCAAGTATTTCTCCACGCACTCATGAGCGAGTGTATGGAAGCATCCACACTTGTGTGCTTGGTGAGCTCATGCCTTATTTGGGTCAGAGCACCGATCGTGACCTGTCACCGCCGTGACAAAAGAGTGGTAGGTCCTATCACGGGCACTCCAAAATCTGCAAGTAACCACCTCAGCCAAGTAACTCGCTGGCATCGCCGCCGCCATAGCTCTCAGCTCGGCCTCTGCTCTCGAACGAAATCTGCGATGCAGCCTTAGTCTTCCGTGCAACGGGGTGATGGGCCACGAAAAACACAGATGTGTAAAAGAGAACGACGATCGGAAGGATCGCTAGCCCGTGTCGCATCGGAACGCGCACGCTCAAGTCAGAGCGAGGTGGAGCTAGGGAAAAACACAACGACGAGAGATGGTCCCGCGCGAAGTGGCTAAGAACACGAAGAAGGTGATCAGAGCGTAAGACGTGGTAAGACTTAAGCGCGAACCGACTCAAGATATGAACAATATAAGCAATATCGTGATGAGTGCTCACAAGGTACACCAAACTCCCAACAAGATGACGATACTCGGTAGGATCCTCAAGAGGATTCGCCATTAGTGACACGAAGTCAGAGGATAGCTCCATAGGAGTCTCACAGGTCACAGTGTCAATCGTACTGTGACTCTGGCAAGAAGATCCACAGACATATACGCTGGGAAGGTAGTAGCCCGGAGCATGCCAAGAGACCTCAATCCCAAGGAAGTATGTAAAGAGAACCAAGATCGGGCCATAAAAATCAGGCCTTGGAGTGCTCAGCCACATATGTGATGGTTGAGGAATCATCACGATGATGAGCATGTCATCAACATACAAAGTGCAAAGGTCTCTACCAAGATGAGATATGGACAAAAAGCGAGATCGTGGGCGGCAGTGGGCAGACAACGGTAATCAACGAGGTAAAGCAGCATAAACCGAGGAGCACGAGGCTTTGTTGAGGCCATAAAAACACAACGAGCAGCAGACATACCCATGAGGAGCAGAATGATGAATAACTCTGCATCGCATGGTCTTTGTGGGAGTAGGCACATGGTTCTTGTAGAACATCCAGAACGACCCTCCGCAACAATTTGAGCAACGATAAGCGTGCAAGCGGTTTGATCATTTCCCATTGATCCCATTACTTTTAAAGTCTAATATTTTGTTTAACTTCTATGTATGCATTGCTATTTTGTTGTTAAATTGATTAGTTAGACCTCTAGTTGCATAATCTGTAGGCAAATGGTTATCCTCTACTACCCGAGCCTAGGTTATTTCTTTGTGGTTAGAGTTCGATGGATGAACTCTTATCACTTAGTAGATTACGAATGAATATTGCTTAGCCATACCTAGTTATTTCGGTAGTGTTGGGCGATCATCGACTTAGTCGATGATCTTGATCACACTAAATACTTATACTACTCCATTATGTCCAACCCTTGTGTTTTATTGATTTACAAATCAAAAACCAAAACAAAACTATATCTTGACTTGGCACAATGGTATGTTGATGTGATACATTGGGTGTGTTGGAATGGTGCCTAAGTCCCCAAGGACCGAGTTACTTGTGTCACTAAGCCAGCGCTTGTGCGTGCTAACCACACGAGGGGATATGGAACCTCTCTTGACTAAGTACTTTGGGGGTGTTAATTGTGAGTGGTCGGTGGGTGGGTTCTTGTGTGTGTGTGTGGTGTTGGAGGAGCATTAGCGAGGCCAGGTTAGGTAGTGTCCTAATGTGTCCTTCTCCCGTGGAGTTGCGGCTCTTAATTAGCATCATCCATTGGAAAGCGTCTTGTTAGACTTAGCCATGCCCGCATACCAAAGGAAGTGTGCTAACCGTGGTACGGTGGAAAGGCGGTCTATCGTGTGGGTACATTGGTACACCCTGCGGGGTTAAAACTATTCGAATAGCCTCGTCTAGGTTATGGACATGCTTGGTAAGGTCGTGCAAGAACTAGACTACAACCTTTTAAAAACTTAAACTTGACACAGGTGGTATGAAGGGGTACTTCATGCTATTGTTGTGGTGACTATGGGTTAGTCACTTCTAGGTTGGTGTTGTCATCTATCTATTGTTATAATTGTCTCTTTTTTATTTGAACAATAAAAGTTAATTGCAAACTTGCTTTGAATCTATTACCTTATTGCAAATGAAAAATTGCTTTATGCTGAAAATAAGTCCAAAGCCTCCTCCACTTAAATAAAGCTTGCATGTAGTTAATTATAGTTCTGTTATCTCACACGTCAGTCTTGCGAGTACAAAAACAATTTTTTTGTACTCATCTGCTTTGCTTAATATTAATTGTTGCAGAGGAAGAAGGTGAGCCCCAAGGGCCCCACTTTTGTGAGTTGTGTTGCGGCGCCGTCTGGGACGATTAGCTTGGCGGTCCGGTTGGTTGCCTTGTGGGTGAAAGGCACACCGATTGGCTTTTGTTTATTGCCATCTTATGGCCTTTTCTTCATTGTGTATTTACTTATTTGTGTGTTATTTGGCCGGGTCGGCCTCTCTTTTGTAATAACTCTATTTATATTATCTATGTCTTTGCTTGTTGCTTTTGTTCTGCTCTATGTGTATGAATGGAATTGATGCATGATTTTGTAACAGGGGTGTGTATCTTGCACTGCAGGAAGTATACATATCTCGAGGCTTAGTTTATTTGATTTATCTGTTAGGACCAAGTGGATGGTTAAGCAAGTACAAGCTGAATAAACGGGTCTCACAACAACCCAACTGCTAGTGCTAAAGAAGCTCAAAGCAAGCTACAAGGAGATTACAACATCAAGCTAAGGTATTCCAAGGCTTGGACAGCATGAGGCGGCTCTTGATCACATCCATGGTAAGTACAAAAAGAGCTTTCATCCGAAGTTATATGCCCTTTGTCCGCATCTGCTTTCCAAAACGACCCATCAAATTTGATTGGATTTTAATTATTTAGTGAAAATTTGCAGAATAGTAGTGGATAAAAGGATTATATAGATAAATAGAGAATAAAATTATAAGACCAAAATAACCTTGTTCAACTCATTTGGAGTTCAAAAATATTTTCTATGAATTTTCAAAGTTAAAAGCATTTTCTAGTGTGAAAATAATTCGGTTAAGGATCAATTTCCAAAAACTATATTTTCTGGGCTAGAGACAAGTTTGAAACCTATTTTAAAATAAAGTTCATTTAAAATGAAAATATAAAAATTGGTTTCACTAGATTTGGAGTTGAGTTAAATTAGATATGAATTTTTGAAGTCAAATGAATTTTGAGTGGACAAATTAATTTTTGAACGGTCCGATCGGATCCAGGTCTGGTCAGACGGTTCGATGGGCCCAAAATTAATGTTCGGATGGTCCGATCAGCCCAAAAGTAATGCTTGGGCGGTCCGAACGTTACCAGGATTACTGTTTTAACTTCAAACCCCTCAAGTTTGACCGGACTAAAAAAATAGCAAATAAATTTCTAAAATTATATAAATTTTCGTGAGTGTTCCTGGATGATCTAGTACCAGATAAAATTTGTAACTTTATTGTTCAAGATTTATTCTTCTTATTTTAATTCATTAACATCAAGGACTTTTAGAACTTGGTTTGAAACTTTACAAGGTTGAATTAAGCTCTAAAAATTTGGAAAAATTTATATTTATTCATAATAAATATTATCCTATTTAAGTAAAATCAAGTATTCGTCATTTCATTCCGAATAGCGATTATATATACAAGTAAACAAAACATGCATATTACAAAGCAAGCACGTAACCCTCATCGGGCTTATCATCACAACCCCTACTATACTCCTTAAAATCTTAAATGACAAGTCATATCAGAGCATTATGCTTCTTCATTTCACACACAACTTGAACCATTTCGTAATTCTCGCTCTCCTTCATTTCCAGAGAATTGCTTCTTGTTGTAAATTGTGCCCCTTCAATCGCACACAACACTACTCACCTATCTCTTTCGCACTACAAAGACTGATGTCCATCCAAGCTTCATTCTCTATGGAAATTGCATAAATCTCTTTCAAGTATTGCTCATAAGCACACTCCCACTTGAAAAGCGAACACTCATGATCATTTGCACAAATAAATTGAGTTCTGACCATCACAAATAGGTAAAGAACACTAAATACCTTAACATAAATACACCCATGATCATTGTACTTAATGGAATATTGTTCTTGCACTTGTAAAATATTATCCACTGGTTCGAGACTCAGATGCACGCAACTTGATTACGGGATCTTGCAGGGATGGGCACGCGACGAGTGGAAGCTCTTTGCCTTCTATATTATTGGAGCTTGACAATGATGACTTCATAGAACTCCCCTCGCTTCTTGCATGTCGTCATAGCTTGAGAATTGGGCACGCTAGGCGTGCGGTGCGGATGACAAGGAGAAGGATGGGAACCGGAGGAGAAGGATGGGAACCAGAGGAGAAGAGTGCGAATGGGAGGAGGACGCGACGCTGGCGGTTGGAGCCGTTGGGATGTGAGCGGTCGGAATTAGGGTTCCAAGCCGGCGCGAGAGGAAAGGGATGAAAGGGGATCGAGTTGGTGGAAATGGATCGGTATCAATCTGGATCAGATGGGACTCAGGGGTTATGTCACGCGAAGCAAGGGGCATATGTGTTCATACAAAAATACCAAGGCAAGCACAAGGGTTTATTTGAGGGAAAATGGGAAAAAGGCATCGTAAATGGCATTTCTTGGACGTTCCGAGATTTTCAGTGGAATCCTTCAAATTTTGAATTAAGCGGTGGCATTTCTCGATAAGGTCGGTTAGTAGTAGCATTTATCGAAATTTCCCCTTTACAAATGTACTATTTCAACGTTATTTCAGAATAGTTTTTTATTTTTAATACAACTGATAAAGCTGTAATTCTAGGAATACATATTTCTATGTTAAGCTTACGCTAGAAAGAGATATGAAATTTGATATGCCAAGAAAAAATGCTCACATTTGCCATTGCCTACTACACTAGAAAGGGATCTAAAATTCAGCATGGGGCTCGGTTGAACTCCCAAAACTTTAGAAAATAAACTACTATTAGTACCCCACCATCTGACAAATTGTATGGATTAGAGTATCCATTCGAGAAAGAAATATTTGGATGAGATTTCTCACAGCAAGAAAAGATCCCCCACGAGGATGTTGACGGGGATCTCTAGCTGGAGCTCACCGCATCGGCTGTCGGAGAAGGGAGAGGGGGGCCAGATCTGGCAAACGGTGGAAACGAAGGAAGGGGAGGATTGAAGCGGAGAAGAGCTCACCGTGTGGGCCGCCGGAGAAGGAGGACTAGATTTGGCGAATGGTGGAAACGAAGAGAAGAGGCAGAGAATGTCTAGTTCACTCCTTGTGGTCTTGTTCGTGCCATATTTTTGGGAGAGCACGTCGCGCCTACCATCGATTTGTACACTCTGCGTGACCGCATGAGATGAATCCGGTACAGGAAGGTGCAAGAAAGGATAAGAATATTTCTTCCAAAATACTTCTATGTGCAGAGCGATACCGATCACCAGTCATTCAAATAATTAGTCGTATTTTGTATTATTGATTGACATCCTAATTTCTTACACTTGCTCTCATAGTTATAACTATCCCTGTCCCACTGAAGCCTCAACAAACCTAATCAACCATCGCCGCCCGCTGCCTTGCTCCCACTACGGCCCCACCTTACGCACCACCACCCTCCATTGCCACTCACTGATAACACCTCCTCCTCCTCCTTCTCTGTCTCTTCGCCGCTTAGTCGCCACCTCTCCTTGCGCTGGCGGCTATCAAGTTTAACGAGCTTAATTTGAAATTGACATAGTTCGGCTTAAAATCATTTTATTTACTATTTAAGTGATTATTTTAAAAGCGAGCTAATGAGCCACTATCAAGCCGAGCCTCATTAACATTTTTCATTCCAAATTGACCCACTTCAGTTTTAACCAATTAGTTACTGTAATTGAATCAATTTTGATTCGAGCCCACAACGAGCTTTTTTACCAGCCCTACCTGTCGTTGGATCAGTCACCCCCGATCTCCCATCGTCTCTCCAAGACCTAACTCGTCACTCATGATCATCTCCCCTCCCCTGACATTGTTCGTTGTCCTCCTATGTGCCCGCGGCTAGCAGCGCTACCGCCGCCTCACCGCCCAATGTCGGTTCTACCCCGCCCGTGGATCCAACAACTTGCAACACACACAAACTCTTTCGTCTCCACCACTTGGACCCAAAAGAAATCGTTCCGCCCATAAATAATAGATTAAGCTCATGTTCGCAGATCATGATGGGAAAGTCGCTGACGATCCATCCCCAACACCCTTCCTCTCATGTGCTCATCTCTCGACATTTCCATACCAGATCTTCCCCGAGGTCGATGAGCTCCGCATTCAGATAGTTGACCACGACCTTTGCAAGGTACCACGACATCCTGATCTCTGCCATCAGCAACAACCTCCATGAACGCCATTCGAGCCACATATATATGGATCTCGTGTACTATCTACACCACTCAAAATGCATCAAGATTCGTGCCTCTCCCTAATCCATTTTGCAAACCCCTTCATTTTCACTCTATCCTTCCCTCTTCCTTCATCACTCCTTCCTCTGCGTCACCGCGCCACTCGAGCAATGCCACCGATCGCCATCGCTGCACTGCCCCATGAGCTATGGGAAGTTGCCGCCACGACTGAAGTGCCACAGAGAGTCCAAAAGGAAGGAAGAGGGAAAGAGGAGAAAGAGAAGGAGAAGGAAGGAAGATAAATGTAGATTTTTTTGCAAAATGAATGAAGAGAGAGAGAGAGAGAGAGAGAGAGAGCGTGAATCTTGATGCATTTTGTGGGTGTGGATAGTACATGGAGATCCATGTATATGTGGCTTTGATTTTTTCTATTTTCCCTATTTTCCTCGACACTATATTTGTGCATTTTTATCGCACACATTGATTACAATATGGGATTGTCTATTTGTAAGTGATTGAATTTTTAAAGTATAAACCGCATTTTTATCTATTAAAATATCTACAGAATCATATGGCGCATCAATCTTTACACAAATCTAATGCTCACAAAATATGACTTAAACTTCAACAAATTTTAGATGAAATGCATACAATATTTGCTTACATTATTTATCGCAAAATTTGATATATACCATGAAAAACACGGTGTTTTGAGATATGCCACTCGAATCTTGAATTTGGATATACGCACTCTAAATCTTGTTGGTTTTGATATATACCACTCTATGACCCTTTGCCTTGACTCTTCTTTTCTTCCTCCCTTTTCTTACCTCTCCCCAAATACCTCCAGCCTGTGAGAGGACGTGGCGAGGAGCTTGGAGGCGGGAGTTGTCCTGGCGCCGAGGTCGCCAGGGAGGAGCGATGGTAGGAGCTTGGCGACGCGCGACTGAGGCGTGGGAGGCGGACATGGAGAGGCGTGTGGCGGCGGCGTGCGGCGAGGCCGGCGAGCGGGGTGGAGTCAAGCGCCCGGTAGGCCAACGAGGAGAGGAGGTTGAGCACCGACTGCGGCGCGCGACGAATCCCCGCAGCTGACGGACGACCGCCGGCGTTCCATGGGAGACGCCATGCGTAGCGGTGCGCGGAGCGGAGGAGGCGTCTACGCGGTCGCCGTCATGATCTGAGAGAGGAGGGGTGGAACAAATGGGAATGGGAGGCAGGGAGGTGACGGTTGTGTGCGTGGTCGTGGGGCGGACGGGGAGGAGGCGGCGACCGGGGAAAGAAGGTATTTGGGGAGAGAAGAGGAAGAAGAAGAGCCAGGGGCAAAAGAGTCATAGAGTGATATATATCAAAACTAACAAGATTTAGAGTGATATATATCTAAATTTAAAATTCTGAGTGGCACCTCTTAAAACACTGTGTATAGCTCGATGACATATATTAAATGCTGCGTTATTTATCGGTATTGCTCCAGATCTGATGCGACGTCCGGGTGCTAGGCCGCTAGCCCTGTCAGTTCCGGTGGTTAGCTTGGAGCGTCCGGTAGATTCCACGTCACTTTCGTGGCCTCCTCCTCCGCCGTGACGTGTTACGGCCGCAATCATTTGCTCACACCGTCACGCCGTCAACTTTGCAAGCAGAAACTGGGCGGCGGTGGACCAAACCGTAGACAGAGACCCGGTCCACAGGCCACCGGAGATGCCGTTAACCCCGACGCGGCATTTAACGCTTGAGATCACTCCGGGTCCATACTCCGAGCCCACGCAGGAAAAGGGTCGCGGCCCCACCGCACTAGCTCACCACCTCACTGAAGCGTAGATAATCCGATTCGCACGCTCCATCCGCTCCAATTCGAGCTGGTTTGATTGGGGGGATCGGGGGTTCGAATTAGGGGAGAAGAGAGAAGAGAGAGATGGACCAGGTGCTGAACAAGGTGGGGAGCTACTGGTTCAGCAAGAGGGCAAGCAAGGAGATCGACTCCATCGGCGACGACATCAACGTGCGTGCGCCCTCTCAAATCCTTTTCCTGCGTGCCCCTTCCGATTCCTGGCCTGCATTGTTTGATTTTTCGTGCCTGTTGGTTCAAGGGTTCCGCATCTGAGGTCTGACCTGCGTTGCGGTGATTAAGGATTTTCTTGCTTTTTTTGGGTTGATTTCGGATTATTCGGTTGGGTTTGGCATGGGATTCGTTCGAATTTGGGTTCATATTTCAAGAAGATGAATCGAGGAGGGGAGGGGGGGGGGGGGGGGGTCGGCATGTAGGGTAGGTTGGGTCAAGATGAGTGCAACGATTCTCCGGAAATGTGGATTTTCAGTAGAGCTCGCTTTGTTGTTTAAAGAGTAAGCTGTAGGTATGTTGAATCTCATCTGTAATGGTTGGTTGGTCCTCGAAAATTTTGATAGACCTGTCCTCAAAGAATAGCCATTGTGGGGCTTCATCAATTGTGTTGGAATCTTAGTTTGGAATGGACGTGGGGAAATGCATGCAATGGAAATTAAGTCATGCAGATTGTGCTGCCGGTGCCATTGGGTGGATAGTTGATGTCGATTTAAGAAAGTGTCAGGGATCTTCATTGTGTTGGACTAATTCGCTTTCTCATGAGTAATTAGTTCAGCTGCCGAACATTATTCCTAGAGTGAGAAGTCGGCAATGTATTTATTGTGTCACAATTTTCCAACCAGCTGTTAAGTTCCTTGGTAGATGACATCAAATAGATGAGTTTTAGAAGGAAAGATGTAGTGTCATATGAATAATCTAATACATGAAGTTTAGCTGTAACTTTGCGTTGGTAGTTGATTTGAGTCGGTTGTGCAAGTCTGTGAATATGTATGCAGTCCGTCTCATGTAATTTAAGATTTCGACCGTCACATTTTGAATGCCAATGAAGAGAAGATAGTTTGTGCTGTAGTTCCATGTTCTCCTGTTTCTTGTTTCTAGCCACACTAATGGTAGTCAATGGAATAGAGTAGAAACAACAAACAGAAGATGTGCAACTTGGTGCTTATTGACTACATTTGTATTCACACTTCTGATAATATATGATGTATGCACGATGTTTCTTTATAGAGCTTCAAACAGACCTTGCTACAGATCCACATAGCAAAGGAAAATATTAATTACGTTCTTACAGCACGAGTAAAACTAAGGACCTAATTTTTTTTCTTTACAGCTTACACTGCAAGTCAAGGAAACTTCACATGTCCGAAGCTTTGACATGGGTGTTCACGGACTTTTAATTTCAGGAGTAATCCAGCAAAAGACATGCAAAAACCATGCTGGAAACATTCTTATGTCAACAACTAAACCAATTGCTCATTAGAAAATGAATTAATTAACTGTACAAACATTACATATTTGAAACCTGATTCGTAAATCTATTAGATATTATGAAAGCTACAAAAGTCTCATTATGAAAGCATTTTTTTTACTATGAATCTACTCGTGTCATTCTTGTGTGGCCATACTAAAAAATATGTTAGTGGTTAAAAATACAAATGTATTGGTGGCTTCTCCGTGGTCCTTCCACTGGTCAGAAGGTGTAGTGGTAACAATCTATGGGCTATTACTTGCATAATTCCTGGTTTACCGAGTAAAAAATTTGAAACCGTGGTAGCGTAGCCTACTTGTAACCCTACACAACTATTCACTACTGCATGATATCTACCCGGTCCAAGAAAAGCAAAACCTGCAGTGATGAGAGGCATGCTTGCAAGTCTATAGTAGAGTTGTAAAGTGGATATGATGGTCTGGTTTTATCTACTGGAAGGATGATTATTGGAGGAATGCGGTAGCTTTGGAGGAAGTTGGATGGTCATGGCTTGTGGGGGTGGTAGACAAGTAGAGAGGGTGAGGGAGAAATATTAGCGAAGACTATGTTGGTCTATTTCTGACACTGCTTGTGCTCTGCGTGAATTAGTTCATAACTGCAGTTACTTACATTTTCTCTTCTGTTGATTGAGCCTATCTGTATCATGGCTCATGGGAATCCTCCTAGAACATGCAAAACTTTTCTTTTTTTTGAGACGGAACATGCAATACTTCGGTCAGTAAAGCATTGTGATTTGTGAACCAGGATTTCTGTTATTAATATTCATGTTCTGAATTATTGCATGTCGTCACTTGTTAGCTTTTCAGCATTGTAGGGTCCTATTTTTTTAATACTGTATTGTTAATGATTTTCTTTAATATATGTTGTTATTATCAGTATAACTATACTATGTGAAACATTTGTCATTGTTTACGATGTTTTGCTCTCTGTGTTCCAGATTCTGCTTATAGATAGGTCAAATTTCCATTATGTAGTTCTAACTTCTAACTCTACATTATTTACATGTTTAACCCAGTCAATCTCTACCAGCATTGGAGATGGAGCTAAATGGATGGTGAACAAAATAAAAGGTATCTCATGTCTATTCTGTATTTTCTAATAGCAAAACTATGTTGTAGTAAATATCTGTACCACCCGATATACTGTATGGTACTGTCACGGGCGGCACTATTCACGTGCGCGAACAGTGCTTATGGTACTGTAGCTCCATGCACTGTTCATACGGGCCCGCTGGTGTGTTAGTAGTTGGAAATAAAGATAAGAATTGTTAGTTTCCTTGTTAGTTTGATTTACTTCCTTAAAGATATATTCTATTTAATAGAGATAAGTTTCCTTAGACATAGAGATAGTTTCTTAGGGGTCAAGTCAGGTCGTCCCAATAAAAGGGATAGCATGTATCCATTATGAAGGAAGCAAGAAAAATAAATTAATCTAGTCTTCCTCCAAAGGTTCTATCTGTTATGAATAATGTGTTCATTTATTCAAGAGGCCCAATGGGCAATATATACAGGGAGTACAAATGGGGGTTGCCATATACAGATAAGGAAACCATATATAAGAGTTCTATTCTAACACCCCCCCTCAAACTCATGGTGGATCACACACACTGAGTTTGGAGAGAAAATACAAATGTTGTGTGCCCTAGTCTGTGGCTTCGTGAAGAAGTCAGCAACCTGTAACTCTGATGGCACAAACTGTAAAGCAAGTACTCCCTCCTGCACCTATGAGCGAGTGTATGAAGCATCCACACCAATGTGCTTGGTGAGCTCATGCTTCACTGGGTCCCGGGCAATACTGATCGCACTGTCTTGTCGGACAAAGAGTGGTAGGTCCTATCACGGGCACTCCAAAATACGCAAGTAACCACCTCAACCAAGTAACCTCTGCATCATCGCTGCCGCCATAGCTCTCAACTCGACCTCTGCACTCGAGCGGAAGCTGCGATGCGCGCTTAGTCTTCCGGGCAACCCGGGAGGAGCCAAGAAAACACGATGGCGAGAAGAGAACGACGATCGGAAGGATCACTAGCCCGTGTCGCATCGAGTACGCTGAAAGGCAGTAGTGAGGTGGAGCTAGGGAAAAACAACGGCGAGAGATGGTCCCGCGCAAGTAGCGAAGAACACGAAGAAGGTGGTGTAGTGAAGATGGGTAGGACGAGCCATGAACCGACTCAAGATATGAACAACATAAGCAATATCGGATGAGTGCTCACAAGGTACACCAAACTCCCAACAAGATGACGATATCGGTAGGATCCTCAAGAGGATTGCCATTAGTGACACGGTTGGAGGATAGCTCCATAGAGTCTCGGCAGTGCGAGTGTCGGTCGGACTGCACCGGTCAAGAAGATCCACGAACATACTGGCAGGGAGAGGTAGTAGCCCTCGTGCATGGAAGAGACCTCAATCCCAAGGAAGTATGTAAGAGAACCAAGATCAGTCATAAAAAATTGTGCACTGAGGTGCTCCTTCACATATGTGATGAAGGAGGAATCATCACCAGTGATGAGCATGTCATCAACATACAAAGGAAGCAGTGTCCTACCCGAGATGAGATATGGACAAAAGAGCGGGATCGTGGGAACCAGCAGTGAAACCGACAACGGTAATCACCGAGGTAAACAGCGCAAACCGAGCACGAGGAGCCCTGTTTGAGGCCATAAAGAGCACGACGAAGACGACAGACATGCCCATCAGGAACAGAATGATGAATAACTCTCTGTACTGTGGTCTTTGTGGGGTGGGCACATGGTTCTTGTACAACATCTTGGACTAACTTTAGGACAAAGCATCTAGGAATGACATCTTAGCATCTTAGAGGGCGGCATCTAGGACGAGTTGTTAGCATCTTAGAGGACAACATCTAGGAGCGGGTTGTTAGCATCTTAGAGGCAAAGATCTAGGGCAAAGTTGTTAGCATCTTAGACTAGCATCTAGGCATATGCTTGGGCGATTAGCGACCTATAAATATGTATCCCCAACCTCAAGTTGGCATGACATTGTGTGAGAAATAAACCAAGAAAAATTTGCCCCATCTCCAAGTGTCATCCTCTCCATGAGAGTAAGGATCTTGTTATCACCAGAGCAAGAGTCGATGTGTAACAAGTGGTATCGAGCTATACTATCACCTAGCCCGAGCATCTCTGCTCATCTCCTTCTCGGCCCGCAGCGGCCAGGTATTGCGGCAGCTCCGCCGCACTGCCTGCTCCTCCTCCGGAGAGCGGCGGCTTCGTCGAAGCGACTCTCTCACGCGCAACCCTCGTAGCGCGCCATGTCGCAGGAAAGCGCCTCGGCGCTTCGGTCGCCTCGAGCGCAGCGTCGCAGACGGCCGAAGTTCGCCGCGGCAGAGGAACGCAGCGGCGGCGTGACAAAGCTGCCGCGGCGGCGAAGGCGTCAAGGCTAGCAAGCAGCTGAGCCGGCAAAGCAGCCAGCGGCGAGGCGGAAGCAATGGCGGCGGCGGATGCATGCGGCGCGTGCGGCAACAGCGAGGTCGAGGTTCGCGGCGGCAACAGCGGCTCCATCTCCGATGATGACGGCGCCGCGGACCTTGAGCTGGAGAGGAGGCAGCGGCGAGGCGAAGCGCGATGGGCGGCCGCGACGCCACGCCAGCGGCGGCGAGCGGCAGCGGAGCGCGTGGCAGCTTCTCCGAGGAGGCGTGCTGGCGGTGGTACTCTGGAAGAAGCGCGCCGCGACAACGCGGCGGGCGGGTCGATAGAGCCGTGGCTCTCTCCCCGAATCGTGCGTGGTTACCACGGGTTCGGTGTTATCGACGCCGACCCGGCGGTGGGTGGCCTACCTCACTAAGACCAACTACGCCGAGTGGGCGCGGTGATGAAGGTGAGGCTCAGCGCGGCATATGTGGGATGCGATCCCGATGCTGGCGGCGTCGACACGACCATGATCGACGGCGCTGGATGCTCTCATCGCTGCAGATCCGCTCGAGATGCGATTCGCTTACCAACAAGCGGGCGCCAAAGAGGCTTGGGCGCCATCGGCTGCAAAGACGCATCGGCGGCGGCCGCGCGCGCAAGTCCACTGCGCAGCACTTCGACCGAGCGGAGAACCCGACCTTCAAGCGGTGAGGCGTCGATGACTTTGCTCCCGCCTCAACACTCTGCTGCGAGAAGATGGTACGATTCGGCGGCGACAACTAACGAGGAGAGAGGCGCCGAGAAGCTTTCGCCGCGCCCCCAGAAGTACAAGGCGAATGGCTCGCTTTCGATCCGATCTCTGCTGGACCTTCCACGATGTCGATCGAGGAGGCGATAGGTCGCCTCAAGGTAAATGCGGCGATGATGAGCCACGCTTTCTCTGGACCCGTCACCATTGGCGGAAGCTCCTCCACTCGGGAGCGATGGTCTGGCCAGGTAACGAGGAAGAAGAGGAAGCCTTCTTCCATGACAGCGCCATGAAGCGTGGCAAGCGCAGAAGGCCGCATGGCGCCAGCGGCGCGAGGCGTGAGAGTAATGGCCGTGGGCGCCAGGCGGCTTGGCCAAGCAAAGCCGCGCGAGGCGACTCTTGCCACAATGCGGTAAGCTTGGTCATTGGGCAGAGATTGTCGGATACCACGACGCGGCGAGCCCACGTCGCGCAAGGAGGAGGAGGAGCGGCCGGCTGCATTCATTGCTCATGCGAGCATCGAACCACCTCGGCGGCACGCCGGCGCAACGGCTCTCTCCACCTTGACGAGCCAAAGCTGCCACGCCTCCGGCGATGATTACAACAAAGCAAGACCGAAGCGGTGGTGCCTCGACTGCGCGCCACCCCGCACATGACCGAGCGCGGAGTTCTTCTCCAGCTTGACTCAGCGTTCGAGGCTCGTCAAGTTTGGGGACGCCTCGGCGTGGAAATCAAGAGGCGTCGGCTCGTCATCTTCTCCACCGTGTCCGGTGAGCAGTGCCGCTCACCGGCGTCTACATCCCGGATCTGCGGAACTCCATCATCACTTGGGGCGGTTGGATGAGAACGGCTCGCGTGTCGAGATCGAGCGCAAGTCTTTGCGGTTGGGATCTTCGCCACCGCCTTCTTGCCAAGGTAACCAGAGGCGCAAATCGACTCTACATCCTTCACGCGCAGTGGCACAACCCTCTCTCATTGCTCGTCGGACGACGCAGGCGTGGCGATGTCTGGCGCTTTGGGCACCTTCATTTCGAGGCCCGGCGGCTCGCCACGCGAGATGGTGCGAGGCCGCCGTGCCTTGACCATGTAGAGTAGTTCTGCGGCGTCTGCGTGTTGGCGGCGTAGGCGACTCCGCTTTCCCGTGGCGAAGTTTCCGAGCCAAGGAGAGGCTCGAGCTCGTGCACGGACTTGTGTGGCTCGGTGCGACACCTTGCCACGGGAGGACGACGCTACTTCCTGCCGCCGTCGGCGACCTCTCCCGCTACATGTGGGTGATGGTCCTCGGCGGCAAAGGGAGGCTGCGGACGCCATCAGCGACGCAGTCGCTGCTGGAGAGCGAGCGCGCGCAAGCTGCGGCGTCTTTGCGCCGCAGAACAACGGCCGCGCGATTCATCGGCGGTTGAATTCGTCGTCATCACAATGACGAGGCATTCAACGCCACTACTCGCGTGCCGCACCGCAGCGAGAATGGCGTCGTCGGCGCGCGCAACGGGCGGTTCGGGATGGCTCGGGCCTCGCAGCGAGGGGATGCTTACCGCTTCGGGATAAGCGGTGGTAGCGGCCGTCTACATCCTCAACCGCTCGCCTACCAAGGCGCTCGGCAGCGACGCCGTCATTGAGGCTTGGCATGGCGCAAGCCGGCGATCTCCCACTTGGGTTTTCGGCTCCCTCGCGTTCGCCAGGAGCTTGGCCACATCGGCAAGCTCGGCGGCGAGAGCACTCGGGGTGTTCGCCGGCTACGCGGAGGCTCGGCCTCTCGCATCCTCGACCCAGTAAACAACGCGCCCGCATCTCGCGTGACGTTGTGTTCCACGGCGGCGGGCGACGGGACAAGGCGGTGGGCGGCAGTTCGACTCGACTCGAGGACCGTTGTCGACCACGCTCTCTTCGAGAGGCGAGAGCTAGCGGCTTCGTCTTCACCGAGCTCGCCCACCTCGACACCTGCTCGCCACGGCTCCGCCGAGTGCTCCACCGCCGGCACCGCCACGCCCACTCTTCACCATCGCCGGCTCCACGCTCTTCCGCACCGGCCACGCACTCTCCTCGCCGGTGGCCCACCACCGGATCGCCCCAGCAGCCGGTCCACGCAGCGGCGCGACGCGGAGTTCGCTACTCCGTCCCACGGCGAGATCGCGTCGGCGCCTACCACGCGGCGAGCCTCTTCGCTCCGTACCATGGACAACATCCTCGCGAATCGCGCGTCCACGGGCTGCGGCGACGACTTCGAGGCGGAGCGCACTTGGCGTCGCGACGGCGGCGAGCCAGCTCGCCTTCACGAGGCGGAGGAGGCGGCGTGGCGTGTTGCGATGAAGCGAGAGATGGACGCCGTCTGCCGGAACCGGACGTGGGAGTGGCGGATCTTCTGCGGTCACCGCGCGATCACCCTAAGTGGGTGTTCAGGCGAAGCGGATGATGGCCGGCGCCATCGTCAAGCACAAGGCTCGTTTGGCGGCACGAGGCTTCATGCGGCGAGAGAGGTCGACCGACGGCGCCGCACCTGCGTCGCGCGCATGGAGTCCGTTCGTCTTCTCCTCGCACTTGCGGCCCGGGAGGTTGGCGCGTCCATCACATGGGCGTCAAGTCCGCCTCCTCAAGCGGCGACTTGAAGGAGGAGGTCTCACGTCCGTCGCCACCAAGGATTCGTCATCCCCGGCAAGGAGGGCAGGTTCTCGCTGCGCAAGGCCGCTTTACGGTTGCGGGGAGCACCACGCTGAACGCTAAGTGGACTCCACGCCACGCAAATGGGGTTCGGCGAGCGCGCACGCAGGTGCCGATCACCGGCGGCAAGGCGCAACGCCTGGCGGTGGCGTCTCGTCGGCGACTTGGTGATCACCGGCCCAAGGAGGCCGAGGTCGAGGCGTTCAAAGCGAGATGAAGACCGCCTTCCGGATGAGCGACGGGGCGCTCTCTCCTTCACCGGGATCGAGGTCCACGGGGCGGCTCCGATATCTCCCTTCGCCAGGTCGCCTCGCCAAGCGCATCGCCGAGTGGCGGGCTCACCGATCGCAACCCGACCCACACTCCATGGAGGAAAGGTGAACTAAGCGCGATAAAGACGGCGGAGGAGGTGGGCGCGACGCAGATCTGCGCGACCGTGGCGACCTCGCTACCTCGATCCGCACGCGTCCGGATTTGGCGTTCGCCGTCGGCTCGTCGATCGGTTCATGCGGCGGCAAACGGCGACGAGCATCAAGCAGCGTGAAGAGGATTCTCCGCTACGTTGCGGGCACCTCCGACACGGCTTGCACTACCCGAGGTGTCGGCGCGCACACTTCATCGGTACGATGGCAGCACCACGCGGCGACATCGACACCGGCAAGAGCACGCGGGATTCTCTTCTTCCTCGGCAAGTGCCTCGTTGGTAGCGATCGATCAAGCGGCGAGTGGTGGCCTGTCGGTGTGAGGCCGAGTACATAGCGGCTTCCACCGCCGACTCAGCGCTCTCGGCTCGTTCGGCTGCTTGTGATCTCCTCGCAGACAACAGGCGGTGGCGCTCACGGTGGGCGACAAGTCCGCTCGGCTGGCAAAGAACCCCGTTTCCATGAGCGGAGCAAGCACATCCGGTGAAGTACCGCTTCATCGAGAAGTCATTGATGAAGGCGACATCAAGGCGAGCTACATCAACACAACGGATCAGCTTGCGGACACGCCACCAAGCCTCTTGGGAGGGTCAAGTTCCTCGAGCTCTGCTCCGGGATCGGGATGGTTCAACTCTCCCACAAGACAGCGCACAAGACTTAGGGGAGAATGATGAATAAGTCTCTCTTGTGGTCTTTGTGGGGTGGGCACATGGTTCTTGTACAACATCTTGGACTAACTTTGGGAATGACATCTAGGGCTGACATCTTAGCATCTTAGAGGACAAACATCTAGGACGGGTTGTTAGCATCTTAGAGGACAACATCTAGGACAGGTTGTTAGCATCTTAGACTAGCATCTTGGCATATGCTTGGCTAATTAGCGACCTATAAATATGTATCCCCAACCCTCAAAGTTGGCATGACATTGTGTGAGAAATAAACCAAGAAAAATTTGCCCCGTCTCAAGTGTCATCCTCTCCATGAGAGTAAGGATCTTGCTATCACCAAGAGCAAGAGTCCGGCGTGTAACTACGAATACCCGGTGGTGGTTGCATGTAGACCTCATGCAAAACACCATTAAGAAAGACATTCTTAACATCGAATGAGAGAGATAGACCACCGGCGTGAGCGAAGCAACCGCAACAAGAGTGCGAGCGGTGGTCATATGGGCAGCGAGGGCAAAGTCTCGTCGTAGTCACGGCCAGTACTCTGCTTTGAAGCCGCGAGCCACAAGGACGAATCTTGTAGCGCTCGATAGTACCATCGACCAAGTCTTGATCTTGTACACCAACTTGCGTGATCGGACGAGCATGCACAGTGTCGATTACAATATCCCAAGTCTCCGTCGTCGAAGAGCATCAAGCTCCTCGCCATAGCGGTGCCCACTCGAATGAGGAGCACCTCATGATAAGAACTAGGCTCGATGTGAGAGAGCATGAGCTATCCGAACAAATCCAAGACGATCGAGAGGTCGAAGGATGTCCGGTCCACGAAGGACGAACGAGGAGCATCATCGGGAGGATCGGATGTGGGTGTCGATAAGATACCGTAAGAAGAAAGCGGTAAGGACAAGGACGTTTGGAGTAGTGAATACCGAGAAACGAGGCGGTGGTGAGTGCGGGAACAAGAGGCGCGGCGAGAGGCGGCCACGAGGCGGAAGTACGAAGGAACCATCGATGCGGACTAGGGAAGAGCGTGATAGTGGAGAAATGGGTGAAGAAAGCAGAAAGAGACAACCACGAAATCGACTCGCGGTGGAAATAGAGGAGCCGAATCTCGATAGAAGAAAGGTCGAGATTCGTCAAAACAACGTCTCGTGAAACCTCGATCCGTCGGCGAGAAGGATCGGCGGCCGATAACCCTTATGCTCGAACTATAACCAAGAAACACACACTCAATCGGTCGAGCCGGCGGTTTAGTGTGCTCGCAGGCTGCGTGAGAACAAAACAAGTACAACCAAAACACGGAGGTGAGTGTCTTTGGGGCTCGAGAGTAGAGCGCTCTATAGGACCGACACCCTTAAGAAGCGGTGGAAGGTGCATATTGATGAGATATGCACAGTTGAAACAAACACCCGTAGCTGTGGTGGAACGTGAGAGGCAAGGAGAAGAGTGCGGCGATCTCAATCGGATGGCGATGTTTGCGCTCGGCAACCCCATTCGAGCATGGGCACCGGGACAAGAAGACCGGTAAGAGTGTCTCGCCTTTCGAAGAAAGCGTCTAAAAGCGCGAGCATTGCATTTCGCCGGCAGAATCACGTGAAAAATACGGATGGGAGAATCAAGCGAGTACAAACCATCGTTGCAAAGCTACGATAGATTGCAAGCGATCACCACGATTAGACATAGGAAAATCCATGTAAAGCGGGAATAATCATCAATAAAGATCACATAAAGTTTATGTCCGCTTTAGAGATAATAGGTGCAGATCCCCATACATCTGAATGAACTAAGTCAAAAGGATGAGAAGACAAGGACTCACTAGAATGATAAGAAAGTGTAGTCGCTTGCCCGACTTATAACCACGACAAAATATGGTCGTGTCAGCGATAACACGCCCAAGAACACCCTACGAACTAATGAAGAAAGACGGGACCCCACAAGTGACCTAACGGTGATGCCACTGCGCAAAAACTCCGAGAGGTGGTGGCGGCAGATGGCGGTGGAAATAGTCGTAGAGGTGGCAGGAGCAAGCCGAAGTGGGCGGAGTGGAGGCGATCAAGGATGTAGAGACCTGACGATCCCTACGTCGTCGGTCGGTCCCAAATGTACCGTCCACATGCGCCGGTCTGAACAAAGCAGTGTGAGAGTCAAAACCAACCCTACGATAGAGATCGGTGGTGACCCAGAGAAGGCGCATGGTAAGTCGGGAACATGAGAAATTGGAGCAGAAAAGTCGATGGACAAAAGAGTGCTACTCGACGGTGACGGACAAAGGAGTACCGTCGGTATGCAGCAGAGATAGGAAAAAGCAGGAGATCCGTCGACGTGAGAGATGTGGAGTCCGGTGTCATGTGGAAAGAGGCACGGAATCCGAACCCAAGAAGTACACGGAGACGCCCGAGCTAGGCTGGGAGAACTCTTGAGCTATGAGAGAGGCTGGAAGTAGAGCACAGTAGGCTGAAACAGACAGTCACCTGTGAGAAGGTCTGACGTCTTTGGTATGTCCTCCCGTCGAGGAAGGGCCTCCCTGCCCCCCCTTGGATCGTCCAGCCACACGTGTCTTGTTCTGCTTTTTTCGCACCGCACAACGCTGATAGTCGTGCCCGAAGTTCTTGCAATAATTGCACTGAACCCCAGTTGGTGCAAAGACAGGAGCAGCGAGAGATGACACCGAGGAGGAATCGAGTCGGCGAAACCGTCGGTGTAGTCGAAGAAGAAGGGGTAGCAAGCATAGCGGAATAAAGCGTGGCCGCTAACCCGCAAGCTCCTCAAAGAGGCGTCGAAAGAGCCTCGATGATCGCCGATGCGTGGAAGCGGCTCGAGAGAGTTGAGCCACGGCGAGCTCAAACTCGGCGAAGACGACGAGCAATCATCATAAAGGCGAAGACGATCATGATCCGCCTCCGCACTTTATGACACTCTTGGCAGAGCGGAGAAGCCACCTCGTCTAGCTGGCGCCAGAGACTAGCCAAGGCTCGGAAGAAGTCATCGACGGAGGAGTCCTCCTGGCGAAGCGTCTCCAACTCACGCTGAAGCGAAAAGAACCGAGCATCGCTGCTCTGCTGGTATCGCTCACGCAAGTACTCCCGGTCGGCGAGTGGCACGTAGACCAACAATATCTGGCTGGAAGGAGTCGTCGACGCTGACCACCAGGATGGCTCGAACACGGGCCTCATCAGCACACCAGCGCTCAAAAGCGTCTATGGCATACTGAAAGGCCTCATCAGCAGCATCATCAGCAACAACAGCGGCATCTGCCTCCTTCTTGGCAACCTCATCTTCGCGGGAGGTGCAAAAGTAGGTTGTCGTGGAGGAGGCCGATCGGGCGACGGTGGACAAGGTTGAGCACCTGTGACATGTCCCCAGAGGCGGAGACCATCAAGCGTGATCTCCATGAGTGAAGACCACAACCTGTAGTTCGTCCCATGAAGCTTTGTTCCCGAGAATGGGATCGCGGCGGATGGAAATGGCCATCGGTAGAAGGCGACGCCGGCGGCGTGGCGACTAAGGCAACGAAGTCTAACAGCGGCCGTTTGGGCGCGCGCAGTTAGATCGGCGTTTTTTTTCTGCGGTGGGCGGCTCACACTAAAGGCGAAGGCCTTAATCGACCGACGCTCGATGCGCGCGCGGGGAACTAGGTTCCCTGCCGCGCTGAGCGGCGGCGGCGGCGATCGATGCGCTCGCGGGTGGCTCTCCGGCGACGGCAACTTCGGCTAAGCGCGGCGCAGCAGAACCGCAAGGAAGAGCGGCGGAGATCTGAGGCGGATGGCGCGCCTCGCGTCGGGCGACCAATGAGTGGCGGCGCGCGTCCACCAACGAAGGGCGCGCGTCGGTCCACCAACGAAGCGGCGGCGGCCTCGCGTCGTTCCGGCAGCGGCGTCGAGCGGCAGCGGCGGCGACTAACGAAGCGGCGGCCTCGCGTCGATTCCCGATCAGCGGCGGCGGCGACAACCACGCGGCCTCCGGCCGACGAGTGACGACGACGGGCTCGGGCTCCGCAGAGGCGCGAGGCTCGGCGGCATCCAGTGGTGGTGCGGAAGGCCTCGGCTTAGCGGTGGTGCTCGGCGACGGACGGGAAGGAACCGCGAGCGGCGGCGGCAATGTGAAGCGGAAGGAGAGCTAGGTTAGAGTCTAGCTCTGATACCATGTTACGAATAATGTGTTCATCTATTCAAGAGGTCCAATAGGCAATATATATAGGGAGTACAAAGGAGGGTTGCCATATACAGATAAGGAAACTATATACAAGAGTTCTATTCTAACACTATCATCCCAGTCTATAGTATAATCTCCCATCCCACAAAGTCGACGCCGCCCGGCCTTCTTCTTGACGGTGTTTACCCCGTTATGAACCAAGGTCCATAACAGGTACATCTCAACAATATTTAAAAGTTCACTACTATAAGTATGACACAATATATTGCACTGTATATAAAATCTGATGAAGGACACCAATTAATACACATTGATATCTAGTTTGTAGAGCTATGCAAGAAATACAATGTTTATTCTTTCTTCTCCATAATTAAAATGTGACTTCTCATATCTGTGATTTGATGTGGAAAAAAAATCAGAAGAAAGACAAATCCCAAGTTTATTTTTATAGTTTGAACAGTTATTTCTAATGACAAATGTGGTTTGTTAAATTGCAAAGGAGGAAGCTGATCTTTTCATTTCTGATATTTCTGAAAGCTGTGCATTAGTAATATTGACCATCTATATTTTAAGGTGCTAATGAGTACTCCCTACAGTTATAAAAGGAAGTTGTTTTGGACATCAACACTGTTCTCAAAATGCAATTTTGACCACTCATTTCTATTGTAATATATTTGCAAAACCTAATAAGATTATATTATTATGAAAGCACTTTTCAAGATAAATCTACACGTCATTTTCATGTGTCTAATCTAAATATTCAAAAAGATATTGATAGACAAAGTTTGTAATGTTTGATTACACTAACCCAAAATGACTTTCTTTTGTGACGGGAGGCAGTAAGAGAAAACCACGAAACAAGTATCTAGTACCATGAAAAATGATCACTTACCACTAATGTACCATTTTTTTAAAAAAGAATAACAGCTATTTCAATTTTTGGATGTCTATATCTGGAAGTGGCAGCATTTGTTAGTATTAGACCTGGACGAGGTTTTGACGTAGTGATGCATTCTTTTGGGAAAATATCCACTCATATGTCTTACATGTGACCTCTACCTAGTTCATGCCTGTTCCCTTTTGTCATAACCTGAAATGTTGGGTATAAACATAGAAAATCATTTCTTTTTGATGGAATAAGGGACTTATTTGGATTGACTAAGAAACAAAGAAGCACTGTCATGGTGAGGTATTCTTCAAGATTGAAGGCATACGAAAACCATTCTGAGACTGATAACTTGTGCCCTTAATGGCAAGTGGCAACACTAGTTGTTTGCATTATTTTCTTTGCTCAAATGGTCATTACACTTCAATTTGAAGTGACATTTTGATCACTCAAGTGGCAATTTCACATTTTCACAAATGTTCAAGGTGACATATCTCACATATTGATGCAAACCAATGCTTGATTCCAAGCTGAAGGTCTGTAAGGTACTGAATTTTTTTCTTCGAGAACACTTGTGTTTGCTGATCTGAGTAAAACATGTCTTGGTATCAGGGAAGATGCAGAAAGCACTGCCAGACCTTCTCAAGGAATATGACATGCCAGCAGGCCTCTTCCCACGGGATGTAACTAATTACGAGTTCAATGAAGAGACAAAGAAGCTGACAGTGTACATCCCATCAGCTTGTGACGTTGGGTACAAGGATTCATCAGTTGTGCGGTTCTTCACCTGTGTGACTGGCTACCTCGAGAAGGGAAAGCTTTCCGATATCGAGGGCTTGAAGACCAAAGTGCTTGTATGGACCAAGGTGACCGCCGTCAAGACCGAGGGCTCGAAGGTCCATTTCACTGCCGGCGTGAAGAAGACCCGCAGCCGCGACGCATATGAGGTCGTCAGAGATGGTATCACCATAGACAAGTTCTAGAGCATACCTGACATGACAAATGCAATGTAATTAATTAGACATATCCCCTCTCCGTTAGCTTATACCAAGACTTGTTGTGCTCTATTTAATAAACGGTGTTACCGAAAATTTGGTTGTCATGACTGTTTCTCTGTACCTTTAAAATTTGGTGCTTATTTCATAGTGATTCTGATTCTTAATCAAAGCGGCAGGGGCCAGGACACCATATTCTAGCCTGTTTTTAGTTCTGAGTGAGTTGAAATTAACCTGAGATATGGTTTGATTCTTGCTAGTTCCAAGGGATCCCGGCCGAACCGTGGGTTTCTGGAAAGCAGCAGTTTGAGGAGCACATGAAGGTAATATCACAGGCATAAACAAGCCTGAGTGACTTGACATACCGTCATTAGCTGCCAAGCATGCCATTACAAGATAACAATGCAAAAGATCTCAACGTTGCATTGTGGCAGGTTGTTTTTGAACGATCAGGGTTATTTCTTTCTTTTTTTCTTCCTGAAGATGTGGTTAGAGAGGTATCAGGAAGAAGAGGATTCCACGAGTTGAAATGCATCTTAAAGGGCTCTCCATTTTCTCAACTTTTGGTTTATTAACATTTAAGATAATCAATGTTGGTATAGAACTATAAAAGAATAAATCCATTTTACAATATTGAACTGTCATGCTTGTCTAATTTTCAACCTCTAACTACAAAACCAGGTAATCATCAACCATGAAGTATCAAATCCGGATAAATAACCCCATCACATCCATTCTACCCCGGTTTTGTGCCACGTTGGATGCCACACGTGCTGACTTTGAACGCCTTAGTAACCACAGTAAAACATTGGCAATAGTGGGGGAGGGGGGCCTGTATATCGTTGGAAGAGAGAAGAAGATGTTTTCTTCCTCCCGGTTAGAACACAAAGGATGGGGTGAAGGCGACCATGGCATCGGTTGAGATAGGCCAGCGGCAGGGGAAGGGTGGTGAGGTATGTGAGATGGACAAAACGGGTTGCTTGCAATGATGAGAAGCCAGAGGTGGTGATGGTTTGGGGTTGTGATACCCTGTTTTATTTAAGCCTAAAGAAATAAATTTAATACCCCATTATTTAATTAAAATTCTATGGAGAAAAGGCTGTGCTATAAAAGGAGAGGAGGGGTAGCCAACCCTAGCCTCCCTCTCTGCCGCCGCTCCTTGCGCCCAGCCGCCTCCCCTGCTTGCCCTTGCGCTGCCTCCCTGCTTGCTGCCGCACGTCCTTCCCTGCCCCTGTGCAGCACCGCTAGCATTTGCCCGCGCCGCCTGCAGCCTCTGCTCTGCCGACTGCAAGTCTGCATGCACATTTGTTTTCCTTGCATGCGCCAATTTGTTCTCTGCCTGCTGTTAGCATTGCATGCAAGCGTACTTGATGCTCTGCCGCCTGCTGTGCTGATGCTCTGCATGCGCCAGCTTTTTAGCCTTGCATGTTCCTTCAGCCAACCAAGAGAGAGAGAGAGAGAGAGAGAGAGAGAGAGAGTTGGTGCTGCTGCTGACCAAAGAGAAGGAATCAGCAAGGGAGAAGGCAGGAGGAAGGCAAGGAAAAGGGAGGAAGAGAAAGAAGGAAAGAAGGAGAAAAGAAGGGGTTTTCCTGATGATTTGTGATCACCATCGTGTTCTTTAAGGGTAATATATGAGAATCCCTAGTTATATTATAGATTAGTCGCTGTTTAATTCGTAGATCGATTGGTCTTTAGGAAGTATAGTTTTCAGAAACCCTAACTCGTCGAGTTTCGATGCAGAATATTACGGGCAAATTAGAGGTAGTTACATTCGGATTCAAAGTTTTTTTCCAATTATTAAAGATGTAGGTAATTTTATTAGCTTTCCAGGAAGGTCTAGAACACTAGATTCGAAGCAGCGAGTGAAAAGTTACGATCTCGGGAAGGTCTCTGTTCAAAATTTGAGCGTCGTTGGCAGAGATCGTATAGATGAGCTGTTTTCACCTAGTAAATAAAAGAATTAAAATTAGCAGGAGGGGCGGTGGGAGGCACTGCCACAACCATGCAGGAAATAGAGGGAGAGGAGGAAAAAGAGGAAAAATATAGATGTTGATGGGTGTGTCCCACTAACTGACTGGGCTGCCACACCAGCTAAAACTGGCTTCAAATAGTCTTAGGGGGTAAAATAGCCGGTATTGATAGTTGAGGGTGGTTTGTTACCCAGTTTTGTAGTTGAAGGTTGAAGTTTAGACCATAGTTACCAGAAATGCGGTTTGTCCGAGTCGTGGTACGAGATTCAGGTTCGTAGTTCGCCACTTTTTCTTCTAATTTCCACTGCGAACATGAACCCCGTACCCTAAACCGGTTTGGGTTCAATGAATCTGGTTCGCGATTCGCGGGGGTTTTATAGCGAATCCGGTAACTATGGTTTAGACAAACACGACAATTCAGGGGTCAAATGAACTTATTCCAAGTATAAATAATCAGCATATGAGTGCTATATTTCACAAGAGACAATGCTAAAGAAATAGGATCACAACTGCTTCTCCACCGACGCGATTTACTTATTTCTCTTCTTATTTCCGTAAAGAGTAACACAGGAATTATTCGTTGGCTATTACAACATATGTTATGAAAAAAATAGAATAAATTATTACATGATAACACTTTCATCAATGTTACACTTCCGAATCAACTGGCATCAAATTGAAATTTGGACATTCCTTGAGTTCTGGCAACTGCTATCATGTCCACACGCTTGAACGGTAAATTTCAGACTAGTGACTTCGTCGGGGACCTGGAGGTCTGATATATAGAAGTCTTCGACACTGGCAACTCCAAGAAAACTTCTGGAATCCGTAGCATTTGAATCTTCAGTTAACTTCTCAACATAGACATTGTACTTCGTGAATGACGTTTGATGACCGGTATTCAGCTTCCAACTAATTTTCAGACTTACAAGTTTAGACTTGTTAGAATTGCTCGACCACGAGATGTACTCGCCTTCTGTAACCCATGATTCTGCTGGAGGGAACTGTGTGTTTTCATCAGTGTTTCGAATACTCACGTGGCCTAGTGATGCATGATAAGGTGACGATCTATTTGCATCTGCTTCTGAGCTTCCGTCTTCCTCTGTTTCTGGATTGATTTTGCCAGTGGTTTTCAATGTGCAAACAATGTTGATTCCAGTTAATGTAGCCTGAACTGGGCTGGAAAGTTGCTTTGTAGAGAGCCCAATTTTGGTTGTCTGGAGCGTGTGGATCTGCCTTATCAGCTTTAACATATGAGCTGTACTTACGATTTTGTTTCTTTCTAGTGAATGTTGCTATGTCCTTTGCAATGAGAACGGAAGTACTTCCCTTGTTTCTGGATGACATGTCCAGCGACAATCCTACATCAGAGTTCGCGTCGGCTTTTACCTGAATCAATCAACAGGAAGGAATGCTACATAATTTGGCTGAAAAGAATAGGCCCTATTGTAGATGAAAGAGAACAGTATGGTACAGGGTGCACATGTATTGTCATCATGAACTGATGAACGTACTGTTCTTAAGCATTCGGGGACTCTTGTGTGTCAATATTAGTAACAAGAAACGATTATATAGTTTGTGCTACTTGAAAAGAAGTGATTTTTTCATGAATTATGTCTTCATTCACTTTTGTATTGTAAAAGTATGAAGTGACTATGCTGGATGACCATTTGGCAAATGGTCAAAATAACATAATAAATGGAAAGAAAAATTTTCTCACCGAATAAAATAGATGTACAGATCCATCTTCCATGGAAAGTCCTCCGTTAAAAAGCTGTTCCGAGAAAATAGCATTCTGCTGGAGATTCCCTTTGATAGTCAGACAATTCCCTCCACTATACGGTCCATCCTTGAAACTATGAATCAGCCAGCAAAAATTATGTTATAAATTGGAAAGAGTACTCAACTGGAAAAGAACGTAGGAACTAGGAACAATAAGATCAAACGTCGAAGGAAAATAAAAATGATGTGTGCTCTTTGATCAAATGCACAAGGGAAGCAGAAGTTCAACTAATTATGTTTAGGCAGAAGAACAATACGAAATTCTTTCATACTTGCTGTGAATTGTTCGAGACATGGTCCAAAAGCTAAAATTTGCTTATTGTAATAGCTAAACTAAGTAGGACAAAATCGCCACGAACTGGACAGGACTTCTGGTGATTGACTGTTTAGGAAAAGTTTTCCAACACTTGTCATGGTTATAAAAGATGACCAAATGCAAGTGCAAATAGAGGACAAGTCAAATATTGATTACAAAATTAATTTCAAACTGACAGTCTTTTAAACCTTAGTATAAGAAATGGAAAGTATTCACAATAATTCAAGACATACATAATTAATGAAATTGCATCTAAAACTCAGGGTGAGCTTACTTGATAGAAGTTTGCACAGGTGGTTGAACTTTATCTCCAGTGTATTAAGCATGGGCTGAAAAACGGGGGCCATCATCGTAGGTGTAACGTTCCAAAATTTAGGTTTTCAAAAATCTTTTGTGTGCATTAGGTCCCTGAAAAATTTCATAAATTTTCCTTAATTTAATGAAGCTTAATTGGGAATTTCTGAAATTAAAACCATTTAATTTGACTAATGTAAACATCAATTAAATGAAAAATAGTGTTAGTTGTGTTTCTTGTATTCCAAGGAATTTTTCTGAGTTTATTTCGTATTTATTTGAGCTCATTTGAATTTTAGCCATTTTCTAAATTCCTAAATCAATTTCTATTTATGAGAATCCTTGTAGCCCAATTCCTCTCGGCCCACTCTACCTCTCTCTTTCGGCCCACTTCCACCCCAGCACGTCCCCGCATCCAGCCCCATGTAGCACCCTGGCTATTCGAAAGCCAAAATGCTACCTAAAGGGCTAACATACAACAATACTGCGGAAGAACTTCAATAATAGCTCCTCAACTAATATAAAAAGATCAACATCTTTTAGAACCTAAGCAGGAATTAAAACTGAATCCAACAACAGTTCACAAATTCCAATTATTTAAGTCTACTGAATCCACTAAGATAATTATATCAAACGAATGATCATGGAACATAAGCAGTTATTTAAACAACCTTAACGTAGAGAAAGATATCATCCACATCTAAGTCTATTTATTACAGACCATCAATTAATGAATGAAAGACAGAACCAAGTTCTTTTATTGAAACTGGTGCAAGGTGAAGTGAATGAGTAGTGCGTGTCTACTCCCTCCCAAGAGAATCATCACCGACGATCACCTAAAAATAAATAAACAAAGCAAGAGTGAGTCCGAGACTCAGCAAGTACATTGAATAACTGGACATACCGCAATTATGAACAAACCACTTCTTAAAAGCATTTGAACATACACTGAATGAATATATGAATACATGGAATGAATGAATTTAATGAAATGGAAGGACTGCACACGTGTTTATACCGGTACAGCTAGTGACACACCCGTCGGTGTTCACTTAAGCCCGCACTTTAACAAAAATACGGGGATCCAAATCCCGTATGAAGAACGTTTCATACGGGTGTCCAAATATGCCTATACTGGAATTGTTGGGTCTTACATGCCCATACTGGAATTGATGGGTCTTTCTATCCACTCCCGTGGACGGGACATGACAATGTCCAAATCTGCCCACATTGGAATGGTGGGACTTACAACCCACTCCCGTGGATGAAACATGAATAATGGATACATGAAATGAATTATTGAATAAAGAATATCATCATCTCTAGGTATGGGAATATCACAAATGAAAGAATATAAACATTGAACCTTCTCATGTAACATAAGAAATCACATCATAAACATTCAAGCATTCATAATTCACATTTGGTAAGATTACCAAAGTACTTGCCTTCCGCGTTGCGACGCGTTAGCAGGCAATGATGGTGCTCCCAAACCCAAAGCCTCGCTGCCTAAACAATTAAATAAATGAAATAAGAACAACATGGTACACGACACGACTTAACAACGTTCTACAACGATTTCCCGGTATCTCAAGTTTTAACTAAAATACCTATTATGAAAACAGACATCTCAGTCTTAAACCGAAAATAGACAGCAGCACGGTAAAATTCATATCTAATGATCTGGAACTCGGAACAAGGTGAGCCCAGTTTGTAAAGATTCTCAACGAACAAATCTACAATATTTCGGATGCTAGAAACTAAAACGATCATAACGTTTGATCCGTACGTCGGAATCAGGTGTTCTTGATGGTCACCGAAAGCTAAGAACATTATATAAATATCTCTAGGAGATCAAAACTTCTAATTCAGCCTCTAAGAACCCAAAACTGACCACGCAATTAACTGGATAGAATTGAATCTACCGCAGATGAACTTGATCCAATAAAACTAATCCAATTTCACATCTAAACATCATCAAAACAGCGGGGAAACAAATTGATACCCTTGGAGATGCGTGTTACGCTGATCAAACCCCGCGAGGACAACCTCTCCTCTTCTCCTTCTTCCTTCCTCTTCCTTATGGCCGGCCAATTTGCAGGGGAAACACCGGAGATAGTAGCGATGGCCAAGGGCGCGGCTACTGTAGCAGGGGCGACACGGCCACCGCTCTCCACGACGCCAAAACCGGGCGCACACGCTCTTCGATCGCAGCCCTCCACCCCGCCAGATATGGCTCTCAAGGAGCGAACAATATAGGAGGCTTTGCTTGATAACCAATGGGTGTCAGACTTAAAAGGAGCCCTCTCCATAGTCCCTACAAGCACCGACAACAATCCGAATATGTGGAACACTCTTCACTCTTCAGTCCATCAATGCTCAGGCCTGGGTGGAGGGTCAATGCAAATGGTGTTGGGCAGCAAAACTAGGTTAATCTACTGTGATATCCCATTTAATTATTTGAGTATTTAACGAATTAGAAATGAATCTAAATTCTAAAATTCAGAGAGTTTGGAGAGAGTAGTGGCTCGTCGGCCTATAGACCTAATGGGGGAGTCGGCCATTTGACCCATGGCCCAAGGGTGGACCGCTTTAAGAGGTCAATGGGGGAGGAGTGGCAGCCCTGGCCGCCCCTGTCTAGCCCCTTGTGCCGCCTGGCCCTAGTAAAGCCTCTTGCCGCCGGCCAACCGACGCCCATCGCACCACCCCTAGCCGAGCCTCCTCCTTGCCGCCTACACCTCTCTGCAGAGCCACCTCCTCACCGTGTGCCTTGCTGTCATGGCTGCTAGTGGTGGTGGTGGGCTACCGTGGGTTGCAGAGGGGAGGAGGAAGGAAGGCACAAGGAAGATGAAGGAGGAGAAGGGAAGGAAAGCTAGGGTTCGTGAACTGCTCATGATCGTTGTCGATTTTTCATGGGTAACGATCTGATCAACTCTAGATTGATATTATATAGATGTTTATTCATGCTTGTAGATTGGTTTGGTCATGAGTGTTAGTTGTTTCATGATGCCCTAGTTCATGAAATCAGTACTACAAAACCTTACGGAGGGTTTTATGGTATCACCGTCGAATCATGATTTAGCTTTGGTTAGGAAAGTTTTAGTTTATCTCCTTAGCTTAATAGGAAGATCTAGATCACTAAATTTGGACCATGAGTAAAAAGATATGGCATCGAGAGTATTGTTGTCCGTAAATTGTTGCCAATGACAAAGATCGTGTAGATTGATTAATTGCGTGCATTAGATGAAATAATTTAATTATGATCATAACTAGGATTATCTAGATAATTATCTGTAGATTCCAGAAATATTATGGTTTACTATTTTTCATGTTGTAGAGAAATAGTTATGAAAAAGTGAATTATGCTATTATGTTAATTTTCAATATGACTTTTGAAGTTGGAAACGGAACCTAGATGGCAAAATATGAAGATTTGCATAACTAGGATATTGTGTGGAATTTCATGCATATTCTAGAAATGATAAAATTGATATATTTGGAGTGTAGTAGGAAAAGTTGTTAATGTTTGATCATAGGACATCCAGTGAAGTTGAGTTAAAGTGCGTTAGGTTCACGCAGAGGTGCGGTAGTGTATTGTTTGATGGTTGAGAATGGTTGTGGCATGTATTGATTGTGATATTGATGTTTGTAAGAGAGTGTAGCTTTGAGTTCATTGCCGCCTTGCATCATCCTGACTTGCGTGGCTAATAGGTAAGTGCATGGTAGAGTCGTGAACAATTGGTTGTTTGTTGTTGTATTTGATACTATATTATCATGTTATTTATTTATGCTTTCATTCAGCTTATTTACATGATATGATATTAATGATGATGAGTTAATGAGATTATGACATGAAATATTGATGACATAAATTATTGATGATATGATGTGGTAATGACATGGAGATAATGATGGTGAATTATGTTAATGAATAATTAAAGATGTTGTATCATTTATATTCATCATGATAATAGTGCACAAGTCAGGTTAGTGAAAAAGTCATGTAACTAGTCCGACAATGTCAGTGAGAAAGATATATGACTAGTCCGAAGTGCTCTAGATAAAATCCTACAGATGTAGAGAACCTATTCTAACGAAGATGGGAGAAGAGTATGTCATCGACGGGTGAACACTCCGCGACACAAACGTGCACGGGCCACCTGCCGAGGACTGGGCACGCAGCAGGTGGCTTGCCGCGGTTTGAGTGCTCGAACACGTGTCCTATCACGTTTTAGGATCGCGACACGTGACTTTCCGCGGAAGAGGTGTCATTTTTTTTTCATTTAGGGCGAGGAGGGGGAAGCTAGTTTTCCTATTGCATTTTAAAAAGAGGTTACATCAGCCAAAATAAAAGGAGTCAGGAGTCCCGCAAAATCAGAGAAACGGTCTCAACTCGCTCATCATCCTAACTACGAGGTTCTAATGGCTTGAAAGGAATGCTAGAGTTTTCAATCAGACCTTCAAGACCCAATGGCGCCTGGTGCAGGAGATCAAAGAAGAATGCCGGCTGTGGAGGGTAGCGGCTGCAGCTTGCATTGACGCTCTGTTTAGGTGAGGTCTCCCGTTGGTTGGGGTACTAAATAGACGTAGTTGGTTTGTGTATTTTAGTCCTTTCCTTGGTATCGTGGGAGCTGGTTTGTGTATTTTTCAGTTCCCGTTGAGGCTAAAAATAGACGTTGCTTTGGTTATTCTATTGCTCATCCTTCCTCATCATTTTAAGCTTACTTCTTAATACAGTAACTCTCAATTCTCCTGAGTGTTCTCGAGAAAAAATAATAACCATCTTATGTATTTTAAGTTTTAGGAAACTTATTCGCACGGTTTAAATGAGTTTTCATGGAGACGGAGTACATACTTGAATGAGGCTTGGACAAAGAAACTTCGAAGTTTGTATGATCTTAGAGCTTCTATAATTTTAATTCCTTCTTGTCGGGAGGTTATATCTACAACAATTGCGGGCCAGTGATTGATCAGCGGTAGCCACTTTGTAATTTTGCAACCTGATAGGAGATTATACGCGAAAGCAATGTTTAAAATAATGGGCTATAGCAGTTCTCGTGGCCCTCAGGCTCAGCTATCTGCCAAATCACACTGCTACAACTATGGCCATTAGAGTGCAAATAGTGATCCGCTATATAGCGTTTCGCGGATAGCGCAAATCGGGGGCGCTGTCAAAAAAAAAAAAATCTTCGCTTGCTAAAAGTGATTAAACATATTTCCTTGAGACATTTTGATTTATAACCAACTAAAATTGCAAAATGTTGATTCATGTTGCCAATTATCAATTTGAAAAATGTATACTATATATGGCAATATTCATTTAGGCAGGTTAAGCCTGCAATTCCTTTTTAAATTTGATAGCCATGACTAGCTTTTAAATTCAACTGTATTTCAATTCAACATTAAACTACTTTCAGATAGTTTGATTCCAATGTAAGGAATTTAAATCTTTTTTTTTCTCTACAGAATCAATTTTAATTATTTATAGGGAGGTTTCACATTTAAAATATAATAGAGATTCAAGCTTTGAGTTTGAATATATTTTTTTAATTTTTATTTTCACATTTTTCACATTCAAAATTTTCATTTGGTACGATTCAAAACTAAAAAAACAAATTTCAATTTCAAATATAAATTATTTTAATTTAAAAAAATGTTTTGATTTACTAGAAAACTAGACTTGCATTTCAGTAATTCAAATTTATTGCAATAATTTTTTATCATAGATTTTAAACTAAACAAGTGAAAGAGGTATTGTAAAATTGCCATTTTTCTCTTGGACCATGCTCACAATTTTGTTAGAAGTTTTTTGTACTCATATAGTATTTAAATAACACTAAAGTCAATATACGAAAAATTACTTTACAGCTTAAATAGACTCAGATGGTGAATGGGGGTGATTGTATGTGGTTCCCCGCACCTTCCCCTTCGACTAGCCTAAAACACCTCATACAAAAAAAACCATAAAAAATCACACCTCTGACGAACATATTAACTTCTAATAAGTTTTATTCTTATCCCGACAACCTCCCTCGTCTCACAAATTAAGATAAGAAATGTTGGTATAATTAATCAGCATGTCTCACAAATTAAGATAAGCAATGTTGGTATAAATAATCAGCATGTCGTTTTGTACAGGGTGCTGTATTACGACAGAGACAGCCTAAAGAAACAGGATCACAGCAGCATCTCCATCAACACAATTTATTTATTTATCTGTAACATGAATTATTCGTTGCTAGTACAACATATGTTATGACATAATAATAGAATGAATTATTACATGATAATAATAATAGAATAAATTATTACATGATAACTCTCTCATCAATGTTACACGTCCGAATCAACTGGCACCAAATTGAACTTTGGACATTGCTCGAGTTCTTGGCAACTACCATCATGGCCACACGCTTGAATGATAAAATTCAGGCTAGTGACATGGTCGGGGACCTGGAGGTCTGATACATAGAAGGCATCGATACTGGCAACTCCAAGAAAGCTTCTGGAAGCCTTAGCATTTGAAGCTGCAGTTAACTTCTCAACGTAGACATTGTACTTCAAGAATGATGTTTGAAGACAGGTATTCAGCTTCCAACTAATTTTTAGACTTACAAGTTTAGATGTGTTAGAATTGTTCGACCATGAGATGTAATCGCCTTTTGTTACCCATGATTCTGCTGGAGGGAACTGTGTGTTTTCATCAGTGTTTCGAAGACTCACGTGGCCTAGTGATGCATGATAAGGTGACGATCTATTTGCATCTGCTTCTGAGCTTCCGTCTTCCTCTGTTTCTGGATTTATTTTACCAGTGGTTTTCAATGTACAAACAATGTTGATTCCAGTTAATGTGTAGCCGGCAATGGACTGGACAGTTGCTTTGTAGAGGACCCAGTTTTGGTTATCTGGAGCGTGTGGATCTGCCTTATCAGCTCGAACATATGAGCTGTACTTGTGGTTTTGTTTCTTTCTTTCGAATGTTGCTATGTCCTGTGCAATGAGAATGGAAGTACTCCCTTTGTTTCTGGATGACGAGTCCAGCGACAGTCCAACATCAGAGTTCGTGTCGGCTTTTACCTGAGTCAATCACCAGGCAGGAATGCTGCATCATTTGGCTGAAAGAATAGCCTATGGTAGAAGAAAGAGAACACTATGTACAGGGTGCACATGTATTTTTATCATGAACAAGGAACATGTGTTTCTTAGACATTTGGAGAACTTGTGTCATTATTGGTAACAAGGAACAATTATATAATTTGTGTGATTGGAAAAGAAGTGTACTTTTCACGCATTATGTCTTCATTCACTTCTATATATTCAAAGTATGAAGTGACTATGCTGGATGATTAGTTGGCAGATGGTTAACAAATTTTCTCACCGAATAAAATAGATGTATAGATCCATCTTCCATGGAAAGTCCTCCATTAAAAAGCTGTTCTGAGAAAATAGCATTCTGCTGGAGATTTCCTTTGACTGTAACACAATCCCCTCCACTGTACGGTTCATCCTTGAAACTATGAATCAACCAGCATTTTTTTTATAAATGGAAAAGAATGTAGGAACAATAAGATCAAATGTAAAAGGAAAATAAAAATGATGTGCAGATATGGAGAATGTTATTATGAATATGGAGGGCTTCCAAAGCCATTATCGAGTCTACGTTCGGTTCTTGTCCAACCATTAGTACCAAATTCAATTGGATTGGTCTATATGAATAAAGCCCAGGCAGATGAGTTGTAGTGTTTGTTCCATTTTTCGCAGTGTGAAATATTATGTTTACACAGAAGAATGATACAAAATTCTTTCTATTGTGGTCGTTGGTTTGGTACAGGTCTGAGGACCGATGGTAGGGCACTCGCCCTCATCTAACCACCGGCGGGACTCTTCCCTGTTGAGGCAACGAGGCTCTGAGGTTTGATTAACTAGGGAGGCGAGGAACCGTCCTCCAAACTCAGTCGGGACTCTTTCTAATGAATAAAGAGGCTCTAATATTTAGCTAACCGGTTAGGGACTAACTTCGTTTTTTTCTTTCTTGATTGATAATGGATACATGCTATCCCTTTTATAGGGACGACCCGACTTAACTTTAAGAAATAATCTACAAAAAACTTATCTCTAACAATCTAATAATAACTTGTCTAATTAATAGATAATACCAAATACCTAATAGATAGAATCCTAAATAATAAATCATGCCTAATATTTGAGGGCACTACTGTTCACGAAGTGCTACAGTGCCCACATGCTATAGTACTCACCTCGCCTGGATATCTACATGCTGTGAATTGTTCATGGCTTGGTCCAAAAAGCTTAAATTTGCTTATCATAATAGCTAAACTGAGTGGGAATCTGGGACAAAATCCCCCGGCCAGGATTTCTGGTGATTGACTATTTTACAGCACTTCTCAGGGTTATAAGAGACGGCGAAATGCAAGTGCAACTAGATGACAACTCAAATATTGATTACTGAAATAATTTAAAACTGTCACTCTCTTTTTAATCTTAGAATAAAAAATGGAAAGTATTCACAAGAATTCAAGACACACATAACTAATGAAAATGCATCTAAAACTCATGGTGAGCTTACTTGATAGAAGTTTGCACTGGTGGTTGAACTTTACCTCCAGTGTATTTAAGCATAGGCTGAAAAAAGGGCGCCATCATCACAGGTTAGTTCAGGATGGGTTGACAAATGTCAGCTTTTAGAAAAGAGAAGCAATTTTAGAAACAGAAAAGGTAATGACAGTGCCTAAAGAAAGCTTTAGCATTGCAGTTTAAACCTTTTTCTAGGAACATATCATATTACAGAACTCATGCATGCAGAAGCAAAAATTGGGCTGATCATCGACATATCAGTCAGGTAGAAAAATTACCAACCACACTAGACAGGTATCTTGCATTTTTAGATCCATCAATTTGATGTCAGGGTGTATAGAGTATGGACAATGTTATGTGGAAGACATGACCATACAGGACCTGTTGACAGCATGGTACCTGAAAACTTTGGCAAGAAATATTGTTCCATGGATCACCAGAGACTTTTAGTCCTTCAACAGATACCTGATAACCATGACCCTGGAGGGAATCAAATGTTTCTAAGCCATTAATGTAAAAGAAAAAAAGAGACGAAATTTTGACGTTTAGGACAGAGAAATCGCAAATTTTTGAAGTGATGATGTGGAGAAAAACATTAAGTAATCACCTCATATACTATATACTAGTTGTAATCAGAGTTAAGAATCATATATTGCATTTCAATTCATCGCATTTTGTGCTGCAGAATTGAAGATGAGCACCTTAATACAACTAGTATAACATGGCAAGGCTTAAATAGTTATTCATCTTCACATGTTAACATTGAGCATCACTGCATCAGCATTCATGGGTTTAGAGGTTTCGTAAACAGCTTCCACATCATATAACACGCCTAAGCTGCAGATATTATCATCACTAGATTATCAGTACGTACATGTATTGAATTCCACACCAACTATAAGCCTATAACAAACAATAATGTTAAGATAATTAGTACCAATAATAATGACCACTGAGAATCTACCTGATCGAAATCTGAGTAGAAAGGTAATTGTTTTGGATAGCTCCGAAGAACACCCCATGATTTTTCAACGAGGCCCCACCAACTGCACTATTTCTAGGTGAATACTTTGCAGAAAGAACATATATAACTACAATAGAAAGAAGTAAAGAGCACATTACCGATTTTGTGCACTCTGAAAGTCAGGTGGTTGCTTAGTTTCATATACCCATCCAGGAGCAAATATGGCAGTGGAGACATCATCCTTCTTAAGTAGATCAAGGGCAACATTTGTCTAGCAAAATAGGTAGTTAAGCACTTAAGCATAAACAAGAGGTGAGAAAGTTGAATAGAATGCATTTACATGAAAGCAAAGTACAAGAGAAGGATGAACTACTACATTACTGTAGTAGATCAGTTGTCATTTGACTGTTGATCAATCAGTATGTTTGCAACTAAAATCTGATAAAGTAATGTAATCCAGTAAAATATTTGAGCATTAGCGTATGCATCTATTTAACACCAAAATTCTGCACGAAAATTGTAGAGTTACACTCAAAGACCTTACTAATTTAGTTGCCAGTTTCAAAGCACAGTACAGAAAGGTATGCAATATTTTGTATTAACACTGCAAGTATAATTCTTCATTTCTTCTTGGTAATAATGGACAATCATGAGTTGACCAAAAGCAGAGATAGTTTCACATACATCCCATTGCCCACCACCAAAAGTACCACGTCCGAACACATCAATACCCATGTACACATCATACTTCCTGTTGCCAGCAACTGCAGCTGAATCTTGTGGATATTTTTCCTGCAAAAGTCATCCCAATTTCATCAGGCCTTAAGTGAGCTTGCAGGGGACCAACAAGAGAAAAAGAGGGTTACCGTCCAAGAATAATTGGAAAAAAATCCGTCACAAAGATCAAAGAATGGCTTGTTATACTCGTTGAGCTTATTCTGCCAGGCGAGGTCACCATTCACAGTAATTGCATCGTACCTACAGAGCCAAGTCAAAGACACCAAGTAATTTATCAAACAAGCTTTAGAGCTAAAAGAAGTCATGCTTACAACAAAGTAGGAAATATCAACTCCACCATATGACTAAAGATCCGGGAACTGCATCATGCATTGTCTTGGTTAGGTGATTGACGAACTCTTTCAGGTTATCAATGAACTGAATGTCGAGTGTGACCTCAATATTGATCTGAAAGTTGATTCAGTATCAGTGATAGACATATCTCCAAGGACAGCACGGATCAGATAAAAACTCTTGCAATAGGACAAATTGTTACTTAGTCTTTGTCCAATTTAGACACCAAATGTTTTCCCATCTTTATCAAATCCCATTTGAATGCATGAATGAGATAACCTTTTCCCTAGGAAGTATCACGTTTAGAACCTAAAAGAACTTTTAGAACCCAAAATTACAAGATAGCATGAAGGGAATGAGATTACCAGCCAGCCATCAAAGCCCAAGGTAGCAGCCAGCTCTGTGAGCCTCTCGGCATACATCTGCGCAGAAGTTTCCGTTGCAAGCATCTCCTTGCAAATTTCCGCACCTTTACCCGACTCCGTGATGAACGTTCCTAAGACCTTCGCTCACAAACGGCAAAGAAAAATCGCACGTCCAGTTGATCGAATTCAAGAAGCAAGGCAATGAAGCAGGAAGAAACTGAAGATGGCGGCACCTTGACGCCGTGGAGGTGGGCGGCGTTGGTCCAGCACGGCGGCGGGAGGGTGACGAGGTAGTGGGAGAAGTAGACGAAGACATCGATGAGGTGCCAGTGCCAGAGCGCGAAGGCGTCCGGGTTGGCGCCGCCCTGCGGCGCCGCGTCGTCGCGGTACCCGCCCTGCATGTCGTGGCACACCAGGACGCGCCGCCGCGCTGGTAGCGGCGCCCCGGGGGAGGGGAGCGGCGCGGAGGCGCGGTTGAAGGGGAGGTGGAAGTTGGCTGCCTCGGAGAGGTAGGCGCGGGAGGCGAGCGCGGCGAGGTCGGCGATGGGGTAGGAGATGGGCGGCGCCGGCTTGGACGCGTCGAAGGGCGGCTCCCACGGCCGCCGCTCGTCGTCGGCGACGGCGTAGGTGGAGGGAAGCATGGCGCGGAGGCTGCGGAGGAAGCGGCGCGGGGAGAGGGGCACGCGCCGGCGTTAACCCGGCGGCAGCGGCGGATGAGCAGTTGACTTGTGTTGACCGCTGTGCTGTGCTTTGTTTTTGTCTTTGTTTTTTTTTTTTTTTTTTGGAGAAGAAAACGCTGGGTTTGTGATTAGCTCGTGATTCTGGGTTTACCCTTCACTTTACCTTATGTTGGACCGACCCATATATCTAGAAGCGGATTTTTCTGAAAGAAAATCTTTTCTTGTGACTCCCGAGATCTGATCACCTAAGATACATGCACATATATAGAGGACGGAGTGTGATTGTGAAGCAGTCTAAAATGGAGTTTTGCGCGTTTGAGTGGAGGACGGAAGAAACGCTAGTGATCACGCATTGTTTTGCTTGCACGACTAGCTTAAGGGACGTTAGCATCGGCCAGTGCTGCGAGCCTAAGAAAGCATCGAGTAGTATCGATAAGGATTAAATTTTTAAATATTATTTTAACATTTAATTAAAAATTATATAGCATTTATGGTCGTAACCCTGTGGTTAACGACCCTTATGATCGTAAGATTCCAGAGGTTACTTTACGAGTACCTTGGTCGGGGAGCTACTGTACCTATTGCCAACCAGATAACTGCTTTTTGGACTGATACTTGGACCCCAATTCCAAGTATATTTCTTCGGTGTGATGAATGAGGCATGTGTCTTATCTGCTCCAAACCACGCGATGCTTTTCAGCTCTGAGTCACTGACAATAACTACTATACAGTTATCGCTCATATTCGTCTTCCGTTAACACCAACCGGCAATCAAATAACAACAATTGCCTCCTCGACCAGATGCGTTACTTCCAAAAAGTGTCTTCTTCAGGGATAACTGACACCTTTTCGTTAGTATTTAAGGGTGGATGACGAACAGATAATGATGAATTGAAGAACAACTAAAGCACAATAAACAAGTCAAAGGAGTAGACAAGTGATTCAATATCACTATAGACAACCCACTTTCTTCGAGCAATATACTCAGTGTAATTAGGGCTAGTTTGTCGTCTTGCCAAAGACATTCCTATAAATACCAGTTTATTGTAATAAAGAGCAACTATATTTTCATCCAAGAATACTTAACCAATTTCCTCATTTCATTTTGTAAGATTAATCGTCGATAAGTGTCTAAAAAGAAAGTTTCTTGACCTTTCTTAGAGCATATACAATGGGCTTATGTCAGCCGTCTATAGCATCTGCCATATAGGATTTTTGCTGATGTGGATGGAAGAGAATGAAGAGAGAGAATATTGCTGTCTACAATCCTGCAGCCGACTATAGCACCAGAATCAAGAAAAGCATTAAAGATTGTGTGTTGTCTACAATCATATAGCCGACTGTATCACCACGACCCATTGTATGAGCTGTCTTTAGTGCTGTCTATAAGTGACATGGAGAGTTGTTATAGACAGCAGCTGTCTGTACCATTATACATGCCCTTAAGAGTTATGTACATCATTTCTTGGAACACATTCTTCGATGCTACTGATGAGTACTAGTTTGGAAGGCAAGCAGCATGCGTTTGGTCACTCCTTAATCTAGTGAAAAAACCGACTAATGTACTGTAACATGGCATTTGGTTGTATACCATCATTACTCAAGAGCATGCACAGCTAGAAGCACTACAAATCCTAAAACGATGTTGTATTATTACTTTGCTTCAAATTTTATGCTTGTCGCTTTTTTTTGGAGAGTATAGAAGCAATACTCATTGGTAAATCCATTAAAAACATAATTCTAGCTTGCATTGTGCGTTTTACTACAATTAATTTGTAAAAAGAGTTTCCAACCGGAAAAAGGATTAGTACCAAACAGAAAGGGTTCGTAACAGAGGCAACATATGGATTGAATCCTCCTTACAAAATTGAATAATGGAACCACTACTACAAAAAAGCTAATATTGGACGCCTCATTACAGACGGTTGACCAAAACCGTCAGTCTTAAATACAATCATAAACGGTTTTAGTTTAGCGACCGTCTGTGTTACTGATTGTGCTAAAAACCGTTTGTGAAGAAATAATATCACAGACGGTTCGTGTTGAAAACTGTCTGTGAAGTATCACTAAGTTCAGAATCGTCTGTGATACTTCACAGACGGTTTTCAACACGAACCGCATGTGACTTCCTGTTCTCATCACAGACAGTTTGTATTAAAAATCATTTATGATAAGTATTTTTGATTTACCATGGTTTGAAATCACTATCTTTAATGATTTTATCATAGTTTAAAATCACTAATACTCTGATTTTACCATGACTTGAAATACCATGTTTTACCATGACTTGAAATACCAATCTTCTGCCGCGCCCCCTGTCGTGGCAGCCAATCCTCTGCCGCGGTAGGTTTTGGCAGGGCGACGGCTTACCGCAGCAGGGCTTGGCAGGGACACGGCAGAGGATGGGGTGCCATGGTAGGGTATTGTGTGCCACGGGAGGGTATTGTGTGCCACGATAGGGGATTATGTGCCACAACAAGGTATTGTGTGCCACGGCAAGGGATTATGCGCCACAACAAAAAATTCCAAGCCATGGAAAAATACCACGATAGAGGATGGGGTGCCACGGTAGGGGATTGTGTGCCACATCAGAAAATTCCAAGCTATAGTAAAATCACAGAGTAAGCCATGGTAAATTCCAAGTCAGATAATTTTTAATACAAACCGTCTGTGATCAGATACTTATCACAGACGGTTCGTATCAAAAACCGTCTGTGAAGTATCACATACGATTCGCGATACGAACCGTCTGTGATATGTCGTTACAGACGATTTCATACAAAAACAGTCTGTGATTCGCAACGCGGGAGTTCAACAAAAATTGAACGTGTGCGCGGGAGGCAAAATATTTTGACGCTGTCTTTATATATTATAGCCACTCCAGCCTTGTCTTCCATCAGTCTCTCCTTCTCCCCTCCCTACACCGAGCTTCGACGACCACCATCGATTCCCCGTCGCTGTTCGGCGAGGAGACACAACCGATGACGATGAGGAGGCGAGATGCGGAGGAGCTCCTTGTCTGCCGTGGAGACGATTCCTCCAAAACCTCAACATTGTCTCCGTAATTGAGATCATCATGAATCACCATGGTATTTGGCATCGTTGTGATTTGTCTCTCTAGTTAAGATGGAAGTAGGAATATACCTGCCCTCAAAGTTGCTTGGGAGTGGAAATGGTGTCTCTGCCGACTCACTCCCGACGGATGGGTGGAAGGCGGCGAAGATTCTTCCTCAGGAACATACTTGGGGTATAAATTGCATTTGCTTGCCTTCTCTGGGACATAGTCCTCGGACGTGAGGTGTCTATTGATGAGGACGCAAGAACATTATATCAATGATCTTCGAATTGATGGGGTCCTCCTTCTAGCGCTAACTGTCCATGATTGGAATACGAGGTTCTCTATCAAGCTTGTGTGGAAAAATGATATGAGAGCACAATATAAACGAAGACCATTTATTGTTGTGGACACAATTAATATATAAGAATACAGTGGGGATGTTACAGGATTGATCAAATGATCATATGAAGTTGCTGAATGATGAACATATTATTACATAATACGTGGGTTATCCCCTTTATAGTTATTGAAGGGGTGGCAGTTAATGCTGCTAAAGACGTCTCTTATCTTCACGAATGTTCCTCTGTTGAGTCTTGAACTATCATGTCTCTTAGTCAACTAGTTACCAAATACGCTAATAACCGCTCTCACATTAGTCACGTGAGAAATTATCATGCCTCTTGGCCAGTTTGCTGGTCGGGGATGGCCCAAAACCGTATAGCTGGTCATGTGGTATCCATAGTTGGTCGTCTCATGACTCAAACTGGTATGCTACTAGTTTGGCTATAGTAAAGGAGATTAGACTTCATTTAGATACTGGTCGTAGGTCGAACTTATATGGGAAATATTGTGAGAACGCTATAAAAAACGAAGACCCTTTATTAATGTGGACACACCGAGTGTATGTATCAGAATACAATAGATGTTACAGAATGATCGTGAGTGAAAAAAATGTAAGAACTGAATTCATCTATGTTACAGAGAATGTGGGCTACCCCCTTTATAATCATTGAAGGGTGGCGGCTAATGCCACTAAAGACGACTCTAATCTTCACACACGTTATTCAGTAGAGTCTTGAACCGTCATGTCCTTTAGCCAACTATCGGAAGCTACCAAATGCGCCAATAATCGCTTCCGTTAGCCACGTGGGAAATCTGTCATGTCTTCCACCGGTTCATCGATCGAGAACCATTCAAAACCACATAGCTGCTCGGACTATATCCACAACTGGTCGTCTCATGGCTCCTACTGGTCGTCAACTAGTTGGGCCATAATAAAGGGTATTAAATTTTCTTTAAAATCCGGTTGTAAGTTCATAACCATTACAGAGACGGCCTCTAACATGTGAGATTACTCTGACATAGACTTTGATTTTCACCGAAAATGTTAACATCATCATCAAGGGATAGACAAGTGTCCTTTGACAGAAATGAGAGTGTTCGTTTCCGCCAAACATGTACGATCATGTGCCTGATTAATCAGAGTACGCGTGTGCGTTACAAGGCCGAGGCAAAAGCCGACGAGGATCAAAACCATCTGATGATCTGCAGCCGATCAGCAACAACATGGTGTAGGTGGGTTTTGATGAAAATCTCCAGATCAGCTCTCCACGGGAAAAAAAAAGAAGGTATATGATTACTGCAACAACGCCCTCTCCGATGAGATAGCCGGCAATAGAAACATGAAGCTCCATTGACTGCGTCGAACCACATCGAAAACAACTCCAATAATGAAGGCCGTCAGAGAGGAGGGGGACCAACGGAAAACACCACAAGGCCTAGCAAGGAAAAGGTGTGGCGGAAATGCCCGACTATATATCACTACCAGACAAGGGACCTTTCGCGACGAGAGTGCAAAACCGTCAGTAAATAAGGGAAAAAGAAAATCAAGTTTTATTTGAGTGGTTAGTGGAGATGATTATACCCCTAGCCCATCAAAGTTCAAACTCCAGGTTTGGTCCTGCGTGTCTCGTTTACGAGGATTTTCTTTCGCTGAGAGACACGTCGTGTGTATGAGTGCGTGCGTGTGGTGGTGTGCGTGTGTGTAGACGTTGTATTGGATGTTTCTCAAAAAAAAAAGTAAATAAGGGAAAAAAAACGTCGGAAAATATGTGGGAGGTGGGGATGGCACGTAGAGAGCACCTGTACTGTACTTGATTGAGAAGCACATTCTCTGTTTTTATTCTACAAACGCATCAAAGGCACTGCCTGGTATATGGACCGTCTGATCATGAATCAATGCTCGAGATTGAAGCGAGAGAAATTAAACGGTTTAGAAACTTCTTACAAGATATTGAAAGCATCTCGTCCGCTTTGATCCGAACCATCCCATGCTTGATCGAGTGGCTCCGGATCGAGTGTGCCATGGCACATTACGCCTAGGCCAAAGTAACTCGATTCGGCGGGCAAGAAAATTAGGTTTTATTTGGGAAGCCTAAATTTCCGATTTGTCCCCGTGAATGGGCCGAGAATTAGGCTTTCTAAACATGCTAGATTCTTGGTTAGCATATTACAGAGCAAACATTTCTCTACTCATGCATGCATGTAGTGTGTAGACGCCTCACTCAAGCATACTCGTGGTCTACATTAATAAGTTGGTGATCTCAACTAATGAAAGGTGGATGCATGCTGCTGCGTTCGTGAGACGCTGGCTAAGATCCCAATTTGTTGACCAACCCATGCATTAATCATCACTACTACGTAAAACGCCATCACGAGCGGTTGATGCATATCTCGTATTTTTGTACGCTGCGTGATAACTAGCGGTTACCACAGACGGTTAAAAAATCCATCTGTGATAAGTCACAACACAGACAGTTCTAGTTACCAACCGTCTATGATATCCACATATCACAGACGATTCTAGTTACCAACCATCTGTGATATCCACATATCACAGACGGTTCATAATTAGAACTGTCTGTGATATATGAATATCATAGACGGTTCTAGTTATGAACCGTCTGTGATATCTCACATATCACAAACGGTTCTAGTTACCAACCGTCTATGATATGTGGATATCACAGACGGTTTAACAATCAAACCATCTGTGATAGTTCTTCCAACCTAACTATTTTTTTCTTGATTTTCGGCTAGCCTCAGGAATTGCTAGCCATGCCCTCTGAAAACAAGCAGGCAGAAAATAGATACATCATAGATGAATCTATCGTTGACAACTCAAAGTGATCATTTATAACTCAAAATCAATTACAAACGTATATATATCAAATATTGTCGCTAGAGTTACAATTGAATTACAACTATTCAAAGTGAATTACAATTAATAAATCAATTGTTTCAAAGTCGTTCAGCGGTGTTGATGGAGTAGTGAAACTCTTCGTCGGTGTCAATGATCTCCGTCATGATGAAGGTGCAGGGCCTCCCTCGAACATCCGAGATCTCTCTCTGAACGAGTGAATATAAATCTATATTCAAGCCCTGTAGCTAGCAAGAGTAAAGTAGTTAGCATATATATTTAAATTTATAATTAGGAAATAATTATTACGAGATTGACCAACCTCGGGATCCTTCAACTTAGCACTCATGATTTTCTGCATATGATGGCAAACGTAGAATGCACATTCTTCTGTTTTTTTGCTGGCGGCACTGCAAAAATAGAATTACATATATAGGTATAGTCAGTTCGAGACGCATTATTACGAAGTATGATATATGATTATTGTGTTGTAGCACGTACCGGAAATCGCGTCCTATGATTAAGTGTGGCGTTCGTTCCCTTGTATAGCCTTCCATCGGCAACATAGGAGATGAACGACCTACATGTTTCCAAAAAGTTAACCTCGGCAATTTCAAACGAAGGAAGACTACAATAGAGTTATGTATGGAGGAAATGAGCACACCTGTCGAGTACTCCTTGCACAATGGTGAAGTCGTGGCTTTTGTTGAGTAGGGAATCAAGGTATAGTACCTGTTTCCTCTTTGGTATAATGACTAAAAGGATCCAGTGGTGCCTACTCATATATGTCGCTATAGTCATTAAACCTAAGTTTATGCTGCGTATAAAGTACAAATAAAATTTGTATAGCAAGTAGTGAAGCACTTACTTTTGGTTGTAGGGCACCATTATGTAGTCCTTGTCGTTTTGAGTAAGCAATCATGTCGTTATGTATTTCTCGACGTAGGATGCGTCTGCCAAGATGGTTTGCTCAGAGACCATGTGTGGGTCGAGGAAACCCACCGGTTCTTTCAATCGCCGGGCATTTTTAATCATGTATCTATACATAAGCAATGAGTTGTTATATTAATCGATATTACATGAATGTAGAACTTGATTGTACACACTTACAGTGTCCAGCATCGTAGAAGTGAGGCATCGAGAACTTTGAGGTTGAATAGGTCGAATAAGTCGTCGAAGCCCACGACGAAGGGGGCCGGCTTGTGGAGGAAATACTCATCCGTGTATCTGACGGTGATTCCATCAGCGCACCCTTTCTCTTTGGTCTTGTGCAAGTATCAGCTATGCAAACTCTGACAACCTAATCCAGCGTAGGCTAATACTGTGGTGGTCACCAATGGACTCCCGAAAGAGTATTTCTTAGGGTTAGGAGGCGGGAGCGCCTTAATATTCTTCGATTTGTCCTGAACGACTTGCCCGCTACGCGTCTTCCTGTGAGATGACTCGGGAACCGATACGGCGGCACACTTTTTTTGTTCCTTCGGTGTCTTCTCCACGGGAACCGATGAGGCGGGCTTCTGAAGCGAAGGTTGAGGTGCAGTCATGGAGGGTCCTGTTGGAGAGGCATGGTCGTGTCGAGATGGTTGTGGTGGAGTCATCAAAGGTTGAGGCGGCACTGCAGGGTCCAGGGCGATGTCCTTCTTGGGCCACTGGATAAAACTGAACAAGGCATCTCCTAGTGTTCTGATGTCGTCGTTCGGGCGAATCTCCAGTGGGATGGCCCTAAAATTGTCATGTACCATGTCCACCTGGACCCTGGCGTAACCCTGCGCCACCTGGGCACCGTGCTGCACTATCCCTTCCTTGCATGGATACGCCACCCCCCGCCCAGCCTCAATAGACATCCCAACCATCCTCACTTGGAGCATGCAGTGCGTCGGCTCCTACAAAATGATACGCAATTAGCTAAGGCGTCCTATAGGTCTATCTTTGGAGCATTTCAGAGATGTAAATTACCTTGATGTTGTCGATAGGTAATTGGACGTCATCATGTTCATAATTTTGCGTGGATGCGACGCTACTCTGATGTTGAGGAGGACTGGCTCCCAAAACAACGGGGGCGGCTTGCGACTGGTTGAGGAGTAGGAGTTGATTCACTTAGTCCTGCAATCTTGCTATCTTTTCTTCAAATTTTGCAGTAAGCACCTGTTCTCTTCCTTCAAATTTTGTAGTAAGCACATGTTCCAACATTGTGTCGTACTCGGCCTTTGATCTCTTCCTGCTCCTATACGTGCAGTAGTCGTCTGGGAATCCACCCCTCCAATATACGTTAACCCCTTTGCCTCACGTGCGACCCGGGTGCTCATTGTTTCCCTGGGCCGTAGATAGTATATCCTTCTCCCTGTTTGCTTGGAAGGAGCCTTCGGAACATGCGGAACTCAATTCTTGCTGCAAGAGGTCATCATGTTATTATAGGCATTATGCAGTTATGGACTTATTAACAACTAGGTAGTTCGAAGACATATTTACCACACGGTTGGCCACATCCCGGTCTGTCGGGTTTGTGAAAGAGATTTCACCTGAAAATGTGACTGATGCCCTCGCTCTTAACCAGGAGAGAGCGCGCTCGTCTGTGATCTCAGCAAATAGCCTTGTTTCGTTCTTGTCCTCCGCCGCCCATTGCGCGGTTTTACCCGCATACCCAGTTGTGCCGAGTTTGTGGGGGTGAGTGTTCAGTGTCTGGAGAGCCTTGTGCGTCGCACTTTCCTCAAGAAATTCGACCGTCGTCTTCATTTGCACAAAGGCATCCCATATATCCCGCGACAAGAATTTATACACCGTGAAGGGCGTTCGACCCGTGTTCACGTACTTCGTGACAAGCACGCTCTTGAAGGTTCTCCACGCCTTTCCCATCGAGAGCAACGCCTGCCGTTCCGCACGCGCCTGGTCTGCGGCTGGGAATGTGAACAATTTTAAAACTTTATCCCGCAGCTCGCGTCTCCGATCATCCGACACAGTGTCCCAGCTCAGTGTGGTGATGGGGACCCGTTCCCTTCCAAGTATCCCGCAGATGGTCCGGAATCTCGCCGCTTTTTTGGGGGGACTCACAGGGATCCCATTGGCATTGACCTCCGTGACGGTCATTAGGCCCGGAGGAATTTTCGATATTCCTCTGCCATCTCGCGTACGTACTACTTTCCTCAGAGATCCAGACGCATTCGGCGACGTCGATGACGACGGTGAAGACGGTGCGGACGCCATGTCGCTTACTTGCTATCTATATATGCACGAAGCAATATGTTTAAGTTCTAACTGACAAGATTCAAGCAGATTTACTCAACTTAACCACATGTATAATCAAATGTAAATCATTCAAGTCATTTAAATTGATTGAAATGCAAAACATGTACCACATGTATATGAATGAAATTAGCACAGAGCTTAACTAGAACCCGAGCCCATCTTTGCCCGAGCCTACTTCATCGAGCCCGACACACTGGAATGTACCATTTGCTTCATGCCGTGGAGGATTGGCATGAAGCAAAAGTGTGAGGACCCCTGAATATTGAAAATATGCTTAATTAAAATTATACTGTAGCACAATTCTTAATTAAGGAACAGTACTGCCCCTTTATTAAAGATCATGCTAGAAATATAAATTTAACAAGTAACAAATCCAATATTCAGATTCTGATATATGTCTTACAATGGGTCCTGTGATCGGTGACCATTGCACATATATCCTTAAACAACATTGCATCATACACATACAAGTCATACATTTACATAATTAAACATAAGTTTACAATTTTTGGTTTAGTACTACAATATCAAGTGACTCAGGATCACTAACAAAGTCTGACAGCGGAAGCAAAAGAGTAAACGACAAAACCACCAATGGCCCCATCACCCGCAGGCTATTGCGTGGAGGAAAGAAATAGCTTCACTCGTTAGCGTCACCCGGATCGACACTAACGGGTACCTCATACAGATAACCATCTTTGCCTGCAACAAGAGGTTATAGCACCTTGAGTACGGAAGGTACTCAGCAAGACTTACACAAACTAATAAAAGAAAGTGTGTGAAAGAACCTATACAATGGAATAGAATTTGTACATGCATAAGGTTACAACAGTAAGGCATAATGGTTCAATTTTGCATAAAGCAATACATCTTAACCTACAATTGCTAAGTTTTGATAAAACTATTTAATAAATCAAGTTGGACTAAAACAGTAAGTAAATGAAAGTAAATATAAACAGAACATTGCATGAATTCCCTCATGCTGAACCAGAACCCAAACAGTAGTTGAAATCAAAATGCTATACAGGTGACATCAACTCAAGTTATCGTCCATGACCGTGGACACGGCTATTCGAATAGTTTTAATACCCTGCAGGGGTGTACATCTTTACCCACACGACTTAGTCAGCCCGTTGCCTTCGGATGCCTCCGAATAATGACACACTTCCTTTGGTATGCCGACCGGGGAAACTAAGATTTGGTATTTTTCAACAAGTTAACACTATTGAATTGGATAACCCATGTGTGAACTAATCCCGCTTAAACAACGACTGATAGCATCTGCTTAACCGGGGCACACATGTTGCGCCGGGAACGCCGACCCAATCAAAAGAAATGCAGGTTGTGTTCGCTACACATACTAGATCGCAATCGAGACCCTTAAGGTACGTACATGTGATAGAACGCATATACGCCCTCACCCTCCTAAGAACATCTAATACTGATATAAAACTTACATGACATAAGACACAACCCGAAGGCCTAAGCATCTATGCCATACAAGATCAATACACATGTCCTTACTCCCCTGTTTCCAACTCAATAGTATTAACCTTTTACTTAACCAAACAGCACACATACACCGCGTGTGGAAGTACGTTGGGGCTTGAATTGAATAGTCAGAGTTCAGTCCTTAATTGGTCCAGACAAGTCCACCACATTTCCCAATCTCGTGCACGAAGGCACCACCACTAGCATCCTCTTGTCCAGACCAATTGAAATTTAAAATTCAGTTCTGATTTAAAGAAACTGGACAAAGAGTTAAAATAACTGAAATTTATTTGTTGCTCCCATGTTTGACAAGATAGTCTTGCCAAACTCTAACGTTCTATAGACTACATGGCTAAGCGAAATTTGAAATTAAATGTCGAGTATACAACCCTACTCTAAGTTTTGAGTGTATGATCGATTTAAGGTAAGCCACAATGTTAGGTCATAACTAACTACTAACAGATCACAATTATATTTTCGAAAATTTGCATGCAACAGATTAGCAATTGTATTTTGAAAATCTATTGTATACAACTTTGGGATCAACATGATGCGAGAGGATGCTTGCTCGATAGTAATACACCTCTTGTTCAGTTCTTGTTGCTCAATCACAGATTCAATCACTTCAGGAGAACCAGAATCTAAAGGAAGCAAATAAAAATTCAATGAACAACAAGAAGATGACAGAGAGCAAAATATAGAAAAAGAATGCATGATCAATGTCTTAATGCATACTTACAACATGCTTAAGCTACACCTGATTTATATAGGGACACTAACCCATATTTAACATCTACTGACATTAATTGTCAAGATTAGAGTTTAATTTTAGGTTACAGTTTTTGGTTTTGGAAAGACTGAAAGTAAGATAGTTTGCAAAAGAAGGATTTAGGTTTAATATGGATCTATAGTTTCAGATTTTGAAAACTGGAATAGGACAAATTAATAAGATTTTGTTGATTTATATACACTATAAACAAAACACTTTTGCTTAAGTTATAACCATTTAGTTTAACACCTAACATCACTATTAACAAGAATCAAGGTTCTGATTAGAGCTACAAATGCAGTTTTTGGAAAACTGAGAATAGGGCAGATTGCAAAAGAAATGGTTTGCTGACCAAAACATATTACATGTAAAATACTTTACTTAGGCTAAGGGTACTTTTAACTATGGTAGTAACCCAACTTATCATTTAATCACTAAATGGATAAGAATTAAAGAATGAGAGTTGTGCTGTGCATTTTGTCAGTTTGACCGACAAACAGCAAAAGCAGAGAGCGGATTTCGGTTGTTTTGGAAATACACTAAGCAAATGATTCTTACTGGAGCTAAGGCTGATATGCAGAAAGGATGGAACTCTAATTTAACCCCTATTAGCATTAGCCAACAGAGATTAATAAAATGGATTGGGTTACAGCTCTTGTCGGCTTTGCCCGACAACAGCACAAAGAAAGGAAGTTAGAGCTGGAATCGATTTAGAGGCAAATTAAGCAAAAGCTACCCTTGCTTATGCTACAGACCATTCTTTAGCAGAGATAACAATCTAAATCAGTCCTCTTTAACACTAATCAATAAAGACTGCAGCTAGGGGTCTGGTACGGCTGTTGTCGGTCTGACCGACTAAATCAACAGAAAAGGGGTTTTGACCAATTAGCTGATTTGGAAGCAGCACAAGTAAACAGAATTACTGATTATGCTACTAGGGTTTAGCCAAGACCTAAATAAGATGATAGGTTAACAGGAGAACCCCTAGAACTTGAAAACGATATGAAAGACCGAAAAGTTATATAAAAAAAACTTTTCAGTTTAAAGAAGATTCGATTATTACATGTACAAGTGAATGGTTCATATGAGCTTCTGAGGTCCTTAAGGTGCTCAAGATGACAAGAACTAAGGTCTTAGCTTACCAGGATAAGAAAAACACCAAAGGTTCCTAAAACCGGCTCTGATCAACAAAGAGAAAGTCCCCGGTTTCAACCTACAAAAGATGCTAAACCCATATTACAAGGTGAATTAAGCAACTAGGATGGATAAGCAAGGAGTGAGAGCAAGAAACTCCACTGGAACGAAAAAGAACGTGAGGACCCAGAATATTTAACTAGTAACACTTAACCTCCAAATGGTTCTAGCGTTACTAATTAAACATTCTAAGTCTCGATGGACATATGCTTCCCAGAAATGCAGCATATGCACATCATCACAAAATTACACATCATTTCCATACAACATACATCACTAAGTTCAAATAACGACATACATAAAGTAAAGTTATTACAAAAGAGCCGACCGGCCAAATAGAGCAATAAACAAGGATGACAGCGGAAGCAAAAGGTGCCATAAGATGGCTAGAACAAAAGTCGACCGGTTAGCCATACACCCACAAGGCAACCGACCGGGCCGCCCAGCTAGACGCCACGAAGACTACCACAAGATGACTCACAAAAGTGAGGCCCTCAAGCTCACCTTCTTCCTCTGCAACAAATACATTTATGCAAGATAACTGAGTACACCAAGGTACTCGCAAGACTGACGTGTGGAATAGCAGACCTATTCATAAACTACATGCAAGCTTATTTAGGTGGGGGTTGTATGTCTCATTTTGCACAAAGCCAACTTTATTTGCAATAATGTAATACATTTGAAAGCAAGTTTGCAAATCTATTTTGTTATCAACATAAAAGCGTAATAAAGATACAAACCAGTAACCACCTGGAAGTGACTAACCCAATAGCCACCACAACAATAGCACGAATCCCCGATTCGTACCACCCATCAAGTTTTAATTAAAAGGTTGTAGTCTAACTCTTGAAAGACCTTGCCAAGCGTGTCCATAACCTAGGACTAGGCTATTCGAATAGTTTTAACCCTGCAGAGGTGTACCAATGTACCCACACTTCAGACCGCCTTTAAGCCAAAAGCACACTTCCGAAGGTATGCCGGCACGGCTAAGTCCTACGAGACGCTTTCCAATATTGTGTATTAACTACGAGCCGCTCGTATGGATAGAAACTCATACGCTTACATTGCAAGCCGAAAGACAACCACCCGTTACGGGGGGGGGGGAACCTTTCGGACACTACAATGCTCCCAACACCATCCCTCCTGCGACTCCCTGCGACCCGAAGCCAATACACGCCAAAGTACTAAGTCAAGAGAGGTCCCATACCCTCTAGTGTGGTTAGCACGCACAAATGCTTGGTTTAGTGTAACAAGATGTTCGGTCCTTGTTGACTCGGGCACCAATCCAGTCACACCCAGAAACACACCAACATACCATTGTGCCCAAGTCTAAATCATTTTATTTTCAGTTTTTAGTTTTCATAAGTAGACATGGCACAAGGCTGAAATCATAATCATAATAAGTTTTATGTGATCAAGGTTATCGACAAGTCGATAACCGCCCATTTCTACCGGAACTAAGCATGGCTAAGCAATTGATTCGTAAACTACTAAGTGACAAGAGCTCATCCACGAACCCTAAATCACAGCAATAACCTAGGCTCACGGTAGTAGAGGATAATCATTTGTCTAAGGAAATGCATCTACTAGGCCAACTATCGACAATAGTTAAAACAAGATAGCAATGCATACATAGAAGTTGTAAACAACATAAATACTTAAAATACTGGGATTAACATGATTAAACTGCTTGCCTTGCTGGATTTGTTCTTGCTGCAGAGGGGAGTGCTCAGGTTCAATAAATTCTTCGGAACCTAACGCGAAAAGGCGATAAAAACCGATAAGAACGAAGAACACCAAAAGAAACTCACAGCAAAGAACATCCAAATCCAATGAAATTTATACAGCAGCTAGAGGTTGATTTTAGACAATTTTAGAAACAAGAATCACTCCAATTGGACTTGGCATGAAAAAGTTATGCCCTAAACAATTTTGCTCAGCCTGAAAAATCCTAATTAAATTAATTAGGGTTACTGTTCATGGCGAAAATTTACAGAATGATCTAAGGTCTGAAATTTTTATGGTAGGTAGATAATAGTATCCTAACAACAGCAAAACTGAGTTTGCACAAATTGGAGTTCTAAGGAATTAGTTATGATTTTTCTAAGCTCTAAATCTAGCATATATCATTTTTCAGGAACATAAATAAAGACAAAGCCTAGTTCATATTAAAGCATGTCTATAGACAAATTTTACCAGGTTGAGTTTGCTCAGTTTGCAATTACAGAGAGAAAGTTATGCATTTTACAAGTTTTCAAAGAATTTCTAGATAACCAAGTTCACTAAACAAGATCATGTTGTTTAAATCATTTCCTGCTACAAAACAGGGCCTAAATTCATTCTCAGATTAAAGTTCACATTATAACAAAGCTACAAAGAATCGAATCATTCAAAAAGGAATTAAAATGACAAAATTATGCACTTTTGGAATTTGAAACATTAAAGGACTTAGGAAATCTTGAGCTCTCGGGAGGCCCAATGAACTGAAGGAAAAAGGAGAGGTCGTGGGCCGTTAGATCAAGATCTGACGGCTACGAGCCTCGAAGCACAGTGCACACAAGACCTCCTCCCGCACTGGGGAGGTCTGGACCGTTGAGATCGGATCCAACGATCACGACCAGTGCGTGCGCAGCGCACGCAAGGAGGTCTACGCGCCTAACAGAGGTCGTGACCGTCAGATCGAGATCTGGCGGTCCCGAGCACTAGGGGAGGTCCTAAGGGTAAACCTACGGAGGGAGGTCTAGCCCGTTAGATCTAAATCTAACGGTTTAGACCAGAGGAGGAGGTCCTAACGCTACGGATCTAAAGGAGGAGGTCCTAGACGGTCAAGATCTCCAGGGGGAGGTCTTGAGCGGCTGGGATTTACACGAGGAGGTCTTGGATGGCCAAGATCTACTCGGGGAGGTCCTAAGCGATAGTGTTTTAACGGGAGGAGATCTGGACGGCTCGGATTAGACCTAGGGAGGTCCTGAACGGTCCAGATCGACGCGGAGGGAGGTCTGAGCGCTAAGGATTTTACAAAGGAGATCTAACGCTCAGATCTAAATCCGGAGAGGTCATGAACGGCTAGGATCGCGCCTAAGAGGTCTTGAGCTGGGTTGTCTTTGTAAAAGACCAGGGGTGGCTTTTTACAGAGAGGACCCCGAGGTGGTCTTTGCAAAATGACCAAGGGAGGTCTTTTGCGCACGGGAAAAGATCTAAACGGCTAGGATTTAACCAGGGTAGTCCTAGACGGTTAGGATCAACCCAAGGGGAGGTCCAAGCGCGCAAGATTTTACACAGAGCCAGATCTAACGGCTAAGAGCTAATCCCAGGAGGTCTTTAACTACGAGATTGCTCTAGGAGGTCTTGGGACTTAGAAATTACACTGAAACCCCTACTGCATGATCTAACTAGGGGTGGTCTTAAACGGCTAAGATCCAACGAGGGGGAGGTCTTACACTTAAGGGTTTTCACGGAAAAGATCTAAAGGTCCAGATCTAGCCCTAGGGAGGTCTTAGACGGCCATGATAAACCGAGGAGGTCCAAAGACTTGACAAAACGCGACAAGGTACAGAGCTCGACGGTGAGTCGTCGCAAGACGTCGCCGACGACCAGGCCACGGCGGCGGGAACCAAAGCCACCAAAACGGTTAATAGTATTGCGAACCTAACGGAGGTGCTCGACTACGGCGACGGATTTGAACGCCATGAGCCGAGAATGGCGGAGGACAAACTTTTCGGCAAAAACCGAAAACAGAGAAATCAAGCGCTACGAGCTAGGCTACTTAAACCTAGAGCCCTAAGGGACTAAAACGAACTCACCCGAGTGCAGGGAAAGTCTAGAGGAGGTCGGAGAAGACCCAGCGGCGGAGACCGACGCCGGAGGTGAAGAAGGTGACGACGACCAGGTGCCCTGAGCTGGCAAATGCAACAAGAATGATCAGTATCCCTTCGCGATGACCACGGGGTGGTCCAGTAGCAAGGAATTGAACTGGGGGCACTCACCGGAGCTGGGAAAGATGAAGTGCCCTAACGGCCGCGCAGCTCCAAAACTTGAATTCCGACGACCCCTGAGGAGATCATACAAAATCAAGTTAGGAAAAAGCTCTGCGATGACCACGGGTCCAAAATGAAATGAAGAGGGGACTCAAAACCACTAGAGCTCCAACAACAACGAAGAGCTCCAAGGTCCCGAAAATGGCGGATCCGGTGTTTCCGGAGTTCTGAGCTCCACAAACAGAAAGGGAGCTGGGGAAAATGTGCGGGGAAACGAAGACCAAAGGGGTGCTCGGTGGTATAAAAACTGACGAGCACCGCACAAAGAAAAAGGGGGCCCCGCGGTGAGCTACGGCAAGCTCGGCCGCGCTAAAACTCGGGCTAAGGAAGTAGGGCAGCGCGGAGCACGGCTTTGCCGAAAGCTTCTGACGCGCCACACCGACCGGCTGTAGGCGTTGGACGAGGCGGCAAGATTTGTGAGCCACGCCACAAGATCGCTGATGCGCACGGCGCGAGGAAGAAGAAGACCAGTGAGAGGCTAGGGTGCTCGTGAGCGTCAGATATGAATCCAATAGCTCAGAAAGCACACACCCACAGCGGTTTGGCCCGACCGAGCCCGAAGGCGGGGTCTGACTCGGGTCTAACTCGAGCCCAGTCCGACTCCACCACCTTTGATTTTGGGGATTAAAAATGAGCTGAACCTTAGGGAATTGTTTGAGCTAGCAAAACAACTTAAAAATTCTGAAATTTTTACAGGAGTTTGCCAGCTAAAGGATTGACCTTGCATAAAATTTTCAGAGGTTTTGGTGCTGTGGATTTTCCTCCAAAATTTAACAAGGTGCTGGTTCACGATTGACCAGATTTTAAATTGGGTTGACTTGCCTCCAATCTCATTCAAACAATTTCTAAAAATTGTGAAATTTTTCAGAGGGGTTACACAAAGAACCCAGAATTTAGGAAAATTATTTCAGGAGATTAACACAAGATGGAACAAGAATGTTTTTGAAGGATCAAGATTTGAATAAACAGACTTGTGACTTTGTATTTCCATAATTCTTGTACAAGAATTGTCAAGCACACAAAGGAAATACATGATGTAAGAAAAAGTTTTAATTTCTACTCATTTTCTTACATTTGAAACACAAGCCCAAAATTGGGATGTTACAAAGAATATGAAGAGCTTCTTTGGTCAACAATGGCAGTGGCAAAAAGCTAGGGTATATATATAGAGGTTGAGCTACAGGAGTAAAGAGAAGTGTCTAGAGATGATGAGGTGTCCAATTGATGCTAAATATCTGAAAAATAGTGCACGATCGCTGGATAACGCCTCCACTCCAGCTACGAAGCCGGCGGCGGCGCACAGAGGTAAGGAGGAGGAGAGGCGACCCACTGACATGCGGGCCCCGCTGTTAGCCGCAGTTACACACGCCTCCTAAAACTCGAAAGAACATCGACCGTCCGATTAGAAATGGGTGGCTGCGATAAAGATAGGCGTTAAGAGAATCAAATCGATATCGTTTAATATGGGCCGTGCGATCTCAAACGAAAGGTTGAGATTTAATGGAGCCTTAGGAAGTCCGAAGGTTACCTTCAAAGAGGGGCGTTGGATTTGAATCCAACGGTTGATCCCAAAAAGATATACGTCTCTTTAAATGAGATGACATGACACCGTTAGATTTGTTTTCCACGGTCAAGATTGATGGGAAATTCGGCGGTCCGAATGTCACATCTTTATAGACCCTACGATCAAAATCCAACGACCCTATGAAAATCGGGCCCTAAACGCACATGGTCGAAAGGGTACCGTAGGATTTGAATCTGACGGCCAAAAATGAATGCGCGCCTTTAAGTTCAAAAACGAAAAGGGCGGCGCGGTTGGATCTAAGATCAACGGTGGAGATCAAGTGGGGAGTTCGGGGGTTCGAATGTCACCACCCCTCTCGATCGCATGATCTAGATCCAATGGCTCAGATTCACTGTGGCATTCGTGTAACATCCCAATTTTGGACTTGTGTTTCAAATGTAAGAAAATGAGGAGAAATTAAAACTTTTTCTTACACCTTGTATTTCCTGTATGTTTTGAACAATTGTTGTAAGAAGTTATGGAAATACAAAGTCACAAGTCTTTTTGATCCCTAGCCTTGTCTCCCTTAGGCATCCATCTCAAATCTTATTATCATCCTTTGGAAATAATTTTCCTAAGTTCCTGTGATGGTATGTGGCCTCTCTGAAAAATTTCACAATTTTTAGAAATTGTTTGAATATTTTTAGAGGGCAGTCAAACCTGTTTGACTTTCAGTCAAACCTTAGAACAGAGTCTTGTATAATTTTTGGGAGAATTATGCGTAGCATAAAAGCCTCTGAAAATTTTACACAAGGTTAATATCTAAGTCAGCAAGCTCCAGTAAAAATTTCATAATTTTTGGAGTCGTTTTGCTATCTCAAATAAATCCTCAAGTCCCAGCTCGATTTAAAACTCAAAACTTAAATCCACTGTGCGTTGGGTTCGAGTCAGACTCGGGCTCGAGCCATGTGTCTCGGTCCAGTCAACTAACTGCACCGAGCCTCTTTAAAAAGCGCGCGTTGAATCTCCACCGTCGGATCTTAATCGCGCGGCCCATGTCCGTGTGAGCATTCGGACCATCCGGATGCGCTATTCAATTTGAACCGTTGGATCCCCATCCAACCGTCCAGATTCTCCGAAACATTTAGACCTTCCGGTTGTTTTGTTTGAATCTGAGCCATTCGTTTCTAATCCAAGGGCTCGCGATCTCCTTCGTTGTGTTTGAACCTCGGAGGCGTGGCGCATTGTCAGCCGTCCGATTAAAATCCAAGGGTCCTTATTCGCCCGAGCTTTTTCTCTCGTCATCTTCAACCTCCTACTGCGTGCGTGCGGTGTAGGGCATGGGGATGTCATTTCATGCTCTCTACGGCCGCCCTAGTCGACATTAAGAGTCATGGGAGACACGTTCGGCCGTGCCATACCCTAGTGCACGACCTACTTCCTTTTTCTTTGTCGGGCGTGCCTTGTGCTCTGAGCTCTGCCTCCCGAAAAGCTTTTTGGCAAAACCCTAGTATCTCCGAGCCTTATAAGCACCCTTTTCTCTTCCTGGTGTTTCTTTATACCACCATCAAGCTCCATTTACAGTTTTGGAGCTTAACTCCTCAAAACCCCCAATCCGCCATTGTTGACCCGTGAAGCTCCAATGGTGAATTTGGTGTTCCAGTGGTTCTCCTTCACATTTCTTTACCCCATTCTTATCTCCTTACTATCTTGAACATATCCCCTCACTTAATGTTGGATTTGATTATTAGGAATTGTCCAATTTGGGGTTTGTTCAAATTCGGCCAAAAGTGGTCATCTTCTTCCTCAGCTCGGGTGAGTGCTCTATTTTCAAATTACTTGCTCATGTAGCTTCTGTGGACTATAATGAAGCTATATTGATGTTTTTGTATCACTCATTTGGCTCAGGGTACCATTTTCAACCTTTCTTCTCCAAGTCCGGCGAGCCTCCACCGTGGACAAGCTTCTCCAGCCGTCTTTGAAGCCTCTCTTCATTAAGGTAGCTTCTTATTAGTCCCTAGAGGCTTTGGCACATGCTTCTTTGGACTGCAGCGGAGCTTTTTGCTACTTTCGTGCTTAGCAGTGAAAGCTCCATTTTCGTTTTCCGGCTAGCCGGCGTTCTGGTCCCTCACCACCGGCGAGGTTGCCACCATTAGGTTCGCAGTGCTATTGCGGTTCTAGTTTAGTTCTTAGTTGGCGCCGCCGCGGCCAGAGTCGCCGGCGACAAGCCGTTGAAGTCACTCGGGAGTTTGCCCGCGAGAAACTCCCGTTTTCGTCATTTGTTTAAGACACATTAATTGCCCTGTGATTGCTACTCATTAGTTAATTAATGGTGTCTTAAACTATGTCGTTGAGCCGCTGGTAGTGGGCCCAACATCCTTAAATCATCCGCTGGCACAACTCCGTGCTGTTCCGACATCATTAAGGATTAATCATTGATTAATTAATGTGTCGGCGGTTTAGTGCTGTCGGAAGTTGACCCTGGGCCACTGACATGTGGGCCGAGGGGTTATAGTCAAAATCCAGAAGTCATTAGTGTCACGTTTAGGTTTATTAATGCCAACCGTTAATAGCATTAAATCTGTCTTAGTCGCCGCTTCTAGTCGCTGACAAGTGGGCCCCGTGCACTATGCACGTGTGGAAATCAAGCGCGTGGGTGACTCAAGGTCACTGACATGCGGTCCCACCTGGCAGTGCGTAAATTTGAACTTCGGTCAATAGCCACCGTTCGTTTCCAGATCTGCGGCCCAGATCTAGAGTGCATTCGGACCCTCCAGTTGCCTAAATCATTCTAGGGCGTCCATCGCTTGATCTGCGGTCGAGATCCCGTGTGCAATCGGACCATCCGAAGGAAGGTGTGCTCTGGGCCGTCCATCTGCAGATCTGCGGTTGTGATTGGCCCAAGCAAACGCACCGTCCGAATGTGTTCATCCGCGTGAGCCGTTGGATCTTGATCCAACGGTGGGTTCCTTTTAGGCATCGCGCACGTGCGCTGTTCCCGGCGCGCGTGGGCCGTAAGATTTTAGATCAATGGTTGTCAAGAGTCCACGTCGCTTATTTTCTGTTAAGTTCGAATCTTTTTCGGTAAGCTTTTATTTATCAACTAAAAATTGTATTTAACTTTAAAAACTCATAACTAATTCTTGTTAACTGCTTTTTAGGTAATTCCAACTGTAATAAATTCTGTTGTCACTAAGGTTTAATATAAAAATGCAATTAGGTATATTTCGGTATCAGAAAATCGTGTAACTTGGATAGCGTGATTTCTGCCAATTTTGAATATTCCAGAAATCGGTTTAAAACTTGAAAAATTCATATCTTTTTCTGTGGATTTCCAATTAGTGCAAAATCAATTTTGTTAATTTCCTCTGTTAATGTACTTTCATATGGAATAAGTTTTGAGCATGTTTATAATTCTGTAAAGTGTCTCGCTTTAGATTTACAACTTAGAAAAATCATAAGAAAATGTGTATAACTCCAAATTTAGTAAACTCAACTTCGCTGTTATTAGGTTGTCATAATCTACCTGCTATAAAAATTCCAGACCCTAGGTCATTCTAGAAAATTTCACCATGAACAGTACCAGTAATTAATTAAGTTGATTTTAAAGCTGAGAAAGAGTATTTTGCCTATATCTTTTGCATACTAAGTCCAAATTACACGATTCTTGTTCCTAAAATTGTCTAAAATCATCCCCTAGCTGCTGTATAAATTTCATTAGATTTGAGTGTCTTTTGCTGTTGGAGTTTATTTGGTGTTCATCGTTCTTATTGGTTTATCGCCTTTTCGCGTTAGGTTCCGAAGACAATATTATTATTGATTCTGAGCCATAGCCATCAAATCCTGCACTCCAGCAAGGCAAGCAGATGTAGCATCATTTGATCATATTGTTCCTACTAATTTCAAATTCTAATATGTTGTTTGCAAATTCTATGTATGCATTGCTATGTTGATTTAAACTATTGTCGATAGTTGGCCCAGTAGCTGCATTATCAGTAAGAAATGTTTATTTCCTTTACTACTGAGCCTAGGATTACTTGCTGTGATTTTGGGTTCGCTGGATTGTAACATCCCAATTTTAGGCTTGTGTTTCAAATGTAAGAAAATGAGGGGAAATTAAAACTTTTTCTTACATCCTGTATTTCCTATTGTACCAAGCAAGTATTGTACAAGAAGTTATGGAAATACGAAGTCACAAGTCTTTTGATCCAAATCTTGAACTTTCAAAAAAACAATCTTGTCAAACCTCTTGATCATCTCTTGGAAATATTTTCCTAAGTCCTTGGGATGGTATGTGGACCCTCTGAAAAGTTTCACAATTTTTAGAAAATGTTTGAACATTTTTGGAGGTCAGTCAAACCAATTCAAAATCTGGTCAAACCTTGGACCAGTGCCTTGTTAAATTTTTGGAGGAAAATCCACAACCCCAAAGCCTCTGAAAATTTTATGCTAGGTCCTCGTTTGAGCTAGCAAGCTCCTGCAAAAATTTCATAATTTTTGGAGTTCTATTGCTACCTCAAACAATTCTCCAAATGTCACCTTTCTCTAATACCGGAAAATTCAAATCGGTTGAGTCAAACCGGGCTCGGACCGAGCCCAACTCAACCGACTTGGTTGGACCATGTCGCCAGCGCCACACTCGGGCTCGAGCTTTTGCGCGCGCAAGCTGAGTCGTTGGATCTCCATCCAGCCGCTCACGACCTCCCCACTGATCGGAGGACCTCTTGAGCGCCCTCAGCGCCTCGGGGTGGTCCAAGTCACTGGATGCCCATCGTGGGGCTCACGACCTCCCAGGACCTCCTCGCCCGCGCAAGACCTCCCCACCTCGGCGATTCTTGGACGTCCATGACCTCCCCGAGCACATCTGGGACGCCCAGGACCTCTCCCTCGGCTCTGTTTCTCTTCCTCGCGACCTCCTGGAGGTCTGGTCATCATGGCTTTCCCGCACCCATGCGTGTGTCGAGACAGAGCGGTTGGGAGCGATGGGCTCATCACTTTTGGTCCTTCCCAACGTCTCTTTCTCGCCATGCATTAAATGTGTCAGAGCCTAGCCCTAGAAGTCTTCCCTACCTACCGCTCTGGTCAAATCTAGCAAGTCATGGTAGGGCCATGGACTTTGCTCACAAAGTGGGTTTGCCCTAGCCCTTGTCCAAGTTCCCGGCTATGTATGCCGGTGGTTCCTTCCTCCTTCTCTTCCCGTCACTTGGTGCCGTTTAGACTCTCTCGATTGTGAGTGTGAGCCCCAAACCCGAGCACCGAGAGCCCCTTCCTTACCTCCATTGTCACCTTTGGAGCTCCTCGCCAAGCTCGAGCTCGGTGGTTCCATCAACGTTCTTGCTGTTTTCTTGTCATCTCGAGCACCTCGAGCATTCCCTAACTTGTTGTGTTTGACCTTCACAGAGGTTGACAATGGGAGCCGCTTGTCGAGGTCGTCTTCTTCTCCTTCGCAAACAAACGCTTCACCGCGGACTTCGTCGACCTCCTCCAAGTCCTCCGTCTTCCTCTGGACCTTCCCTACACTCGGGTGAGTCCATTTTAGTCCCTTAGAGCTTGGGGTCTAGCTAGCTTAGCTCGTGGCGCTCGGCTTTGTCATTTCCGGTTTTTGGGAAGACTTGTCCTCCGCCATTCTCGGCTCGCCGGCGGTTAAGCCGTCGCCGCGTCGAGAGTGCCTCCGCTGGTCCGCGACACTATTGCGAAGTTTATTGGTGCCCTTGGTCGGCGCGGCAAGGTCCCCATCGCCGCGGTGAGCTCGTTAGGTGCTCGGGCGTTTTGCCGTGTCGCACTCGGGCGGATTTGTGATGCAATGATTGGCATTAATGTTGTCCGAGGTTGCTCATTAATGCTGTCTTGCCGGCAGAACTCGCGTGCCACTAAGTCCCCGACCTCCCAGGTGTATTCATAGCCGTTAAGACCACCCCAGGTTAGATCTGTGCCGTAGGTGGGTTTCCGCGTAAATTTCTAAGTCCTAGGACCTCTTTGGGTCGATCTTAACCGTTGAGGACCTCCCTAGGATTAGATCTGGACAGTTAGATCTTTCCCGTAAAGCCCTTAGCGCACTAGGACCTCCCCTGGTTAGATCCTAGCCGTTTAAGACCTCTTGGAACTCTATCTGAGCCACTAGGGCCACTCCTGCGCAGAAAGACCTCCTCGGGGTCATTTTTGTAGAAACCACCTTCGGGACCTCCCCGAGGCCCTCGCTGGAAAAGACCTCCTCGTGGTCCTCTTTGCAAAAAGAGCACCCGGTCCTTGTTAGGAAACCCTCAGACCTCCCAACCTTGATCTTAGCCGTCGCGACCTCCCGGCTTTAGATCCGAGCGTTAGGTTTTATTTGTAAAATCTCTAGCGCTCGGACCTCCTCCGCGTTGATCCGGGCCGCTCAAGACCTCTCTAGGTCTAATCGAACCGCCCGCACCTCTGCTGCCGACTACGGACCGTTAGATTGAGATCTAACGGGCTAGACCTCTTCGGCCTATTTGCAACTCTACCGCTTTGATTCCCTCTTTATCGTTCGTCTTTAGATCTACGGCTCGGATCTCGAGGGCATTCGGACCCTCCGGATGCAACCTTGATCTAGGTCGTCCATCTCAAGATCCAAGGCCCAGATTCGTTGAGGCGCTCGGATGGCCCGAACATCCCATCTCACGAGGCCATTGGATCTAAATCCGTCGGTGGAGTCATTGGCGGCTAAGACCTCCTCGGAGATCTTAGCCGTCAAAGACCTCCTCCTCCGATCTCACCGCCTGCACCTCCTTCCATAGGTTTACCCGTAGGACCTCCCTAGTGCTCGGGACCGCGGATCTCGATCCGACGGCCACGACCTCTGATAAGCGCGTGAGACCTCCTTGCGTGCGCGCTGCGGCGCTGACCGGTCGTGATCGTTGGATCAGATCTCAACGATCCGCACCTCCCAAAGGCGGGAGGAGGTCTTATGCGCTGCTGCAGCGCCGAGGCTCGTGGCCGTCGGACCTTGATCTAACGGCCCACGACCTCTCCTTGTCTTCGATTCGTTTGGACCTCCCGAGAGCTCAAAGTTTTCCTAAGTCTTTGTCTGTTTCAAATTTCAAAAGTGCATAACTTTGTCATTTTAACTCCTTTTGAATGATTCCGATTGGTTGTAGCTTTGTTACAAGATAAGCTTTAATCGAGAATGAATTTAGGCCCTGTTGTGTAGCGAAAATGATTTAAATAAAGATGATCTTATTTAATACAAAATGATGTCTAGAAATTCATGGAAAATTTGTAAACCACATAACTTCCTCTCTGTAGTTGCAAACTGAGCAAACTCAACTGGTAATTTGGCTGTAGACATGCTTTAATTTGATCTAGGCCTTGTCTTTATTCATGTTCTGAGAAATGATATATGCTAGTTGTAGAACTTAGGAAAATCATAACTAAATCATTCTAACTCCAATTGACCTCAAATTTTATATGGATTACCACTATACCAGTAGGTAGCTACCATAAAAATTTCAGCTCCAAAATCTTTCAGAAAATATTTTTGCTACATGCTAATTATGGTAGAAAATGAGTTTTTAAGTAATGTCTTTTGCACCACAAATCCAAATTAGGTTTTTCCAGTTTCTATGTCTAGGTATATTTGTATTCAACCTTAAGTATAAATTTCAGTCGCATTTGGATAAATTTTGCTTGCTCTTTTGTTTAAGTTTTGCTTGTCTTATTGGTTGTTCTTGGTTCTTTTTGCCTTTTCGTTTAGGATTCGACATTTGCGGTAACCCCGAGAACGACCCTCCGCAACAAATTGAGCAACGGCAAGAAGGCAAGCAGTTTGATCATGTTAATCCCAGTATTTTAAGTATTTATGTTGATTACAAATTCTATGTATGCATTGCTACTTTGTTTTAATAGTTGGCCTAGTAGATGCATTTCCTTAGCAAATGATTATCCTCTACTACCATGAGCCTAGGTTACTTGCTGTGATTTAGAGTTCGTGGATGGGCTCTTGTCACTTAGTAGTTGCGGATTAATTGCTTAGCCATGCTTAGCTTCGGTAGAAATGGGCGGTTATCGACTTGTCGATAACCTTGATCACACAAAACTTATTATGGATTATGATTTCCACCTTGTGCCATGTCTACCTATGAAAACTAAAACTGAAAACAAAATGATTTAGACTTGGGCACAATGGTATGATGGTGTGATTTTGGGTGTGACTGGAATGGTGCCCGGGTCAACAAGGACCGAACATCTTGTTACACTAAACCAAGCATTTGAGCGTGCTAACCACATTAGAGGGTATGTGACCTCTCTTGACTTAGTACTTTGGCGTGTATTGCCCTCGGGTCGCAGGAGGTCGCAGGAGGGATGGTGTTGGGAGCATTGTAGTGTCCGAAAGACTTCACCCGTGATGGGATTTGTTGTCTTCGCTTGCAATGTAAGCGTATGGTGTTTCTACCCATACGAGCGGCTCGTGGTTGATACACAATATTGGAAAAAGTCTCAGAGGACTTAGCTGTACAAAGATACCTTCGGAAGTGTGCTTTGTGGCTTAAAGGCGATGCGAAGTGTGGGTACATTGGTACACCCCGCAGGTTAAAACTATTCGAATAGCCTCGTCCTAGGTTATGGACACGCTTGGCAAGGTCTTTCAAGAGTTAGACTACAACCTTTAAATTAAAACTTGATGGGTGGTACGAATCGGGATTCGTGCTATGTTGTGGTGGCTATTGGGATAGTCACTTGTGTGGTTACTTGTATGTATCTTTACTTCTTTGTTACTTTGAAAACTAAACAGATTTGCAAACTTGCTTTTAAAATGTATTACATTATTGCAAATAAAGTTGGCTTCATGCAAATGAGACATACAACCTCCACCTAAATAAGCTTGCATGTAGTTTATGAATAGGTCTGCTATTCCACACGTCGATCTTGCGGGTACAAAGACAATCTTTGTACTCGGATGCTATGCTTAATTGTTTTGTTGCAGAGGAAGAAGGTGAGCTCGAGGGCCTCACTTGTGTGGTGTGTTGTGGTAGCTTATGGGCGACTAGCTTAGCCCTGATCGGTTGCCTTGTGGGTGTGTGGCTAACCTGGTCGACTTTTGTTCTAGCCATCTTATGGCGCTTTTGCTCATTGTCATTCTTGTATATTGTTCTATTTGGCGGTCGGCTCTCTTTGTAATAACTTTACTTTATGTATGTCGTGGTTAAACCTAGTGTCTGTATGTTGTATGGAAATGATGTGTATTTTGTGATGATGTACATATGCTGCAATGCAGGAAGCATATGTCCATCGAGGCTTAGAATGTTTAATTAGTAACGCTAGAACCAATTGGAGGTTAAGTGTTACTAGTTAAATATTCCGGGTCCTCACAAAGTTGGTATCAGAGCCATACTGACCGTAGCCCTAGCTTGGTCGCTTTTAGGATATTTTGAAAACTTACTTTCAAATAGTTTATGAAAACTTAAGTAAGTTCTCTAATTTTATTCCTTACCTGTCTTAGCTTGCTCATCTCACCTTACTCTCACTTAAGTTTGAAAAAGTTGTTCCTCTCTCCCTTTCAAAAATTAGCCTCTATCGATTAACTTGGTTTTGGGAAGAACCATGAGAGAGCTTGGAGAAAGAAAATAGGACAGCTAGCTAGTGGTGAGTAATTAAGGTAGGAAATGAGAGGTAAATACAACTAAAACTTGTGGGAATAAAAGGGTAAGAAGTGATATGAGATTAGCTAATGCCTATACTCTATGAGATGGGTATACCTTGAATTTTGGACTGGCTTGAGCTGGAAATTAGTGCTGAAATTTTGGGTCTTCTCAAACGATTACTCGTTCTTCCATACGGGTTAGTCGTTTCGGGAAGTGGATTCGGTGACTTATGATCTCATGTTCTTTTGTGGCTGTTCGTGGGTCATTTTAACTAAGTTTGGATTTCGTGCTCTTGGGTCTTGAACTATATCTAACTTGTCTTAGTAAATCGGGATGGTCGGTGGGACACGAGCGGCGGAATCACCGTAGTCCCGATGAGGATCTTCCCCTCCTCCGACCATGGCGGAAGTCCTCATGCATCGAACGCAATCGTTCGGAGGACCGCAGGTGTTGGAGGTCATCGCCAGAACACCTCCACTCACTATGGTGCCTCTGGATGCGGAGGTGGTTCCCGTCTCGTGGGGACTTGCGGAGTTCCTCCGCATCACCTCCCACCTTCTCCCGGCCCGAGGATCCCTTGGACGCAGACGATCAAGGCGCGTCGGTTGAGCGGAAGCTCAACGTTGCTCGATGCCGGGAGCAGAGCGGGCACTTTCGCATCCCATCGGTTGGAGGGTGCGGCACTCTCATGGTGGGAGAACTTCCTCGCCATGCGACTGCGGGACACGTGGTCTCGTGGGAGGAGTTCGATCGCCTTTTCGTCGGGCCCATGTCCCCGCCACTGATGAAGTCAAGAAGAAGGAGTTCCTTGCGCCAAACAGGCGCAAATCGTGATCGAGTACCTCCATGAGTTCAACCATTTGGCGAGGTACGCTCGCCGAGGTGGCCACCGATGAGGCCAAGCGGGAGAAGTTCATGGAGGGTTTGTCGAGGAGCTTCAGACAAGCTCTCTATTGTGGACTTTCGACTTCCGCACCTTGGTGGACAAGGCCATCATCGCCGAGCACAAGGCGAGAGCGCTGGCGAGTCCCGCAAGCGCAAGTGGGAGGCCCGATGCTCGCGCAGGTGGCCTCGTTCGTCCTCGAGTTGGGCCTCGCACGGTGGCCCGCCTTGGCTTCACCACCGCCGAGGCCTTCAAAGCACCAGCTCCACGCCTCCGCAGTCGTGACTCGGCCGCAGGCGCTCGCGACCCAGAAGCAGGCGTTCTCGCAACCCCGCGCCGACGCCACTTGCTTCATCGCCACGACAAGGGCCACTACGCGAGTAGTTGTCCTAAGAAGACCGGAGCGCCCTCGTTCTAATGGAGGACGCGGGCGGGAGTGGTCACCACGACCGTAAGACCCGGGCTTGGGAGCGGCCGAGTCAACCACATCTCGGCCGAGGAGGCACAGAGGCGCCCGACGTGGTGTTGGGTACGCTCCTTGTTAATTTGCGCCCTGCTACGCTTTATTTGACTCGAGCTTCGCATTCTTTTATTTCGAGGTCATTTGTCGTTGATTGTGGACTTCACTGTATTCCTTTGGGGATTCCACCGCTATTCGCTCTCGGGTTCGGAAATGAGAACCGACCAAGTATCTTGGGATGTTCCTATCCACATCGGCGAGTGGGATTCTTGGCGAATCTTATCCTACTCGACTCGCGCGCTTGGATGTGATTCTTGGCATGGATTGGTTGTCCCAACACTTGGGGCAAATCGATTGTGCCAGGAAGATTGTCTACCTCACCAGTCCTTCAGGTGAACAGGTTGGGTTTTCGCCACAGTTGCGAGAGCCCCATCTTTATGTCCTTGAAGCAAAGCCAGTATTGGAGATTCACGATGTCCCCACTGTGTGTGACTTCGCGGATGTCTTTCCTGAAGATTTGCCGGGCATGCCACCTGTTCGAGATCTGGAGTTTGTGATAGAGTTGCTGCCCGGTACCGCCCCTATTTCTAAGAGGCCGTATCGCATGCCTCCTAATGAGTTGGAGGAGTCAAGAAGCAACTGGGGTGAGCTGCAAGAGAAGGGTTTTATCCGTCCTAGCTCATCTCCTTGGGGTTGTCCAGTTATCTTTGTGAAGAAGAAGGACAAGACCTTGCGCATGTGTGTTGATTACCGTCCGCTTAATGAGGTGACGGTAAAGAACAAGTATCCCTTGCCCCGGATTGATGATCTCTTCGATCGGTTGACCGAGCACGAGTCTTCTCAAGATTGACTTGAGGTGGGCTATCATCAAGTCGGATCGTGGCGAGGATATTCCTAAGACGGCTTTTGCTACTCGTTATGGCCTTTACGAGTACACCGTCATGTCTTTTGGTTTGACTAATGCTCCGCTTTATTCATGAATCTTATGAACTCGGTATTCATGGAGTATTTGGATAGGTTCGTGGTGGTATTCATCGATGATATCCTTATCTACTCCAAGAGTGAAGAAGAGCATGTCGAGCATCTTAAGCTTGTATTGGGCAAGTGCGTGAGCACCATTTGTATGCCAAATTCGCAAGTGCGAGTTCGGTTGAAGGAAGTGGCATTCTTAGGCCATGTTCTTTCAAAGCAGAGGTGTGGTGTGGATCCTAGTAAGGTCGATGTGCTATCTTGGGGTCACCAAGTCACCACGGATGTGCGGAGTTTTCTTGGTTTGGTGGCTACTATCGCGCTTCATCGAGAATTTCTCCAAGATTGCAAAGCCTATGGTGAATCTGCCAAGAAAGACAAGAAGTTTGAGTGGTCCATCGCTTGTGATGTGAGTTTTCAGAACTCAAGAATCGATTGACCTCAGCCCAGTGCTTGTTCTACCCGATATTCACAAGAGTTTTGATATCTATTGTGATGCTTCGTCGTGGTCTTGGTTGTGTTCTTATGCGGTAGGCAAGGTTGTGGCCTATGCATCGCGGCGATTGAGGCCTCATGAACTCAACTATCCTACTCATGACTTGGAGTTAGTCTGCTGTGGTCCATGCACTCAAGATTTGGCGGCATTATCGATTGGTAACCGTTGAGGTGTATTCGACCACAAGAGCTTGAAGTACTTGTTCACCCAAACGATCTGAACCTCGTGCAAAGAAGATGGTTGGAATTGATCAAGGACTATGACATGGGTATTCGTACCATCCGGCAAGGCCAATGTTGTTGCGGATGCACTCGGTCGGAAGGTGTATTGCAACATGTTGATGCTCCAAGAGCAGCAGGCCTACCCTCATTTCGTAATTCAGCGCCTCAATTTGGGTTTGATCGAGCACGGTTCTCTTGCTACATTGGTTGTGCAACCAACCTTGGTGGACCAAATCAAGGTGGCACAGCAGACAGATGTTGGTGTGAACCAAATCAAGCGGAACATCAAGGATGGGATAGCCAAGTGCTTTTCAGAGGACGAGCATGGCGTTGTGTGGTTTGGGCAGCGTCTTGTGGTTCCTAAAGTCATGGAATTGCGGAATTTGGTTCTCCGCGAAGCCCATGATTCTCCTTTGTCTATTCATCCCGGGGCTACCAAGATGTATCAGGATCTTCGTCAGAGATTCTGGTGGACCCGAATGAAGCGTGAGATTGCCAAGTTCGTTGCCGAGTGCGACGTGTGCTGTCGTGTGAAGGCCGAGCATCGGCGTCAGCAGTCTTCTTCACCTTTGCCCGTGCTGAATGGAAGTGGGATTCGTTGGCATGGACTTCATCACCGGATTGCCCCGCTCGTCCAAAGGGAATGATGCTATTTGGGTCGTGATCGACAGGTTGACTAAAGTGGCACATTTCCTTCCCCTGTCAAGACGCAGCGTGTGGGGCCTTTGGCGAACTTTATGTCTCGAGGATTGTGAGTCTTCACGGTGTGCCAAGACGATTATTTCGATCGTGGTGCGCTTTTCACCTCGCGGTTTTGGCATAGTCTGCAAGAGGCTATGGGGACCGCCTTCATTTCAAGCATGACCTTTCATCCTCGGGATCGATGGCCGACGGAGCGAGTCAACCAAGTGTTGGAAGATATGCTCCGTGCTTGTGTTCTTTCCTATGGGAAGAAGTGGGAGAAGTGCCTACCATTTGCCGAAGTTCTCCTACAACAATGACTTTGAGCCGATCTTGGCATGGCACCATTTGAGGCTTTGTATGGAAGGAGATGTAGAACCCCATTGAACTGGTCGAGACGGTGAGCGCGATTTCGCCCGATTCGATCAATGCGGTGAGTCAAGTTCGCTTGATCGCGAGCATCTGCAAGACGGCCCATCCAGCAAAAGAGCTATGCATCGTCGTCGCCGTGAGTTGAGCTTTGAGCCCAATGACTTTGTGTATCTCAAAGTCTCACCCTTGAAGGGCCATCAGCGTTTTGGCATCAAGGGCAAGTTGGCTCCTCGATATGTTGGGCCTTACCGTATCATCGAGAGAGTTGGAGCAGTTGCATACAGATTGGAGCTACCAGCTGCACTTGAGGGTGTGCATGATGTGTTCCATGTGTCCCACCTGAAGAAGTGCCTCCGTGTCCCGACTGAGGAAGCTCCGTTGGAGGTTCTCGATGTGCAGGAGGATTTGACCTACCGCGAGCATCCTGTTCGCATTCTTGAGGAATCTGAACGGAGAACAAGGAACCGTGTCATCAAGTTCCTTAAGGTTCAGTGGTCAAACCATTCTGAAGATGAGGCAACTTGGGAGCGAGAAGATCGCCTTCGTGCAGATTTTCCTTCTTTCTTCTCCGAGTAAACGGAATCTCGGGTCGAGATTCTTGTAAGGGGGGGAGAGTTGTAACATCCCAATTTTAGGCTTGTGTTTCAAATGTAAGAAAATGAGGGGAAATTAAAACTTTTTCTTACATCCTGTATTTCCTATTGTACCAAGCAAGTATTGTACAAGAAGTTATGGAAATACGAAGTCACAAGTCTTTTGATCCAAATCTTGAACTTTCAAAAACAATCTTGTCAAACCTCTTGATCATCTCTTGGAAATATTTTCCTAAGTCCTTGGGATGGTATGTGGACCCTCTGAAAAGTTTCACAATTTTTAGAAAATGTTTGAACATTTTGGAGGTCATCAAACCAATTCAAAATCTGGTCAAACCTTGGACCAGTGCCTTGTTAAATTTTTGGAGGAAAATCCACAGCCCCAAAGCCTCTGAAAATTTTATGCTAGGTCCTCGTTTGAGCTAGCAAGCTCCTGCAAAAATTTCATAATTTTTGGAGTTCTATTGCTACCTCAAACAATTCTCCAAATGTCAGCCTTTCTCTAATACCAGAAAATTCAAATCTGGTTGGAGTCAAACCCGGGCTCGGACCCGAGCCCAACTCAACCGACTTGGTTGGACCATGTCGCCAGCGCCACACTCGGGCTCGAGCTTTTGCGCGCGCAAGCTGAGTCGTTGGATCTCCATCCAGCCGCTCACGACCTCCCCACTGATCGGAGGACCTCTTGAGCGCCCTCAGCGCCTCGGGGTGGTCCAAGTCACTGGATGCCCATCGTGGGGCTCACGACCTCCCAGGACCTCCTCGCCCGCGCAAGACCTCCCCACCTCGGCGATTCTTGGACGTCCATGACCTCCCCGAGCACATCTGGGACGCCCAGGACCTCTCCCTCGGCTCTGTTTCTCTTCCTCGCGACCTCCTGGAGGTCTGGTCATCATGGCTTTCCCGCACCCATGCGTGTGTCGAGACAGAGCGATTGGGAGCGATGGCACATCACTTTTGGTCCTTCCCAACGTCTCTTTCTGCCATGCATTAAATGTGTCAGGAGCCTAGCCCTAGAAGTCTTCCCCTACCTACCTGCTCTTGTCAAATCTAGCAAGTCATGGCAGGGCCATGGACTTTGCTCACAGTGGGTTTGCCCTAGCCCTTGTCCAAGTTCCCGGCTATGTATAGCCGGTGGTTCCTTCCTCCTTCTCTTTCCGTCACTTGGTGCCGTTTAGACTCTCTCGATTGTGAGTGTGAGCCCCAAACCCGAGCACCGAGAGCCCTTCCTTACCTCCATTGTCACCTTTGGAGCTCTCGCCAAGCTCGAGCCCAAAGTGGTTCCATCAACGTTCTTGCTGTTTTCTTGTCATCTCGAGCACCTCGAGCATTCCCTAACTTGTTGTGTTTGACCTTCACAGAGGTTGACAACTGGGAGCTGCTTGTCGAGGTCGTCTTCTTCTCCTTCACGGCAAACGCTTCACGCGGGACTTCGTCGACCTCCTCCAAGTCCCTCCGTCTTCCTCTCGACCTTCCCTACACTCGGGTGAGTCCATTTTAGTCCCTTAGAGCTTGGGGTCTAGCTAGCTTAGCTCGTGGCGCTCGGCTTTGTCATTTCGGTTTTGCCGGAAGACTTGTCCTCCGCCATTCTCGGCTCGCCGGCGGTTAAAACGTCGCCGCCGCCGAGTGCCTCCGCTTGGTCCGCGACACTATTGCGAGTTTATTGGTGCCTTGGTCGGCGCCGCAAGGTCCCCATCGCCGCGGTGAGCTCGTTTAGGTGCTCGGGCGTTTTTGCGTGTCGTGCTCGGGCAGGATTTGTGATGCAATGATTGGCATTAATGTTGTCCGAGGTTGCTCATTAATGCTGTCTTTGTGAGAACTCGCGTGCCACTAAGTCCCCGACCTCCCAGGTGTATTCATAGCCGTTAAGACCACACCAGGTTAGATCTGTGCCGTAGGTGGGTTTCCGCGTAAATTTCTAAGTCCTAGGACCTCTTTGGGTCGATCTTAACCGTTGAGGACCTCCCTAGGATTAGATCTGGACAGTTAGATCTTTCCCGTAAAGCCCTTAGCGCACTAGGACCTCCCCTGGTTAGATCCTAGCCGTTTAAGACCTCTTGGAACTCCATCTGAGCCACTAGGGCCACTCCTGCGCAGAAAGACCTCCTCGGGGTCATTTTGTAGAAACCACCTTCGGGACCTCCCGAGGCCCTCATTGGAAAAGACCTCCTCGTGGTCCTCTTTGCAAAGAGCACCCCGGTCCTTGTTAGGAAACCCTCGGGACCTCCCCAACCTTGATCTTAGCCGTTCGCGACCTCCCGGCTTTAGATCCGAGCGTTAGGTTTTATTTGTAAAATCTCTGGCGCTCGAGACCTCTCCTCGCGCTGTTCGGGCGTTCAAGACCTCTCTAGGTCTAATCGAACCGCCCGCACCTCCTGCCACTCGGACCGTTAGATTGAGATCTAACGGGCAGACCTCTTCGACCTATTTGCAACTCTACCGCTTTGATTCCTCTTTATCGTTCGCCTTTAGATCTACGGCTCGGATCCGAGGGCATTCGGACCCCGGATGCAACCTTGATCTAGGTCGTCCATCTCAAGATCCAAGGCCCAGATTCGTTGAGGCGCTCGGATGGCCCGAACATCCCATCTCACGTAGGCCATTGGATCTAAATCCGTCGGTGGAGTCATTGGCAGCTAAGACCTCCTCAGGAGATCTTAGCCGTCAAAGACCTCCCTCCTCCGATCTCACCGCCCAGACCTCCTTCCATAGGTTTACCCGTAGGACCTCCCCTAGTGCTCGGGACCGCCAGATCTCGATCTGACGGTCACGACCTCTGTTAGGCGCGTAGACCTCCTTGCGTGCGGCGTGGCGCCAGCTGCGGTCGTGATCGTTGGATCAGATCTCAACGATCCGCACCTCCCGAGGCGGGAGGAGGTCTTATGCGGCGTGGCGTCGAGGCTCGTAGCCGTCAGACCTTGATCTAACGGCCCACGACCTCTCCTTGTCTTCCAGTTCGTTTGGACCTCCCGAGAGCTCAAAGTTTTCCTAAGTCTTTTGCTGTTTCAAATTTCAAAAGTGCATAACTTTGTCATTTTAACTCCTTTTTGAATGATTCCAGTTGCTGTAGCTTTGTTATAGTATAAGCTTTAATCTGAGAATGAATTTAGGCCCTGTTGTGTAGCAGAAAATGATTTAAACAGCATGATCTTATTTAATGCAAAATGATGTCTAGAAATTCATGGAAAATTTGTAAACCACATAACTTCCTCTCTGTAGTTGCAAACTGAGCAAACTCAACCTGGTAATTTGGCCTGTAGACATGCTTTAATTTGATCTAGGCCTTGTCTTTATTCATGTTCCTGAGAAATGATATATGCTAGTTGTAGAACTTAGGAAAATCATAACTAAATCATTCTAACTCCAATTGACCTCAAATTTTATATGGATTACCACTATACCAGTAGGTAGCTACCATAAAAATTTCAGCTCCAAAATCTTTCCAGAAAATATTTTTGCTACAGTGCTAATTATGGCCGAAAATGAGTTTTTAAGTAATGTCTTTTGCACCACAAATCCAAATTAGGTTTTTCCAGTTTCTATGTCTAGGTATATTTGTATTCAACCTTAGGTATAAATTTCGTCGCATTTGGATAAATTTTGCTTGCTCTTTTGTTTAAGTTTTGCTTGTCTTATTGGTTGTTCTTGGTTCTTTTTGCCTTTTCGTTTAGGATTCGACATTTGCGGTAACCCCGAGAACGACCCTCCGCAACAAATTGAGCAACAGCAAGCAGGCAAGCAGTTTGATCATGTTAATCCCAGTATTTTAAGTATTTATGTTGATTACAAATTCTATGTATGCATTGCTACTTTGTTTTAATAGTTGGCCTAGTAGATGCATTTCCTTAGCAAATGATTATCCTCTACTACCATGAGCCTAGGTTACTTGCTGTGATTTAGAGTTCGTGGATGGGCTCTTGTCACTTAGTAGTTGCGAATTAATTGCTTAGCCATGCTTAGCCGGTAGAAATGGCGGTTATCGACTTGTCGATAACCTTGATCACACAAAACTTATTATGGATTATGATTTCCACCTTGTGCCATGTCTACCTATGAAAACTAAAACTGAAAACAAAATGATTTAGACTTGGGCACAATGGTATGATGGTGTGATTTTGGGTGTGACTGGAATGGTGCCCGGTCAACAAGGACCGAACATCTTGTTACACTAAACCAAGCATTTGAGCGTGCTAACCACATTAGAGGGTATGGGACCTCTCTTGACTTAGTACTTTGGCGTGTATTGCCCTCGGGTCACAGGAGGTCGCAGGAGGGATGGTGTTGGGAGCATTGTAGTGTCCGAAAGACTTCACCCGTGATGGGATTTGTTGTCTTTCGGCTTGCAATGTAAGCGTATGGTGTTTCTACCCATACGAGCGGCTCGTGGTTGATACACAATATTGGAAAAGTCTCGTAGGACTTAGCCGTACAAACATACCTTCGGAAGTGTGCTTTGTGGCTTAAAGGCGGTCGAAGTGTGGGTACATTGGTACACCCTGCAGGTTAAAACTATTCGAATAGCCTCGCCCTAGGTTATGGACACGCTTGGCAAGGTCTTTCAAGAGTTAGACTACAACCTTTTAAATTAAAACTTGATGGGTGGTGCGAATCGGGATTCGTGCTATGTTGTGGTGGCTATTGGGATAGTCACTTCTGTGTGGTTACTTGTATGTATCTTTACTTACTGTTACTTTGAAAACTAAACAGATTTGCAAACTTGCTTTTAAAATGTATTACATTATTGCAAATAAAGTTGGCTTCATGCAAAATGAGACATACAACCTCCACCTAAATAAGCTTGCATGTAGTTTATGAATAGGTCTGCTATTCCACACGTCGATCTTAAGGGTACAAAGACAATCTTTGTACTGGATGCTATGCTTAATTGTTTTGTTGCAGAGGAAGAAGGTGAGCCTGAGGGGCCTCACTTTTGTGAGCTGTGTTGTGGTAGCTTGCGGGGCGACTAGCTTGGCGGCCCGGTCGGTTGCCTTGTGGGTGTGTGGCTAACCGGTCGACTTTTGTTCTAGCCATCTTATGGCGCTTTTGCTCATTGTCATTCTTGTATATTGTTCTATTTGGCGGTCGGCTCTCTTTGTAATAACTTTACTTTATGTATGTCGTGGTTAAACCTAGTGCTGTATGTTGTATGGAAATGATGTGTAATTTTGTGATGATGTACATATGCTGCAATTCTGGAAAGCATATGTCCATCGAGGCTTAGAATGTTTAATTAGTAACGCTAGAACCAATTGGAGGTTAAGTGTTACTAGTTAAATATTCCGGGTCCTCACATGGATGAACCCTTGTCACTTAGTAGCTTACGTGTCATTATGCTTAGCCATGCTTAGCTATCGGTAGAAATGGGCGGTTATCGACTTGTCGATAACCTTGATAACACAAACTGTTATAATCTGTATATTTCAGCATTGTGCTATGTCTAAATTGCAAAACTAAAACAAAAAATGAGAACAATTTAGACTTAGGCACAATGGTAAGATGGTGTGATCTTTTGGGTGTGATTGGAATGGTGCCCGGGTCAATTAAGGACCGAACTACTTGTGAGTACCTGTTATCCGAGCATTCTGTGCGTGCTAACCACACTAGAGGGATATGAGACCTCTCTTAGCTGAGTACTTTGGGATGTGTTAATTAATGAGTCGCGTGGTGGGTTGCATATTTAATTATGTGCAACATGGATATGTTTGTGGGGAGAGGAGCACCCGCCAAGGCCGGTGTGTCCTGCTCCACGTATGGGTCCTTGTGATCCATATTTCGTCGGCAGATCACGTGCGTCTCTTGATTAGCATATTCCATTGGAAAGGGTTCGTAAGACTTAGCCGTGCCGGCATACCAAAGGAAGTGTGCTTAATAGCTTGGCAAAAAGGCAGTCTGAGGTGTGGGTACATTGGTACACCCCTGCAGGGATTACAAACTATTCGAATAGCCTCGTCCTAGGTTATGGACACGCTTGGATAAGCTTTTCAAGAGTTAGACTACAACATTTTTAAATTAAAATTTGATGGGTGGTATGAATCCGGGATTCATGCTATTTGTGGTGGCTATTGGGTTAGTCACTTCTAAGTGGTTACTTGATAATTATTGTTACTCGTTGATATTTCAATGCTTAAAAACTGATTTGTCAAATTGCCTTCAATCTATTACATTATTGCAAATGAAACTTGCTTTGTGCGTCCAAAGAACCATATAACCAAATTCCTTTGATACAGCTTTCATGTAGCTATGTATAGGCTTGTTACTCGTAAGTCTTGCGAGTACATTATTGTACTCACCTGCATTGCTTGTATTGTGCAGAGGAAGAAGGTGAGCCCGAAGGGCCTCACTTTTGTGAGTTGTGCTGTGGCAGTGTTTGGAGCGATTAGCTTGGTGGCCCGGTCGGTTGCCCTGTGGTGTTATGTGGCTAACCGGTCGTCTTTTGGTTTAAGCCATCTTATGGCAACTTTTGCTTCCGCTGTTATTTGATACTTTTGTCATTTGGCCGGTCGGCTGTTCTGTAATAACTTATATTATGTATGTCTTTTGGTAGACTTGTTATATTCTGTTGTATGGAATTGATGTATGCTTTGGTATGATGTATGTGTGTTGCATTTTCTGGGAGGCATATGTTCATCGAGACACGGATTATTCTGTTTGTGATACTAGAACCAGTGGAAGGTTAAGTATTACAAGCTTAATAAACCGGGGTCTCACAATTCGGTGATCCAAACGGCCCACTAGATCCGGCCCGCTTATTGATAATCCAACGGCTCACGTTTAATTTGACCTTTACCATAAGAAAATGGTCTAGCCCAAAAAGTGAGCACCGCACGATCAAGATCCTACGGCTAGGATTGAATGAGCCCTACGGGGTGGCCCAAACGACACAAAGGATCCGGCGCGTTGGTTTGGAAATCAACGGCCACAATTAGAGGTGCGTTAAGATTTCGATCTAAATCTGGATGCTGCTAGATGAAGATCCAACAGTGGAGATTGCTTCGCATACGTGGATAGCCCACGCGGCTTCGCAAATCTCGTCCGTTCGCTTGGAGATCAACGGCTCACGTCACGTGTAGTGTTGGGCTCGCTTCCGAGCGTGACCGAGTCGGACCAAATGCACCGGTTGGACCAAACCTTATTGGGTTCGAGTCGCTACAGTGCAAATGACTGGGTTTAGACCGGAAGAATTGACCAGCCCTAATTTATAAAATCATGAAATTTTACAAAGAGGCTACTAGGATGATATATTTCCCAAATAAATTTTGAAAACCACCGTTTCACTTTGTAAATTACATAAATAATTACCTTAACCCGAATAGGTTTTAGTTAAAGTCAAATATTTTCCTCCAAGACAAAATAATTTCTAAAAATTCAACAAAAAATTATTTTTGACCAAGATAATTGATCTAGGCTTTAATAAAAATACTTCCCAGTCATAATACAAGCACTGGCTTGTATTCCCTTTAAAACTTCAAATAGGTTTTGGATTTTGACTAGAAAAAGAAGGTTTTTAATTTGTAACATAATGTCCAATTTGCAAAAATGAACAGTGATACTATGAACAACACCTCATTACTGTTATGAACAGTACCTAATTACTGTTCATAAAGCATTTTATTACTGTTCATAAAACTGGGGGCTGTTACACAAAGGTACACTCAAGTGTGTCAGGATCGACGAAGAAATGCTAAGCAAAGGTTTAATGCTTCATGTACAGAAGACATAGAAACAAAATAGAATCAAGTAATATTGTAGAGCTCAAAATTTACTTGCTATCTATATAAATAACTAAAATTGCGTTGTAAACAGATTAATTATATAAAGAAGGATTGATGATAGTTTGTGCTCTCAGAAAGAGAGTTGCAAAAGAACAAGTCTTTGCCATCTCAATCCTATTGTCTATACTCTTCATTAAATGAATGTGATAATATAAATTCAAACTATGAGCTCTAAATAATACTTTGCTTAACTGTCAAATGATCTCAACTGTTACCGAAAATGATCTTAACTATCATATTCAATCTTAGTATAAGACAAAGTTCATCACAGAGCGAACCAGAAGAATCAGAATAACTAGTATTCAACCGAAAGTAACCAATTAAAAGATATCAAATTGTGAGAGTAAGTAATACAATAGAGCTCAAGAATGAACTAACTATCACATTTAATCTCAGTATAAGATAAAGTTCATCACAGAGTATGTCAACAAAGCCCACTGATCAATTTGCAATATCTTTAGTACTAGATTCAGTTCATAGATTATCAAAGACTATCAAAGTCAATATATCCACCAGGACAACAGAAGGCACTCTGTTATGAAAAACAGAACAGAGCAATGATATCAAGACAATCATAATATCATTTCAGCAATAAGCCTTATCCGCAGATTGAGAATAACTATGTATCTCACAAAGATCAACTAGCTCATACAAGGATAATCTGAACTATGCAGAACTGACAACCAAAAGGAATAAAGCTATATATTAAACATAACAACAGAAAGCCAAAGTGATGCACAAACGTAATATAGGAATACTCACAGAAGCCTTATCCACAGATTGGGAATAACTATGTATCTCACAAAGATCAACTAGCTCATACAAGGATAATCTGAACTATGCAGAACTGACAACCAAAAGGAATAAAGCTATATATTAAACCTAACAACAGAAAGCCAAAGTGATGCACAAACGTAATATAGGAATACTCACAGAGAGGATGCCGCACAAGAACTCACGGTGCAAGGAGGAGGCCAGTGTAGGGGAGGAGGCCAACGCGGGGAGGAGGGAGGCGCGGGGGAGGAGGCCGGTGTAGGGGAGGAGGCCGACACGGAGAGGACGACGGCGCGGGGAGGAGGCCGGTGCAGGGGAGGAGGACGGCCCGGGGAGGAGGTCGGTGCAGAGGGAGGAGGCCGACACGGGGAGGAGGCCGCGCGTCGAGGCGGCGGTAGCGTCGTCGATGTCGGGGGCGGCGGCGTCAGGGCTTACGGCCGGGGAGGTGAACGGGCGAACCCTAGAGGAGGCGACAGAGCGCGCGAGAGCCTAAGGGGCGCGGGAGAGGAAGTGACGAGTAAACAACAAAACCCTAGCGGTGCGCCTCCTTATAAAAAGGCTATCACAGACAGTTCTATTAAAGAACCGTCTGTGATACATTCCATATCACAGACAGTTGTAGTATGAAACCGTCTGTGATATGGAACATATCACAGACGGTTTCATAATACAAAACCATCTGTGATATCGTATATCACAGACGGTTCTAAAGAACCGTCTGTGATAACCTTTTTATAAGGAGGCCACCTGTTTTGCTCTTACTCAACTCATAACATATTTGACTTCAAAATTCATATCTAATTCAACTCAACTCCAAATCAAGTGAAACTAATTTTGATACTTCACATTACAATGAACGTCCACATTGACACCACGTACATTAACACATGACAATTCCACGTTGACATCAAAATATACGTACGAGAGATTACAAGTCCATAGCACATGATGTTATGGAATAAATTAATTACAATGGAGTAAATTCTTAATTAAAATATAGGCCTTCATGATGATCGACGCGCATATAGCTAGCTTCCTCACTGGGTTCTTCCTCGAGCCTGATGCCGTCTCTGAAAGGAGGCAACTCGTCAAATTGATTGTATTCTTCCTCGTCCACTATATTCTCAACTCCGATAATCCTTCTTTTTCTATGAAGAACTACGTGGCGCTTCTTATTTCCCGAGTCGGTTACATAGAAGACTTGAACAACTTGGTTAGCCAGTATGAATGGTTCGTCTTTGTATCCGACATGATCGAGATCCACGGTAGTGACGCCGTACTTGTCGACCTTCACCTGTGGGAGATGGACCCAACGGCACCGAAATAGGGGGATCTTGAAAAGCACGTAGTCAAGCTCCCATATCTCCTCTATTTGCCTAAGTACGAGCTCCTCACCCATCGATCGAATGCATCTATGCGGACACCGCTGCTCGGATATGCTCTTCCTATCACGAGTGCCAGTATAAAATGTGTACCTATTTATGTCGATCCTTGCCATGTGACAATTGTAAATTGTGGCCCTTTTGCCAACCATAGCAGCGTATCATCACTTGATGACCTTCCAGTGATTCGCACCTTTAACCATTCATTGAACCGATGGTTGTGCTCTCTCGTGATCCAAACCTCCGACCGGTCTTGATTCTGTTGGCGTACCATGTCTTTGTGCTCGTCGATGTACGGGGACACTTGGGTCAGGTGTTGCAAGACTGTGAAATGGGCTTGAGCGTACGTATCCAGATCGGGAGTGATTGATTTCCTTTTGATGGTCCCGATACCATCCAGCCTTCCCTCATGACGAGATAGAGGCACATCTATCGGTTCCACTTGAGTCATGTAGTCGACGTAGAACTCAATGACCTCTTCGGTTGCATAACCTTCGATGATGCTACCCTCCGGTCGAGATCGATTCCGTACGTAGGACTTGAGAATTCCCATATACCTCTCGAACGGGTACATATGACGTAGGAACACAGGGCTACATATCTTTATCTCTTTCACAAGATGAACAATGAGATGGACCATGATATCGAAAAATGATGGAGGGAAATACATCTCAAGATGACATAGAGTCGTCACCACCTCAGCCTATAGAGCATCTAGTCCTTGGGGATCGATGACCTTCTGAGCAATTGAGTTGAAGAAATAACACAGCCTCAAGATTGCCACTCGGACCTTGTTCGGCAAGATACTCCTAATTGCAACAGGAAGCATTTGTGTCATTAGCACATGACAATCATGAGACTTCATACCAATTAATTTCAAATCTTGCATAGAAACAAGTTTCTTAATGTTAGCGGAGTAACCAGACGAGACTTTGACACCATGCAAGCTCTGACACAGTTCATTTCTCTCGGCCTTGGACATAGTGTAGCAAGCTGGTGGAAGGTATGTTCGTCCTTTATCGGTCTCTTTCGGTGCTAACTCGGTCCTTATGTTCATATCAACCAAATCACGCCAAGCGTTAACACCATCCTTTGTTTTGCCACTAATGTTCAGTAAGAGACCAATCAAGCTATCACATACATTCTTCTCCACGTGCATGACGTTGATGCAGTGACGAACTTCTAAGTGCTCCCAATAAGGCAAGTCCCAAAAAATTGACCGCTTCTTCCAGACGTTCTTCTGACGGGTTTTTAATTTACGTCCCTTCCCAAGCACAACATCGATATCCTTAACCATATCTAGACCTCTTTCCCTCTAAAAGCCCTTGAAGCTGAACTGTCCTCCTTATTTCTGTCGAATTATTTCTTCATCTTGCGGTATGGGTGACTCCTGGGAAGGAACCTACGGTGACGCATATACACAGTTTTGCGCGAGTTGTTCAGCCATACACTCTCCGTAGCATCTAAGCAGTGCGGACAGGCTTTGGCTTCTTTCGTACTGAAGCCCGACAGGTTAACAAGGGCAGAAAAATCATTGATAGTGCAGAACAATATGGCGCGTAAAGAGAAGTTCTTTCGTTTGTACGCATCCCATACTTGTACCCTTTCGTTCCACAGTGTCACAAGATCATCCAGTAATGGTGCTAGGTACACATTAATATTGTTCCCAGGTTGCTTCGGCTCTTGGATAAGTAGTGACATCAAAATGTACTTCCGCTTCATACACAGCCAAGGAGGAAGGTTGTACATACATAGATTCACGGGCCAGGTGCTATGTCGGCTGCTCATGTTACCGAAAGGATTCATTCCATCTGTACTCAACCCTAACCTTATGTTCATCGGTTCCGCATCAAACTCTTTGAAGGTCCGATTGAAGTTTCTCCACAGGCGTAATCAACAGGTGTCTTAGCTTTCCATCTTTCTTACGCTCCGAGAGTGCCAACGCAGCAATCTTGCCTCCTTTCGGTTCGCAAATAAACGCTTCAAACGTGGGATCATAGGCATATACCACAATATCTTAGCAGGAGGTCCTTGCTTCATCTTAGCAGTATTCTTACGCTTGTATCGGGATGCTTTGCACATGGGACATACATGCAAGTCTGCATACTCTTTACGATACAGGATATAATCGTTCGGATATGCATGTATTCTTTCTACTTCCATTCCCAATGGACAAAGAACCTTCTTGGCTTGGTAGGTGGTGCTGGGTAACACGTTTCCCTCCGGAAGAATGTCTGCTAGGAGACCTAACAACGCCGTGAAACTCTTGTCGTACCAACCATTACTTGCCTTCAATTTCAGCAGTTCAAGTACGGTTGACAACCTTGTGTATTCCGGCTTGCAGCCAGGGAACAAAGGTTTCCCCGAGTCCTCCATTAAGCGCTCGAATTTACAAAACACTCTCTCACTGTAATTCCCTTCTGCATCGCGTAGCATCTGATCCAGATTGTCATCGTACGACCTATCCTCATCAAAAGCACAGTCCACATCCAGCATATCGTTGACTTCCTCGGCGATGTCATCATTATTAACTTCCTTGGAGATGTCGTCATTATTAACTTTCTGTATAATCCGCTCTTCACCGTGATGGTCTAACATGTATACCCTTTTTGAAACCCTTCAATCAAGTGCCCTACGATCGCGGGTTATTAAAAATCTTGATTACCGCAATCAATGCATGGACAATACATAAATTCTATCCTTATTCAACATATCCGCTCCGCGGCTCTTTTAAAAGCAATCACGCCATTAATGTACTCTTCACTCACAGTTCGCACTGTACATCGATTCGGTCCATCTACGCTACGCACATAACAATTAGTAGTGTTAAATTATATTAATAAACTGGAAATATGTTACTCCTCCTATTAACCAAATACACTAAAATTGATTAAAGATTAACCTAGAGCAAATATAAAGAGTTACAGATCGTTACCCTCGGAGCTCACCACGAAAATTCCAAATATCCCGCGAGATTCCTCACTGGCCTTCTCCTTCAGGCCACAGTGCAATGTGAGAGTTAAGTGGACAGAGCAAGAGAAGAGCCACAGCCGAAATGCACCTCCCCCATAAGCTTCTCCCTCTCACAAAACACCCACTGCCGAAACAAAGCACTCATTCACAACACCTAAACCGAGAGCTACCACCAAAGCCAAGCCTCACAAAGTAAGCAATATGCAAGCCAAACAACGATAAGTTGCCAGGGCAACCCACATGCAACCAAGAACAAGACAAGCAAAACAAGCAAGCCTCCTACAGCCACCACAGAGCAAAGCTTCTCAAGCCACTCTATTCCAAACAACAGATCAAAGGCGCTAGGGCAGGGGATCTGTCGGGTCCTGAAGCTGAATTAGAGGAATACCATTGGACAAACTACAAAGGCAGATAATTCTGAATCTGATAGATCTTATCTCTCCTCTGTAACTTGACACTCATGTAACCTACACCCCAAACTAGGATGAACAGAAATTCAAGAGTTGGAAAGGGCAGAATATACGAGAAAATTGGATAAAACCATTGGAATTTGAACCTGATCTATATTTATAGGGGTGACATATCACAGACGGTTCATAATAAGAACCGTCTGTGATAGTGCCTCATCACAGACGGTTCTTATTACAAACCGTTTGTGATACTTCACAGACGGTTGGTAGAAGGAATTGTCTGTGATGAGGCACTATCACAGACGGTTCTATTATGAACCGTCTGTGAAGTATCACAGACGGTTGGTAATAAAAACCGTCTGTGATGAGGAACTATCACAGACGGTTCCAAAGGGAACCGTCTGTATAAGTTCAACACAGACGGCTCCTTTGGAACCGTCTGTGATGAGGCGTCCAGTATGACCTGTTTTGTAGTAGTGCATGAATTTATATGATAAAGACGTGGCATGCATAATCGAGCTGCATAAATTTCTTGCAAACATGTAGACAAAACTCAATTAGTTAGTTAATGTAATTGAGCACTTGCTCCTCACACGGCACACGCATGAAGGTGATCACACTAGCATCTCCAATAGTACATTTATTGTCGTCTCTTAGCTATGGCACGTCAGCAAAATCCTACGTGGAGGAGAGAGGGGGAGAAAAGAGAGAACATGTCGTCTCTTCCTGAAGAGACAATCGTGCACGCGAAACAAGATATGATACATTAATTTACTCTAGTTGACATGTAGACCCGTTTTAAAGAAAAATTATAAAATATAAGTGTTGAAGAGTACACTAGAGATTGTCTATTGGAGATATTATCTCTAAAGATGATATAACATATGTTAGAGACAAAGTTGTCTCTAACTATTGGAGATGCCCTAAGTACCACAGAGAAGAAGAACATGGAACTTAGTTAATATTAATCAAGTAAAATATTAAGTTGATCCGCGTGAGAAACACCGACCCATTTGGAGATTTGGAGGAGCTTGGGGAACAGTTGTTTGTCTGAGAAGGAAGACTTGGTCACTGATCTAATTTAATGACTCCATGTGATGACCTCTTAGTCACATGCATGCGTGCTAAGTTTTTCTAGGATCATGGACAAATGCATGCACTCATGCACTCACTTCGTTTCAAAATAGATAATTCTATATAATCAAGTTTGAAAACTTTGACCACTAATATACACAAAACTAATTAGATTTTCATATGGAAGTAATACTATTCACTCCGTTCACGATATTTATCTATGCCCCATTGTGCACACAAACCAATGAAGCACTAAATCTAAGAAGAAGTTAAAAAGAAATGCCAATAGCATATCCCTATTAAATGACATACTACAACGACTTAACTTCTTCCAAAACATTTAAGTAAGGGTAGAAAATGGAAACATCACAATATCTATGCTCTTGATTTCCTCGCTGGACAAACATTTTGAAACGGAAATTCCCGAGGACATGAACAAACATTGTGAATAGGAGAAATTATTAGATTTATCATAAAAAATATTTTACATATCATTGCATTTTTTATATTTTTGATTAAATTTTAGTTAGAAAAAAGTAAGGGTCAAAGGTGTGTATTGAAAACTAGGTTGTCAATGTTTCTTATGTACTATCTATTTGTAGGAGTACTTCATTATAAATGACACAACAGATTAAGTAGACTTGTGCTGGTTGATTTTAACTTGCTTGCTACTAGTTGAGGACCACACACCATGCTGCGAGTTACATTTGAAAACAATTCCATCTTTCAAAAAGTTCCTGTTTTTAGGAGATATTATAATAGTGACTTACTCCTAAGTGATTGTACATAATTTGATTGGAAAAACAACAGACTTGATTGCAGCAACCAATAAGCTAGCTAGCAACTCCCTTTGTAGGTCGTTGTGCGACCGGTGCGGTTAAGCTTTTGAAAATGTGACTATTAATATATGTTAAAATATATAGATTAACTATATAAAAATAATGTCATTTCGATTTGTCTTGCAAACACTCTCATAATATAGATTAACTATATAAAAATAATGTCATTTCGATTTGTCTTGCAAACACTCTCATAATATATGTCATTATTATTATTTTTCAAATATGTTATGATAAAAAACGTAGTCAAAGCATTGTATTGGACACTGACAAGTAAAAACAACTTACAGGAGTAATTAGTGTATGTGTTTAGTTAATTGCTAATGTAAAAAGGGATAAAAGGCTGATACCGAGGACCAAAACTAACATGTCATCCGAATAGCGGAAAAAGTAAGTTTATTGTAAGGAATATAGACAGGGATGAGGATCAAGCCCTCACAAATTCAAGTAGCCCTTCGATTCACTACTACAAAACAGGTCATCTTGGACGCCTCATCACGAGCGGTTCCAAAGGAGCCGTCAGATTGAATCTTATCTGACGGTTCCCTTTAGAACGCGTCGTGATAGTCACTCATCACGCAGCGGTTCTTATTACCAACCGTCAGGATACTTCACGACGGTTCGTTATACTAACCGTGCGTGATAGTGCCTCATCACTGACGGCTCCTTCTACCAACCGTCGTGAAGTATCCTGACGGTTGGTAAAGGAGCCGTCTGTGATGAGGACATCTCATCATAGACGGTTAGTATAACGAACCGCCTATTGTAAGGAATATAGACAGGGATGAGGATCAAGCCTCACAAATTCAAAGTAGCCCTTCGATTGATCGCTCCATAGTCCGTAGTCCATACGCACATTGTGTAGTAGTACCACTTACAAGATACTCAGAGACCGGCAGTAGAAAAAAAGGAAGAAAATAATGAACAAGAACACGATGATGATAAAAAAAAAACATTAGCAGCAAGGATCTTCTAGTACTAGTTCTGGATCACAAGTACAACACAAGAACGAGAGAGTGAGAAAAGATCAAATTAAAAGGAAAAGGAGAGAGAGAGAAGAGTCATCACAATTAACCTAATAAAGCCCTACACGGCTACATCCTACATGCATAGCTTTAACAAGCTAAGTCCTACACAAGCTAAGTTGACTTGACTAGCTACGTCCAGAGGGACTCCCTCTTGAGGTGCTCCTGCGCCGCGTAGTGCACGCTGCCGGCCGTCGCGCCGTAGCTCACCAGCTGCGGCGGGACCAGCCCGCCGCCGTTCTGCATGAGGAACGCCTCCGCCGCGGCGTCGGCATCCACGTCGACCATCTGCTGCTGGTGATGGTGCTGCATCGTCATGCTGTGGTCGCCCTCCGGCGATCTGATCGCCGGCGCCTTGCTGGCCATCGCGCTGCTGCATCTGGATGCACAGGATCTCGGCCTGCGCGACGGCGAGCTGCATCTGCAGCTGCGAGACCTGGTTCTGCAGGAAGGAGATGGCCCCCACGCAGCCGTACACCGGGTCCCGCATCCGCGCGTTCGCCTCGTACACCAGGCTGCTCACGGCGTCCCCGCGCTGCTGCACTGGCAGCTCCTGACATGCCAATCCATGGATTTGCATGAGCTGCATGCTATATATGGTACGTGTGTCGGTGTGTGTGTGCATGCATGCATGAACGAATGTAGTATGAACCTACCTGGAGCATCTTGCTGACGTTGCTTGCGCCGAAGACCTTGTGGACGATGGCGAACTTGTGCGGGTCGTCGGCCGGGAAGAAGGGCGCGAAGATGCAGTCCTTGGTACACCGCCGCCGCAGCAGCTTGCATGACGCGCACGGCGAGCCGCCGCCCATGTAGTAAATGCCTATGCACTGTCAACGCCGGCGGCCGGCCGGAGATCTCGATCGATCGATCCAGCAACGCAACAAGACACTACTATGTAAGCAATCAAGCAGTGGAACATTAGCCAGGCAGCTAGTACTCGATTAACAGCGAGAGAGCGAAGGAAAGCAAAGCAAGATGGCGACCGGAGAGTCTGAAACGAGCGATATTTATAAGCAACATATGTGCACACAGAGTTTAGTATAGCTAGGCAGCAATCGAAGACGACGACGACGCTTGTGTGGTGTTCCGACTCGAGACAAGGGTAATTACTTGCTGTTGTTTGTTAGTTTCTCAAGAGATGCCCTGAGAGGTTAAGATAATCCGAAGAAGGTAAAAAGTAAGCACAACTTAATCTAGACTGTACTCGTAGATGATTTGTCACTGACCGCTGCAGGACAAGGGGTCGATTAGATTAACAGAGGTGACACAGGCGATCCTTCCAGAGGTGACACAGGCGATGCTTCCATTGGACACAAGGGCATCAAAGTCACCGTTAATTAGCTAGCTAGGAATCTCAGTAAATTAATTAGTACAACTGAAACAATTAATTCCTGTCAGATTGGGTACGTGCAGTATGCCAGCGCCATCAATATATACGTGCATGTGATTGCCGGATTGACCTGTGCTATGGCATATATGAATACGTGTACGAAATACGGCAAGAGGAAAACAAATAATATATATGTACGTACTACTAGATCGACTATGTAGCTGGTGTATATAGTGGGTATTCATACGTACAGGGGTTAATTGGTAAATAGATTAGCTGATTAGAGGTGCATAGAACGGGATCCAGAGCGGACGAGATCGTGGACGTGAAGGAAAGAATCGATGGGGGCAGTGTAGTTTACTCCTCCCGTCGCGTAAAACCAAGGGTGCAGCAACACTGCAGCAGTTCTAAGTTCTAACTAGGCGTAGATAGTTTGTTTATTCAGTTGCTGCTGTGGCAAGAATCCTCCAGAATTCCCTTTCCCGAGGCCATGTTTTTCTGGTCTTTGTGGCTTGAATCCTTAACCTTCAATCAAGCCCCCTGCTGGTGTTCTGATTTCGGAGACCCGGGTATGCAAAACCTAAGCTGATCTGCTTAAAAAGCCTAAGAATTTGGCTATTTACCTGCAGGCAGATGATTTCTAACCAAACATCGATCGAAAAATGTCTAGATCCAAGATTCGTGCTCCAATGATAGATTTGGTCGCGGTTAGTTTTCCGGGTTCACTAACAATGCGCAGATCAGAATTTAGGGCAAGCAGTCGAGAGCTATGTTTTTGTATAGCGGCATATTACGCTGCACGATAGCAATTACGGCGGCGATGGCATTATCGGAGTCCGAGAGGAAGGCGGTCAATGACTCAATGGTAGGGGGGCGGGCGAGTCAATCTACGGTAAGGGTGGCTGGCACACGAGTCTTAAAAGAGACCTAATGGGTGAGAAATTTAGCTCATTCTTGGAAGAAATCGATCAGCTATGTGTCACTGAACACCAGAACTTGTCAGCTCCGCGCACCATGCACCATTAATCTGCCAAGTTCGCGACCACTTACATGGGAGCCCGGCCTATATCAACAAAGTTCCAAAACAGTAAAAAGAAAAATGCTACAGCTAATCCAATTGATAACCATTTGGATCTAGCAATCGATCGAGCTGGCATGGACTGAAAAATTACTCGATCGATCGCTTAATTATACAATCTGTGGTGCTCTTTTGCCCCTAGCACGTGCATCAATTCCGACGATGCACTGGCTGAGTTACTTAGGTAGTTACGTCGCAAGAGAGCGTCAAACCCGTGCAATTTATCTCAGAGCTAGCAGAGCGCGCATTCATGAGCCAGATAATTTGCAGGGATTGCAAGTTGTGGCAAACACTGCAACTAGATTCTTTTGCTGAATTAGTTTACAGAGCCCATCATGTGCACTGCACGAGATGAAGCATCCATGGATAGAAATAAAAACATCAATTTGCTGGGACTTAATCAGAGCAAATGTTGTCGACACTGTACTACTACACTACTGCACTAGCTTTGTCTCTAGTACGTGCCATTTATTACAATTGGAAGGGTCTAACACACCGAGGTCAGTTGTTGGAGTGAGTTAATTAAGACTAAGCGTAGGGAGTAGAGTAAACATTTTTCTTGCATGCCTTGGTGAGCCAGTTTCGTTGACATAGTAGTATTTGTGTGTTTTTTTTTCAATTTGCCTTTTCCTTTGGTCGATCTAGCACACCATGCTTTGTTACTTCTTGCCATTCAATAAGCCCTTCGAGACCAGGTGAATTTGTTTCTGTGACAAACTCATAGAGTTTCCATTCTTAAGAAGAAACCTTTATCACTTCTAACACCATCAAAACACGCACACATAAACATGATTTCATGCCTAAGTGAAAACACTTTTCAGTACTAATTGTTTTAGTTTCAACTTTCAATGGCATGAAAGGCCTGACCATATTTAACCCCTTTGCATGCCTGGGAGTTGTAATAATATTCCTATGGTAGCTTGACATTGTGTGCTGCTCACGTCGCCAACTTGACCATGGACTGACACGATTCCATTACGTGATTTGTTTACGCATACTTTTCGAACTGTCCAAACATAATAATTACTGGAACATGAGGATCGAGTGTGTCTGGAAAATTGACAGTGCCGATCGAGAAACCCTAGCTAACCCTAGGGGGGGATAGAGAGAGAGAGAGAGGTCGTCGAGGCCTCGGCGTGAATGTTTGTTTGGGAGACATTCACGTGGGCACTACGTCTCCTCTCTCTTCCCAATTAGCCTTTTGTTGGTCAAGTTCCAATAGTAACCATTAGCTGTTTGAGTGGACTATATATATACCTGCAAAATTATTTAATTTTTAGCTACTCGTGTTACAGACAAGATTTATCTTTTACCTATCCCTCCCGTTCAGGATATTTTTACCTTTTTTCTGATTTTTTTTAAAAGCCGGCATGTGGACGGTATTTAAGTTCAACTTTGACATTAACCTTACCATATTATGTTAGTAAAAAGTTACAAATTGTATATATATTACTGGCCGTAAAGCTTAAGAAAGTTTGATCGACACCACATATGCGATCATTTGTATACAAAAAATCATTTCTACCATACTCAATTTAGTAAAGAGATAGAAGAAAATTTATATACAAAATCAATTTCTATCATAGTCACACCTTTTTTCATTTTCTGTCATTTACTGATTTGTTTTTACCTTTCTTGGTATTTTTCTAGCTTCTCATTTTTTTTAATCAAAATCAATTTCGAGCACCTCATTTTTTAGCTTTTTTTATTGTTTCATTAGTACACTGAAGTTGACTAAATTGCAATTATTTCTTAAGTGTGACATGACATGTCCATTGACAAAGTAAAATTAATGGGGGCAGAAGGACTGTTCCTGTCCTATATTATAAATGAGGACTATCTAGTGGGTACGTAGTGAAATTTCTCCCCAATTAAAGTACCAAATTGTTTAAATTCTGTTTGTACAATGCCAGAAGCTGCTTAAATTAAATTTGATCTTCACTGCAAACTAGTCTGTTTGTACAATGCCAGAAGCTGCTTAAATTAAATTTGATCTTCATTGCAAACTAGTCACAAGGCACTTAATTCTTCTTTTTCTACCATATTATTATATTTTTGTCGATCTCTTCTTACTCTCAAAGGGAATGCATGATCGATGCTGTTTTAAATCCCTTTGATCTCTTCGTGCACTTTTCGAAGGTTTTAATTAATAGACAGTTGATCGGCTATTTATATCTCTATAACATCACTATATGCTTAAACATAAAAGATTACCAACATTGAAATAGAATATAGTTTGGACAGAATGCAAGCTAGCTAAGCTGTCTCACATAGGGTTCGATGACCAACTCATCCATCGAAGAACAGACAGAATCAAATGGTCGGAGCCTTAATTGCACTGACACCCCCAAACACTGTCATGGATTCCTAAAAACAAAAACATGTTTGAAGTTTCAAATAATACCGTGCTCTCTCTCTCTCTCATATGCATGCATGTGTTGCGTTGAAAAGATCTTGAGCTTCCTTTCGAACGCATTGGTGGGCTGGTGGATGCTGAAACACGCAGAGGACCTGAGAGCAAGGTTATCAAATTGTGGTCCTAAATCGAATCGGAGCTTCTTCGGCAGGATTGTGAATCGTAGGATCAATATATAATCTAAGATCCTATCTGATTTTACCAAAGAAATATTTTTTTAAATCTACCTTTATTTTTAACACTTCTACATTTTTAAAAACTATGCTTTTAAAACTTTTCTTTACTAAAATGTAATGCAAATAAAAGGTCATTTGTTATTTATGCAAAGTATAATGGGCATGAAGAAATAAAAGTAATAATTTACAATAAAAAAGACATATGCAAATAATTATTTATAATAAATCACTAGAATCGGGTATGATTGTATGAAAATTTTAATCACAATTCTATTTTTGTTTTGTTAAAATCATAATAATAGTAAGATTCTACTAAATTAAGACTTTACCGTATGATCGGATCGGTCCAGTCAATCTGGGTCGTATGACTAGAATCGAAATTCTGATAACCTTAACCGAGAGATTAAGAGATAGAGAGACTACTGTAGAAACACGTAACTAGAGGTTTCTGCCTCGCTGGTGTCGTCGATATCAAGGGATCGAAGAATTGAGGGAGGAGGAACAGACATCTTTCACTCGTCGACTGCATTCTCCAATGCTGAATTTAATGACCATCACTTGATAATGAGGACTTAAGATTCCCTTCTTGGAGAAGCTGTCCATAACGACCAGCGATTTTACATGGCACAAACTCGGTGTGCAACAACGTGTGTTTTGCAAAAGGATCCAAATACGCTGTCGGCAAGGCTCATAATAAGTAAGCGCGGTTTTACGAAGGAGGCGGCCGGCGATCACCGGCGGCGAGCGGGAGGGGACCCGCCTAGTAGTTCACAGTAGTTTCTTCTTTTGCTTCTCGTACAGTTTTGGATCCCCACTGACACTGAAAAAACCCAAAATTTCGGGTTTTTAAAGTTTTTGAAGCTTTTTGCTTAAATTTGATTTTCTTTCCCTTTTCGGAAATCTTCCTCCCATTTTCGCTTTCCCATTTTGGCAATCCCGTTTTCCTCGGCCGAAAACGGCTTCTTCCGCGGGCGTCTTCCTCTCCTTCCCCGTCACGCCCGCGTGTCATCACCATTCGTCACCTTGCCACGCCTCGATCCTTCGGCGCCACCTCCCGCGCCACCTCACCACTCACGAGGCCACCTCGCCACCTCCACAAGCTTCTACCGCCTTCGCTGCCTCCACCTCGCCCCTGCTCGGCGCCAATCCCGCTCCGTCGCCCACGTCGCCGCCCGCTGCTCCCACTGCCTCCGGCGCAACCGCCGCCTTCCGGCCTGTAAAAAGGCTACCTCCCGCTTGCCTTCCTTTTCATCCCCAACCGCGCTACCTCCCCTTAGCTTCTTCTTCATCGGAGCCGGCCAATTTTGAAGAATTTGCGCCGCCACTATTCTTCTTCTTCAACGAGCCAAAGCCAATTCACCACCTCCGTCCATCCAACTTTCCAATTGAGGCCACTGTAAGCACCGCCTCACCCTCCCATAGCTTTCCCCACCTTCTTCCCTCCCCTCCCCCTCCGGAGCTGGCCGGATTTCGAGCTTCCGCCGTCGCCCTCTTTTCTTTCCTGACGAGCAAAACCAGTAAATTGGCCGCCACCGTTCCTCCCCTCCTCTTCTCCTCCCGGCTCAAGCACCACCTCCCCGCCACCCACCTTTCCCCTCAACTCCCCTAGTCCAATTTCCACCGGAGTCCGCCAGCACCGAGCTCCACCGCCGCCTTCTTTGCGGCCACCGCTGCTGCCACCTCACTCCACCCCGAGCCCTAACTCCACCACCCCCGAGCTCCTACCACCCCACTGATGCTCAAGTAACCCTCCCCTTGGCCGGAGCACCACTGTAGCGCCGTCGCGCCGCTCCTCTGTCCCGGCCGACCGCCACCTCCGCCGCCACCCCATTTCCGTACCTCCACTACCCGTCCAAATCCCCAAAATGGGTTCACCTTGACTACGTGGTGCTCCCCACACCACTCACTCCTGCCGCCGGCCACCACCGCTGCCGCTGCCTCGATTGGCGGCGCGCTCTGGCCTTTCAGCCGAGCGCAACTTGAAGCCAACCGAGGCTGGGTCTTTAAGGCCTAGCCATTTGGGCCGTAGGCCGCACAGTAAATGGGCCGACCTTCTTCTGTTCAAGCAAAACCAGCCTTTTACTGTTGGTCAACACAGTAAATTCGTTACTGTTCATTGCCGAAAATACTGTTCTTTAACCAAAACAATAAACCCTAGTTACTCTTCTTATTTTCAAAAATACACAATAAACTTGATACTATCCTTTAACCAAAAATAGAAATTCAATTGATGTTCATAAAACCTTTATCAGACATGAATAGTAAAATAGTACTATTCATCATTCGACCCTTTTTCCACCTAAAACCCAAATTCACTCTATATACTCATTTTGATCGTCTCGAACCCAGAAAACCCATTCACTGTTTATTCCTTTAAATCAGCCCAAACACTGGCCATTGCACAGTAGCTATTTACTGTTCACCCGGAAAAACCCGAAAACATTGTTTATAATCCGAAAACGGTGAAACCTCTCACTGTTCATATTGCTTACTGTACTTTAGCCAACACAGTGAATTCTATTACTATTCACTAATCCATGTTCAGATGTGAGTAGTAAAATTTGTACTGTTCACTATCCAGCACTTTATTGCCCGAAACCATAATTTGACACTCGATGCCTATTCTGACCATCTCGAGCCCAGAAAACCCATTCTTGACTCCGATCAGCTATACCAAACTCCCAATAAATCTCTTCACCTTTCTATAGGATTCTCTATCCATTTACAATATTTTTGTTGTACTTGGATCCAAAATTCAACTCTGTTCAGCCCAATCAAACACCAGATAAATCTTTACCATCCCACAACACCACCTTGTTTTATGTTTCTTTTACGTTTTTATTTACTTGCATGTTGTTCCCAGCTCATTCCTTGTCAGTCGGATTTTATTTGAATTGTTTTATTGTATTGCTTCGTTAGGTCACGACTTCAACGACTGACTCGTAAGACGACGGACAAGATCAGAATCAAGAAGAATTTGTGCAAGAAAGCAAGTCGCATTCCTTGATCATTTTGAACCTACATTTCATATATGTATTATTACTTTCATTATTGTATTTGTGTCAATTACTTTAAATATTGAAATAATACTTTTGAATGCCATGACAATTAGATAAATCCTAAATACCCCACAAACAAACCCACCCAACTCTTGTAGGCCATATTCACCTTGACAAGTTTAGTTTACATAGAATACTATAAATAACTTCATCACCAAAAATGTGTTCATCAATCAAAAGCGAGTATTGGCTACTCGCCAATGGTTTTGTGCAGAGTTGAGGTTGTGTCCGTAAAGTTGGACAACCCAATAGACTTGATAAAAGTGAGTCAAAGGTGATATCAAGCAGGTGGACAGCCACGAGTTGGTGTTGGTCCATTTTCTCACTAGAGACAAGTAAGGATAAGAACCTTGTGCCAAAGTAACAGACACAGAAAACCGCTCAACCACATGCGTGGTCATTCCTCCTTAGCTTAATACACTGCTCTTCTGATTGAACATCTACGGTATGTCAACTGCTCTTGGATGGGAGAGCAGACGCGGAATTGGGGTGGGACAGGAGTGGCCAGAAGGGGACACTCACTGGTCTCCGTAATGGTATGGGCCCATCAGTCTCGGAGTACGAATTCCACTATTGGCAAGTGGTCTCCCGAGCTGTATGGAGTAAGGACCTACCGGGTAGAGGCTAGAAAGGTAGAGCAGTGAAAATGCTTTGTTATCTCAGCTTAGTCGCACGCTAACGTGTTGCGTGTATATGATGTGACAGTACGAGCTTGAGATATCTTGTGGGTAAAGTTGGGCAACTCTACAGAGTAAATAATCAAAGGTATTCGAATACGCCGTGCTTCTGGCTAATGAAGCCGTGTTAATGGGTGATTCCAGTACAGAGGCATAAGTAGAGTTTTTGAGATGTTAAGTTGGTAATTAAGTTTGTTGAGAAACCCCTGATGCTATTACTTATTATTGTTTTACTGTTTTATAAATTATTTTAAATGCAAAGTGCATCCACATATGCCAGGTATGGTAAACCATAACCATCCATTGAACTCCTTGTATGTAATTACTTAGCATTTCCATACGACTTGTTGAGTACGGTAGTAGTACTCATTCTTGCAAAACCTGCAAATTATCTACAGAAGAAACCTGGGAAAGTGTAGAGGACCCTTGTGAGCAAGATTTTGGTAGACCCAGAAGGCAACGACTACTGTTACTAGGTCTCGACTGCGCTCAAGTGTGCCTGTGGTTGGAAGTTCTTTTGTTTTGTATTATATTAACTTTGGGCTTGGATGTCCATGTCAGGTCAAAACAGGTTGTTAAACCTTAGCTTTGTATAATAAAAGTCTGGTTTTTGTTGTAATTGGAAGCTTACTTGAGATGCTATTTGCTTCGCAACTGCACATCCTGGGCGGCTGTGAAGGGTTTAGCGGTCCCGAAAATCGAGGCTGTTACAAAGTGGTATCAGAGCATAGCTTGACCATAAGTTGAGACCTTAAGTTGGTTTTAGGACTTAGGAAGTGAAGACCTTCAAAAATCCTAGTTTGAAAAATTATTAAAGAATTTCTGAAAACAAAAATATAAGTATTATTGTTGTCCTTTCCTTCTATTGTTATGTAATATTTATCTCTCTCTCATCTAATTTCAACATTTCGTTAGAAGTTGCAAGAGTGTTCAAAGTGCGCTAGAGTAGTATTAAATAGAGTAAACCCTAAGTAGACGATCTTTTGATTGTAACACAAGTTGTATTATGTACTCTAAGTAGTATGTATATAGCTCGTATAAATAAAAGAGTTATGTTGATTTTTGATAATTTGTTTTTCTATCAAGACTGTGATATCATCCTTGTCAAAATTTAATTCCTTCTTTTCGTCTTAAACCTTACCTTAATCTTTCTCTACTTAACTTAATTCTTAATCTTACTCATCTCTCTGTATTGGGTCAAAACCGCTGCAGAAATACATTCCCAAGATGTCAGGAATAAGAACAAGAAGTCATGGCAATGACAATCAACAGAGTGAGACCAACTCAGAAGATCATCAGCCAAGCATGGCAGAAGTAATGGCCATGATGGAAGAAAACAGATATCAGGCAGAGCAAAATCAGGCCAGAGTAATGGAGCAGCACACTAGACTACTAGAAAACATAGCAACTAGATCACCAGTGTCATCAGGACCCTATCCCGGAACGACGAATGGAGGGATCACCACAGGATCAAGATGGGCAGACTTCCAGAAGACAAGACCGCCAACTTTCACGGTCGCCCCAGAGCCATTAGCAGCAGGTGATTGGATAAGAGACATGGAGAGAAAATTAGATACTATCCAATGCAATGATCAAGAAAAGACCCTTTTTGCCTCTCATCAACTACAGGGACAAGCTGCAGCATGGTGGATGAATCACCAAGCACTCCACCCTGGAAAAGATATACCATGGCAGGAATTCAAGGATGCATTTCATACGACACACGTCCCCACTAGCATGCTTGCCCCCAAACGCTGAGAGTTTCTTGCTCTCAAGTAAAGAGGAAGTACTGTGACAGAATATCTATATCAATTCAACTACGGCCCGATATGCCCCAAATGATGTTAATATCAAGAGAAAAAGATGGAAAAATTTTACGAAGGATTACAGTCATTGAAATATCATATTTCAGCTCGGATTTCAAAGATCTTTCAGCTATGGTAAATAAACTGTTAATTTCAGAAGAAGCCAGAACAGAATTACAAGAAGTCAGAAAAAGAAGAGCAATACAGATGGCACCTCAACCAAGTGCACCCAGAAAAAGAATGATGACAGCATCGCCAGTACAACTTCAGCAAAGGCCACCTACCAATCCAGTCCCAAGACCTCAATACAACATGAATCAGTCAGCCACCAACCAGTGTTACACTTGTGGAGAAAATCACCACCAAAGAGAATGTCCACAAAGACCATTAAACTGCTACCATTATGTACAACTAGGCCATTTCAAAGGTCAGTGCCCCTTGAGGAGTATGCCATCAGAGGAAGCCAAGGCTAAATCAAAAAGTCAATGTCCACACAAATCAGTAATATGTTTCCATTGTGGACAACCAGACCATTACAAGTCTCAATGCCCAATGAAGCAGCCAAAGCTCAAGTGAAAAATCAACTACAGATCAACAAGACGCCACCAACAAGGCAGGTTAACAAAGGGGGTATGCTACAATCCAAAGAACGGTTAAGGAGACCAGAACAAATTTCGGAGAAGGAAGGCCAACAAGCGAGACAAGTTCAAGCCAAGATCAATTGTATCACTACCGATGAAGTCTGCAGAAACCACAAATATCATTGCGTATGTGTTTACCTTATGCAAGATCAGCATTAGTTTTGATTGATCCAAGGAGCTACATTTTCAGTTTATGTGGTTGAATTCCGCAACAGAAAGAGCAGCATGGAAAAAGGAATCGAAAATGCAGTGTGGTTTTCCAATCTGTCCCTCTGCCTTTGAGTGAATCTCGGGACGAGATTCTTTTAAGGGTAGATTGAAATAACCCAAAATTTCAGGTTTTAAAATTTTTGAAGCTTTTTTCTTGAATTTGGTTTTCTTTCCCTTTTCAGAAATCTTCCTCCCATTTTCGCTTTCCCATTTTGGCAATCCCGTTTTCCTCAGCCTAAAACGGCTTCTTCCCCGGGCGCCTTCCTCTCCTTCCCCGTCACACCAGCGCGTCATACCCATTCGTCACCTCGCCACGCCTCGATCCTTCGGCGCCACCTCCCGCGCCACCTCACCAGGCCACCTCGCCACATCCACAAGCTTCTACCGCCACGCCTCCACCTCGCTCCCTCGGCGCCAATCCCGCTCCGCCGCCCACGTCGCCGCCCGCTGCTCCCATCGCCTCCTGGCGCAACCGCGCCTCCGGCCTGTAAAGGCCACCTCGCTTGCCTTCCTTTTCATCCCCAACCGCGCCACCTCCTCGACTTCTTGTTCACCGAGCGGCCAATTTTGAAGAATTTGCGCCATTGTTCTTCTTCTTCAACGAGCCAAAGCCAATTCACCGCCTCCATCCACCCAACTTTCCAATTGAGGCCACTGTAAGCACCGCCTCACCCTCCCATAGCTTTCCCCACCTTCTTCCTTCCCCTCTCCTCCGGAGTCGGCCGGATTTTGAGCTTCTACCACCGCCCTCTTTTCTTTCCCGACGTGCAAAACCAGTAAATTGGCCGCCACCGTTCCTCCCCTCCTCTTCTCCTCCGGGCTCAAGCACCACCTCCCCGCCGCCCACCTTTCCCCTCAGCTCCCCTAGCCCAATTTCCATCGGAGCCCGCCGACACCGAGCTCCACCGCCGCCTTCTTTGTGGCCACTCTCGCCAAGCCACCACACTCTACCCCGATCCCTAACTCCACCACCCTTGAGCTCCTACCACCCCACTGATGCTCAAGTAACCCTCCCCTTCGCCGGAGCAACACTGTAGCGCCGTCGCGCCGCTCCTCTATCCTGGTCGACCGCCACCTCTGCCGCCACCCCATTTCCGTACCTCCACTACCCGTCCAAATCCCCAAAATGGGTTCACCTTGGCTCTGTGGTGCTCCCCGCACCACTCACTCCTGCCGTCGGCCACCACTGCCGCCGCTAGCGCCGCCGCCGGATCAGTTGAGCTGAGCGCGCTCTGGCCTTTCGGCCGAGCGCAGCTTGAAGCCAACCGAGGCTGGGTCTTTAAGGCCCATCCATTTGGGCCGTAGGCCGCACAATAAATGGGCTGGGCTTTTTCTGTTCAAGCAAAACCGACCTTTTACTGTTGGTCAACACAGTAAATTCGTTACTGTTCATTGCCGAAAATACTGTTCTTTAACCAAAACAATATACCCTAGTTACTCTTCTTATTTTCGAAAATACACAATAAACTTGATACTATCCTTTAACCAAAAATATAAATTCAATTGCTTTTCATAAAACCTTTATCAGACATGAATAGTAAAATAGTACTATCCATCGTTCGACCCTTTTTCCACCCAAAACCCAGATTCACTCTATATACTCATTTTGACCGTCTCGAACCCAGAAAACCCATTCACTGTTTATTCCTTTAAATCAGCCCAAACACTGGCCATTGCACAGTAGCTATTTACTGTTCACCCGAAAAAACCCGAAAACATTGTTTATAATCCGAAAACGGTGAAACCTCTCACTGTTCATATTGCTTACTGTACTTTAGCCAACACAGTGAATTCTATTACTATTCACTAATCCATGTTCGGATGTGAGTAGTAAAATTTGTACTATTCACTATCCAAACACTTTATTGCCCGAAACCATAATTTGACACTCGATGCCTATTCTGACCATCTCGAGCCCAGAAAACCCATTCTTGACTCCGATCAGCTATACCAAACTCCCAATAAATCTCTTCACCTTTCTATAGGATTCTCTATCCATTTACAATATTTTTGTTGTACTTGGATCCAAAATTCAACTCTGTTCAGCCCAATCAAACACCAGATAAATCTTTACCATCCCACAACACCACCTTGTTTTATGTTTCTTTTACGTTTTTATTTACTTGCATGTTGTTCCCAGCTCATTCCTTGTCGAGTCGGATTTTATTTGAATTGTTTTATTGTATTGCTTCTCGTTAGGTCACGACTTCAACGACCAGACTCCAGAAGACGACGGACAAGATCAGAATCAAGAAGAATTTGTGCAAGAAAGCAAGTCACATTCCTTGATCATTTTGAACCTACATTTCATATATGTATTATTACTTTCATTATTGTATTTGTGTCAATTACTTTAAATATTGAAATAATACTTTTGAATGCCATGACAATTAGATAAATCCTAAATACCCCACAAACAAACCCACCCAACTCTTGTAGGCCATATTCACCTTGACAAGTTTAGTTTACATAGAATACTATAAATAACTTCATCACCAAAAATGTGTTCATCAATCAAAAGCGAGTATTGGCTACTCGCCAATGGTTTTAGTGCGAGTTGATGGTTGTGTCCGGGAAGTTGGACAACTCAATAGACTTGATAAAAGTGAGTCAAAGGTGATATCAAGCGGTGGGATACCACGAGTTGGTGTTGGTCCATTTCTCACTAGAGACAAGTAAGGACAAGAACCTTGTGCCAAAGTAACAGACACAGAAAACCGCTCAACCACATGCGTGGTCATTCCTCCTTAGCTTAGTACACTGCTCTTCTGATTGAATATCTACGGGACGTCAACTGCTCTCGGATGGGAGAGCAGACGCGGAATTGGGGTGGGACAGGAGTGGCCAGAAGGGGACACTCACTGGTCTCCGTAATGGTATGGGCCCATCAGTCTCGGAGTACGAATTCCACTATTGGCAAGTGGTCTCCCGAGCTGTATGGAGTAAGGACCTACCGGGTAGAGGCTAGAAAGGTCGAGCAGTGAAAAGGCTTTGTTATCTCAGCTCAGTCACACGCTAACGTGTTGCGTGTATATGATGTGACAGTACGAGCTTGAGATATCTTGTGGGTAAAGTTGGGCAACTCTGCAGAGTAAATAATCAAAGGTATTCGAATACGCGTGCTTACGGCTAATGAAGTCGTGTTAATGGGTGATTCCATCTGAGGCATAAGTAGAGTTTTTGAGATGTTAAGTTGGTAATTAAGTTTGTTGAGAAACCCCTGATGCTATTACTTATTATTGTTTTACTGTTTTATAAATTATTTTAAATGCAAAGTGCATCCACATATGCCAGGTATGGTAAACCATAACCATCCATTGAACTCCTTGTATGTAATTACTTAGCATTTCCATACGACTTGTTGAGTACGGTAGTAGTACTCATTCTTGCAAAACCTGCAAATTATCTACAGAAGAAACCTGGGAAAGTGTAGAGGACCCTTGTGAGCAAGATTTTGATGGACCCCTAGAAGGCAACGACTACTGTTACTAGGTCTCGACTGCGCTCAAGCGTGCCTGTGGTTGGAAGTTCTTTTGTTTTGTATTATATTAACTTTGGGCTTAGATGCCCGTGTCAGGTCAAAACAGGTTGTTAAACCTTAGCTTTGTATAATAAAAGTCTGGTTTTGTTGCAATTGGAAGCTTGCTTGAGATGCTATTTGCTTCTCAGCGCACATCTGAGCGATTGCGAAGGGTTTAGCGATCCCAAAATTGGGGCCATTCTGGCACACTACTACAAAAAGCTAATACTACACGTCTCATTAGTGTTAATGTTAATCACATACGGTTTTATCGGTCGACCATCTACATAGATACACTAAGAACCGTCTATGATGGACTAATATTATAGACGGTTCGTGATACGAACCATCTGTGATAAGTATCTCATCATAGACAGTTTATATTAAAAACCGTCTGTGAAAAGTATCTCCCGATTACCATAACTTGTTAAGAACTATCCAAAAATTACAGACGATTTCAAACAAAAACCATCCGTGACTCTGATTTTACCATAACTTGGATGCCTATATTCCTATTATAGAGTTAGGCATTTCAAGTCATGGTAAAATCAAGGAATCACAGACGGTTTTTAATATAAACCATATGTGATATTAGCTCATCACAAACGATTCATGTTGAAAACTATCTGTGATATTACTAAGTATCACATATGGTTTTTGTTTGAAACCAAACGTAATTCGCAGCACGGGAGGGCAGAAATTTTTGGACGCGTGCGCGAGGAGCGAAATGTTTTGACGTTGTCCTTATATATTATAGCCACCCCCGCCTTATCTTCCATCAGTCGCTCCCTCTCCCCTCCCCATGCCGAGCTTTGGCGACCGCCCTCAATTCCCCAACGTAAGAAGTAAAATAAAAAAAAAACAAACAGAGTAATGTTTTTCTCATCTAGCACTCCCTCTAAGTATAGATGACTAGATGTGTTGTAACATTCCAAGTATTGGTTTGTGTTTCAAATGTAAAAAAATGTGTAGAAATTAAAAACTTTTCTTACATTTTGTGTTTCATGTATGTTCTGAAAATTCTTGTAAAGGAATTAGAGAAATACAAAACCACAAGTCTCTTTTGACCTAAATCTTGACCCTTTAAAAACTTTATTGTTTAACCTTAGGATAATCCCTTGGAGATTCTTTTCCTAAGCTCTAGGGTTAATGTGTGACCCCTCTGAAAAATTTCACAATTTTTAGAAATTGTTTGAATATTTTAAGAGGTCAGTCAAACCAATTTGACCATGTGTCAAACCCTAGCTCAGAACCTTGCAAAAATTTTGGAGGAAAATTCACTGTATGAAAATCTCTGTAAATTTTATACAAGATCAACGCTAAAGTTAGCAAGCTCCTGTAAAAATTTCAGAATTTTTGGAGTTAGTTTGCTACCTTAAACAATTCCCTAAATTCAGTTTCAAATTTAAACCCTAGGTCTGAGTCAGACTCGGGCTCGGGGTCGAGTCAGACCCGACCACTTGACTTGGTCGAGCCAAGTCACCTAGCCGCACTCGAGCGTGGACGTTGCTGGTGTGTGCTGGACCGTTGGATCTCGATCCAACGCCTCAGACCTCCTGAGCCATTTTCGAACCTCCAGAGCTCTCCTTCAATCTCAGCCGTCCATCCCTGATCATACCATCACGACCTCTCCTTCTGTTCTTCTTCTTCCTCCTCGTGTCGTACGAGCGTGCGCCATGGCAGAGAGAGTTGCTGCGCTCGGTCTTGTCCTGTGCGTCATCTCAACCACCCTCTGACCTAGCATTAATTGCGGCCAACCCCTTCGCACTCAAAGTCTTCCTCCCAGCTGCTGCCATCACTTCAGGTCCTTGTGGCCGAAGCTCAACCCTAGCTCACCATGGAGCTCCTCTTCCAGTTGTGACTGTTGCTCACCGGCTTTAAATAGCCCTCTAGCTCCTCCTTGCTGCCTTTCTTAGCGTTTCTCTTAGCTTCGAGGCCACTCACTTGAGCTCCAAACTCAAGAATCTCCAAATCCACCATTGTCGGTCGTAAAGCTCCATTGTGGACCTTGTTGCTCCAGTGGTTCCCTTTCAGCTCTTTCCGCACCCTTTTGCTCTCCTTAGCACCTGCATCTTTTCCCCTAACTTGATTTTGGGTTGCATTCTCAGGGACAGCCTAATTTTGAGTTTTGGATCCTTACGGTCGAATTCATCTCCTTATTCCCCAACTCCGGTAAGTGGCTTCCGTTGTCAATTGGTTGCTCATGGACCTTTTGTGACTCCTAATGAAGCTCTTTTGACACCCAGTGGCTTTCCTTTTTGCGCAGAACCACTGGTCCTCGTTGTCGTCCCCAGTTCCGGCGTTGGTCTCCGTCGCTAGGGCACCTCCGACCTCCTTCGAACCTCCTTTGTTCCCAGGTACCTTCGCGATAGTCCCGTAGTGCTCGGGCACCTGCTATTTTAGATCGTTGCGAAGCTTTTCGCCGTTTTCGGGTCTAGCCGTACTCGCTCCTCTGCCACTTTCCGGCTCGCCAGCATTTTAGGCTAGCTCTGCCATCGAGAGTACCCTCAAAGTGTTCGCAATTGTATTGCGAACGTTTTGCCACTTTTGGTTTGCGCCGTCGTGACTGAGTTGCCGGTGGCCGGCGAAAGCAAAGCACGAGGTCCTATCCTGTTGTCGTAAGTTTGACAAGTTCCAGGACCTCTTAGGCTTTATCGTAGCCGTTAAGACCTCCTTGGGTTAGATCTTAACCGTAGGATCTCCCTCTGTTTAAACCTTAGTTGTCAGGACCTCTTATGTGTGAGATCCTAGCCGTTAAGGACATCTTCAGATTTAATCTTGACCGTTAGGATTACCCTATGTGTTTTCGCAAAAGACCACCCATGGTCATTTTTGCGAAAACCACCCTCAGGACTACCCTCTGGGCCCTCTTCGCAAAAAGACCTCCCCGTGGTCATTTTTGCAAAAATTACCTTCGGGGTCCTCTTTGCAAAAGATCACCCTTTGGTCTTTTGTAAAGAAAACCCCAGGACCTCCTTCCCCGCAGATCTGAACCTCTAGGACCACCCCCAGGTACATCTTGACTGTTCAGGACCTCCCCATGGAGATCTGAGCCGTTCAAGACCTCCCCTCTTTTAGACCTTATCATTGAGGACCTCCCCATGGGAATCTTGACCGTCCAGGACCTCCTCCGGTAGATCTTGGCTGTCCAGGATCTTCCCTCTTTTAGATCTTGTCGCCCAGGACCTCCTCTGAGTAAATATTGATCGTCCAGGATCCCCTCTTGAAGATCTGAGCCGTTCACCACCTCCTCTTATAGATCTTTAATCTTAGGACCTCCCTGCAGCTCTGGACCGTTAGATCTAGATCCAACGGTGTAGACCTTCTCAGTCTAACGTTCCGATCCCTTTTCTCCGTTCATTTCTAGATCTGCGGCTTTGATGGCGTGAACGTTCGGACCTCCGAACGGAACTCTCGCTGCGAGCCGTCCATCTTTAGATCAGCGACCCACGTTAGTTGGAACGTTCGGACAGCCGAACAACTCCCCCACTGTGGACCGTTGGATCTAATCCAGCGGTTGGTTGTGTGTGGCGCCTGTGCGTGTTTTGTTTGGCCCTCGCGTTTGGGCCGTTTGATTCACAATCGACGGCCCACGTCCGTCCACGTCTTTTCCATTTAGTTAAGTTTGATTAAATTCCGGTAAGCTTTTATTTATCAACTGAAAATAGTATTAAAGTTCAAAATTTCATAAATAATTCAGTTTAGCTCTATTTAGACGATTCCAATTGTGTTAAATTTATGTTTAACTAAACTTTAATCTAAAAATGTGTGTACACACTGTTTTGTACCAGGAAATGGTATAGGTTGAATTAGCTTGCTTTAGTATTAATTATTGTTCTAGAAATTCATTAGAACTTGTAAAATGCATAAGTAATTCTCTGTAGCTCCAAATTGAGCAAACTAGAATTTGTTAAATTCTTCTGATAATATACTTTAATATAGAATAGTTTTTGTTCATGTCTTTGCCTCTGCAAAATGATATGTCCTAGTTTCACAATTTAGAAAAATCATAAGTAATTCAATTTAACTCCAAATGAAGTAAATCCAATTTTGTTGTTCTTATAATGCCATGTTCTACCTACCATAAAAATTTTAGGTTCTAAAACTTTCTAGAAAATTGTGTCATAAACAGTAACAGAAAGTAATTTAATTTGGATTTTCCCGGTGAAAGAAATTGTTTAGACTATAACTTTTACATGCTTAGTCCAAATGGATTGATTCTTGTTGCTAAATTCATTTAAAATCATTACCTTGCTACTGTGCAAATTTCATGGAATCTGGATGACTTTGATTTTTGAGTCTTTTTCGGTGTTCTTCGTTGTTATTAGATTTTCGCGTTCTTGCGTTAGGTTCCGAAGAACTTATTGTGCCGGAGAGTGACCCTCTGCAGCAAGAGCACTACCAGCAAGGTAAGCATATGTAGCATCATTTGATCATATTACTCCTATTATTTTCAAAGTCTAATATGTTATTTGCAAATTCTACGTATGCATTGCTATTTTGTTGTTAAACTATTGTCGATTAGTTGACCCATTAGATGCATAATCTGTAAGCAAATATTTATCCTCTACTACTGAGCCTAGGATTATCTTACTTTGATTTGGGGTTCGTTGGATGAGCCCTTATCACTTAGTAGTTTACGAGTTAATGTTGCTTAGTCATGCTTAGCTACCGGTAGAATTGGGCGGTTGTCGACTTAGTCGATAACTTTGATCACACAAAAACTTATCATGACTTTATATTCAGCACCTTGTGCTATGTTTAATTGTGAAAACTAAAACTAAAAATAAAATGATTTAGACTTGGGCACAATGGTAAGATGGTGTGCTTTTGGGTGTGACTGGAATGGTGCCCGAGTCAACCAGGACCGAACATCTTGTTACACTAAACCAAGTATTCTTGCGTGCTAACCACACTAGAGAGTATGAGACCTCTATTGACTTAGTATTTTGGCGTGTGTTAGCTCCGAGTCGCAGGAGGATGTAGGAGGGGGAAGATGTTGAGAGCATTGTAGTTGTCCGAAAGCTTTCACCCTGATGGGATTTGTTGACTTTTGGCTTTGCAATGTAGCGTATGGGTTTCTATCCATACGAGTAGCTCGTAGTTGGTACACAATATTGGAAACGTCTCGTAGACCTTAGCCGTGCTGGCATACCTTTGGAAGTTTGCTAATCTTGTGGCTAAAAGGCGGTCTGAAGTATGGTTATATTGGTACACCCCTGCAGGGTTTCAAATTATTCGAATAGCCTCGTCCTAAGTTATGAACATGCTTGGGGAGGTCTTTCAAGAGTTAGACTATAATCTTTTCACTAAAATTTGAACTTGGGTGGTACGAATTAGGGATTCGTGCTATGTTGTGGTGGCTATTGGGTTAGACACCTCTAGGTTGTTATTTATGTTACTTATTGTTATCTCGCCGTTATTTCAACATTTAAAAACAGATTTGACAAACTGCCTTCAATCTATTACATTATTGCAAATGAAAATTACTTTATGCGTCCAATTAACCATATAACCATCTCCTTTGTTTCAGCTTACATGTAGCTATGTATAAGCTTGTTACTCGTAAGTCTTGCGAATACATTTTTGTACTCAACTGCATTGCTTTGTTGTTGTAGAGGAAAAAGTGGATCCCTAAGGGATCGACTTCTGTGAGTTGCTGCAGCGGGTGCGACTAGCTTGACGGCCTGGTAGGTTGCCTTGTGGGTTATGGCTAACTGGTTGGTTTTTGTTTATAGCCATCTTATGGCGCTTTTGCTTCCGCTGATATATGTTACTTTGTTGTTATTTGGCCGGTCGGCTCTTTTGTAATAACTCTATATATTAGATATCTTTTGCTAGACTCGGTATTGTAAGTGTATGAAAATGATACATTATTTTGTAAAGATGTATGTGTGCTGTAATTCTGGGAAGCATATATCTATCGAGGCTCAGGATGTTTAATTGGTAATACTAGAACCAGTTGAAGGTTTAGTATTACGAGTTAAATACACAGGGTCCTCACATGTGCCTTCTAACCATAATAATAATAAGAAGAAAAACAGTGTACATCAAATAGTGTATACTGTAGTAGGCATCTCAAGAGGTAAATGGCCACAGTTTTGAGGCGAGGGGAGGTGGCCACGTTGCCTCGATTGTTTTGTGCCGTCGGATCCGCGTGCCGATATTTTCCACACGTTGGATTTTTTTTTTGTGTGCCCGAGAGATGCTTCGCGTCGCTGCTCGCTGGCGCCTCTCCCGCTGCTCGGCTGGCGCGAAGACGCGCCTCTCTTTTTTGGCGCGCGCATATGCGCGCGCGTGGGTCACTAGTTTAGGATTACCACGCGCGGTCTGCCTGCCCCTGACGCGCGCTGCCCGTTCAGTCGATCTGTTGCAACTGCATCGGAGGTTACTGGCCAAGTCGGCCCACCTCGCTCCTAGCTCGCCTCTGGCGGCCCAGTTTCTGATTCTGAAGAGGCCCATCTCGGCAATCTGCACAGACGGGAGTATGGATTTAAAAATCTCTATGGTGGAAGTAGGCATTTGAAAGGTAGACCTATGCAGCCTAGAAATGCTGAAATGGCATGCAAGATTGATCAATAATGCAGAATAGCGATGGCATAATAGCATACGCAGCATCAGCATTGATCAAACCCAAGCCATGCCGATTGCTGAACAATATATATACTGCACCGCAAAAATAGAAACATGAATTAATATAGCGCCCACCGTGGGGCTCGAACCCACGACCACAAGGTTAAGAGCCTTGCGCTCTACCAACTGAGCTAGACGGGCTTGCTTGCAAGGGCCAAGGAGTAACTAATCTTTCTTTGTTAGTGCTACTCATCCCAATGGAGCGCAACCGAATGGATGGAATGTCTTAGCTGTTTAATGTTCCAGCTAAGACACAAATGATTTTAATCGCTTTATGACAGGTAAATAATATCTATGGCACCATTTTATATGTGCCATAGATATCACTAGTATAAAACCAGTTGTTCGTTCGGAATCAAGATGGAGAAAACAGCAATAATTGGCGGCCGCGATGCGATGCGATGCGCGATGATGTTACCTTGGGTAGTACAAAATCGCTCACACCGCAACATACCATAGTGGGTGCGTAACCGCCTAAAGGCTAGAAAAAAAGATATAGTGATGCCTCGTTTGTAAGGCGCGGAACGGGCATGTGGCATCGAATTCTTTCATGCCTAGCTTGTCTTGTGCACCGAGATTATTCATGCCAGCACCAATAATACCATATGTCAAAAGCTAGCACCTGTGTATGATCCATCTCGTACAAATTAGATCTGGCAAGCTGCACGATTTGTGTACGTACGCGCCTTGTCAATTGTCATGATCAGACACCCCCGACAAAATTAAAAGTCGCGAGGGATTCATCGATCATGGGCAATGCATCAGAACAATGTGTTCCAAGAAAACTGAAAAGTTCTCTGTAGAACGAACGATTCTGTTTATTGCCGTTCGACATATCATTTCAGATGCACGGAAAAGTTCGGGCTTTCGTGCGTGTCATGTTAATCTCTCTCTCTCTATATATATGAGAAGTTTTACAGTATATTCTAGTAGTAGTATAAATCAAATTTGACCACTGATTTATTAATGATATAATAGACTGTTTTGTATTTATAATATTTTTGTGAGAGTACTATAGACTTTTCCAACTATGATTGAAAATATTACTCTTGTGACGTATGATTCTCACATAAGCAATTACATGTCTACCTTCTTCGGGATTCTACTATTTATACTACCAGGTGTAGTATAACTAAATCATATCTAATCAGAACCATTAGATCAAAGAGAATGAATAACCCGTATTAAATTGAGTATAACGTAAAAGAACTCATATGATATATCTGTGGTTTTCTGTTTTCGTAACCTGAAAGAAAACTGAAAACTAACTTGGTGCGGCCGACCGGGCATACGTACCTGCTTTCTTTCCGTTGTCTTGATTAATTTTGGCCTTTAGAAAAAGTGGTTAGCTATAATGGCCGAACCAGACAATTTGCACGACCAGAGAGTAGAAGATGGGGATTATTAGGACTTTCCTTCGCGTTACATATGGATTATTAAAAATATGCTTCCTCCATGGATTAGTTCTGATAAACAAAAACTCATTTTCTGAAGAGCAAAGTAATTAAACCAGTACTTAAAAAATATGCATTGTTGGTCTTATTCCGCACAACAACAACATCAATAATAAAGCATCGCTGCTGTGACTAAATATTTACCGTATACTTTTGAAATCGGTAACAATTCAGCCAGCACATATCATATATGCATACATCTTGAGCTACCATGCCAATGCCACACACCATCACACATATGCACGCACGTACGGTACAATCATGTTTGACCTACCAGCAACTTTCGGCTAAATTCGTGTGTAAATGGTATCTGCAGTTCAGATTGGACTGGAGCAAGAATCCGGCAAATCGGCCCTGCACAATGCTATAGATGTGCCATCATTTTCATCGTATTGGAGCTTTCCTGCTGTCACCAAGTTATCACAGGTGGCCATTGCATTGTTGTACACTTGTACTACTACGTTGATAGCACACGAAGGTGTCGAGGAGCTATGTGAGGGTGGCGAGCACTGCATCACGATGTTTTGACGGCAATGACAAACATGATATTGAGGGTAGAGGGTGTACACGAGGGTGGTGTTGGGGGTGGGACAGCAAACGGAGGAATCGCGACAGGGAAGGCCTATCACACGGGAAAATCACCATAGGAGAGAGGATGGAGAAAACGCAGGGACCGCGGGACGAGAGTCCAGAAGTCGGCGGAAGGGGTGAGAAGAGGTGGAGCTACGGGGGATAGAGAGGGCGGGTGCACACTAGTCCCGCCTATCGGCGCGGATGGGTTGTGAGAGGAGGGGAGGGTAAGAAGAACGCATCACTCATCATCACTAGTCTTTTTAAATAGTAAAGACATCCCTTTTCCTCCTTGTTGGTGATATGCTCTAGAGACAATAATAGAGATGATTGTATCACGTCTATGTTTATGAGTTATATAATAAATGTTATTATGTTCTTTGGATGAATTATCATTTATAATGATTAACAAGTATGTCACTTGTTAGTGAAGCTCTTTAAGTTATATGATGTCATTCTAAATGTATCCCTAGTCGGATATCACTGGTTGGAATACTAGTGTCATGGATATGGGGATATCAGATCAATAATGTAAACACATGTTAGAGAACATGTACTGGATTGATCCACCTTGCGATACTATTGATATTGTTATGATTTTGTATGTCATCAGTTGGTCTCAAGCAATGATGGTGTATAATCCTTAGATCTGAGATCAAAATGATTTTCTACATGTGTAATAGTACACTTAGCAGTTGTCAAATGTTACTTTGTAACTAGATAGTTATAAAGGTATCTTTCGAGTATACTATGAATCATGCAGATAGATGCGACTGGTCGGATATATGATTTGCCCCACCTAACATAATAGGAGAGATATCTCTAGGCCCTTCGATGTAGTCGGATAAAGAAAGTGTATGACCATACTACTAGTGGTCGAAGAGTCGACCACATAAAGTTATCCGTCACTAAATCGAGAAAGTATTCAACAATCCGTTGATAACATATATCTCACTTGGAGTTTAACCAGCTATGTGAGGCAAAAGGAGAATACACAAGTATGTCATTTAGTCTGACTAGATCCAATCGTCAAATTAAGATACTGATGGTCGTAGTCGATCGATATAATCACTAATCGTGTGCGAACTGGTCGTAACCAAATATGAACTAGTTGTATGGAGATATGAGCTGGTCTTGAGTGATAAGGACTTGATCGTAGATAATATTGCATAAGGTTCGTTCAATATAATATTCATGTGTATTCGGGAATCGTCATGTCCTGCTAAGAACTGCTAACGACTTATGGTTGGAAAGAAATTTCCGAGTCACAACCGATAATACATGAACCTACAGGGTCACACACTTAACGGGTTGGAACAAATCAGTTCGGATAGGATCCGTTATGAGCACTTTATAAGGGGATGAATGGGGCTATTGGGACGTAAGAGTTGCTCCACCAAAACCCTGGTTGTCATCTTCCCGAAGGCCCTACCGTGCGCGTTGGTGCTAGCACACCAGTGTACAGTGTTCCATCCCTAGACACGTGGATACCGTAGAAGCACTGTAACATCCCAATTTTCAAAATAAAAGAAACTAATTGAACTTTTCTTCAAATAATTAAAACTTAATTTGAAATTTTAGAAATTAAAAAAATTAATATGTATAAATCAAACTTCAATTAAATTCAAAAATTGGTTTATTTGATCTTCTAGATTTTCTTGGTTTTTCTCCAAGTTCTTTTGTTATTTCTTGGAGTTTCGTTTAATTTATTTCCTTTCTATTTTCCCAAAATTTGTTTTCTTTGTTGTAAAAATTATTTTTAAAGTGTGGCATTTCTTTTGGAGTTTCTGCAATTATTTAATTCCAAGTCCAAAATTCAAATCCAAAGTCCATCATCTCAATTCAAAACTCATTGTCAAACTCAAAATTCGAATTTTCTCACAAAACCGCTTGGCCATTTCTTTTTTCCTTTACTTTTCCCCTCTTTTTCCTTCCTTCCTTTTTTCCCTTGTTCTTCTTTTTTTCTCTTCCTTTTCTCCTTATCTTTCTTTCTTTTCTTTCTTTCTTTCTTTCTTTCTTTTCTTTTCCTTCTTTCTTCTTGCTCTACCTCTGTTCTTCTGCTCGTCCCGACCGCACTGTCCTGCCCTGTCCCCGGTCACACCGCGCCTTGCCTCCAGCGCTGCCCTCGCTGCCCCGACGCCAGCTCCCTTCACACGCGCCGCCCTCTAGCCCTGCGTGCGCTCAACCCGCCCGAGTTGTTGGCCACCAGCGCCCGTGCGCCGTCTCTCCCACCACTTGTGTGTCGAGCACAATGCACCATTTTCACTTCCAACAGAGGCATCACGACCCCATTACTATCACCCAAGTAATGCAACCATCAATTGCCCAACACCATCATCACACGCTTTTAATTTTGCTGTTTCCTGTCGATGTTCACTATTAAATAATCCGACACCGTTTTTCCCACGAACAATCCCCATCAATCCGAGTGCCGCTCTCGCCCTATAAAGGGAGCACCGTGTGTCCCTTGCTCCCCTCTTCGATTCGCCCCAAACCACAGCATCAAACTCCTCTCCGTTTGGCCGAAACGCGCGAAGTAGCCATCCTTCTTCTCCAACACCAGCCACATCGCCATTGCATCGATCTCCTTATCCGGTGAGTTCCGAGCCGAGTTAACCGCATCACATCGTGTTCCCGATCATTCTCTATGATGAGGACATCCCTAACTTGGATACAACCATGCCTACACACACAACTTATCCACAACCAGTATTACAAGGATCAATTACTCGAGCTCGTGCTCGCCAACTTAATCACTAGGTGAATTCGTTCATAGGTTTATATATTACTGAGAATAGATCGCTACCTAATGCAAGTGATTTAATTGTTTTTAGGAACATGGGAAAGGACAAGGGAGAGGTATGTGGAGTCATGGACAAGTATAGAAGGCATAATGGAGGTTACCATGTCACTTTGGGTTCGAGCCAAGCAAGAGTTCGAGTTGGGCTCGTTTTGGATTCGAATTCGGACTACTGCGACAGCACTAAGTTCAAATGGCCGTAACTTCTTCATACAGACTCCGTTTGGGACGTTCTTGGACTTCATTGAAATCTTATCAAGTCTACTTTCCAATGGATCCAACCTTATCTTCAAATTCTAGCTGAGCCGGCCACAATCAACAAAAAATCCGTATCTATTTTTGAGCCCAAGTCAAAAGGGTGCTGCGTCACCTTCTCTTGGGCCCATAGGCCTTGTAACCCTAGGGGCGTGCGTCCACTTCCCTGGCCGTCACCCCTGGTTGTCCTTCCATATAGGAGCTGCCGCCTCTCTTTGCTATAACTCAGATTTCGTTGAGTTTAGGTTTAGCCATTGTGCAAACTTCTGTTCTTCAGTTGTGTCGGACGACCACCTGTCAAGACAGCCTTCGGGATCTCATATTTGTTTTTCAATACCTTCTATACTACAATTCCTATTTGTAATATCAGATTGCCTATATTTTATTCTTGTTAGTTCTTGATTGCTCGCAGGAATTGAACCTCGTGTTTAGGTTGATTGCGCTTGCAGCACGGTAAATAACATCTCGGAGTTGGTTCAACAATTACTAAGACGCAAGTGTCGTAGTACGGTTGTAATCGGATTATGAGAGTCACCTCCACCAAAATCGATATTTATCAATCTCATCGAAAGATCGGACACCCCGCCTTAATTGGGAACTAGCTGTGGATCAAAAATTTTCTTATCATGAATTTCCTAAGATTAGACGAGTTAGGGCTACTACTAGTGAATTTACCGACTTTGCTTCTGTTTGGTGGAAAGAACATTGCCGTCAACATCCCAATAACATACCTAACACTTGGGAGGCTTTAAAATTGCTTATGCGGCATCGATTTGTTCCCTCATATTATGCTCGTGATTTGTTAAATAAATTACAACGCTTACAACAAAGTACAAAGTCTGTGGAAGACTACTACCAAGAATTGCAAATTGGTATGTTGCGTTGTGGTTTAGATGAGAATGAGGAGGCATCAATGGCTAGGTTTTTGGGAGGATTGAATTGAGAAATTTAAGACATCCTTGATTATAAAGATTACAACTCTATTACTAGATTGTTTCATCTTGCTTGCAAAGCTAAACGTGAAGTGTAGGGACGCCAGATGAGGACACGATTTAACTCTTCTGCAGGTCGCACAAACTCATGGACACCACACACCTCTATTGCCCCAGCCACCAATGCACCCCCACCGTCACCCTTCAACAACAAGCCACGTCCTGCTACTTCAAATTCAGCACCATGAGTTTCTGAAGTAGCCAAATCAGCACCACAAGCTTCTGCGAAAATCTCATCTTCGGTTGCTTCGACAGGACGGAGTAAGGATATTCAATGCCATCGGTGCAAAGGCTATGGACACATGATGCGGAACTGTCCAAACAAGCACGTACTGATTATACGAGACGATGGTGGGTATTCCTCTCCTAGTGATTTTGATGACGAAACATATGCTATGCTTGCAACTGACCCTGTAGGAAATGATGATGAATCTAATAATGAGGCGGAACATGTTAGCGCCGAAGATGCTGACAAGTATTTGAATATTATAGTACAACGCGTACTAAGTGCTCAAGTTTCTCATGCTGAGCAAAATCAACACCATAAATTGTTCCAAATCAAGGGTGTTGTCAAGGAATACTCGAATCGCATAATTGTTGATGGTGAGAGTTGCAACAATTTGGCGAGTACGGATATGGTGGAGAAACTTGCTTTTCCGACCAACCCTCATCCCCACCCATACCATATTTAATGGTTCAACAACAGTGGTAAGTTGAAGGTAACACAAATGGTGAGAGTACATTTTTCTATTGGTTCATACCATGATTATGTTGATTGCGATATTGTTCCTATGCAAGCTTGTTCTTTGTTATTATGAAGACCTTGGCAACACGATACTAATTGTGTACATCATGGTAGAAATAATCAATATTCTCTCATGTTTGAAGAAAAGAAAATTGTACTACATCCTATGACTTCTGAACAAATTGTTAAAAATGAACTTGCTAGAGCTAGTAGAGAGAAAAATCAGGAGAATGCTAAAAGCGAAGATCAGATTGTAGCAAAAGAGTTTGAATAATATAAGAAGAAAGAACCTAAATCTACTTATGTGAAGAATAAAGAAATTAAATTGAAAGGTGCTAGTTTTCTTACTACCAAATCTGATATGACTGAATTGGATGCTAGTAATTCTGTTTGCTATGCATTAGTTTGCAAAGAAGCCTTGTTTTCATTTGAGGATATACCTTCTTCTTTGCCTCCTATTGTCACTAACATTTTGCAGGAGTACAATGACTTCTTTCCGAAGGACATACCGCCGGGGTTGCCACCGCTTCGAGGGATTGAGCATCAAAATGATTTAATTCCCGGCGCATCACTGCCCAACCGCGCACCATATAGGACCAATCCAGAAGAAACTAAAGAAATTTAGCGCCAAGTTCAAGAATTGCTTGCTAAAGGGTATGTGCTTGAATCTCTTAGTCCTTGTGCTGTTACAGTCATTTTAGTGCCTAAGAAAGATAGATCATGGCACATGTGTGTAGATTGTAGAGCAATCAATAATATCACCATTAGGTATCATCATTCTATTCCTAGGTTAGAGGATATGCTTGATGAATTGAGTGGCTCTGTTGTTTTCTCGAAGGTTGATTTGCGTAGTGGATATCATCAAATTCACATGAAATTAGGCGATGAATGGAAAACAACATTTAAAACTAAGTTCGGGTTATATGAGTGGTTAGTAATGCCTTTTGGTTTAACTAATGCACCTAGCACCTTCATGAGACTAATGAACGAAGTTTTGCGTGCTTTCATTGGTAGATTTGTAGTGGTTTATTTTGATGACATATTGATATACAACAAATCATTAGAGGAACATCTTGACCATTTACGTGTTATTTTTAATGCTTTACGTGGTGCATGTTTATTTGGTAACCTTGAGAAGTGCACCTTTTGCACCGATCGAGTCGCATTTTTTGGCTATGTTGTTACTCCACAGGGAATTGAAGTTGATCAAGCCAAGGTTGAAGCAATACAGAGTTGGCCGACTCCTAACACGGTCACACAGGTACAAAGCTTTTTAGGACTTGCTGGATTCTACCACCGCTTCGTGAAGGATTTTAGCACCATCGTTGCACCATTGAATGAGCTCACCAAGAAGGGTGTGCCATTTGTTTAGAGCGCCACATAGGAGAATGCCTTCATCACATTGAAAGATAAGTTAACATATGCACCACTACTCTAACTCCCTGATTTTAATAAGACTTTTGAACTAAAATTGGATGCCAGCGGAATTGGTTTAGGTGGCATATTGTTGCAAGAAGGTAAACCTATAACATACTTCAGTGAGAAATTGAGTGGGTCTAGTTTGAACTATTTTACTTATGATAAGGAATTATATGCACTATTTCGAACTTTGGAAACTTGGCAACATTATTTATGGCCCAAAGAATTTGTTATATATTCTAATCACGAATCTTTGAAGCATATTCGAAGTCAAAGTAAACTGAACCGTATGCATGCAAAGTGGGTTGAATTTATTGAGTCTTTTCCTTTTGTCATAAAACACAAGAAGGGAAAGAAGAATGTTATTGCTAATGCTTTGTCTAGGCAATATACCATGCTTTCACAACTTGACTTCAAATTTTTTTGGATTGGAGACTATTAAAGAGCAATATGTGCATGATGCTGATTTTACAGATATATTATTGAGTTGTACAGAAGAGAAAGCGTGGAACAAATTTGTCATTAATGATGGGTTTGTGTTTAGAGCTAACAAGCTATACATTCCAGCTAGCTCCGTTCGTTTGTTGTTGTCACAGGAAGCGCATAGAGGCGGGCTGATGGGACACTTTGGCGTGAAAAAAACGGAGGATATACTTACTGATCATTTCTTTTGGCCAAAGATGAGACGGGACGTCGAGCGCTATGTTGCTCGCTGCACTACATGTCAAAGTGCTAAGTCACGACTTAATCCTCATGGTTTATATATGCATCTACATGTTCCTAGCGTTCCGTGGGAAGATATTTCGATGGACTTTATTTTAGGATTGCCTAGAACAAAGAAGGGGATCGATAGTATATTCATGGTTGTTGATAGATTTTCTAAGATGACCCACTTTATACCATGTCATAAGAGCAATGATGCCGCTAATATTGCTGATTTATTCTTTCGTGAAGTTGTTCGCTTGCATGGTGTGTCTAATACTATAGTTTCAGATTGTGATGATAAATTCCTTAGTCACTTTTGGAGAACTTTATGGGCTAAATTGGGAACTAAGCTGTTATTTTCTACTACTTGTCATCCCCAAACTGATGGATAAACTGAAGTTGTGAATAGAACTTTATCTACAATGCTTAGGGCTGTGTTGAAAAAGAATTTAAAAATGTGGGAGGAATGCTTACCTCATATTGAGTTTGCTTATAATCGTTCATTGCATTCTACTACAAAGATGTGCCCTTTTGAGGTTGTTTTTGGTTTTGTACTTTGTGCTCCTATTGATTTAATGCTTATTCCATCTTCAGAGAAATTAAACTTTGATGCTAAACAATGTGCTGAATTGATTTTAAAAATGCATGAGATAACTAAGGAGAATATAGAGCACATGATTGCTAAATATAAACTAGCTGGTAGTCAAGGGAGAAAACATTTAGCTTTTGAACCAGGAGATCTTGTTTTGTTGCACTTGAGAAAAGATAGGTTCCTTGAATTGAGAATGTCAAAATTGATGCCTAGAGCTGATGGTCCTTTCAAAGTGTTAGAAAAATTAATGATAATGCATACAAGCTTGAACTGCCTGCAGATTTTGGGGTTAGTCCCACATTTAACATTGCAGATTTGAAACCATACTTAGGAGAAGAGGATGAGCGTGAGTCGAGGACGACTCAAATGCAAGAAGGGGAGGATGATGAGGACATCCATAACTTGGATACAACCACGCCTACACACATAACTGATCCACAACTAGTGTAACAAGGACCAATTACTTGAGCTCGTACTCGCTAACTTAATCACCAGGTGAATTCGTTCATAGGTTTATATATAACTGAGAATAGACTGCTACCTAATTCAATGTATTTAATTGTGTTTAGGAACATGGGAAAAGACTAAGGAGAGGTATGTGGAGTTATGGACAAGCATGGAAGGCATAATGGAGGTCACAACGTCACTTTGGGTCTGAGCCAAGCAAGAGTTCGAGTTAGGCTTGTTCTGGATTCGAATTCGGACAGCTGCGACAGCACTAAGTTCAAACGGCCGTAACTTCTTCACACGGACTCCGTTTGAGACGTTCTTGGACTTAATTGAAAGCTTATGAAGTATACTTTCCAATGGATCTAACCTCATCTTCAAATTCCAGCCGAGCCAGTCACAATCAACAAAAAAAACCATGTCTATTTTTGAGCCCGAGTCAAAAGGGTGTTGGTCCACCTCCTCTTAGGCCCATGGGCCTTGTAACCCTAGGGGCATGCATCCACTTCCCTGGCCACCACCCCTGGTCGTCCTTCGACCACTTGTCAAGACAGCCTTCGAGATCCCACATTTGTTTTTCAATACCATATATAATATAATTCCTATTTGTAATATCAGATTACCTATATTTTATTCTTGCTAGTTCTTCGATTGCTCACAGGAATTGAACCTCGTGTTCAGGTTGATCGTGCTTCCAGCACGGTCAATAACGTCTCGGAGTTGGTTCAATGATTTCTAAGGCGCAAGCATCATCATACCGTTGTTGTCGGATCGCGAGAGTCACCTCTACCAAAATCGATATTTACCAATCTCATCGAAAGATCGGGCACCCTGCCTGCATCACTCTACCCATCCTCCACCTCAATTTGATGTTTCCCGTCGCCGTAGCATGTCGTCACCATCGCATCATCTTCTCCGCCGTTGGTCACCGCCACCGCACCTCCTCGACCACCCCCGCACCACCCCGACCCTGCCACTAACTTCCCCTCACCGCTGCAGCACTGTGGTCACACACCGCCACCCAACGCCGCCGCCTCGCGTGCTGTTGTGAGGACCCCAATTTATTTGGCTTGTAATGCTTAACCAACCACCTGGTCCTAGCATCACAAATCAAATAAATTGATCCTCGAGATATGTATAATTCCCAGAAAGCAGTATACACACCTTGTTACAAAATTAGACATCAACTCCATTCCAAACATAGAGTCCAAACACTACACTACCAAACGGAAGATAAACAAATAGTAGAGTTATTACGCATAAAGGCCAATGTGCCAAGATACACAAATAAATAAGACAGACAATGGAAGCAAAAGTGCCATAAGATGGCTAAACAAAGCCAATCGGTGTGCCTCCAACCCACAAGGCATCCGACCGACCGCCAAGTCTAGTCGCCCACGAACGGCAACACACTCACGTAAGTGAGGCCCTTGGGGCTCACCTTCTTCCTCTCGCAACCAAAACATTAAGCAAAGCACCGAGTACAAAGATTGTCTTTGTACCCGCAAGACCGACGTGTGAACTAGCGCACTGCTCATATGCTACATGCAGCTTGTTTAGTGGAGGCCATAAGTTTCATTTGCATAAAGTCAATTTTCATTTGCAATAATATAATACGGTTTGAAGGCAAGTTTGCAATTCATTTTTAATGTTGAACTAACAAAGAAAGATAATAATACAAAAGAATAAAGATAAAACATCCTAGAAGTGACTATCCCAATAGTCACCACAACAATAGCACGAATCCCGCATTCGCACTCACCCATCAAGTTTTAATTTAAATGTTGTAGTCTAGTTCTTGGGGGCGATCCGAGCGTGTCCATAACCTAGGACGAGGCTATTCGAATAGTTTTAACTCGCAGGTGTACCAATGTACCACACTTCGCATCGCCTTTAAGCCAAAGCACACTTCCAAGGTATGTCGGTACGGCTAAGTCCTACGAGACTTTTCCAATATTGTGTATTAACTATGAGCCGTCGTATGGATAGAAATCCATACGCTTACATGGTAAAGCCGAAAAGGCAACTACCCACTCGTGATAAAGCTTTTCTGACAACTACCATGCTCCCACCTCCATCCTCCCGCGACCTCCTCGCGACCGGAGCCAATACACGCCAAAGTACTAGGTCAAGAGAGGTCTCATATACTCTAGTGTGGTTAGCACGCAAAATGCTCAAGACGGTGGCGCAAGTAACTCGGTCCTTAATCGACTCTGCACCTTTCCAACACACCCAATGATCACACCAGCCTTACCACAGCCCAAGTCTAAATCATTTTTGTTTTCATTTTTAATTTTGCAATTAAACATAGCGTAAATGTGAAACATAAAGTTATAGAAAATTTTAGGTGATCAAGGTTACCGACTAAAGTCGATAACCGCCTGCTCTACCGATAGCTAAGCATGTCTAAGCGCTTGAAATCGCATCTACTAAGTGACAAGAGATCATCCAATGATCTCTAATCACAAAGAAATAACCTAGGTCGTATTAGAGATCAATATTTTGCCTACAGGATATGCATCTACTGGATTTAGCTAACCATTTTAACACAACTTAAGCGATGCATACATACAAATGAAACAAAATATTTAAACTTTAAAATACCGATTAATCATGATCAAACCGCTTGTTCGGCCGCCGTTGCTCGTAATGCTCAACTCATTGCAGAGGATCGCTCGTGGTTACCGCAAATGTCGGCTTCAACGATTGAACAAATAATGTTAATAAGAACGAATAACACCGCAAAACTCAAACATTCAAATACAAACACAAATTCATACACGTAAGCTAGACCAACGCAAAGGAATAACAAATTAGTCGCACAGAGATGTTTCAATCTAGACATGCTTTCATGATAGATCTATCCACTCACTTGATTTACCAAGTTAACCACAAAATCAATCCTCTTATATGTTTTAATCTTTCTACAGACTTTGATGGTGATTGTGTGCACATCTATTAACTAAGCATCAGAATAATACAATAGAAGTAACTAGCTATTCTAATGCCACCATTACTGACATGACTTCATTTAGGCCTACAATGTGCTTCAAGAGGACAACTACTATCTTATCTATCAACTAATAGACGCTAAGACGTTTTCTAATTAAGTTTGGGTTTGAAAAAAAAATATTTCAGCTACTACACACCTAAGCAACATACCAACATATTGTAAGGTTATCAAAATTCAGCATGCTACTACTCCAAATCTTATTACACTGGTAAATCAAAAGTAGAGAGACAAACAACATGATCAACTAACTATCCCTTTGATCAATCATGACAACAAGAGCTTTGAAACTTAAATATACTAACTAAATGATTTCATGCTAACCACTACAACAAAGGGAGTCAACCAGCACTTAACAAGAATTCAAAGCATAAGCATGAAACTAAAATCTAGTTACTGACAACAGAAACGACAACAGGAAACAATTACAGGGAACAACACTAAAATACTTTCAAACTTCCATTACCAATTTTGATCATGCAATGAGAGTGAACTAATGAACAATTATAAGCATGATTAGCAGCTAACTACAAAGCTTAAGGGAGGTGGGCCCCATCACGCCATAAAGCACAGGAGCTCAAGGAAGAACAGGAGGCTCGGCCGATCCGAGCGGTGGTGGTCGCCGCGGTGGAGTGGTGGCGCGCGAAGGTGAGCTCAAAAATGGGTCACCCAGAGTGAATGGAAGCTAGGGGTGGCAGTGGTGTGGCTTGAGCGGCACCGTGGCGGCGCGGCGACAGCTCGCGGCGGCCGGCCGTGGAGGTGACAAGGTGCGATCGCACTGCAGAGGAAGACGATGAAAACTAGTGCGCGCATGAGCATCGTGAGGCTCAGAACTCACCGTGTGCTTGGCGACGACGAGAGGCACCGAGTGGCTCGGCGACGCGAGCTCGCGCGCGCAAGGCGCCAACGACGACAGGATCCTGAGGCGAACGAGAGGACAAGTGAATGAACGGAGAAGGAAGGTGGATTCCAGGCGATGCTCACCGAGCGAAGAATTGAGCTGGAGCTCACCGAGAAGACGCGCGCGCGAAAAAGCGGTTTCGGCAGACTTGGAGAAGAAAGCCTCACGCGCAGCTCCACGCACGATGAAACCCGAAATTTCTTGAGGGGTTTACTTCCAGGAGGTGGAACACACCGGACGCTGTCGGCGATGACCGAGCTCACCGGAGCGGTCAAACGCTTGGAAACGCGCGGCGACGCCCCGCTCTCGTGAGCTCGGTGGAGAAGAAAGACAATGGAGAAGAAAGACAAGTGGAGAAGAAACGGTAGGGAAAACCTCGGTGGCTTTTGTAGGAGCAAAGCGAGGCAGCGAGGTGAGGCGGTGGGGGTGAAAAGACCGGTGAGGTGAGGTGGCGGCGTGCATGCGGGCGCGGCGACGAGAGCGCGCGCAGCGGCGAAGAGAGATGGCTCACCGACGTGGCGGGATAACTGCAGGTGGGACCGCCCGTCGGCGAGAGAAAAGGGGTGCGAATCGCGCCGAGTCCGGCGCGTGCGACGAGCGGGTTTAACTCGATCAATATCGCGGTCGACCGTTGGATCCGAGATGGACGGTCGAGATCTCAGATGCATTCGACCGGTCGATTACGCGACGCGAACGTGGACCGTGCGATGCACAACGGACGGTCACGATCGATTGGACTCGGGCGGTGCGGTTAGTTGACGCGACCGAGCCACTTAGGTGCGGTCGGATCTGAGTCGGGCTCGGGTTCGAGCCCGACAAACAGTGATTTCTGATTTTGAGTTTAAAAAGCTGAGAGAGTTTGGGGAATTTTTAGAGGTAGTTCCCGAGCTCCAAAATTTCCGAAATTTTTATGGTAGCTACAAGGGACAGAGAACAACATTGCCTAAATTTTCCAGAACTTTTTATGCACTGCATTGTTCTGCAGAAAATTCACAAGCTGCTGACCTAGGGTTTGACCAGAAATTCAAACTAGTTTGACTTGGCCATATGAAATAGCAAATAAAATCTAAAAATTGTGAAATAATTCAGGGAGGTGGATAGGATGATCAAGATGATAGGAAAAATAATTTCAGAGGATGATCATAGGTTTGAAAGCTAAGAATTTGATGACAACAATTTCCAATCACAAGAATTAACTTCTAAAAATTAGAAATTGCTAGGAAAAATTTGGAAATCTTCCAAATGATTTGACGAGACAACAAAAGTTTTTATTTCTCCTCAAAATTTCACATCTGGAACATAAACCCTAACTTAGGGCTGTTACAAATCTCCCCCCCCTTACAGGAATCTCGCCCCGAGATTCTGATCACTGGGAAAAGAAGGACTGCAATCGCCGAGACGATCTTCCCGCTCCCAAGTGGCTTCTTCCTGAGTGATTTGACCACCGAACTTTAAGGAACTTGATCACACGGTTCCTCGCTCTGCGTTCAGCTTCTTCGAGGATACGAACGGGCGCCACGATAAGACAGATCTTCCCGCACATCGATATTTTCTATTGGCGCTTCTCAACTGGAACACGAAGGCACTTCTTCAATTGCGATACATGAAAACATCATGCACCCTCAAGTGTAGCCGGCAATTTAGCTTGTATGCAACAGCTCCCACTTTCTTGATGATGCGATACGCCCGACATATCGAGGAGCCGCTTGTTCTTGACACTAAACGACGATGTCCTTCAGAGGTGAGACTTTGAGATACACAAAGTCATTGGGCCGAAACTCGTTCACGGCGACGCCGGCGTCGGCATAGCTCTTCCGCTCGATCGAGCTACGCAAGTGCTCACGAATCAATCGCACTTGGTTCTCACTCATTGATGGAATTCGACTAAAGAACCGCCTTTCACCGCCACCGGCTCAACGGTGTTCGAGCGCCGCCCATACAAAGCCTCAAATGGTGCCATACCGAGACTAGCTCGAAGCCGTTGTTGTAAGAGAACTTCGCAAGCGGCAAACTCTTCTCCCAATTCTTCCCATAGGAAAGAACACAAGCACGAGCATGTCTTCAAGCACTGGTTGACGCGCTCCGTCGACCATCACCGAGGATGATAGGTCGAGCTGAACGAAAGACGGGTCCCCATGGCTTCAGAGACTATGCCAAAACCGAAGTGAAAAGAGAGCCACGATCCGACACAATCGTTCGTGGCACACCATGCAAGCTCACAATGCGGATATGTAAAGGTCCGCCACCGATTCACATCAATCTTCGATCGCACAGAAGGAAATGGGCCACCTTCGCCAATCGATCAATGATAACCCATAATGCATCCTTCCCGCAGGAGTACGGGCGCACGATGATAAAATCCATGCCTGCGTAATCCCACTTCCACTCGTATGGGCAAGGGTGAAGAAGACTCGCCGACGCCGATGCTCGCCTTGACACGACAACATATGTCACATCCGCAACGAACTCCGCAATCTCGCGCTTCATGCGAGTCCACCGCACTTCGACGCAGATCTTGGTACATTTTGGTGGCCCCGGATGAATGGACAAAGGCGAATCATGGGCCTCCTGGAGAATCAAATCCCGCAACTCGGGGACCTTTGGGACCACGAGACGCTGCCCAAACCACACAACACCGTGCTCATCTTCTGTAAAACATTTGGCTGATCCATTCTTGATGTTCTGCTTGATTTTACCCACACCAACATCTGATTGCTGTGCTGACTTGATTTGATCCACCAAGGTTGGTTGCACAACCAAGGCAGCAAGGGAGCCATGCTCAACCAAACCCAAGTTGAGACGCTGAAATTCTGCAAGAAGTGCAGGTTGCTGCTCTTGGATTATCAGAGTATTGCAATACACCTTTCGGCTAAGTGCATCAGCAACCACATTGGCCTTGCCAGGATGATACTGAATACCCATGTCATAATCTTTGATCAATTCCAACGATCTCCTCAGCCTGAGGTTCAGGTCGGGCTGGGTGAACAAATATTTCAAGCTCTTGTGATCGGAATACACCTCACATCGGTTACCGATCAAATAATGCCGCCAAATCTTGAGTGCATGAACCACAGCAGCAAGCTCTAAATCATGGGTGGGATAGTTGAGCTCATGAGGTCTCAACTGCCTGGATGCATAGGCAACTGCCTTGCCTTCCTGCATAAGAACGCATCCAAGTCCCTGACGAGAGGCATCGCAATAAATATCAAGCTCTTGCGGATATCGTGAAGAGTAAGGATGGGTGAAGTCAATCGCCGCTTGAGCTCCCAAAGCTCCCATCACAAGCAGAGGACCACACAAACTTCTTGTCCTTCTTGAGCAATTCACCATTGGCTTTGCGATCTTGGAGAAGTTCTCGATAAAGCGCGGTAATAGCCCGCTAAACCGAGAAAACTCCGACATCGCTGATCGACTTGGCTGCCCCAAGATAGAACATCACCGACCTTGCTGGGATCCACGCTATGCCTCCAAACTGAAAGAACATGGCCCAAGAATGCCACTTCCTTCAACCGTAACTCGCATTTGCTGAACTTCGCATATAGTGGTGCTCCCGCATTTGCCCAAAACAATCTTCGATGCTCAAGATGCTCTTCTTCGCCTTGGAATAAATAAGAATATCATCAATGAAGACCACCACAAATTTGTCCAAAACTCCATGAATACCGAATTCATTAAGTTCATGAACAAAGCCGAGCATTGGTTAAGCCAAAGGACATGACGGTGTACTCGCATGCACTATAACGAGTAGTGAAAGTCGCTTCGGAATATCTTCAGATCCGATCCCGACTGATGATACCCCATTCTCAAATCAATCTTTGAGAACACTGGCTCCACCAACCGATCAAACAGATCATCGATGCGGGCAGAGGATACTTGTTCTTCACCGCCACCTCATTGAGAGGACGGTAATCAACACACATGCGCAAAGTCTTGTCCTTCTTCTTCACAAAGATCACCTGACAACCCCAAGGATATGAATGGGATGGATGAAACCTTTGCTTGGAGCTCACCAAGTCGCTTCTTCAATTCTTCTAGCTCATTGGGAGGCATTCGACACGCGCTTCGAAATCGGGAAGTGACGCAGCAACTCAATGACAAACTCAAGGTCTCGAATCGAGGCATCCTGCAAATCTTCGTGAAAGACATCCACAAAGTCGATACTATGGGTACATCCCGACTTGCAAGGTCGGCTTCGCCTCTAATGCACACGGATGTGGCCTCTGCACCGCGCGAAAATCCGACCTGCCACCAAAGGTGGTGAGATAGATATCTTCCCGCACAATCGATTTGCCCCAAGTGTTGGGACAACCAATCCATGCCAAGAATCACATCCGCACTCACTGAATCGAGCGTAATAAGGTTTGCCAAAACCCCACTCCTTTGACTATGATAGGAACATCCCGACATCAGATCGCTCTCATTTCCGACCCCGAGAGCTGATGAGCAAAGGAACTCCCAAAGGAACACAAGGAAGACCACTAGCAGCAGCAAATGATCTTGAAATAAAAGAATGCGATGCTCCGAATCACATAATAGTGCAAGAGGACGAGAATTAACAAGAAGTGTACCAATCACGACATCCGCACCTCCCGAGCCTCCTCACCGAAAGGTGGTTGACTCGACCGCCGCCGCACTTCAGGTCTTCGACATCTTCGTTCGTCGTGGGTGACCACTCTCGCCCGCGCCCTCCATTAGGACGAGGGCTATCGCGACACTCGAGGGCAAGCGTTGGCATAGTGGCCCTTGTTGTGGCAATAAAAACAAGTAACCTCGGCCGCCGGATTGCGGAGGTCACCGTCGCTGGATCGCAGCGCACGTGGCTGAAAACACCGCCGCGGTGGGCGAGGAGCCGTGCAGATGGCCTCGCGCCGGTGGAGCAAAAGAACGGGCCATCGTGCCGCCCACCGAGGACGAGTGAGGCCGGTGTGGGTAGACCGATGTGCCTCCCATTTGCGCTATGGACTCGCCATGCCGCTTTGCCTTATGCTCAACAACAATGGCCTTATCTACCAAGGCCCGAAAGTCGAGAAGTCCACAATAGATAGCTTGTCCTACGCAGCCTCCTCGACATGCCATCCATAAACTTCTCCCGCTTGCCTCATCCGAGGCCACCTCCCGGAGCATAACAAGCCAAATGATTGAACTCGCATGTACTCCGTCACGATTTGCGCCCTGCTTGAGCGCGAGGAATTCTTTCTTTTCAGCTTCATCGAGGCCATCCGGGATGTGGGCCCGACGAAAGGTCGACTGAACTCCTCCCACGCGAGCACATGGCCGCGGGCGCATGGCGAGATAGTTCTCCCACCATGAGAGTGCCACGCCTCAAGCCGGTGGGACGCGAAGAGTGCCTTATCCCGCGCTCGACATCGAGCTATGCCGAAGCCGCCAACCATTCACAACCAATCATCCGCACGAGGGTCCTCGAGCGGAGAAAGTCGGTGGTCGCGCACGGAGGAACTCGCAAGTCCCCGCGAGTCCGGTGGCCGCCACCACCGGCAGGAGTGGAGGTATTCCTAGCAATAACCTCCAAGATGTGCGTCTGATCCATGCGGTTTCGCTCGATCTGAGCGGGAACTTCAGCCATGGTCGGAGGAGGGGGAAGCTCCTCATCATGACCAGCTTCTTGATCGCCACGCTTCTCCCGCCATCCTGCTTTACTAAGACAAGTTAACAATAGCCTAAAACACAAGTCGACAACCCACTTTAAATAACTTACTAACAGCACAAAACAAACACAAGGCTTTTAAGTTACAAAACCAATTGACAAAAATCAGACACTTAACTACTCACTTTACACCTTACCCTATTATTCCCACAATCTTAGTTAGATTAATCTTCCATGGTTCTCCCAAAACTAATTCAACCGGTAGTAACTATCTTTTGAAAGGAAAGAGCGAAACCAAGTTTTAAACTCAAATTAGAGTAAGGTGAGAGTAGAAGGCTAAGATAGGTAAGGAGAGAAATCTGAGAATCTGCCTAGGTTTTTATAAACCCTTTTATACTTTGAAATTAAGTTTTTCAAAATATCCTAAAGACGACTAAGCTTGGGTTGCTACGGTCGAACGGCTCGATACCAACTTTGTGAGGACCCCAATTTATTTGGCTTGTAATGCTTAACCAACCACCTGGTCCTAGCATCACAAATCAAATAAATTGATCTCTAGATATGTATACTTCCTAAAGCAAGATACACACCTTGTTACAAAATTAGACATCAACTCCATTCCAAACATAGAGTCCAAACACTACACTACCAAACGGAAGATAAACAAATAGTAGAGTTATTACGCATAAAGGCCGATGTGCCAAGATACACAAATAAATAAGACAGACAATGAAGCAAAAGTGCCATAAGATGGCTAAAACAAAGCCAATCAAGTGTGCCTCCAACCCACAAGGCATCCGACCGACCGCCAAGTCTAGTCGCCCACGAAACGGCAACACACTCACGTAAGTGAGGCCCTTGGGGCTCACCTTCTTCCTCTCGCAACCAAAACATTAAGCAAAGCACCGAGTACAAAGATTGTCTTTGTACCCGCAAGATCGACGTGTGAACTAGCGGCACTGCTCATATGCTACATGCAGCTTGTTTAGTGGAGGCCATAAGTTTCATTTGCATAAAGTCAATTTTCATTTGCAATAATATAATACAGCTTTGAAGGCAAGTTTGCAATTCATTTTTAATGTTGAACTAACAAAGAAAGATAATAATACAAAAGAATAAAGATAAAACATCCTAGAAGTGACTATCCCAATAGTCACCATTAACAATAGCACTAATCCGCATTCGCACTCACCCATCAAGTTTTAATTTAAATGTTGTAGTCTAGTTCTTGGGGCGATCCGAGCGTGTCCATAACCTAGGACGAGGCTATTCGAATAGTTTTAACCTCGCAGGGTGTACCAATGTACCACACTGCATCGCTTTAAGCCAAAGCACACTCCAAGGTATGTCGGCACCGCTAAGTCCTACGAGACTTTTTCCAATATTGTGTATTAACTACGAGCCGCTCAGATGGATAGAAATCCATACGCTTACATGGTAAAGCCGAAAAGGCAACTACCCACTCAGATAAAGCTTTTGACAACTACCATGCTCCCACCTCCATCCCTCCCGCGACCTCCTCGCGACCCTGAGCCAATACACGCCAAAGTACTAGGTCAAGAGAGGTCCCATATACTCTAGTGTGGTTAGCACGCAAAATGCTCAAGACGGTGGCGCAAGTAACTCGGTCCTTAATCGACTTCTGCACCTTTCCAACACACCCAACAGATCACACCAGCCTTACCACAGCCCAAGTCTAAATCATTTTTGTTTTCATTTTTAATTTTGCAATTAAACATAGCAGTAAATGCTGAAACATAAAGTTATAGAAAATTTTAGGTGATCAAGGTTACCGACTAAAGTCGATAACCGCCTGCTTCTACCGATAGCTAAGCATGTCTAAGCAGCTTGAAATCGCATCTACTAAGTGACAAGAGATCATCCAATGATCTCTAATCACAAAGAAATAACCTAGGTCGTATTAGAGATCAATATTTTGCCTACAGGATATGCATCTACTGATTTAGCTAACCATTTTAACACAACTTAAGCGATGCATACATACAACTGAAACAAAATATTTAAACTTTAAAATACGGGATTAATCATGATCAAACCGCTTGTTCGGCCGCCGTTGCTCGTAATGCTCAACTCGCTGCAGAGGATCGCTCGTGGTTACCGCAAATGTCGGCTTCAACGATTGAACAAATAACAAATAATAAGAACGAATAACACCGGCAAAACTCAAACATTCAAATACAAACACAAATTCATACACAGAAGCTAGACCAACGCAAAAGGAATAACAAATTAGCTGCTACAGAGATGTTTCAATCTAGACATGCTTTCATGATAGATCTATCCACTCACTTGATTTACCAAGTTAACCACAAAATCAATCCTCTTATATGTTTTAATCTTTCTACAGACTTTGATGGTGATTGTGTGCACATCTATTAACTAAGCATCAGAATAATACAATAGAAGTAACTAGCTATTCTAATGCCACCATTACTGACATGACTTCATTTAGGCCTACAATGTGCTTCAAGAGGACAACTACTATCTTATCTATCAACTAATAGACGCTAAGACGTTTTCTAATTAAGTTTGGGTTTGAAAAAAAAATATTTCAGCTACTACACACCTAAGCAACATAACAACATATTGTAAGGTTATCAAAATTCAGCATGCTACTACTCCAAATCTTACTACACTGGTAAATCAAAAGTACAGAGACAAACAACATGATCAACTAACTATCCCTTTGATCAATCATGACAACAAGAGCTTTGAAACTTAAATATACTAACTAAATGATTTCATGCTAACCACTACAACAAAGGGAGTCAACCAGCACTTAACAAGAATTCAAAGCATAAGCATGAAACTAAAATTTAGTTACTGACAACAGAAACGACAACAGGAAACAATTACAGGGAACAACACTAAAATACTTTCAAACTTCCATTACCAATTTTGATCATGCAATGAGAGTGAACTAATGAACAATTATAAGCATGATTAGCAGCTAACTACAAAGCTTAAGGGAGGTGGGCCCCACTGTCAGCCATAACAGCAACAGGGAGCTCAAGGAAGAACAGGGAGGCTCGGGCCGATCCGAGCGGTGGTGGTCGCCGCGGTGGAGTGGTGGCGCGCGAAGGTGAGCTCAAAAATGGGTCACCAGAGTGAATGGAAGCTAGGGGTGGCGATGGTGTGGCTTGAGCGGCACATGGCGGGGCGGCGACAAACACGCGCGCCGGCCGTGGAGGTGACAAGGTGCGATCGCACTGAGAGGAAGACGATGAAAACTAGTGCGCGCATGAGCATCGTGAGGCTCCGTGAACTCACCGGTGCTTGGCGACGACGGAGAGGCACCGAGTGGCTCGGCGACGAGAGCTCGCGCGCGCAAGGCGCCAACGACGATGTGGAGCTTGAGGCGAACGAGAGGACAAGTGAATGAACGGAGAAGGAAGGTGGAGTCCAGGCGATGCTCACCGAGCGAAGAATTGAGCTCGAGCTCACCGGAGAAGACGCGGCGGCGCGAAAAGGCGGTTTCGGCCGACTTGAGAAGAAAGCCTTCGCGCAGCTCCATAGACGATGAAACCCGAAATTTCTTGAGGGGTTTACTTCCCAGGGAGGTGGAACACACCGTGATGCGGTCGGCGATGACCGGAGCTCACTTGAGCGCTCAAACGCTTGAAACGCGCTGGCGACGCCCCGCCTCGTGAGCTCGGTGGAGAAGAAAGACAAGTGGAGAAGAAAACGGCAGGGAAAACCTCGTGGCTTTTGTAGGAGCAAAGTGAGGCAGCGAGGTGAGGCGGTGGGGCGTGAAAAGACCGTGAGGCGAGGTGGCGCGCAGCATGCGCGGCGGGCGAGAGCGCGGCGAAGCGTGCGAAGAGAGCCGCTCAGCCGACGGCGGGATAACCCGCAGTGGGACCGCCCGCCGCCGAGAGAAAAGGGGTGCGACTCGCGCCGAGTCCGCGCGTGCGACGAGCGGGTTTAACTCGATCAATATCGCGGTCGACCGTTGGATCCGAGATGGACGGTCGAGATCTCGTGATGCATTCGACCGTCGATTGCGCACGCGAACGTGGACCGTGCGATGCGTAACGGAAGGTCACGATCGATTGACTCGGCGGTGCGGTTAGTTGACGCGACCGAGCCACTTAGGTGCGGTCGATCGAGTCGGGCTCGGTTCGAGCCCGACAAACAAATGATTTCTGATTTTGAGTTTAAAAGCTGAGAGAGTTTGGGGAATTTTTAGAGGTAGTTCCGAGCTCCAAAATTTCCGAAATTTTTATGGTAGCTGCAAGGGACAGAGAACAACATTGCCTAAACTTTCCAGAACTTTATGCACTGCATTGTTCTGCAGAAAATTCACAAGCTGCTGACCTAGGGTTTGACCAGAAATTCAAACTAGTTTGACTTGGCCATATGAAATAGCAAATAAAATCTAAAAATTGTGAAATAATTCAGGAGGTGGATAGGATGATCAAGATGATAGGAAAATAATTTCAGAGGATGATCATAGGTTTGAAAGCTAAGAATTTGATGACAACAATTTCCAATCACAAGAATTAACTTCTAAAAATTGAAATTGCTAGGAAAATTTGGAAATATTCCAAATGATTTGACGAGACAGCAAAAGTTTTTATTTATCCTCAAAATTTTACATCCGAACATAAACCCTAACTTAGGCTGTTACAAATCTCCCTTACAAGAATCTCACCCGAGATTCGATCACCGGAAAAGAAGGACGGTAACCGCCGAGACGATCTTCCCGCTCCCAAGTGGCTTCTTCCTGAGTGATTTGACCACCGAACTTTAAGGAACTTGATGACACGGTTCCTCGTTCTGCGTTCAGCTTCTTCGAGGATACGAACGGGGCGCTCACGATAAGACAGATCTTCCTGCACATCGATATTTTCTATTGGCGTTTCCTCAACTGAAACACGAAGGCACTTCTTCAATTGCGATACATGGAAGAGTTGATATTAGTTGAACATATTTGTATCACCAACATGGGTATCGTAGAGATGCTTAGTCATGTTTAGTTACGATCGGCTCATCATCACATGTTCAATAATATTAAATTTGACTTAATGATATATGGAATCGTGGTGCAATGCCATTGTCGTGTAACTGTGGTGCGAGGTCACTATTGTGCTGATTGTGGTGCGATGCTGTTGTTATAAAATTTCATGCCATGGCAGGGATTGCCATTGTTTTGGGTGAACAAAATGATTTATGCTCGGGCAAGTGATCGTGCAGTAAAGGGGGTGCGTGAGGCACAATGTTTTGGATGAGGTAGTCTCGCTTGAGTAATCACTAAGGACAGAACTTTGTTCGCCATTGATCTGGGCCTTATTGTACAATTACATGTGCAGTATGGGATGGACTTGGCTAATTAATTAGCAATATCTTGATTTTGGTTCAACAATGTGTCGTGTGGGTTCCAGGATTTACGGGTAGATTCACAAAGCGCGGGAGGGGGGGGGGATTGTGATGGATGTAACCAGTCGGTGGTGGAAACGTTAGCGCGCAGAATATGGTTAAGACAAAACTTTGTAAAAGCCTTGTGATAATCACTTTGTCGCACACCTTCAGAAGCGTGTCATGGCCGACATTATAAGCTGATTATCTCTTGTGGGTCAAGCTGTACAACCTTTGTAGAGCGTTAAAAACTGTTCGAACAGCCATATCCCCAATTAGGGACAATGCTTGGTGATTTCACACGAGGGGTAGAGTTTTCATAAAATGTTCGGACGGTGGATGGATGGGCAGCGAATGGATAGTTTACTGGTTGTTGGTTGGGAAGTGAACGGGTAGTTCACTGGTTGTTTCAAAACAATTGTATAATTTCTTTATTTAATATTTTCAATTATGTTTTTAATCTATTTACTGTCAATACTGCTTTCTGCAAAATAACCATACAACTATTCCTTTTTCAAGCCTTGTATGAATATTAATTGCATACTATTCCCTACGACTTGTTGAGTACTTTATGTACTCACGGCTTTACACTATTGTTGATCAGTTGCTGAGGAAGAATCTGAGAATCCAGGATTTTGCAAGGAATACTTTGAAGACTATGCGAACTAGGATGCGCTCCCCACTCAATTGGCTGTGGGCATGTCGGATGGGCACCTAAAGTTATCTTTTTTTTTCCACTACAAGAGTTCTATTGGTATTTCAAGACCTACATGGCAAACTATGTAAACTTTGACCATAATATCCGCTGCTTCTATTTAATAATACTTTGCTTATTTCTTAGCTGTTTCGTCATATGGATATGATTTTCATCGATGTTGTCACTGTGTGAGCTAGCTATTGATCATGGGACTAGTTCAGAATACACAGAGGGTCTGGATTTGCATGTTTGGGTCCCAACAGAGATGGTATGAGAGCCATATTGACTATAGGACGCAACCATAGTTAGCATGATCATTTTAGACAAAAATTTCAAAAGATGTTTTCTAAATCAAACCAACCCATTGACAGGGATAGTTATTCTTCTCTTGTCTTATTCTATTCTTTTCTCATTTCATTCTTAGGTCTTTATCTCTTGTCTTTTCTGAAACTTTATTTTTGAATTTAAATTGACCTCCTCACCTCATAAATGCCTATAGCTGACTTGAGTTTCCCGTGATCAAAGCGTCAGATGGCCTAGAAGTTTCAAGATCTGCTGAGGGTTTCAAGTCGACTGTCCATATAAGTTAGATTAGTTGTGTCATAGCAGAGTTTCCCTTCTCAGTTTCAGTATCGTTTAGTTTGAGTAATAGGATCTTTTGCTTGAGTTTTGATGCTTCTTAATAGCTTTCTAACTATTTGTTCTTTGGGTTTAATTGACTTTGCCCAGTTAGTTTGTTTATGCCTTTCTCCCTTATTCTCTCTCGTCTATTGTGCTTTTCCCTCTCCCCTATCGTGCTTTCTCCCCCTATCTATCAAACCTGTGAAGAATTTGTTAGAAATATGCCCTAGAGGCAATCATAGAGATGATTATATTTCGTTATCTTCATAATATTGGATAATATGTTATCTTGTTCCCGGAATAATATCGTTAATATTTATTATCAAGTATGTGACTTGATTGTGAAAATATAAATTTCTAGTCGTAAACTGGTGGTATGGAGATACGAGATGGTCATAGACTGGTCGAAGCTGGTCGTAGACTGGTCAAACATAATCACAAACTGGTCGTAAGGAGTTATGAACTGGTCATAGCTAAGTACTAACTGATCGTAAGGAGTTACGAACTGATCGTGACTAGATACGAGCTGGTCATAAGTGATAAGGATCTGGTCATAGATCATATTGCATTAAGGTTAGTCCAATATATTCTATGTGTGTTCGAGAATCGTTATGTGCTGCTAGGTACCGCTAACGACTTGTGGTCAGAAAAGAGTTTTTGAGTCACAACCGATCACACATGAACCTATAGGATCACACACTTAAAGGGCTAGGATTTGATTTGAATGGTGATCCTAATTCTTGTAGGGCTCGAGTTCCTAATGGACCTCAAGTTGGAGACCCATTGTAGATGCCTAAATATAGAGGGGCGGTGGCATGTGGGGAAGTAATCTTCTAAAGAATTCCCGAAACCCTAATAGTCAAGTCTTCCTCAACCACACTGCCGATGCTAGCACTCCAGCACGTGGTGTCCCTGCCCCGTATGTGTGGATACCTTGGAGGTGTTGTTGCAAAGCATCAACACTAGGATGATCCGCAACTCGTGATGATCTCGACAGCAGGAGGAGAAGACGTGCGGCGAGTACGACTGCTACTGTATCAACTCGCTACATCGACTCTACTTTCGCTACGAGTCATCGCGTCTAGTGGTAATCTTGTGATCTATTACTAGCGGAGGTTCCTTGGTTGCACGGTAAATTTTTTGTTTTATGCTATCGTAGCCTACCCGTAACCCTTCAGTGGTATCAGAGCCATCCCGTCTAGTTTTAGATTTGGATTAGATGCATATTGTGATATGTGGGAGTCATGGATGTGATCTATTTCTGTTTTCTATTGGTAATTCTATATGATAAATTGTTTTTGGCGATGGTCGATATGATCGTCTATGTGTGGTGGTCTCGAGATGGGTTCATGATTATTATTCTATGATCATGTTTTCATGGTCGTATCACGACTTGCCTCTACCGGTCGGTTTCCGTCATCGGGGCAGATAGTGATCGTAAATCCATGGAGCACGCAAAGATCAATCTGGTTGATCGAATCGGAATTACGATCGAAAAGGGTTAATGTGATTAATCCAATGCGATTTACATGGACGAAACCACCGAAAAGGACCATGGTATTTGGTATTGCAAGTTCACGCCATCCATTAGATAGAATGCGATTTTATGCCTAACTTGTTTTTGCAGGATTTTGTGAATAGTATGACCCATGATGTATGAGATGCATGTATGTGTGTAATGTTCATGACCTGCGGGTCATGTTTATTACAGCCCAAGGATGTCTATATTTGTATAACGGCCTGCGTATCGACTTGTGATGCTTCTTGACTCCTTGTAATTTATTACTAGTGCTATTATGAGTAATGGTTTAGTGGGAGCACTTGGAGGAATTGGCCACTTGGAGACATGGCAAACAAGAAGCACATCGATGGAGATCACCATGTGGAAGGGTCATTCTATATCACGATGCATGTTATTTAGTTGCTTCGAATGCTTTTAACATGGTAGAAGTAAAATCCATTCACATAATATTAAGTTAAATTGATGCCCTCCCAATTAGCTGCACCATCCAAAGTCATGTATTTTAATGGTAGGTCTTGCCAAAGTAGAGTGTCATTAACTTTCCTTGACTAGATGGGTTTGTGCCGGACACTTACATGCTTAGTATTGGTTTAACTTGACAAGGTCACCATAACGGTTATGGACCTTGGAGCATAGGGTGGGTGCCGGAGCATAGAGATGCTACCCAACAACAAGAGTCATATAGAGATATGATTAGCAAAGTGTTGCTTACCAATTTCACTAATCTTCTAGCAGTGATGCCAAAGCTCACTAGTAGATTAACTTATTGTGGGTCTTGAATCACTAAATTTCATAAGAGGGATATGGTTTTTAGTGAGAGTATCTTTATTAAACTGTTTAATAGAAGTTACTTTTCTTGAACATGTCTTAGTTTTACATATTTTATGTTGTAGATCATGGCACCAACGGTTGTAGATCATCGTTCTTAGGCAAGATGAAAAGAAATAGGTTCTAGAGGAACCAATTCCAGAAGTGCCTGCTGAAAATGCTGCTGCTACTCATAAAAACGCATAAAAAAGGCATGTGATGAGTCCCTTGATGTTAGTTGTGTCATGCTTGCTGCCATGAACTCAGACCTTCAAAAGCAGTTTGAGAACATAGAGGCCCATGATATGACCGTGGCACTCAAAGGCATGTTTGAGACATAAGTAAGAACTGAGAGATATGAAATCTCAAAGAAATTGTTTGGGTGTAAGCTAGCTGAGGGTAATCTGGTGAGCTGTCGGGACCCAAAATTACGATTCTGGAACCCTCTGTGTATAATGCACTAGTCCAGGATCACGCTAGTGCACATAGGGTTAACATAGGTAAATATCGATCCACATAAGCGATAAATAAAGTAAACGATTAGTTTGAATAATAAATAAGGGTTTTGACCTTATGGTCAGGGTTACACTTATTAAGCCACGCAGGCTAACAGAGAATAAAACAAAGAAGTGGAACGGAAATATTTCAGCGAGATCCCATCAATTCGCCACAGCAACCGATCGATCCGCACTTAACGATCAGCAACCTTCGCGAACTCCTCAAAACAAGCGAGACTCCTCCTCTTCAGAGGTTTGGGCGCAAGTTTACAAATGCGTGAGTACACAATCGCATTTCGCAAATCATACCACGAATGTAATTTATAGATGCAGCTTATTCCAAAGAAAAGGCTTTTGTGGTTCTTTTGCATAAAAGCAACATTTGTAATTGAATACAATAATAGATTGAAATACAGCTCAAAACAAATAGACAATATTAATTTAATAGTTGTTTTCACAAAGACACAAAGCTAAACAGATTATTTCATATAGCCACATGACTTAGATCACATAGCTCCCATCCCAAATATTTTATGAAAACTACCCTCGTGAAATCCCGAGCATGTCCATGATCATGACGCGCTATTCGAATAGATTGATTTAACACTGCAGAGGATGTACACTTTACCCACAAGATACAACTAGTGTAGCTAGCACTAATCGAATAAAACAGTTCGAAACTTCATCTCAAATATTGACATCCCCGATGTGCTTTCCCGCTAGACCAGCTCACAAAGAAAGCTAGTCTAACACACACCGCTGGACAGGGATGCGACGAACCGTCCCGCGATGCAACTACCAAGTAGCCACACCTCCACCCTGTCACAAAGCATAACCTATCCACCTGAGCATCAATGCCGAGAATCCATAACTTACTAAGTTAGGCCCGTCCCATACCTGCATGTGGTCGACAAGAAGGCTCGGGCCAATGGCGCACAAAGTCAAGTCCTTAATTGACCAAAGCAAGACTTCCATTTTCTAACTATATCACAAAGATTATCAAGCTCGTTCACAAAGTCCACTATATCACAAAGTATCTACCACTTGCCTCAGTCCAAATCCTTTACCACCCAGTTGGTTTTAGTGCAACACATGCTATCACGAAGTAATAACACATAGCACACGCTTACACAAAGTTCCATAGTCACTTAGTCAAATTTAATATTTGCAACTTACATGAGATGTGAGACTCGTAGCATGGCTAAGCAATTGTGAGGACCCCAATTTATTTGGTTTGTAATGCTTAACCAACCACCTGGTCCTAGCATCACAAATCAAATAATCGATCTCTAGATATGTATACTTCCTAAAGCAAAGATACACACCTCGGTACAAAATTAGACATCAACTCCATTCCACACATAGAGTCCAAACACAACACTACCAAACGGAAGATAAACAAAAAGTAGAGTTATTATGCATAAAGGCCGATGGTGCCAAGATACACAAATAAACAAGAACGACAATGAAGCAAAGTGCCATAAGATGGCTATAAACAAAGCCAATCGCTGTGCCTCCAACCCACAAGGCATCCGACCGACCGCCAAGTCTAGTCGCCCACGAAACGGCAACATACCTCACGTAAGTGAGGCCCTTGGGGCTCACCTTCTTCCTCTCGCAACAAAAACATTAAGCAAAGCACCTGAGTACAAAGATTGTCTTTGTACCCGCAAGACCGACGTGTGAACTAGCGCATCTATTCATATGCTACATGTGCTTGTTTAGTGGAGGCCATATGTTTTATTTGCATAAAGCCAACTTTATTTGCAATAATGTAATACACTTGAAGGCAAGTTTGCAATTCATTTTTAAGATTGAAATAACAAGACGGATATTAATAACAAAAGCGAAAGATAAACAACCTAGAAGTGACTATCCCAATAGTCACCATTAATAATAGCACGAATCCCGCATTCGCATCACCCATCAAATTTTAATTTAAATGTTGTAGTCTAGTTCTTACGGGCGATCCGAGCGTGTCCATAACCTAGGACGAGGCTATTCGAATAGTTTTAACCGCGCAGGTGTACCAATGTACCCACACTTCGCATCGCCTTTAAGCCAAAACACACTCCAAGGTATGTCGGCACGGCTAAGTCCTACGAGACTTTTTCCAATATTGTGTATTAACTACGAGCAGCTCGTATGGATAGAAATCCATACGCTACATGGTAAAGCCGAAAGACAACTACCCACTCGTGATAAAGCTTTTGCACAACTACCATGCTCCCACCTCCATCCCTCCGCGACCTCCCGCGACCGGAGCCAATACACGCCAAAGTACTAGGTCAAGAGAGGTCCCATATACTCTAGTGTGGTTAGCACGCAAAATGCTCAAGACGGTGGCGCAAGTAACTGTCCTTAATCGACTCTGCACCTTTCCACACACCCAACAGATCACACCGCCTTACCATTGTGCCCAAGTCTAAATCATTTTTGTTTTCATTTTTAGTTTTTGCGATAAACATAGCAAAGTCAAACGTAAAGTTATAGTAGATTTTGTGTGATCAAGGCTACCGACTAAAGTCGATAACCGCCCGCTTCTACCGATAGCTAAGCATGTCTAAGCAAGTTGACCCGATCTACTAAGTGACAAGAGATCATCCAACATCTCTAATCACAAAGAAATAACCTAAGCTCAGTAGTAGAGATCCATATTTTGTCTACAGGATATGCAAACACGATTTAACTAATCAATTTAACACAAATTAAGCAATGCATACATACAAATGAAACAAAATATTAATCTTTAAAATACTGGGATTAAACATGATCAAATCGCTTGTTCGGCCGCTGTTGCTCAATATGTTATGGAGGATCGCTCGTGGTTGCCGCAAATATCGAATCCTAACGATTGAACAAAACAATAAATAAGAACTAATAACACCACCAAACTCAAACAATACAACAACAACAAAACACACTAAACTTTTCACAGCAGCCTAAGCATGATATAACAAAATTTGTAAACAGAGAACGAATTCACTTTAAGTTATTAAGAATTTTCTATGAATTTCCTAAGCTAAAAACACATCAAAACACTAGTTAATTACTTAACAAATTTTCACGAACAGAAACAGTGTATAAAACCTATCCTAATAATTAGTACATTAAAAATGACAAATTACAAAATTGGTTTCATCGATTTGGACAAATATTGGAAGAGATATGCATTTTCTAATCTAGAAGATACATAACACATCATTTTATTAATTAACAGATTTTTGCTACAGAGACATGGATGAAACTAATTTTAGTAAATAATACATTTGAAATGAAAATAAACAGCACTGGATTCATGCAATTTGGATAAAATTGAATTAGTTATGCATTTTACAAGTTTAATTGAATTAACAGCTCAACAGTAAAACATAAACTGTAAATACTAAATCATTTCCAAATCTATAATGCACGATTTCATTTCGCACTCACAGCTAGCTAGCCCCTCGCCATCGACATGCGGGCTCGCGCGAGGGCGCGATCGAGTCGCCCGATCGGCCACGGCTAAGGTGACGCGAAGGCGATTCGAGAATACGCCTTCGCTTACTAAAGTGCAAACCTAACATACCACAGAGAAATACGCTTCCCATCGAGAAAGCGCATGAAACTACATGCACCCTAACCGACATTCCAGCCCACATGACAGACTCAAGGTGAAATAAAACAGTTGGATTAAATGATTTCTAAACATGATTAACAAAGAAAGGCCCACAAGTCGTTGATCGCGACTAAACAAGATTAGCGCGATGAGATGACACCGCTGCTCGCCGGCCAAGACGGAACGGGCGCGCGCCGCGCAGCGGGATCTCGCTAACCTGGGCTTCAAGACGAGTGAGTGATACCTTCGTTCGCTGAGACTTCGCGAACTCGGCGACGGCGACGCGAGTCCGATGGTCACGGAGTTGAGCTCACGCCGACCGGAGGCGAGAAGAAGGTGCGGTGCTCGCGGAGAAGACGCTACGCTTCGAAGACCCCGGAAGATGCGCCACCCGCCTTTGATCCCGTGAACAATAAGCACAAGATGATGGCGACGAAGGAGGTCCGAGACGACCGGAATCACCACGCGGCGTAAACACCGAGCTCGAGAAGAATCGGTCGCACGGCTTCCACGATGCACCAAAGACAAACGAACCCACCGTGAGCATCGCGGAGCATTGCGATCAAGTGGAACCAAACGCCGAGGCTTGAGACTCACCGTAACGCTAGCAAGCTCGCGGGCCGAGGCCGCCAAGCGAAGACGATGAAGTTGCTCCAGCGATCCAATGGATGCCGGCGATCCGGATGGGCAAAATGGAGGCGGCGAGAGAGTGGATCACGATGGTACGGGCGCGGGCTTGAGAGAGGCATCGACACGCGGCGCCGCTTGGGTTCAACTCCGCCGAGACAAAGAAACGGGCGAGAAAGCACGAGAATGGGGTAGAGAAGGAATGAATGAGTTCGTGGGTAGATGAGACCCCGCGATGCTTCTGACCGACACGAGGACGTAAATGTGGCGCGACGAGAGACGCGGCAAGCATGCGCAGACGGCCGAGAGAGCCCGTGAGACGCGAGAAGACGAGGACGGCCGACATGTGGGGTCCACCGCGCCGATCGACGAAGCGGTGCGAACCGTGGTTTGATTTGATCAAGAACACACCGACCGCTGGATCCGAAATGGACGGCCGAGATTGGTGTATGCATTCGACAGTCGGTTGCATACGCGACGCGGATCGCTCGACGGCATCGACGGCCGACACCATCGGCCGCAAGGCAGCAAATGAGGCGGTGCGACCGAGTCAAGTGGTGCGGTCGGACTCGAGCCCGAGTTGGGTTGGCCCGAGGAACAAGTGTTTTCAGATTTGAATTAGAAAGACAGAGAGGATTTTGGGAATTTTTAGAGATAGCTCCAGGGCTCCAAAAATTTCGAAATTTTTATGGTAGCTACTTGAGACAGAGAGCAACATTTCATAAATTTTACAGAACTTTTATGCACTGAGAAGTTCTGCAGAAAATTCATAAGCATGCTGACCTAGGGTTTGACCAGATTTCCAACTAGTTTGACTTGGCCATTTGAAATAGCAAATAAAATCTAAAAATTGTGAAATAATTCAGGAGGTAGATAAGATGACCAAGATGCTAGGAAAATTATTTGCAGATAATGATCACAAGTTTGAAGGCTAATAATTTGATGACAACCACTTCAAATCACAAGAATTATCTTCTAGAAAATTGAAATTGCTAGGAAAATTTGGAAACTTCCAAATGATTTGAAGAGACAACAAAAGTTTTTATTTCTCCTCAAAATTTTACACTTGAAATACAAACCCTACGTTAGGGTGTTACAAATCTCCCTTACAGAATCTCGCCCAGATTTCGATCACCGAGAAGAATGATGGGTAATCTGCTCGAGACGATCTTCCCGCTCCCAAGTGGCTTCATCCTGAGTGGTTCGACCACCGAACTTTAAGGAACTTAATCACATGGTTCCTTGTTCGCTCAGCTTCTTCGAGGATACGAACGGACGCCACGATAAGACAGATCTTCCCGCACATCGATATTTTCCAATGGTGTTTCTCAACCGAACACGGAGGCACTTCTTCAATTGCGACACATGGAAAACATCATGCACCCTCAAGTGTAGCCGCAAGTCTAACTTGTAAGCAACAGCTCCCACTCTATCGATGACGCGTAGGGTCCGGCATACCGAGGAGCCAATTTGCCCTTGACGCCAAACGACGATGACCTTTCAGAGGTGAGACTTTGAGATACACAAAGTCATTGGGCCGAAACTCAACTCACGGCGACGCCGACCGCATAGCTCTTTCGCTCGATCGAGCCACACGCAAGTGCTCACGAATCAATCGCACTTGACTTTCGGCCTCATTGATCGAATCCGCCAAAGAACCGCTTTCCGCCGACCAGCTCAATGGTGTTCGCAGCGCCGCCCATACAAGGCCTCAAATGGTGCCATGCCGAGACTAGCTCGAAGCCGTTGTTGTAGGAGAACTCGCAAGCTGTAGGCACTTCTCCCAATTCTTTCCATAGGAAAGAACACAAGCACGAGCATATCTTCAAGCACCGATTGACGCGCCCGCCTCGACCATCACCGAGGATGATAGGTCGAATGAACGAAAGACGGTACCCATGGCCTCTCGCAGATCGTGCAAAATCGGAAGTGAAAAGAGAACCACGATTCGACACTATCGCTCGTGGCACACCATGCGCATCACAATGCGGATATGTAAAGATCCGCTAGCCGATTCACATCAATTTTCGATCGACCGAAGGAAATGGGCCACCTTCACAATCGATCAATGATAACCCATAATGCATCCTTCCCGCAGAGTACGGGCAGACCGTTGATAAAATCCATGCCTGCTGTAATCCCACTTCCATTCTCGTATAGGCAAGGGTCAAGAAGACTGTTTGACGCCGATGTTCGGCCTTCACGCGACAACATACGCCGATCCGCAACGAACCTCGCAATCTCGCTTCATGCGAGTCCACCGTAATCTCCGACGCAGATCTTGGTACATTTTAGTGGCCCCGGATGGATGGACAAAGGCGAATCATGGGCCTCTCAAGAATCAAATCCCGCAACTCGGGACCTTTGGGACCACAAGACGCTGCCCAAACCATACAACACCGTGCTCATCTTCTCGTGAAACACTTGGCTGATCCATCCTTGATATTCTCGCTTGATTTTACCCACCCCATCATCCGATTGCCGGCCGCTTGATTTGATCCACCAAGGTTGGTTGCACAACCAAGGCAAAGAAGGAACCGTGCTCAACCAAACCCAAGTTGAGACGCTGAAACTCCGCAAGAAGTGCAAAGTTGTCGCTCTGGATCATCGAGTATTGCAATACACCTTTCGGCTAAGTGCATCAAGAACTACATTGGCCTTGCCAGATGATATCGAATACCCATGTCATAATTTTTGATCAATTCCAACCACCTCCTCGCGCTCGAGGTTCGATCCGTTGGGTGAACAAGTATTTCAGCTCTTGTGATCGGAATACACCTCACACGGTTTCCGATCAAATAATGCCGCCAAATCTTGAGTGCATGCACCACACAGCCCAACTCTAAATCATGGGTGGGATAATTGAGCTCGTGAGGTCTTAATCGCTCGATGCATAGGCAACCGCTTGCCTTCCCGCATAAGGACACACCTAAGTCCTCGACGAGAGGCATCGCAATAAATATCAAGCTCTTGTGGATATCGTGAAGAGTAAGGACTGGGTCAAGTCAATCGTTGTTTGAGCTCGAAAGCTCTCATCACAAGCAGAGGACCACACAAACTTCTTGTCCTTCTTGAGCAATTCGGTCATTGGCTTTGCGATTTTGGAGAAGTTCTCGATAAAGCGCGGTAGTAGCCCGCTAAACCAAGAAAACTCCGCACATCGTTGGATCGACGGCTGCCCTCAAGATAGAACATCACCGACCTTGCCGATCCACAACTATGCCTCCACTGAAAGAACATGGCCCAAAATGCCACTTCCTTCAACCGTAACTCGTGATTTGTCGAACTTCGATATAGCCGTGCTCCCGCACTTGCCCAAAACAATCTTCGGATGCTCAAGATGCTCTTCTTCATCTTGGAATAAACAAGAATATCATCAATGAAGACCACCACAAATCTGTCCAAAACTCCATGAATACCAATTCATTAAGTTCATGAACAAAGCCGAGCATTGGTTAAGTCAAAGGACATGACGGTGTACTGCATGACCCATAACGAGTAGTGAAAGCCGCTTTCGAATATCCTCGATCTGATCTTGACTGATGATACCCCATTCTCAAATCAATCTTGAGAACACTGGCTCCAACCACCGATCGAACAGATCATCGATGCGGGCAAAGGATATTTGTTCTTCACCACACCTCATTGAGAGGACGGTAATCACACACATGCGCAAAGTCTTGTCCTTCTTCTTCACAAAGATCACCGACAACCCCAAGGAGATGTATCGGACGGATGAAACCCTTTGCTTGGAGCTCACAAGTCGCTTCTTTAATTCTTCTAGCTCATTGGGAGGCATTCGACACGCCGCCAAACGGAGCGGTACCGGGCAGCAACTCAATGACAAACTCAAGGTCTCGAATCGAGGCATCCTGCAAATCTTCAGAAAGACATCCCCAAAGTCGATACTATGGGAACATCCTCGACCGCAAGGTCTTCGCCTCTAATACACATAGATGTGGCCCCGGCCGCGCGAAAATCCGACCCGCTACGCTCAAGGGTGGTGAGATAGACAATCTTCCGCGCAATCGACCGCTTCAAGTGTTGGGACAACCAATCCATGCCAAGAATCACATCCGCACTCACGAATCGAAAGCGTAATAAGGTTTGCCAAAAACCCCTCCTTGACTATGATAGGAACATCACGACATCAGAGAATGCCTCCCATTTCCGATTCCCGAGAGCGGATGAGCAAAGGAACGCCCAAAGGAACACAAATAAGACTACTAGCAGCAGCAAATGATCTTGAAATAAAAGAATGCGATGCTCGTAATCAAATAATACCGCAAAGCAGACGAGAATTAACAAGAAGTGTACCCATCACGACATCCGCGCCCCGAGCCTCTCACCAAAGGTGGTTGACTCGACCGCTTGCACCGGGCTTCGATCATCTTCTCGTCGTGGATGACCACTCCTCGCCCGCCCTCCATTAGGACGAGGGGCGCGCAACACTCGAGGCGCATTCGCATAATGGCCCTTGTTGTGGCAAATAAAACAAGTAACCTCGACCGCCGGATTGCGGAGGCCGCTCGCTGGCCGATCGCAGCGCACGTGGTGAAACACGCCCGCGTGGGCGAGGAGCTGGTGCAGATGGCCTCGGCGCCGGTGGAGCAAAAGAACGCCATCGTGCCGCCCACCGAGGACTAACGAGGTCGGGCGTGAGTAGACCGATGTGCCTCCCATTTGCGCTATGGACTCGCAGCCGCTTTGCCTTATGCTCAGCAACAATGGCCTTATCTACCAAGGCCGAAAGTCGAGAAGTCCACAATAGATAGCTTGTCCCGCAGCTCCTCGCACAAGCCATCCATAAACTTCTCCGCTAGCCTCATCCGAGGCCACCTCTCCCGAGCATAACGAGCGGATGATTGAACTCGCATAAGTACTCCGCCACGATTTGCGCCTTGCTTGAGCGCGAGGAACTCCTTCTTCTTCGCCTTCATCAGCCGCGTGATGTGGGCCCGACAAAGTCGACCGAACTCCTCCCACGCGACCACATGGCTCGCGGCTGCATGGCGCAGATAGTTCTCCCACCATGAGAGTGCCGCGCCTCAAGCCGGTGGGACGCGAAGAGCGCCTTATCTCGCGCCGACATCGAGCTATGTTGAGCTTCCGCTCAACCATGCGCAGCCAATCATCCGTGATCGAGGGTCCTCGAGCGGAGTAAGTCGGCGGCTGCAGACGGAGGAACTCGCAAGTCCCGAGTCCGTGGCCGCCACCACCGGCAGGAGTGGAGGTATTCCTAGCAATAACCTCCAAGATGCGCTGTCTGTCCATGCGGCTTCGCCGACCGAGCGAGCACTCACCATGGTCTGAGGAGGAAGCTCTCATCATGACCACCGCTTGACCGCCACGCGCTCTCCCGCCATCCTGCTTTACTAAGACAAGTTAGCAACAAATTTAAGAGCAAGAAAGCCCAAAATTCATGAAAGCAAATTGTAAACAAACACAAGGTGATAAAGTTCGACCAAAGAAAATCGGACACATAACTACTCCTTTACATCTTACCCTATTATCCCACAAGTTTTAGTTGGATTAAACTTCATGGTTCTCCCAAACTAATTCCACCGGTAGTAACTATCTTTTGAAAGGTGAAGAGAGAAACCAAGTTTCAAAACTTAAATTAGAGTAAGATGAGAGTAGAAAGCTAAGATAGGTAAGGAATAAAACTGAGAATCGCCTAGGTTTTCATAAACCTTTTATGATTTGAAAATAAGACTTTCAAAATATCCTAAGGACGACTATGCTTGTTACTACGGTCGTAATGGCTCGATACCAACTTTGTGAGGACCCCAATTTATTTGGTTTGTAATGCTTAACCAACCACCGGTCCTAGCATCACAAATCAAATAATCGATCTCGAGATATGTATACTTCCTGTAAAGCAAGATACACACCTCGGTACAAAATTAGACATCAACTCCATTCCACACATAGAGTCCAAACACAACACTACCAAACGAAGATAAACAAAAGTAGAGTTATTATGCATAAAGGCCGATGTGCCAAGATACACAAATAAACAAGAACGACAAATGAAGCAAAGTGCCATAAGATGGCTATAAACAAAGCCAATCAAGGTGCCTCCAACCCACAAGGCATCCGACCGACCGCCAAGTCTAGTCGCCCACGAAAACGGCAACACACTCACGTAAGTGAGGCCCTTGGGCTCACCTTCTTCCTCTCGCAACAAAAACATTAAGCAAAGCACCAGTACAAAGATTGTCTTTGTACCCGCAAGACCGACGTGTGAACTAGCGACCTATTCATATGCTACATGCAGCTTGTTTAGTGGAGGCCATATGTTTTATTTGCATAAAGCCAACTTTATTTGCAATAATGTAATACGTTTGAAGGCAAGTTTGCAATTCATTTTTAAGATTGAAATAACAAGACGGATATTAATAACAAAAGCGAAAGATAAAACAACCTAGAAGTGACTATCCCAATAGTCACCATTAATAATAGCACGAATCCCGCATTCGCACTCACCCATCAAATTTTAATTTAAATGTTGTAGTCTAGTTCTTACGAGGTGTATCCGAGCGTGTCCATAACCTAGACGAGGCTATTCGAATAGTTTTAACTCGCAGGTGTACCAATGTACCCACACTGCACCGCCTTTAAGCCAAAACACACTTCAAGGTATGTCGCACGGCTAAGTCCTACGAGACTTTTTCCAATATTGTGTATTAACTACGAGCGCTCAGATGGATAGAAATCCATACGCTTACATGGTAAAGCCGAAAAGACAACTACCCACTCGTGATAAAGCTTTTCGGACAACTACCATGCTCCCACCTCCATCCCTCCCGCGACCTCCCGCACCCTGAGCCAATACACGCCAAAGTACTAGGTCAAGAGAGGTCCCATATACTCTAGTGTGGTTAGCACGCAAAATGCTCAAGACTGGTGGCGCAAGTAACTCGGTCCCTAATCGACTCTGCACCTTTCCAAATACACCCAACAGATCACACAGCCTTACCATTGTGCCCAAGTCTAAATCATTTTTGTTTTCATTTTTAGTTTTGCAGATAAACATAGCAAAAGCTGAAACATAAAGTTATAGTAGATTTTGTGTGATCAAGGCTACCGACTAAAGTCGATAACCGCCCAGTTCTACCGATAGCTACATGTCTAAGCAAGTTGACCGGATCTCATTGAGTGACAAGAGATCATCCAATGATCTCTAATCACAAAGAAATAACCTAAGCTCGTAGTAGAGATCCATATTTTGTCTACAGGATATGCAACACGGATTTAACTAATCAATTTAACACAAATTAAGCAATGCATACATACAAATTGAAACAAAATATTAATCTTTAAAATACTGGGATTAAACATGATCAAACCGCTTGTTCGGCCGCCGTTGCTCAATATGTTATGAGGATCGTTCTCGTGGTTGCCGCAAATATCGAATCCTAACGATTGAACAAAACAATAAATAAGAACGAATAACACCGACCAAACTCAAACAATACAACAACAACAAAACACACTAAACATTTCACAAAGAGCCTAAGCATGATATAACAAAATTTTAAACAGAGAACTAATTCACTTTAAGTTATTAAGAATTTTCTATGAATTTCTAAGCTAAAAACACATCAAAACACTAGTTAATTACTTAACAAATTTTCACGAACAGAAACAGTGTATAAAACCTATCCTAATAATTAGTACATTAAAAATGACAAATTACAAAATTGGTTTCACTGGATTTGGACAAATATTGGAAGAGATATGCATTTTCTAATCTAGAAGATACATAACACATCATTTTATTAATTAACAGATTTTTGCTACAGAGACATGGATGAAACTAATTTTAGTAAATAATACATTTGAAATGAAAATAAACAGACCGATTCATGCAATTTGGATAAAAATTGAATTAGTTATGCATTTTACAAGTTTAATTGAATTAACACTCAACGAAAACATAAACCGTAAATACTAAATCATTTCCAAATCTATAATGCACGATTTCATTTCGCACCACGCCTAGCTAGCCCGCCATCGACATGCGGGCCGCATGGAGGCGCTGATCGAGTCGCTCGACTCGCCACGGCTTAAGGTGACGTCGAAGGCGTATTCTGAGAATACGTCTTCGGCTTACTAAAGTGCAAACCTAACATACTCTCACAGAGAAATACGCCTCCCATCGAGAAAGCGATTAAGGAAACTACATGCACCTAACCGACATTCCAGGCCCACATGACAGAGACTCAAGGTGAAATAAAACGGTTGGATTAAATGATTTCTAAACATGATTAACAGCAAAGGCCCACAAGTCAGTGACTACACTAAACAAGATTAGCGCTGATGAGATGACACCGGCGGCTCGCGCGCAAGACGGAACGCGCGCGCGCCGCGCAGTGGATCTCGCTAACTGGGCTTCAAGACGAGTGAGTGATACCTTCGGGTTCACAGAGACTTCGCGAACTCGATGACGGCGACGCGAGTCCGATGGTCACCGAGTTGAGCTCATGCCGACCGGAGGCGGAGAAGAAGGTGCGGTGCTCGCGAGAAGACGCCACGCTTCGAAGACCCGGAAGATGCGCCCGGCTCCGCTTTGATCCTGTGAACAATAAGCACAAGATGATGGCGACGAAGGAGGTCCGAGACGGCCGGAATCACCACGGCGCGAAACATCGAGCTCGAGAAGAATTGGTCGCACGGCTTCCACGATGCACCAAAGACGTAAACGAACCCACCGTGAGCATCGTGGAGCATTGCGATCAAGTGGAACCAAACGCCGAGGCTTGAGACTCACCGTAACGCTAGCAAGCTCGCGGGCCGAGTTTGCCAAGCTTAAGACGATGAAGTTGCTCCAGCGATCCAATGGATGCCGGCGATCCGGATGGGCAAAATGGAGGCGCGAGGAGAGTGGATCACGATGGTACGGCCGCGGGCTTGAGAGAGGCACCGACACGCGGCGCCTCTTGGGTTCAACTCGCCGAGACAAAGAAACGCGAGAAAGCACGAGAATGGGGTAGAGAAGGAATGAATGAGTTCGGTGGGTAGATGAGACCCGCGATGCTTCTGACCGACACGAGACGTAAATGTGGCAGCGACGAGAGACGGGCAAGCATGCGCGACGGCCGAGAGCTCCGGTGAGACGCGGAGAAGACGAGGACGGCGGCAGTGGGGTCCACGTCGCCGATCGACGAGCGTGCGAACCGTGGTTTGATTTGATCAAGAACACACCGACCGCTGGATCCAAATGGACGGCCGAGATTGGTGTATGCATTCGGACAGTCGGTTGCATACGCGACGTGGATCGCTCGATTTGCATCGGACGGCCGACAGCCATCGGGCTCACATGGCGTGCAGCTAGGCGGTGCGACCGAGTCAAGTGGTGCGGGTCGGACTCGAGCCCGAAAGGTTCGCCCGAGGAAAAGTGTTTTGATTTGAATTAGAAAGACAGAGAGGATTTTGAGAATTTTTAGAGATAGCTCCAGGGCTCCAAAAATTTCGAAATTTTTATGGTAGCTACTTGAGACAGAGAGCAACATTTCATAAATTTTCCAGAACTTTTTATGCAGTGAGAAGTTCTGCAGAAAATTCACAAGCATGCTGACCTAGGGTTTGACCAGATTTCCAACTAGTTTGACTTGGCCATTTGAAATAGCAAATAAAATCTAAAAATTGTGAAATAATTCAGGGAGGTAGATAAGATGACCAAGATGCTAGGAAAATTATTTGCAGATAATGATCACAAGTTTGAAGGCTAATAATTTGATAACAACCACTTCAAATCACAAGAATTATCTTCTAGAAAATTGGAAATTGCTAGGGAAAATTTGGAAAACTTCGAAATGATTTGAAGAGACAACAAAAGTTTTTATTTCTCCTCAAAATTTTACACTTGAAATACAAACCCTACGTTAGGGCTGTTACAGCAATTGTAGTCGCATCTAACCAACCCACGTTGGTGCTATAATATTACCAACTAATAAACCAATCTAGGGTGATAAGGTATTATGACATACAAGGCCAAGGTGTGATAACAAATTGGATAATAACTATACCCAAAACATTTAAATAAATAATTAAAGTAGAATGTAGTACTTTTGAAACAAAGTAATTTAAAAACTGGGTTCAAGATGATCGAAGGTATGATTTGCCTAGGAAAAGGTCTAAGTACTGGTCTTGATCTTGAGGTGCTCCTTCTTCTCTAAAATTCCCCGACGAATCGATGTCTACTCGCAAACGAAATAAATAAGCAAAACAAATAAATAACAGAGGCAAAACAAACTCCAAAAAATTAAATACAAATCTCAGGTAAATAGAGCTCGAATTTAGATGAATTTAGGAATTTGAATGGGCTCAATCGGAATTTAGATACAAAAGTTATAGGCTCTGGAAGTTTAAATCTAAAAGAAAAACCCTAAATTGGATTTTCTAGAATTTCCGAATTATTTCTTAAAAGAAAAATCGGATTATTGCGTATGCTGACGTCAGCCCTCAGGATTTCAGAAAAGAGAAAAAGAAAAGAAAACACTGACATGTAGGACCCACATGTCAGAGACACGGCTCACGGTAGACCAAGTCTACCGAACATCGGGATCTGGAGACCGGTGGATCGCCGCTGGCGCACACGCGGTCAGCCGACTCGGTGAGACACGTGGGACGCGTCGGCGCCGACGGATGAGGTGGCGGGTGACGTGGCAACCACGTCGGACCCGTCGGCGAGGGCGGCACTGGACCCTATGGTCACCGGCGAACGACGACTCCTCGTTAGCGGCGGACGACACCGGGAGGTAGAGAAGACCAGGGCGATCTCGATGGGATGCTCACGGGCGCTCAGGGACCACTGTGGTGGCCGGCGGCGAGGTCAAAGCGGAGGTTGAGGCTCGGGCTCGACGACGACAGCGTTGGAGAGGTCTCCCGGCGAAGATGAAGGCGGTTCCGAGATGCGGGCGACGCAGCGATCCCGAAGATGACCTCCAACAGCGACGAGGGCAGCTGGAACGGCGGCGGTGGCGATGGGGTTCTTCGGCCGAAGCTGAAGACGACGACAGCGGCTAGGGCTCCAGGCGATGAATCGAGGGCGGCGGCTAGGGTTGCGAAGGCGGCGCGTCACGGGGTGCAGGGCACGAGGGTCCTCGGGGCATTAAATAACCCCGGGAGGCGTGTCCGCGAAGGACACGGCGCGACGGCGGAGAAATCGGAAAGGAAGGTGGGGTCCGCGTCGAAGACGACGATGATGTGGCGGATGGGGCCTACACATCTGCGGCTAGGGCTCAGACGCGAGAGCGTGCGAAATGGCGCGGCTGCGAAACAGACTCAAAGATCTGACCGTCCATCTTAGATCGAGCGGCCCAAAATCAATGGAACATTCGGACCTCCGAACAGATCAGGCGCATCTAGCCATCCATCCTTGATCGAACGGTGGAGAACGAGCGGGGCGCTCGGAGAGAGAGAGGCGAGGCTGACATGCGGGGCCCGCATGTCCGTCGGAGGCGGCGCGGGCGCGGCCGAGCTAGGCTGCGCATGGGGTTTGGGCCGGAAAGGGGAATAGAACTAGGCCGGCTTCAAAGAATTTGGCCCAAAGCTTTTTCTGAGATTTTAAATAGGTTTTCTATTTTAGAAAATACCAGAAATTCAAATAAGCAATAGAAAATAGCAAATAAACTCAGAAAAATTCTAGAAAATTCTAGAAAATATATCTGAGCACATAGAACCTAAATAAAATAGTTTTGGCTATTGTTCATGTTGGGATTATTCACATTAAGTGTTTTTGCTTGTAAAGTCCAATATTAAGCTTTTGAATTAATTTCAAACAAAATCCAAATGGTGACTTTTTCCCTACTAACTATTTAAAAGATTTTTAAACTCAGAAAATTGGGATGTTACAAACCTCCCCCCTTAAAGGAATCTCGACCCCAAGATTCAGGCTAGCTAGAGAAAAGGCTGGGAAACTCGACTTCCAGCTTTTCTTCACATTCCCACATTGCTTCTACTTCCAAGTGGTTGCTCCACTGAACCTTGCAAAAACGAACAGTCTTGCTTCTTGTGTGGCGCCCTATGACATCCAAAATCTTGACTGGCTGCTCCTTGTAGGTGAGATCCTCCTTCAAGTCAATCGATTCTAGCGGGGCTTGCTCTTCTGGCACACGAAGGCACTTCTTGAACTGCGAGACATGAAAGACATCATGCACTCCTGCTAACGACTGCGGTAGCTCCAACTAATAAGCAACTTCCCCACGACGTTCCAGAATCTTGAACGGACCAACATACCTAGGGTCAAGCTTCCCTTTGGCATGAAACCTTTTGACGCCTCTGAGCGGAGTCACTCGCAGATAAACAAAATCCTCGGGCTCAAAGCTAAGATCCCGATGACGATTATCAGCATAACTCTTCTGCCTGGACTGAGCTATCTTCAATCTTTCTCTTATCATGGCCACTTGCTCTTCTGCTTCTTGGATGATGTGTGGATAGAAAACCAAACGTTCAGCTGTTTCTGACCAATTCAACGGGGTTCGGCAGGCACGGCCATACAAAGCTTCAAATGGTGACATCTGCAGACTAGCTTGATAACTGTTGTTGTACAAGAATTCTGCATATGATAAACTATTATTCCAACGGGCAGCATTAGCTAAGCTCAAGCTCTTAGCATGTCCTCCAATATCTGATTAACTCTTTCACCCGTCCATCGCCATGGATGATACGTGATCTTGAAATTCGATGGGTACCCAATGCTTCATGCAAACTTTGCCAAAAACGAGAGGTGAACTGAGATCCTCGATCTGATACTATCTTCTTGGGCACACCGTGCAAACTGACAATTCTGGCCATGTACAACTCCGCAAGGTGATCTCCTGAGTATGTGGTTTTGACTGGCTGAAAATGGGCAACTTTGGTCAAACGATCGACTATTACCCAGATCAAATCGTAACCCGATTGGGTCTTGGGTAAACCGGTAATGAAATCCATTCCGATCTCTTCCCATTTCCATTCTGGAATCTTCAGTGGTTGCAACAAACCCGCTGGTCTCTCGTGTTCTACCTTTACTCGACAGACGCCGCACAAGGCAACGAACTCGCGACTTCTCGCTTCAAATTTGGCCACCAAAATTTAGTCTTAACATCCTGGTACATCTTGGTACTTCCAGGGTGAATCGAATACTTTGAGTCATGGGCTTCTTTTAAGATTAGCTGCCTTAACCCATCAATATCTGGTACACAGATCGACCATTAATCAGTATGTCTTGATCATCCTCGTAAAATCTTTGAATTTCCCTTCTGCCATTTTAAGCTTGATGTCTGACAACACGGGATCCTTGGGTTGCGCTTGACGAATCTGCTTCTCTAGGGTAGACTGTACCTCCAAATTGGCTACAAATCCTTCGGACACAACTTCTAGCCTTAGCTTCTGAAACTCGTCCTGAAGTTCTGAACAAAACTCTTCCACTTCCAAAGCATTGTGGTAACTCTTATGACTCAGGGCATCTGCAACTACACTGGCTTTTCTGGGATGGTAGTGGATTCCAAGATTATAATCCTTGATCAATTCTAACCATCTCCTCTATCTCATGTTCAAATCTGATTGAGTGAAGATGTACTTCAGGCTCTTATGATCTGTGTAGACTTCACAACGATTACCGATGAGATAATGACGCCAAATCTTTAAAGCATGCACTATGGTAGCTAATTCCAAATCATGAGTAGGGTAATTCTCCTCGTGAGGTCTTAATTGCCTTGACGCATAAGCGACAGCTCTTCCTTCTTGCATTAGGACGCACCCGAGTCCTTGACGTGAAGCATCACAGTAGATATCGAAATCTTTCCGAATATCAGGCAAAATCAACACTAGGGCTGATGTCAAACGCTTCTTCAACTCTTGAAAACTTTCTTCACAGGCTGGAGTCCAAGTGAACTTTTTCTCCTTCTTTAGCAATTGCGTAAGAGGCTTAGCAATCGATGAGAATCCTTCGATAAAACGACGGTAATAACCTGCCATTCCCAAGAAACTGCGAATCTGAGTTACAGTCTTGGGCTGCTCCCAATGTAACACTGCTTTAACTTTACCGGGGTCAACTGCTACTCCCTCGGCTGTCATCACATGACCAAGGAAATCAACTTCCTTCTTCCAGAAATCACACTTACTGAACTTGGCATACAACCGATGCTCTCTGAGTTTTTCCAAGACTATCCTTAGATGTTTGGCGTGTTCTTCTTCCGACTTGGAGTAAACCAAAATATCATCAATGAACACAACTACAAACTTGTCCAAATATTCCATGAATACTTTATTCATCATGTTGATGAAGTATGCAGGGGCATTAGTCAGACCAAAGGACATGACTAAGAACTCAAAATGTCCATACCGTGTTGAGAAAGCGGTCTTCGGTATATCCTTCGGACAAATCTTTAGCTGATGGTAACCTGATCCAGGTCGATCTTCGAGAACACTCTGGCTCCTTTCATCTGATCAAACAAATCATCAATCCGGGGTAGTGGGTACTTGTTCTTGATAGTAACTTCGTTGAGCGAACGGTAATCAATACACATTCTCATACTTCCATCTTTCTTCTTGACAAACAACATTGGTGCTCCCCAAGGCGACGAACTAGGTCTCACGAAACCTTTCTCAAGAAGTTCTTCTATCTGTTTCTTCATCTCTACCAATTCATCGACTGGCATCCGATAAGGTCTCTTTGAAATTGGTGCTGTCCCTGGCACTAGGTCGATGACAAACTCAATGTCACGGTCCAGTGGTATTCTTGGTAATTCTTCTGGAAACACATCTGGGTACTCACTGACGACTGGTACTTCTTCTAAGAAAAGGGTCTTCAGGCTGTTCACTAACAGCTGTCCATCACGAACTGAGGTGGCTAGAAATTCCACTTTATTCCCCTTGGTATCCTTGACTGTTACGGCTCTTCGGCCACAATCTAGCACGACTTTGTGCTTGGATAACCAATCCATGCCAAGAATGACGTCTAAGGTTTGGGTGTCTAGAACAATTAGGTTGGCTAGAAACTCAACTCCAGCTATGAGTAACTTAGCTCCTAAACATCCCACCCTAGTGCTTAGCTCTACTCTAGGCGACTGGACTAACAGAGTATGCTTAAGATGGACAACTTCCAGATTATTCTTGGTGTCAAACATTCCAGAAACAAACGAATGCGAAGCTCCAGAATCAAACAAAATTGATGTAGGTACTGAGTTAACCAGAAACTTACCCAGTACGACATCCGGTGCTTCCTGGGCTCCTTCCAGAGTGACGTGGTTGACACGACCTCTGATCATGGACTGCGGTGCTCCTCCAGCTTGACCGGCAACTTGTGAAGCTCCCTGGTTGATGCCTGGCGCTGGCGTCTTGGATGGCGTAGCTCCAAGGTTGAAGCGTACTGGAGTGATTGTTCCCTTTTGCGGACACTGGTTGGCAAAATGTCCTAGCTGACGACAGGCGTAACGGACTCTTGGTCCATTTTGCTGATTGCTCCCCAGGTTGGAGTTGACAGGTGCAGAGTTGTGGAAGTTCTAAGTAGCTGGACGAGGTGCTGAAGTTGGTGCAGGTGCTCTAAACGAAGTCTGGGGTAGAAACCGGTTGAACTGCGGTGGAACTGTCCTAGCCCTCTGCTGTGATTGATGGCTCCCTTGCTGGGCCATCCGGCGTTTATGGTTATCTTCCAGTTCCTTGTGTTTGTCCTCTAGAACACAGGCTTTATTGACCAGCTCCTGAAAGTCAGGGAAAGTATGGCGATCGATCGACTTGCGCCCAAAGTGTTCACTTCTTCGAAAGTGACTCTAGCGAGCCTTGTCCGTGGCTACATCCTCTGCTGCGTAGCGAGCTAGCTGAGAAAACTTGTTGAGATAGTCAGACACTGACATAGCTCCTTGCTTGAGAGCGCGAAACTCATCCTTCTTCAGATCAATAATACCTTCTGGTACATGGTATTAGCGAAATACTGCAGAAAATTCCTCCCAGGTGATATCCTGTGGCATCTCATGCGCGGCACAGAAGTTCTCCCACCATTCGGCAGCTATGCCCTCCATCTGATGAGTAGCATACAAAACCTTCTCACGGTCGCTGCACTGGGTGATCAGCAGCTTTCTTTCAATGACCCGAAGCCAATCATCTGCTTCCACTAGGGAGACGTGTCCAGAAAACGTTGGTGGATGGGTCCTCATAAACTCCGCAAGTTTAGATGGTCCATGGTGACCATGAGCAGCTGGGGCTCTATGCTGTTGATTGTTGTTATTGTTCTGATTGTTCATGGCTCATCATCGATTCATCATGGTATTCATTAGTGAGTTCTGCGCGCCATGAAGGCTCCAAAGTTTTGCAAGTTAATCGGGGTGCTTGTATGCGCTCCTCGCGTTGGTTGCTCATTGCCTCGGTGTGGGTACGGAACCACTTGCGCGATCGACGAGTTTGAACCATCTCGCGAAGCTCTATGGGTTAGATAAGGTAGCAAGCACAAGATGAGTTAAGAACTAAGCAGGGGTAGGTTAAACCCAACAAAACACAGCTCAAGAACTCCAACGAAATACCTTTATTAATTAGGGTCTTAGCATGGCTGCAACAAATGCCTAAGGGCCTTTGCAGCTCATACTCGCACACAAAAGAAACAACGACCTAAGCACACAAAACTACCGCCTAAAGGGCAACTTACTAAACTAAAACTGGCTAAGCCTGAAAAACTGAAACTAAGACAACTACTCGAGAAAGCCTCCACAACCGTGGCGGCACTCCTGACGGCTGTAGACTCGGAAGTGAGCGGCATCTCGCAACCGATCCCGATGCCTCGAATCGTGCAGCGAGAACGCAGGCGTTCGGTGCAACTTGCTCAGCTGGCTCCTCTGGCTCTGCGTCTTCTTCTGGCTCAACTGGACCTTCCTCTGGATCTTCTTGAGGGTCCTCCTCGGGGTCTTCCTCTTCTTCATCATCCTAGTCGTAGAGAATCTCTTGCAGAGTAGCGACCTTTTCCTCAGCTCTCTGTAAAGCCTCATAGACATGATCCAGTTCTGTGATAGTCCTCTCCAATGCTTCCTCCTGGGCAGCTGCAAACTGGGCGAGGTGCACAACTGTAGCATTGCTCTCCTCTTCTGTAGACGGGTAGCGTGCTGGCAGATCCATGACTGCAGCTCTGGGGTGGTAACAGAAGACGGTGTCTTGGAGCTCCCGTGCGTAGATGTTGCAGATACGCAGCATGGCCAAGTGCAACGACTCCTGGATGCCTTCCAGCCAAGTGATCTTCCTCACAGAGATATGCGAAGGTTGGCTCGCCTTGTCGTTCCTCCTGGCGTAGATCGTCAGATGACAGATCACTCCACGGTTTTGTCCATTCACTATCCAATTGTTGCCGACGTACAACGGACGATCAATGCCTCCAAGAACCTGAAGCAACTTCCAAAGCTCGGCATATCCTCCGTGCGCCACCATAGCTCGGAGATGAGGCATCATCCAAAGCAGCATAAAGGGAGGTAAGAGCAACTTAAAACAGCCGGGAGAGAAAAGATTATAGCAATAGTTGAGTCGAGAGAGATATGAGAAGAGTTAAGCAGTTAATTACTCTTGCAAGTTATTTTTTTTCCTTTAGAAAAAAATTTGGACACTCTAAAGACGGCCGATCTAACTAAGATCAAGACCTACAGTCAGTATGGTTATGATACCACCTCTGTCGGGACCCAAAATTACGATTCTAGAACCCTCTGTGTATACTGCACTAGTCTAGGATCACGCTAGTGCACACAGGGTTAACATAGGTAAATATCGATCCACACAAGCAATAAATAAAGTAAACGATTAGTTTGAATAATAAATAAGGGTTTTGACCTTATGGTCGGGGTTACACTTATTAAGCCACGCAGGGCTAACAGAGAATAAAACAAAGCAGCTGAACGGAAATAACTTCAGCGTAGATCACATCAATTCGCCACGTGCAACCGATCGGGATCCGGACCTTAACGATCAAGAACCTTCGCGAACTCCTCCTCGAAGCGATCGAGACTCCTCCTCTTCTGTAGGTTTGGGCGCAAGTTTTACAACAAGCGTGAGTACACAACCGTACTCACAAATCATACCATAGAATGCAATTTATAGATGCAGGCTTATTCCAAAAGAAAAGGCTTCTGTGGTTCTTTTGCATAAAAGCAACATTTGCAATGGAATACAATAATAGATTGAAATGCAGTTCAAAACAAAAAGACAGTATTAATTTAACAGTTGTTTTCACAAAGACACAAAGCTAAACAGATTATTTCACATAGCTACATGACTTAGATCACATAGCTCCCATCCCAAACATTTTATGAAAACTACCCCTCGTGTGAAATCCCCGAGCATGTCCATGACCGCGGACGCGGCTATTCGAATAGATTGATTTAACACTCTGCAGAGGTTGTACACTTTACCCACAAGATACAACTAGTGTAGCTAGCACTAATCATAAGAAAACAGTTCAGAAACTTCATCTCAAACATTGACATCCCCGATGTGCTTTCCCGCTAGACCAGCTCACAAAGAAAACTAGTCTAATGCACACCGCTGGACAGGGATGCGGCGAACCGTCCCGCGATGCAACTACCAAGTAGCCACACCTCCACCCTGTCACAAAGCCTAACCTATCCACCTGAACATCAATGCCGAGAATCCATAACTTACTAAGTTAGGCCCGTCCCATACCAGGCATGTGGTCGTACAGTAAGGCTCAGTTCAATGGCGCATAAAGTTAAGTCGTTAATTGACCAAGGCAAGACTTCCATTTTCTAACTATATCACAAAGATTATCAAGCCCGTTCACAAAGTCCACCATATCACAAAGTATCCACCACTTGCCTCAGTCCAAATCCTTTACCACCCAGTTGGTTTTAGTGCAACACATACTATCATGAAGTAATAACACATAGCACACAGTTTTACACAAAGTTTCATAGTCACTTAGCCAAATTTAATATTTGCAACTTACATGAGATGTGAGACTCGTAGCATGGCTAAGCAATTGTACTCGCATCTAACCAACCCACGTTGGTGCTATAATATTACCAACTAATAAACCAATCTAGTGCGATAAGGTATTATGACATACAAGGCCAAGGTGTGATAACAAATTGGATAATAACTATACCTAAAACATTTAAATAAATAATTAAAGTAGAATGCAGTACTTTTGAAACAAAGTAATTTGAAAACTGGGTTCAAGATGATCAAAGGTATGATTTGCCTTGGAAAAGGTCTAATTACTGGTCTTGATCTTGAGGTGCTCCTTCTTCTCCAAAATTCCACGACGAATCGATGTCTACTCGCAAACGAAACAAATAAACAAAACAAATAAATAACAGAGGCAAAACAAACTCCAATAAATAAATAAAATCTCAGATAAATATAGCTCGAATTTAGATGAATTTAGGAATTTGAATGGGCTCACTCGGAGTTTGGATGCAAAAGTTATGAGCTCTGGAATTTTAAATCTAAAAGAAAAACCCTAAATTGGATTTTCCAGAATTTCCGAATTATTTCTTAAAAGAAAAATTAGATTATTGCGCAATGCTGACGTCGGCCCTCAGGATTTCGGAAAAGAGAAAAATAAAAGGAAACGCTGACATGTAGGACCCACATGTCAGAGACACGGCTCACGGTAGACCAACTCTACCCAGCCTCGGGATCTGGAGACCGGTGGACTACCGCGCGGCGCACACGTGGCTGTTGACTCGGTAGACATGTGGGCGACATGTCAGCGCACGGGATGAGGTGGCGGGTGACGTGGCGTCCACGTCGGAGCCGTCGGCGAGGGCGGCACTGGACCCTATGGTCGTCGGCGAACGGCGGCGGACGACACCGAGAGGTAGAGAAGACCAGGGCGATCTCGATGGGATGCTCACGGGCGCTCAGGGACCACTGTGGTGGCCGGCGGTGAGGTCAAAGCAGAGGTTGAGGCTCGAGCTCGACGGCAACAGCGTTGGAGAGGTCCTCCGGCGAAGATGAAGGCGGTTCGAGATGCGGCGACGCGGCGATCTCGAAGATGACCTCCAGGCGGCGACGCAGGGCGGTGGAACGGCGGCGGTGGCGATGGGATCGCCGGCCGAGCTGAAGACGGCGACGGCGGCTGGGGCTCGTGCGACGAATCGAGGCGGCGGCTAGGGTTGCGGCGGCGCGTCACGGTGCGTGGCACGAGGTCCTCGGGGCCTTAAATAGCCCCGGGAGGCGTGTCCGCGAAGGAGATGGCGCGGCGGCGGAGAAATCGGAAAGGAAGGTGGAGTCCGCGTCGAAGATGACGATGACGTGGCGGATGGGGCCCACACGTCAGCGGCTAGGGCTCGGACGCGGGCGCGTGCGAAATGGCGCGGCTGCGAAACAGACTCAAAGATCTGATCGTCCATCTTAGATCGAACGACCCAAAATCAATGGAACATTCGGACCTCCGAACAGATCAGGCGCATCTAACCATCCATCCTTGATCGAACAGTGGAGAACGAGCAGGGCGCTCGGAGAGAGAGAGGCGAGGCTGACATGCGGGGTCCGCATGTCGATTGAGCAGCCTTGCGCGCGGCCGAGCTGAAATTTGCGCGGGTTTGGGTCTGAAGGGAATAGAACCGCCGCTTCAAAGAATTCGGCCCAAAGTTTTCTCTGAGATTTTAAATAGGTTTTCTGTTTTAGAAAATACCAGAAATTCAAATAAGCAATAGAAAGTAGCAAATAAACTCAGAAAAATTCTAGAAAAATCTAGAAAATATATCTGAGCACATAGAACCCAAATAAAATAGTTTTGGCTATTGTTCATGTTGGGATTATTCACATTAAGTGTTTTTGCTTGTAAAGTCCAATATTAAGCTTTTGAATTAATTTCAAATAAAATCCAAATGGTGACTTTTTCCCTACTAACTATTTAAAAGATTTTTAAACTCAGAAAATTGGGATGTTATATGATCCCACATGTGATCAAGATGGTTGGTTACACATAGAGCTTGGAAAAACTTGGTTTTCCACTTAGTCAAGAGTTGGCTACCGATTTGATTCTTGCTTCGCTTCCTGCAAGCTATGGGCAGCTTATTCTGAACATCCATATGAATGGCTTGGACAAGAATCTCACCGAGCTGCATATGATGCTCAAGACTGCAGTGGACAGCATTAAGAAAAGCAACAATCATGTGATGATGGTGCAAAAGAGTACAAGATTCAATAAGAAGGCTAAGACTTGGGTCAAAGGAAAGGGCAAGGCTAAAGCTTCGGATGGGATCCGTACTAACAAGCCTAAGCCCAAGACTAAGTCTGGCCCGACTCAAGAGAATGAATGCTTTTACTGCAAAGAGCTAAGCCATTGGAAAAGGAACTACAAGAAATACCTAGCTGATCTGAAAAAGAATGGTGGGACTAAACCTTCCATTTCAGGTATTAATGTTATAGATGTCTTTCTTGCTGATTCTTCCGTTAACTCTTGGGTATTTGCTACTAGATGGGTTGCTCATATTTGCAATTCGATGAAGAGTCTAACAATGAGTAGGAGAGTTGCAAGAGGCGAGATGGATCTTCACGTCGGGAATAAAGCAAAGTTTTCTAGCCATGAGTAGAAACATTATCTCTGCCTTTTGTTTGATGGCAGAGGGTTATTAATTCATTATTGAGGACAATGGTTGTTCTATATTTTTGAATAAAATGTTTTATGGCTATGCTCTTATTTTGAATGGGTTGTTTATTTTAAATCTTGATAATGCACCTGTCTATAATATTAATGTGAAGAGGCTTCGACCTAATGATATGAATTTCACTTTTATTTGGTATTGTCGTTTGGGTCACATAAGTGAGAAACGTTTGAAGAAGCTCGATGATGATGAAATTCTAAACTCATTTGATTTGGACTCATTTGAAACGTGTGAATCTTGTCTACTTGGAAAGATGGCCAAAACACCTTTCACTGGTAGGATTGAGAGGGCGTCTGACTTACTGGCACTCATACGTACTGATGTGTGTGGACCAATGAGCACGACGGCTAGAGGTGGTTTTTAGTACTTCATTACTTTCACTGATGACTTTAGTAGATATGGATATATCTATTTAATGAGGCACAAGTTAGAATCCTTTGAAAAGTTTCAAGGAGTTCCAGAGTGAGGTACATAATCAACTTGGTAAGACCATCAAATCTTTGTGATATGATCGTGGAGGTGATTTTTTGAGCCATGAATTTGGTGATCATTTGAAGCACTATGGAATTGTTCCACAGCTTACACCACCAGGCACTCCACAATGGAATGGAGTGTCCGAGCGGCGTAATCGGACCTTGTTGGAAATGGTTCAGTCGATGATGAGCCAATCGGATCTGCCATTTTCTTTTTGAGGTTACGCTCTAGAAACTACCGCTTTCACTTTAAATAAGGTACCATCTAAATCAGCAGATAAGACACTATATGAGATGTGGTATGGGAAGAGTCCTAGTTTGTCTTTTCTAAAGATTTGGGGATGTGATGTCTATGTTAAATGTTTGACATCTGATAAACTCACACCCAATCAGATAAATGCTTCTTTATGGGATATCCTAGAGAAATCAAAGGATATTACTTCTACAACCGAGAAGAGGGCAAAGTTTTTGTTGCCTGAAATAGTGTCTTTTTGGAGAAAGAGTTTATTTCAAATGGAATCAGTGGGGAAAGGTGCAACTCAAAGAAATTCGGGAAACATCTGAAAGTGTTTCAACTCCTACTAAACCTCTACAGGATGGATAAAGTATTGTTGAACCTGTAGATGAGGCATCAGCCCCATGTTGATCTAAAAGGCCACGTCAATTGCCTATAAGGTATGGGCATGATGTATTATTATTGAATAATGATGAGCCTAAGACTTATGAGGTAGCGATAATGGACCCAAACTCTGAGAAATGGCTTGGAGCCATGAAATCCGAGATTGACTTTATGAGGGACAATCAGGTTTGGAACCTAGTCGATCCACTTGATGGTGTTAAAACCATTGAGTGTAAATGGATCTATAAGAAAAAGATTGATATGGATGGAATTGTTCACATTCATAAAGCTCGATCAGTCGCAAAAGGGTTTCAACAAGTTCAAGGAGTAAACTACGATGAGACTTTCTCACCGGTAGCGATGCTTAAATCTGTATGGATTATTCTAGCTATTGCTACATATTTTGACTATAAGATATGTACATGACACAACTTTTCTTGATAGAAACCTAAGTGAGGATGTGTACATGACACAACCTGAAGGTTTTGTTGATCCAAAGAATACTAGTAAAGTGTGCAAACTTCATAAATCCATTTATGTGTTGAAGCAAGCATCTCGGAGTTGGAATTTACGTTTTGATGAGGAGATCAAAAGGTTTGGTTTCATCAAGAATAAACAAGAGCCTTGTGTTTACATAAAGGTTAGTGGTAGTGCACTTGTAATTCTAATATTATATGTGGATAACATATTATTGATTGAGAATGACATTCCTATGCTGGAATCTGTTAAGGCATCATTGAAAAATAGTTTTTCTATGAAGGAACTAGGAGAGGCAACATATATCTTAGGGATAAAGATCTATAGAGATAGATCAAGAAGGCTAATTGGATTAAGCCAAAGTACTTATATTGACAAAGTGTTGATTCGGTTCAACATGCAGGATGCCAAGAAAGGGTTCTTGCCTATGTCACATGGCATAAGTCTTTGCAAGAGTCAGTGTTCTTCGACAACTGATGAGTGAGACTGTATGAATGGTATTTCATATGCTTCAGCTATTGGATCTATCATGTATGCCATGATATGTACTTGACCAGATGTATCATATGCTCTAAGTGTTACAAGCAGATACCAAGCTGATCCCGGTGAAGGTCATTGGACAGCTGTGAAAAACATTCTTAAATACTTGAGAAGGACTAAGGATGCGTTCCTAGTTTATGGTGGTGATGAAGAGCTCGTTGTAAATGGTTACACCGATGCAAGCTTCCAAACCGACAAAGATGATTATCGTTTGCAATCTGGATTTGTATTCATTTTGAATGGAGTAGTGAGCTAGAAAAGTTCCCGGATAAGGAATTTTATTGCTGAGTTGGGGATGGTTCCGAGTGCCTCAAACCTAATGGATATCTATTGTGACAATAATGGAGCCGTAGCGTAGGCTAAGGAGCCTAGATACCATCAGAAGTCCAAGCATATACTCAGGCGTTATCATCTTATTTGCGAATTGGTGGATAGAGAAGATGTTAAAATATGCAAAGTACACAAGGATTTAAATGTTGCTGATCCATTGACAAAGCTTCTCACACAGCCAAAGCATGAGGCGCACACAAGAGCTATCGGTATTAGATACTTAAATGATTGACTTTAGTGCAAGTGAGAGACTCTTGGAAATATGCCGTAGAGGCAATCATAGATATGATTATATTTCGTTATGTTCATAATATTGGATAATATGTTATCTTGTTATCAGAATAATATCGTTAATATTTATTATCAAGTATGTGACTTGATTGTGAAACTCTATATTTCTGCGATGATTATTCTTAAATGTTCCATAGTCAGAAATATATGAGGACACTTATGAATAGACTAGCATATGTATTGGTTGATGACTATGTTTCATGAGTCATAGATGTGGAGATATCAAATCAGTAATATGGACACATGTTAGAGAACATGGCGTTTGTTTGACCCACCTTGAGACACTATTGAGATTGTTGTGAATTCATGTGTCATCAGTTGGTCTCAAGCAATGATGATGTATAATCCTTAGACCTGAGATCAGTATGGTTTTCTGCATGGGTAATAGCACTTTTAGGGGTTGCCAAACGCTACTTGTAACTGGGTAGTTATAAATGTAGCTTTCGGGTATGCTATGAAACATGTAGAGGAATGTGATTGATCGAATATGGGATTTGCCCTTCCTATCATAACAAGAGAGATGTCTCTGGTGATGAGGACATCAACCCTCAGGATGCATCCACTGCTTCGACTCGCTGCACTGCATCCACATCTTCTCCGATCGGACTTTCGGCGACTGCATTGCCATATTTTCCAGTTGGACCGAACTGCCTCTACACATATAAGCTAGGCTACATCTACTGCTTATACTCATACGTGTCGGGCTATGTCTACATGCCATGGTACTGCGTCACCAATTGTTGGCCCATAGGTTATGTAACGAATGGGCTGATTTGGCCACAATGGCCCATGTGGCCCATATAGCTGCCCCCTAGGGTTTTGGGGTACTGTTCATGTGGCACTATTCATGTGTGAACAGTATCGCCGCCCCCTCCCTCTTCCTCCTATAGATAATGGCCGCCGCCCCTTTTGTTCCGGGGTTTTTTGTTGATTAAAGTTTAGTTTTGCTACTTTATACTTTGTTCTCTTGGTCGGCGAGATCAATATCGATATTGTTCTTCGGAACCCCACCTATCAATACATTCACTTCCTATTTGCAATTTCAGATTGCTTATTTACCTTGTTCTTGCGTGCATCTTCGGTGTATGCAGGAATCAATCTTCGTGATCAGGTTAACCGGGTATTCGTGCACGGTTGATAACGACTTATCGAGCAGTTCAGCGATTGCGTGGTTTCGGACCTTGCGTGTTCGTAGCCAGGTTCGTGAGAGTTGAGCGACTACTACCGAACGTATCTTCTCATCGAAAGATCGGGCCAAAAATAGGATCTTCGGGTTCATCAAGTGGTATCAGAGCTACAGTTCTTTAGTGAGAATTTTTTTCCTACAGTCCACAAAACAAAAAAAAAGGTTTAGTTCATCGTCCAAACCAGTTTGTACCTCGCATTGTTCTTTTCAGTTTTTGCATCCTTGAATTGTAGATTGCATCGTCGTGTCTTGTGCTGGTTTTCTGTCTAGATTGGTCCAGTTTAGAGTTTCTTGCTAGTCGTCTAGTATTGCCTTCCTCCCTATCGTAGGCCATCATCTCCTGCCGCACCTTGCCACCGCTGCCATTGTGCTGCTACCGCAGCCCCACCAAACATCACCCCATCACCACCCTGCTGCAGCCCCCAACATCACCACCACCACCACCCCCTACCGCAGCCCCAACATCCAGTGCTTCTGCCGCCACTTCCTCTTGCTTGTCGCGGCGACCACCAAGCCTACCGCCTCCACCAATTCGTTGCCATGACCATCAGTTAACCTGTCGTGGTCACCAAAGCAGCTGCTGCTACTGTTTTCTCTTACCGCGACAACTCCAGCTCACTCCTTGTCATGGCTACCCACAGATCCTTGCCGCTGCCAATAGCTGCCGCGACAACCCACCCCGCCAATCTTCCCTGCCACGCCATCCCTTCGCCTGCTACGACCGTTGCTTGTTTTGGGGAGAATCCAGTATCAAGGAAACCCTAGTTGGTTTTCGGCAGTCAAGAGACCGACGAGAATCAGTTTTGGGTTTCGGTAGAAAAGGGAAAGGGGAAACACAAGAGTTGTGTTCGTTTTCCAGAGAAGATTTGGTTTTGGCTTCTATACCAACCGAATTCAGTTTGTAGAAGAAAATTTCAGTTTGCCGAAGGAAATTAGGGTTGCTAAAGTGCAAAAAAATCGATTTTGGTTACTGTAGCAGTTCAAAAAATTTAGGTTTTTCATGGTTTCCATAGTTCTCTGAGGTAAAAAAAAAAAGAGAAGAAAAAAAAGGAAAGAAGCAAAAGAAAAAAAAAAGAAGTGAGAAAGAGAAGAAAAAAAAAGAAAAGAAAGGGAAGAAAGAAGGAAATAACGAAAAGAATTTTAGAGTTGTCTCCTTTCTTGACTTATTGTCTTGATTAGGTTGGCATAGTTCATCCATTGCTCGCTTGCATTGATAATTCTTGTGCTAGCCCTCCATTGTTGCTACTAGTCGTTCTTGTGAGTTGCTCTAGCTAGGCTTGGTTTAGACTAGGACCAGCACTTGTGACTAGTACGTTGAACTACTTTTCAACTTTGCACACTGATTTGAACAATTGCTACTCCTTTGCTACATACTAGCCTTCCGATCTCCACTTCCTACTAACTCAGGTACCGTTCCTCGCAATCGTTGGGCTAATCGCAAGTGAGAGTATCACGAACCAGCCACCAGTTGTACCACTTCCTTGCTGCATTGGTAAGAGCTTGTAAGAACTTGGTAAAAGGCTTGAGTGAGAGTGACTTGTGAAACTCTAGATGCTAGTAGTTGATAGGAACATATACACTGTGATTTATTCTTTGTTTTCTACTAATAATGGCAGGTTCACACGGATCTACACATGGTGAGAACAACAACGACCACTCTTTGGAGCATGCTGGTCAGGGATCTTTCACACCTCGCATGCGAGAGCTTGTGTGGCCCATGGAGCACTCGCTCAGAGAGAGCGTTCGCTATGCTTTGGATAAGATCAATGATAGCCTCGCAGCGCTCCACACACGCGTTGCGCTCCTCTCCTCGAACGTCAGCCACTTGCTAAACACACAGCCCAGGATGAGCCAAGGGTGCACGACCCTCCTACTCGTCGCGCACCACCTCCTGCTCACCGTACACCTCCGGCTGCTCGCTCTTGGGCAGATGAGGTGGAAGAAGAAGAAATGAACAACTACACTGCTGATACAGAAACTGATGGATTCAATGTTCACAATGATCGCAATCATCGTCAGCTTCATCACAATCGTCAAGGTATGGGAAGAAATCAACGTGAGGTACGTGACCATAATGATGCACTTGGTAAAATTAAATTCACTATGCCTCCTTTTGCTAAAAAATATGATCCTGATGCTTATCTCACATGGGAGTTAACTGTAGAACAAAAATTTGCTTGTCATGAATTCCTTGAAGATAAGAAAGTTAGGGCAGCTACTAGTGAGTTTTCTGATTTTGCATCTATTTGGTGGAGTGAATATGGTCGTAATCATCAGGACATACCTAGAACATGGAATGCTTTGAAAAGAGCAATGAGACATAGATTTGTACCTTCATATTATTCTCATGATTTGCTTAATAAATTACAACGCTTAAAACAAGGTAGTAGTTCTGTAGAGGATTATTATCAAGAATTGCAAAGTGGTTTATTACGTTGTGGTTTAGATGAAACAGAAGATGCTAAGATGGCTAGATTTTTAGGTGGTTGACGAGGATCTAATAATCCTAATTTTATTATTCCTTAATCATGTAATATGACGTCACATGGTATACCCCTTAACGATAAAAGGGGGGAGTGAGTTAGGTGGTCGTAAGCTCTTCTACGACCACCCTCATAGTCGTAAGTATTTCTACGACTACCATATAATCGTAAGTCACGCTCACGATTACGTCCGTCGTAAGTCTTCTCGACCGGTACCGATCGTAAGCTTTTTCTCGACTACCCTCTAGTCGTAAGTTACTTTCGACCAGCTGCCTACGACTTCTTCACAATTAAGCGGGTCCACTCGTCGGTGGCCCTATTTATTGATGAAGATGCAGGCGATCGAGATACGTAGTTATACCGAAATAACTACGATAATTCTCCATTATCTCGATTGGTAACCGTTGGACGCATGGGAGGTTACTACTCGGTAATTACTCTCATTATTACGTAATAATGGCGCCTAATTGATCGGGAGCGACAACGCCCCTCTGACATAATATAAATAGGTGTCTCTTGGAGATAATAGAGAGAGCTTTTGGAGAGACGATCATGAGTGATATTAGCGCCAAGCCTTTTCAACGATTATGTCAGGATACCCAATACAATACACGGGAGTAGGGTTGTTATTCTCATTGGAGAAGGCCCGAACTCATATAAAATTCCGTGTCTCCTTTATGCATGATCAATTGTGGAGACCCTCGAATCAAATAATCTTTACGTAAGATCGGTTCTAAAACACCGACAGTTGGCGTCGACCGTGGGGATCTTCTGGTAATTCCTTGTCACGATTCTTTCTTTTATCTTTGATGCTACCATGGAAGGAGAATGGAGCGAGGAGAATTGGTTCGACTTGGCGATTCTGCAGACATCGACATGGATCTTGGCTTCAACTCTGGCCGAGTATCGAATCATCTGACGGTATTGTCGCCTCTAGAGATCTTCTATCAGATCTCGGAGATTGCATCACCGCCGGAGTTCAGGAGGGATCCTTATCCCCCACAACATTACACTCAGCTGAGGAACCAGCTTCCTCAGGGGGCAAGGGTCAACACGACTACCAATAGGGCTGCCCGGGACAGTTAAGTAACACGACGAGTCTTTCCTCCAAGTGTTGAGTCCCCTAAAGCGTCACGACTTGGCGAGGCGGTCTGAAGCCATCATTCCGAGCTCCATCGACATCGATGGTCCTCTTTCTCGGATAATTCCGCGAGAAGAGGATCGAACACGCTGTTCCTCCAAGTCCAACCATCCCGTCGCGGACGCACTGCGACGAGAGCGGTTATAACCGGAGTTCCCCTACCTGGAGGGGTTTACTCCAAGTCGCCAGATGGTGTCACTCGACTACTCCTCAAGCGAGGATGCCTCGAGCACAAGTGGCGGTTATCCACAGGAGGTCTTCGTCATTCCCCCTGATAAGAATCATTCTCCCAGAGGAAGGATTGCCGATGCTCCTCGATGGGCACACTCTACACCCCCTCGTGGCAATGGCAAGGACACCACCGCTGGAGAACGAGACGAACACTTTAATGAACGTGCGGGACCTCCTCAACATTCTCGCACTCTATTAAAACCAACTCAGGGGTTTGAAATAGGCCATTCTGAGACAACCCGACGAAGAAAAATAGCAGCTCAGAAAAATCTCCCTGAGCGTGCTTATTTCCAATCGGAGGAAGCTCAAGAGCTCTAGCACATCAACGACTTGCTGAAAAATCCAACCCAAGAGCTCGCTCGAGTGCCGGGGTACGATCGCTTCGCAGAAGAGATCGCACAAAGGCTTCACAGCACAATGGCAAAACTCAAGCGTCCTCGTCAACAACAACCAGGGAGTCGTAGCAGTACGACTCCATCTTCTGCCAGCCATTCGGATAACTCGTCGCACGAGAAACGACATGACCCTCGCTCACGTCATTCTCCAGATCCGAGGAGGACTCGTTGGACATCTAGAGACCAACCAGCTACCAGGAGAGGTGATCTCTCACCACTTCAGGAGCACAATGCACGGCGGCAAGCGGAATACGAGGAGTATTTCCCTCGTAAAGCTGGGGCCTATCATAGGTCCAACCCACCCGTGGTGGGTATCGTCGAGTATGATCACCGGCGGCGTTAACCCTTCTTTTTTACAAAGAAGGAGGCAAGAAGTCATCTCGGGATGTCGGGCGTTTTCACCCGATCTTCGAGCAATTCGCTGGCCGCCTCGTTTTCGACCAGCGAACACGGAGAAATTCGATGGAACCCAAAATCCAATCGAATTCCTTCAGATCTACACTACAGCTATCCGAGCAGCAGGAGGAAGAGAGTACGTCATGGCAAATTACCTTCCGACTGTACTCGAAGGATCGACTCGACCATGGCTTTTAAACCAGCCATTCGAATCGATCTACTCGTGGTAGCACCTCTGCGATCTTTTGCTGGCGAACTTCCAGGGCACTTACAACCGCCCTGGAAAGGAGGATGACCTGCACCGGATAAGACAGAATGACCACGAAACTCTATGCCAACTCATCAGGCGCTTCAGTCAGGTTCGAAATTCTATTCCGAAAGTTTCTGACTAATCCATGATCAGGGCTTTCAAGTAGGGAGTCCGCAGCAGAAGAATAACAGAGGACATCGCTTTACATACTCCTGCCACCGTCGCCAAACTCTTCGAGATGGTTGATAGATATGCGACTGCTGCTGAGGCAGTCGAGTGGAACAACACTATCAATCGTGAAGATAATATCCCTCAGGAGGTAGGCGAAAGTGGTAAGAAAAAGGAGAAAAAGGCTAGGAAGTCCAAGAACAAGGCTAAGAGACACAAATCTCCTGCAGCCGGTTCTAAGGAGGTCCTAGCCGTAGAGCTTACAAACTCACGCAACCCAAGCGTAATCCGATCAAGGTAAGGTAAGCTCCAAGATCGGAAGAACGATAAACCCGGTGGTGTTCTTTTCACAAAAGAAGGGCATGACTCAGTAGCGCGAGTTTTTCTACGAAAACTCGAAGACTATTACTCTGGCAAGGGGCCACTTCCTACTCTTGAACAGGTAGGTCAAACAAGTGGACGGAAGGAGTCGGATGACGAGGAGGAGATGCCGTTCCAGGATCCATAACACACCATCGATCACATCTATGGAGGATCATCGGCATATGAGTCACGGAGACAGCTGAAAGCTGTCGAGCGCGAGGTAAACACAATCGACTCACCTCTCGTCAATAAATTACCGAAGTGGTCGGAAGTCACCATTACTTTCGAGAAAGGTGATTGCCCGATCCCTTCGACTAGACTAGGTCGGTTCCCGATCGTGGTCGAACCCACCATCAACAATTGTCGAGTAAATCGAGTTTTAGTTGATGGTGGAAGCTCGCTAAATATACTATTTACGAGTACCCTAGACGAGATGCAGGTACCTAGGACAAAGGTAAGACCGATACGATATTCATTTCATGGAATCGTACCGGGGTCTTCGGCCAAACCGATTGGCCAAGTTTCTCTTCCTTTAACGTTTGGCTCACCAAGCAATTTCAGGACAGAGAAGGTCTCCTTTGATGTGGTCGATTTCGATACGGCATATAATGCCATACTCGGACGACCTACTTTGGCAAAATTCTTAATAGCTACTCATTATGGGTATCAATGTCTTAAGATGCCAGGTCCCAAAGGAGTAATCACAATATATTATGACAAGAAGATGGCGCACTCCTGCGGTATCGTTCCTCGAAATGGTTGGACAACTACCAACTCGAGGCGAAGTCGACCTTCGACTAGCAAGTCGAAGCCTAAAGCTGCACCAAAGCCGAATGACCAGGTCAAAGAGGTTCCTCCGGGCGCGGAGGAGCCCTCGAAGACTGTTCGCATAGGGGATTCTTCCGACCCCAAATAGGAAGACGCCCTCATCACTTTCCTCCGAGCAGCGCGGATGTCTTGCGTGGAGTCCTAGGAAGTGATCGAGCGCGAGCTAGCCTTACAGCCTGATAAATTACCCATAAAGCAGAAGCTACGGAGATTTGCCCACGACCGAAGCGAGATGCTATTAGGTCAAATTGGACAAGTTGCTTAAAGAGGCTTCATAAGAGAAGTCAACCACCCGAGTGGTTGGCCAACCTGTAATGGTTAGAAAGTTGAGCGGCAAATGGCGTATGCGTGACTTTCTTGATCTTAATAAAGCATGTCCAAAAGATGATTTCCCTTTACCTCGTATCGATCAGCTGGTTGACTCTACTGCAGGATGTGAGATGGTGAGTTTTTTAGATGCATACTCTGGTTACCACTAGATCAATATGTGTTAAGAAGATGAAGAGAAGACCGCATTTATTACACCATTTGGGATATTTTGCTATGTCAAAATGCCATTCGGTTTAAAAAATACTGGGGCTTCTTTTCAGCGTTTGATGCAAACGACTTTTGCTCCACAACTAGGCCAAAACTTGGAGGCCTACATTGATGATCTAGTCGTAAAAAGCAGCAAACGGCTCAATCATATCACAGACTTGCAGGAAACATTCGACAACCTTAGAAAATACCACTTGAAACTTAATCCCGAGAAGTGTGTGTTCGGGGTCTCTTCAGGAAAATTGCTTGGATTCTTGGTCTCTGCACGAGGAATCAAAGCAAATCCTAAAAAGATAAAAGCCATCACTCAGATGCGCCCCCCGACCACGAAAAAAGAAGTCCAGAAACTCACAGGATGCATGGCAGCATTAAGTCGTTTCATCGCACGTCTGGGAGAGAAAGGACTGCCTTTCTTCAAACTTCTAAGTAAACATGAGGGCTTCGAGTGGTCGAAAGAGGCTAACCTAGCCTTTGAGGAAGTCAAGAGGTATCTTACGAGTGCTCCTGTTCTGGTTTCCCCAAAACCAGGAGAGACGCTCTTAATTTATCTAGCTGCCACGCCACATGCGATGAAGCGCGATCTGCGATCGTAGAGAACGTGAGCGCATACAACGACCGGTTTACTCGTTAGCGAGTTTTACGGACCAAAGGGCGTTACCCTTAGGTTCAAAAACTTTTATATGCCCTCCTCATGTCTTGAGAATCGTGGCATTATTTTCAAAGCGCACAAACTAGTCGTGTCGCGTCGAGTTTCCCTTGGGAGTGATCCTCCAAAATAGGGAAACAGCGGGACGCATGGCAAAATGGTCAGTCGAACTTGGGGAGTTCGACATCCATTTCGTGTCCCGAACGACCATTAAATCCCTGATCTTGGCAAATTTTGTCGCCGAATGGACAAATTTCGAACATTGGGATCCCGATATGATTCCACGACCGGTGGGCGATGTACTTGACGAGTCACTTACGATAAGTGGCTCGGGGATGGGGTGGTCTGGAATCTCCTACCGAGAGACCTTAAAGTATGTCATACAATTAAACTTTCGGGCCACTAATAGCATGGCGAGAGCGAAGGTTTGCTAGGCGGCATACGAGCATAAAGCGCTCCCGATTCGCGACTACTCGTGAGAGGAGACTTCAACTAGTCGTGAATCAAGTCGTAAAAAGTACCAGTGCTCTAATCCAACCATGTCCCGGTACTTATCGGAAGTTCGAAAGTTAGAAAAGCACTTTTTGGGCTTCGAGGTACAATTTATCCCTCGAAAGGATAATTTCCTCGTAGACCAACTGGCTCGTCTGGCTTCCTCCCGATCCTTAGTACCGAAAGGGGTTTTTCTGGAGCAACTTCAGAAGCCGTCTCTAGTTGAAGAACTAGAGACGTCTCCTATATAAATAGCCTCTCTAGAGTATGAAGATACCTAGATAACTCCTATCTACAAGTATCTTCAGATGGGTTCCGTACCCGACGATGATCTCGGAGCAGATCGACTATCCCGAAAGGCCAAAATATATACTTTGGTCGAAGGTGTCCTTTATAAAAGAGGAACTCAAGGGGTACTCATGCGATGTATTTCGCAGAACAAAGGATTAAAACTCTTTCACGATATACACGGAGGCATCTGTGGAACTCATGCTTCTTATAGAATTCTGGTCGGTAAAGCCTTTCGACAAGGTTTTTATTGGCCAACGGCCCTCTATGATGCCAAGGAGTTGGTCAAAAGTGTATCTGATGCGGTTTCATGCTTGAGCAAATATACCAACTGGCTCAAGCATTGCAAACAATTCCTCTGTCTTGGACTTTTGCAACCTGGGGTCTTGATATCCTAGGACCGTTACCCAGAGCCCCAGGTGGATTTGAATTCCTTTTTATGGCTATTGACACGTTCACAAAATGGATAGAAGCCGAACCTGTGACTGGGATAACAACGGAAGTAGCAAAACGGTTCATGATGAGATGCGTGATAACTCGATTTGGAGTACCAAGTCGAATCATCACAGACAATGGCAAACAATTTTCGAGCGCAAAATTTCGGGAATTTTGCGACGAGTTGGGAACTCGTTTGTGTTATGTACATTGCCCACCCCAGCAACAGGCGATCGAAAGAGCGAATGGCGGATAATGAAGGAATCAAGACCGAGTCTTGATCGACTTGTCAAGCACTCGAGGCTTGGGTACAAGAATTACCTTCAGTATTATGGGCAATCCGTACGACAGCTAGCCGAGCTATAGGAGAAGCACCTTTCTTTCTAGTCTTTGGTGCAGAAGCCATGCTTCCGCAAGAACTAAAGATCAGGTCAGCACGAGTCGAAAAGTTTAACGACTCCATTCAAGAACAACTTCGAGCAGACAACATTAACTTGCTCGGGGAAAAAAAGGGACCAGGCCTTAATTCGATCAGCAGTCTACCAACAAGCCCTACGCAGATACTACGATCGTAAGGTCCAACCTCGCAACCTTGCTGTAGGTGACTTGGTATTGAGGCTTATCCAATCCCAGTCTAATCGGAACAAACTTTCCCCCAAGTGGGAGGTCCTTACACTGTGGTCGAAGTTACGCGTCCAGGATCGATACGACTTGCAATGGAGGATGGCCGCGTTCTCTCAAACTCTTGGAACATTGACCAGTTACGCAAATTCTATATGTAACAAGCTTCTACGACAATAATGTATCAGGTTCTTCCTATCTTTTTTGTCTCTCTTTGAATTTTGCTTTTATTTTTGATCATTATTCATATGCTCATTTCCCCTTTACACTGGTCGGAGAAAGGACATCAATACTAGTCGAAGTCTCTCCTCTCTACATGTGGTCCTGCCCGCTAGAAGGAGCTTCCTAGTGTTGCTTTGTTCTTAACTTTTGCTATCTGTACAAAGTTTTTTGGGCTCGGAAACATGGTCGAAAATTTTTAAGCAAATTCATGTCAGCTTAGTTTATTTATTCATTTTGAAAAATACTCTAAGAAGAGCGCACTTTTGGGATTTGTTCGACCATTTCTGGTAAACTTGATTGGTTTTAACTGGTCGGAGGTAGAAACACACCTAGTCGAAGTTTCTCCTTTCTGTACGTGGTCCTGCCCACTAGAAAGAACTTCCTAGCATCGTCCCATTTCCTACTCTTGCTACCAGGATGAACTTATCAGGTAAATCGAAAATAGTCGAATAAATTTCTAAGGCACTCTAGATGTTTGTTTCACTCAAGTTGTCATTATTGATTTGATTAATCTAGTTGGAGATGGTAACATCACCTAGTCGAAGCCTTTTTCTCTGCACGTGTTCCTACCCACTAGAGGGAACTTCCTAGCGTCGATAGATTTTCCATTCTTTTGACTTGAGCAAGATAATCGATTCTCGAGAACTATAAGTCGAACAAACCTCTCTATTTTCAGAAACCCTTTCTTTACTATTTGCTTAGTTTATTCCAATAAACTAAGTAAATAGTAAAGGGCTAGGATAAAGTTATAAACATGACTTCATTTCTTAGTCTTAGTTTTTTCCGAGTTACTAACTACTCTACAAAGATGATTCGCAGGGAAAAAGAAGAAGAAAGGAGGAATCACACATATCTGGTCTGATCATTTCTTCTTTTTTTATTATCTTACGAGTTACTAACTACTCTATGAGATAATTTGCAGGAAAGAAGAAATGATCATATATTTATACATCACCAAAAGAGACTTGTCTTTACGAGTCCCTATTGCAGACTACTCTGATAAAGGAGACTCTATATGCATCTCCTCCGCGACCTTCTCGCCGACCGACTGCATTTCCTCGATTAGCCGTTCTGCTTCAGATTCGGTGCAGTCGAAGTCGGCTTCAACAGAATGTGGATTAAGGTTAGGGTCACGGGCCTTGAGCTTTGCTAAAACAAAGCTCACAGCTCCTTTGACCGCTTCCCTTATCGAGTCATTCTGGTTGGTCTTCAGAGTAGACACCAACTCTTGCAAGGTACCGACTTGCTCCCCAATGGCACTCGTATGAGCGGCCATCGTGTCATCGCGGGGAGTAACCTTCCCGGCACGAAGCCCATCGAGTACATTGTTCAGAAGCGAAATGTTGTCTTGAAGATTGATCTTCATCGACTTTATCTCCTCCTGGGTACAAGTCGAAGCCTCGTGGAGTTGTTTTATTCCAATTAATCGCTCTGAAAGGAGTAAGGATTGATTAGATAAAATAATTCTACGAGAAGATAAAACGATTTAACAGTAGGTAAAAGTTTTACTTACCCGATAATTGAGAACCTAACTTCTCAATTTCTTGGTCTTTCTCCTTCGCGATGTGGGAGATCTCACGGACAACCGAGGACTTCTCTTGGACCTCGATCCGAAGAGCCCCCACCTCGGCCTGAAGGGCCTTAACTTTGACTTCTTTTTCTGCAAAAAAATAAGAGGTTAAGAAGGCGGAGATCAACATCAAAAGCAGTCGTAACTCCACATACTGTTTATTTTTTCCTGCAATTTCTGAGTTGCAGAGTTAGCCTCCTGAAGCTTCTTTAGAAGGTCGGTGGCCTTATCCCTTAGCTTTTCTGTCTCGGCTTTCTCGAAGTCGAGTGCATCAGCTAAGGTCTTTTCGTCACTCTTAAACCTGAATGGTTAAAGGAAGACATGAATACACAGACGAGCAGTCATAAGTATTTCTACGACTGATGGATAATCGTAAGTTTTTCTATGATTACCCCGTGGTCGTAAGTTCTTCTACGACCAGTACCAAGTCGTAAGTTTTCTACGACAATCTTCTACGAGTACTGAGTAAGTAATCAGTTTGTAAAACGATTATGAGAATCGGTTACTCACCACCTCTCTGCTTGCTCGCAGAGCACTACTTTCTCATGTCGTAGTTTGACAAGTTGCCGATTGTATTCGCAAATCGTGGCAACTTGTTCTATGGCTCTCTGCAGGGGAGAAAAACGATAAGAGACAGGGATAAAACCATATATAAGTATCAATGAATACTTACATTCATGTTTGACCAAGCAAACATGGACATTATTCGCGACGTATCCTTCAGCCCATCCATCTCCTCGACTCATTTCCACCAAACCCCCTCGTGACGTTCATTGTCGAAGAAATCCCCGCAATTGGGAATGCTGCTGGGGTGAGGAGCTCGATCGCGAGATTGGTAGGAAGAAGATCTTACGATAGAAGCAGGGCCAAAGAAATCAGAGCAAAAGTTAAAATACTCTTCTTCCTCTGATTCGGTGATGGGAGCACCGCCTGGAAGACCGGAAGGAACGTCTTCGACTGCCTCCTTACCGGCATGGTGGTCGGAACTCTCACCACCGCCGACTCCCAGTGTCTCCCTCGTGGCCTCTCCTGCCTCTGCGGCCATCCCTACGACAACCTCGGTGGTCGTAGCAACTTCTGCGGCAACGACTTCCTCCGCCGCCGGAATAGTAGCTGGAGCCTCACCCACTGTGATGAGTCACGGTGTCCCGATCTTCCGATAGGTTCGATTGGTTTCGTCGTGAGGACGTTGACGCTTTGAGGCTTTCGACCAGCAGATCGTCACCTCGCACTCGCTACACCCGCACGCATCGCCGTTGTCAACCACGCCGACGCGATCGACCTTACCATTTAGGTTATTGTTCCCGCAAGCAATCAAGCAACTCACAAGAACAAGGAAAATGCAATCTGAATTGTATTGCGAATATGAATGAAGTTCACAATGTGGGGTTCCTCAAACCGATAAACGGTGAAACTGCAAAGTGGCAGAATAATCTAAGAAAAACCCGAGGAACTAAAGGGGCGGCGGCCACTATTTATAGAAGGAAGAGGGAGGGGGTGGGGCTACTGTTCACGCATGAACAGTACCAGAAAAAAACCCTAGGTGGCCATATGGTCCAGGGAGGTGGTCGGCACAAAAACCCTAAGGTAGTGTTTATACAAGGCCCTCGGCCCAAAGTGAGGTGGCGCAACACCAGATATAAGTGATCTTCGACCAGGTAGTCGGATGTCCACACTCTACGACCACGAGTAGTCGAAGCAATTCTACGACCACTCGTCAGGCAGTCGTAACCTTCCCTACGACCACTAGCTAGGCAGTCGTAACCTCCCTTCGACCACGCAGTCGAAGTCTTCCCACGACCAATCCAAGTGTGGTCGTAAACCTTCTCGATCAATATGTGGTGGAAGTAGTGCAACCTGATTGGAGGTGGAGTTGTGGTCGTATCCGAAGGGTTGATGTCCTCATCATCCTCCCCTTCTTGCATTTGAGTCGTCCTCGACTCACGCTCACCCTCCTCCAGCGGCAAGAAAGGCTTTAAAGCTTGTAGCATTGCATTCTCATCTTTCTGCAAAATGTTAGCCATTGCTGGTGGCAAAATAGATAGAACTTTGGAAATTAAAGGTGATTGTGCATGCATCAAATCAGCAAAGGTATATTTTCTCATAACATTAAGTTTGCAACTCAATTTGCAAGTATAAGTGAAGTATATAGTAGAGTTATTCATTGCTCTGTGAATGGGCAAGACAAAGAATTGAATTCAAAGAGCACAAGCCATTCATATAGTCAGATTTCAATTGAGCAAGAGCAAAAGCATCTAGCAAGGGTGAAAAGATTTGTTAGTTCTTCCATAATTCAATATCTTTATTCAGATTGTCCATACTAGGTGGTGCAAGAAAAGGTGAACACATAGGCATGGTTTTCAACTTCCTGCAAATTGTTAGTCATAGAAAAAGACACAAACATAGGTTTGTTCTCATGTTTCCTATCAAGCATTCTCAATTTCTCCTCATTCTGATGTTTAAAAGAAAGTGGAACAAATCGGTTACGCATAGCAACTTTTAAAGCATCCCATGTAGTAGGTGCTAATCCATCGTTGCATACCCTATTCCACCAATTGATGGCAAAGTTTTTAAATTCACTTGTTGCTTGCTTAACTCTATGCAATTCAGAACTAAGTGAGCATTAAATTTGCTCCACCGTCATCTCCCAATCTAAATATATTTCAGCATTATAAGCACCATAAAAGATGGTATAGTGAACTTGACTTTAGCATATGGATCATCATTAACACGCGCATTATGTTGTCAAGGTTATTACCTCTCATACCTTGACGGTTGAAGTTCAATCGGTTTCGTTGTCGTGCATCAATGGCGCCGTGGTTGCGCATCTCATTATTATCATTGTCAAACTCATGGTCATGGGCTGCACCTTCGTGATCCACACGCCCATGGTTGGTGGTTGATTGGCCAAACCATCAATGCGCGCATTGAGTGTTGCAATGCTAGCATTGAGTCGTTGTAGTGTAGCATTTGTCTCTGCAAACTTCCTTCGATGTCGTCATTAATAGCATGACGGTGCTCATCCAACACCCTTGTAAGCTCTTCCCTCACAACACAATCTTGCGCATTCAATTCCTCACCGCCATTGTTAGTAGGAGACAAAAGACAACATAAATGTATTATCCCTACCAACTACTAGGTGGTGGAAGGTGGAATCACACACTCTCAAGCCGCCTTACCAAGCTCTTATGAATTTCTACCAAATTGTAGCAGGTGGTCCGATCGGAGAGGGTGGGATGTATGATTGCGGAGGCGTAATGCGAGGATCCAAACTGAGGGCCAAAAGCACGTGGAGCTCGGACAGTAATGTTTAGTAGCAAGGAGCAAGAATAATGAAATCAGATTAGCAATGTTAAATCAAAGTCCACAAGACTCGCCACGCTTCTTTGGTCCAAACGCGCTCCTAGCACTAGCTCAAGCAAGCCGAAAGATAGGGTAGATACAAGCTCAAAAGAACAAAGTTGCAAAGCAATCGTTATCTCTGTGGGTGGTCGTGGAGCTCGTGGGTTGTCGTGGACCAACCGAGGGTGGTCGTGAGCCAACCGAGGTGGTCTCTTTTTCTTTTGATTCTCTTTTCTTTCTCTTTTTTTGATTCTTTCTTCTTCTTCTTCTTTTGACCGACTGAAACCCAACCTAGGATTCTTTTTTTTTGCAAGTGACCTTGACTCACAACTCTTCAAAACCCTTTTTCAGCCTAAGGATAGATATAGGTCACAAACTTTTCCGAGAGCGGGGTAATACTGAATAAAAAGATACTCTCTCTCTCTCGAACTTTGGCTATCTCTGCTTTGCTATAGGATTTCTTCTCGGTTCTTGTTGGGCCGGACACGATATGATGAGTGTGTAGGTGTCCAGAGCAACCAGTAAACAGATAGACTTGTCGGGGCGAATACTCGAGCGGTGGTCGAACCCAGAAGGTGGTCAAACTCGAGTAGGTGGTCGAATCCGACGAGGTGGTCGAACTCGATGTAGGTGGTCAAACCCGGTGGGTGGTCGAATCCGGTAGGTGGTCGGATGAGAATGTTGGCTCGAGTAAGTGGTCGGATGGGGTGGTGTCACGAGTAAGTGGTCGGATGGGGGTGTCGGGACCTGCATCACGATTCGGAACCCTGCGTGTATACCGCACTAGTCCAGATCACGCTAGTGTACACAGTGGTTAACATAGGTAAATATCGATCCACACAAGCGATAAATAAAGTAAACGATTAGTTTGAATAACAAATAAGGGTTTTGACCTTATGGTCGAAGTTTACACTAATTAAGCCACGCAGGCTAATAATAAATAAAGCAAAGAAATGAACGGAAAACTCCAACAGAGATCCCACCAATTCACCACAGCAACCAACTCGATCCGCACCTTAACGAACGATCGGCCTTGTGAACTCCTCCTAAAGCGGCGTAGACTCCTCCTCTTCAGAGGTTTGGGCGCAAGTTTTACAACAAGCGTGAGTACACAACCGCACTGCAAATCATACCACGAATGCAATGTATAGATGCAGCTTATTCCAAAGAAAAAGGCTTCGTGGTTCTTTTGCGTAAAAGCAACATTTGCAATTGAATACAATAATAGATTGAAAGCACAATTCAAAACAAATAGACAATACTAATTTAACAGCTTGTTTCACAAAGACACACACGCCTAAACAGATTATTTCACATAGCCATATGATTAAGGTCACACACTCCCATCCCAACATTTTATGAAAACTACCTCGTGTGAAATCCCGAGCATGTCCATGATCATGACGCGGCTATTCGAATAGATTAATTAACACTCTGCAGAGGTTGTACACTTTACCCACAAGATACAACTAGTGTAGCAAGCACCAATCGTAACAAAACAGTTCGAAACTTCATCTCAAACATTGACATTCTAAGTGTGCTTACAAACCGCTATACCACTCACATAGAATTGGTATAACACACACGGCCGGACGTGGAAGACGACCGCCCCGCGATGCAACCACCAAGTAGTCACACCGCCACCCTGTCACACACCTAACCTATCCACCGAACATCAATACCGAGAATCCATAACTTACTAAGTTAGGCCCGCCCCATACCGGGCATGTGGTCGCAAGAAGGCTCGGTTCAATGGCGCAAAGTTAAGTCCTTAATTGACCAAGGTAAGACTTCCATTTTCTAACTAAGTCACAAAGACCATCATTCCCATCACATAGACCACCATGTCACACGCCTCCACCACTTGCCTCGTCTAAATCCTTTACCACCCAGTTGGTTTTAGTGCAACACATGCCATCACGAAGTAATAACACATAGCACACAGCTTTACACAAAGTTCCATAGTCACTTAGTCATAATTAATATTTGCAACTTACATGAGATGATGACTCGTGGCATGGCTAAGCAATTGTACTCGATCTAACCAACCCACGTTGGTGCTATAATATTACCAACTCATAACCAATCTAGGTGACAAGGAATTATGACATACAAGGCCAAGGTGTGATAACAATTTGATAATACTATGCCCAAAGCATTTAAATAAATAATTAAAGTAGAATGCAATAATTTAACACAAAGTAATTTGAAAACTGGGTTCAAGATGATCAAAGGTATGACTTGCCTTGAAAAGGTCTATGTACTGGTCTTGATCTTGGGGTGCTCCTTCTTCCACAAAATTCCCGACTAATCGACGTCTACTGCAAAACTAAACAAAACAAACAAAACAAATAAATAACAGAGGTAAAACAAACTCCAAAAATTAAATAAAAATCTCAGATAAATAGATCTTGAATTTAGACAAATTTAGAAATTTGAATGGGTTCAATCGGAGTTAGGATGCAAAAGTTATGAGCTTTGGAAGTTTGAAATTACATAAAATGCTAAAAATCAGATTTTATGAATTTATCAATTATTTTCCTAAAGGAAAATCAGATTTAATGCGCAGTCGACGCCACGAGGACTTCCGAAAAGAAATAATAAAGAAATCTCGACATGTGGGACCCACATGTCGAGGCTAGGCTCACGGTGGACTGGTCCACCGAGCCTCGACTCGGAGTCCGTGGACCACGCCACGGCGCCGACGAGACGCCGACGTCGACGCGCGCCACGTGGGATGACACGCAGCGCTGGGCCGATGCCGGCGCCGACATGGACGGCCACGCCGACCCGACGGCGGCGCGCCGGGGAACCAAAGGTTCCGCGAACGGCGGCGTTCCACCGCGTGGGTGGTACCGGAGGTAGAGGTGCAATGGCGATCCCGATGAGGTGCTCACACGCGGCCAGGACAACCAGGTGGCCGGCGGTGAGGTAGAAGCGCGGCGAAGTCTCGGGCTCGTCGATCGGGGCTCGGTGGTCTTCCGCGAAACCAAGGCCACCGTAAGGTAGAGGAGCCCGCGCGATGCCGAGGGTGCGCACGAAGAGGCGCGCCGCACCGACGGCGGAGAACAAGCTCGTCGGAGTTGCGGCGTGCGATTGCTTCCCGAGCTTTTACGGCTAGGGTTAGGTTTTGAGCGGTCGCGCGTTGGAGCGCGGAGACCGAGGCTAGCTCCTTTATAGGGGCGCTTGAGGAGGTCTAGGCACGACGGCAGAAAAGCGGGCGCGCGAGTCCCGCCGCCCCCGACTCGAGACGATGATGACGTGGCGGGTGGGACCCACACGCCGCTGGCTATGGTTAGAGCGCGCGCGTGCGAAATGGTGCGCCGCGAACGGACTCAAGGATCGCCGTTGAATCTTGATCGAACGCCCACAATCAAAGGAACATTCGACCCTCCTGCTACCTCACGCGCATCTAGCCGCTCCTCCTTGATCGGACGGTGGAGAACGAGCGAGGCGCCTGGAGAGAGAGAGAGAGGGTCGACATGCGGGCCCGCATGTCAAAGTGAGGCGCACGCGTAGCGAGTCAATGGCATGGGAGAATGGGCCGAGGTTTGATTTCGCCCAAAGGATTAACTGAGATTATAAATAGCTTTTCTATTTTAGAAAATACCAGAAATTTAAATAGGCAATAGAAAATAGCAAATGAACTCAGAAAAATTCTAGAAAAATCTAGAAAATATATTTGAGCACATAAAACCCAAATAAAATAGTTTTGGCTATTGTTCATGTTGGGATTATTCACATTAAATGTTTTTGATTGTAAAGTCCAATATTAAGCTTTTGAAATTAAATTCAAATAAAATCCAAATGGTGAATTTTCTCCCTACTAACTATTAAAAGATTTTTAAGCTCTGAAAATTGGGATGTTACAGGGGGTGACTCAATTCTCGGCTATAGCAGACAAACCCTAATTGCAACGGATGCAACAAAGGACAAGCCGAGATACACGATGATCAAAACAAAGAAAGACTCGACGCTAGAAACTAGATCACGACGACTAGACCAAAGAACAAAGACACCGACGATGGACTCGAACTCAACAACGCGAATATCAAAATAAAATTGCTAAAGGCACAACGTGGTTTGGACAAATGAAAGACTAAGATCTAAAACTTTTTGTAGGGCAATTTTCCGACTATTGGTGATGGAAAACAACTAACAAAGGGGATAAACGAGATTACCTAACGTGCAACCTTCGCTCGATACCAAATGATGAGTCACTGTCCCGATCTTCCGATAGGTTCGATTGGTTTCGCTGTGAGGACGTTGACGCTTGAGGCTTTCGACCGCCAGATCGCCACCTCGCAATTCGCTACACCCACACGATCGTCGTTATCAACCACGCCGCACGCGATCGACCTTACCACGAGGGTTATTGTTCCCGCAAGCAATCAAGCAACTCACAAGAACAAGGAAAATGCAATCTGAATTGTATTGCGAATATGAATGAAGTTCACAATGTGGGGTTCTCAAACCGATAAACGTGAAACCGCAGCGGCGTAATAATCTAAGAAAACCCGAGGAACTAAAGGGGCGGCGCCCACTATTTATAGAAGGAAGAGGGAGGGTGGGGCACTGCTCACGCATGAACAGCACTCAAAAACCCTAGGTGGCCATATGGGCCGTGGAGCCGGTCGGCCCAAAACCCTAAGGTAGTGTTGATACAAGGCCCTCACCCAAAGTGAGGTGGCGCAGACTGATATAAGTGATCTTCGACTGTAGTCGGATCTCCACACTCTACGACCACGCAGTAGTCGAAGAAATTCTACGACCACTGTCGTGCAACAGAACCTTCCCTACGACCACTCGCTAGGCAACAGAACCTCCTTCGACCACGCAATGAAGTCTTCCCACGACCAATCCAAGTGTGGTCGTAAACCTTCTCGATCAATATATGGTGGAAGTAGTGCGGCTGATTGGAGGTGGAGTTGTGGTCGATCCAAGGGTTGATGTCCTCATCACACTCAGTAGTCACATCTTCGCCTGGTCGAAGAGATGACAATGGCTTCTCCGTAGAAGCATCCTTGGGGTCAAGGCGTTGGGCTAAGACCAAAAGTGTTAACTTGTGAAAACAAAGGGTAAATGTTGTTCTTACACTCGCTTTCACATGCCTCGCGTGCTAGATCTAACCCGAAATTTGGGAGCAACCTTCCCAACGGAAGGTTTCTTCGACTTCTTCTCAACCATTGTGGGTTGAGATTCGATCAAGGAATGGGAGTCTCTCTTCTCGACTCTCGAGTGGCCGAGACCCGCCTCGACCACCTTAAGACAATCGCTCTCCTCGGCCTCAGTCCCATGGGCAGCAGTTTCCTTCACAAAAGACATGAAGCTTTTCCAGTTCTCCTTTTCTAGCTACCTTGTGAAGCCACAAGAAGCAGAAACTGTGAAGGTTTTGTTTTCATAATAGAAGGGTACCTTAACCATGGGGGCTTTGCGCTTGAGGGCAAAAACGGCTTCTTCTGCTTTCTTCTTCGCTGCAGCCAAGTCTGCAGTAAATTTAGCAAAAGGGGCAGGAAGAGCTAAACTCGAGCCACCCTTGTCGCCGACCTTTACAAGGCGACGCTTCTTGGCTAGAGGGGATTTTGCTGGCTCCACTTGCGCAGTCGCCCCAATGACCACCAAATTGACTTCCTCGTCGTCTTGGCGGTCTTCTACGCCTACTTTCTATTGAAGATCAGAAAAAGAAAGTGGTCATAAGTTCTTCTACGATCACTAACTAGTCGTAAGTTCTTCTACGACCAGCTCACAAGTCATAAGTATTTCTACGACTATGGTGTAATCGTAAGTCCTGCTACGATTATGGCCGGTCGTAAGTCTTTCCACGACCAGTACCCAGTCGTAAGATTTTCTACGACGAACCCTTTAGTCGTAAATTGTTTTACGACAATAAGTGCCTAAAGACGAAGTCGTTTTTCGATTACCTTTAGGCGCTTCACCTTCTCTTCTGCGGTGAAAACCGCAAGAATTTGTGGAGCTGCTACACTGGACGGACTCTTCTCGCAGACGAGCCTGACGCGAGCGTCAATTTCCGCCTTTGGAAGATCTGTACACACGAACGACACGATCAGTAGACAAACCAAGGACAAAGCCAAAAAAATGAGTTTTATACTTACCATCTTTGTAGTCCCTGGTTGGGTCTTCTTTTCCTGAGTATCTCCACATAGGAGGAACTCGTTTTTTCAAGGGGCTAATACGACGCGTGATGAAGTCCTTCTCCACGTGCCATCCGGTGAGCCGCCCCCCCCCCACGACTTCAAATCTTTGATGGCTTGAATGTACGGGGCTATCTGGTCGAGATTACTGAGAGTCGAATCCCAGGAAGGGGACCTCTCAGCGGCTTTACCGACAAACGAGAGGCTATCTTCCTTAGTAACCTCCTAGTAAAACCACTTCTTCTTCCACCCCGGCCACGACGATCGGGTGAACATCTGAATATACTCCTTCGACCTACCGTCGTGGAGCTTGCATCGCAACTCCCCCAATTCCGGCCGCGAGCCATTCCGTAGTAGTACCGAAAAGCTCGAGGTCCGCCGAATCCCTGTAAGCCTCACACAGATACACAATACACTCAGCATTGTGATGGAATTAGGACCAAGGTTCACTAATTCCACCCCAAAGTGCTCGAGCGCGAGTGTGAGGAAGGGGTGGGCAGGTAATCAGAGGCCACACTCATAGTACGTCTGGAAAACGGGAATTTGATCTTCCTCCCCGACGCCGTTGTTCTCCATTCGCGCAATCCACTTCACGAGTAGCCCTCGAATCTTCTCTGATGACTGAGAGCAGTCATCTTCGCGTCGTCCATTTCTGATTCAGCCCACTCGGAGACGGTTCTAGCCATCTTTTCTAAAGAAGGGAAGAGTTGGATTTGGGAAAACTCCAAGAAAGCACGCAGTATCACCGGCGGCGGAAAAGATGAGAAAGCAACAAACAGTCAGGGTGATTTAGAGAAAAGGTAAGAACCCTAAGTCCATCCCCGCAGTCCGTTTTATAGCCGTACACTTTAAACCAAACGCCGTGGAAACCCAACGGTTTCCAACGCTTCAGGAATTGCTCTAACGGACAGATCTTTAATCTGCCCATTCGAAAGTACCGAGGCTCTTTTCACACCTCAAATGAAATTACATTCTTGACCAAGTATCCTTCTGATCAAAAGAAATGCCGATCGGAAAAGACTTACTTCCGATCATAAGGCCACGATTACTCCGAAGTCGTAAGATCTTCTACGACTACCTCGTAATCGTGAGATTTCCAACAAACTGCCTCGACCAATCATATTTCCGGTCGAGAGAAACACATGTTGAAGAGTTTTTCCTTCAACGTTTTCCCTACAACCTCCTAGTGGTCACAAGATCATCTACGACTCCTCAACCAAGTAAGTTATTTTCACTTGAAGCTGGAGGGCTAGATGACGAGGATCTAATAATCCTCATTTTATTATTTCTTAATCATGTAATATGACGTCACATGGTATACCCCTTAACAATAAAAGGAAGGAGTAAGTTAGGTGGTCGTAAGCTCTTCTACGACCACCCCCATAGTCGTAAGTATTTCTACGACTACCATATAATCGCAAGTCCTGCTACGATTACGTCCGGTCGTAAGTCTTTCTACGACAGCACTACTATCGAAGCTTTTTCACGACTACCCTCTAGTCGTAAGTTCACATTTACTCACCCTACTTACGACTTCTTCACAATTAATCGGGTCCACTCACAAGAGGCCCTATTTATTGATGAAGATCTGGGCGTCGTGATACGAGTTATACTGAAATAACTACGATAATTCTCCATTATCTCTCGATTGGTAATCGTTGGACAAAGATGGGAGGTTACTACTCTCGTAATTACTCATTATTACGTAATAATGAGCGCCTAATTGATCGGGAACGACAACCGCCCCTACAGCATAATATAAATAGGTGTCTCTTGGAGATAATGGAGAGAGGCTTTTGGAGAGACAGTCAGTAGCAGTATTAGCGCAAGACTTTTCACTGATTGTAATCAGGATACCCAATACAATACACACAGGAGTAGGGTTGTTATTCTCATTGGAGAAGGCCCGAACCTGTATAAAAAATTCCCATGTCTCCTTTGTCTGCGTGATCAATTGTGGAGACCCCCCGAATCAAATAATCTTTACGTAAGATCGGTTCTAAAACACCGACAGTGGTTTAAACCGAGAAATTCTGGACATACTTGATTATAAAGAATACAATTCTATCACTCGTTTGTTCCATCTTGCTTGCAAAGCTAAAAGAGAAGTGCAACGTCGATAATCTCGCTCTAGGGGCAATTTTGGAGGATCTTTTGCAGGTCGGACAAGTCAGCAACAACATGTCGTACCCTCCTCAAGCCATGCACCCCCTGCTGCTGCTACCACTCCTACACATGTTCCTGATGCAAGCAAATCAGCAAAGGTACAAGCCCCTATAAAAAGTGTTTCTTCCATTGCTTCTATAGGGCGGACCAGAGATGTACAATGTCACCGTTGTAAAGGATTTGGGCACTTGATGCGCGATTGTCCAAGTCAGCGAGTTTTACTTATCAAGGACAATGGTGAGTACACTTCAGCTAGCGATATTGAGGAAGAACATGTTTTGGTTGCAACTAACAATGAAGGTGATGAAACTGAGGAAGAACATATAAGCCAAGAGGCATCTGACATGTACCAAAGCTTAGTTGTCCAGGGGGTCAAATGGAGCGTGCAGAACAAAATCAACGTCACACCTTGTTCCAATCAAAGTTCGTAATCAAGGAACGTTCATGTAAAGTCATCATCGATGGCGGAAATTGCAACAATCTTGCTAGCACAGACATGGTCGAGAAGCTTGGCTTGACCACAACTCAACACCCCCATCCATACTACATTCAATGGCTGAATTCTTGTAGTAAGTTGAAGGTAACTAAACTTGTGTGCGTGCATTTTTCTATTGGATCATATCATGATTATGTTGATTGCGATGTCGTACCTATGCAAGCATGCTTATTATTGTTAGGTAGAACTTGGCAATATGATAGATATACTGAACATCATGGTAGATCTAATCATTATACTTTCACATATAAAGAAAAGAAAATCACTTTGCTTCCAATGTCTCCTGCTGCTATATTAAAAGATGAATTAGAAAGAACTGAGAGAACAAGGAGAAGAAAAAGATGATCATCCGATTCAAGCTCCAAGTGAAATTAAATTGAAAGCTCCTGTTATGTTAGTTACAAAATCTGATTGCATTGACATAGAAAAACATGAATCTGAATGCAAAGAATCTTCCTGTCCATTAGAAGAAATGCGTGTTTCTTTGCCTCCTGATGCTACTAACCTTTTACAGGAAAGCAACGACTTCAAGGATACGATTGAGTCGGGGATGACTCAAATTCAAGAAAGGGAGGATGATGAGGACATCAACCCTACGGATGCATCCATCGCTCGACTCACGTGATCGCATCCACATCTTCTCCGATCGGACTTTCGCGATCGTGATTGCCATATTTTCCGCCGACCGAGCTGCCTCTACACATATATGCTGGGCTACATCTACTGCTTCTACTCATACGTGTCGGGCTACGTCTACATGCCATAGTGCTGCGTCATGTGAGGACCCGGGTATTTAACTAGTAATACTTAACCTCCATATGGTTCTAGCATTACTAATCAAATATCCAAAGCCTCGATGGACATGTGCTTCCTAGAATTGCAGCACATGCTCATCATCACAAAATTATACATCATTTCTATACAACATTAATACTAAGTTCAATAACGACATACATAAAGTAAAGTTATTACAAAAGAGCCGACCGGTCAAATAGCACAATATACAAGAATGACAGCGGAAGCAAAAGCGCCATAAGATAGCTAAGAACAAAAGTCGTCGACCGGTTAGCCAACACAACCCACAAGGCAACCGACCGGGCCGCCAAGCTAGTCGCCCCGCAAGCTACCACAACATAGCTCACAAAAGTGAGCCCCTTCGAGCTCACCTTCTTCCTCTGCAACAAATACATTTAAGCAAGACAACTGAGTACACTAGGGTACTCACAAGACTGACGTGTGGAATAGCAGACCTATTCATATGCTACATGCAGGCTTATTTAAGTGGAGGTTATATGTCTCATTTTGCACAAAGCCAACTTTATTTGCAATAATGTAATACATTTAAAAGCAAGTTTGCAAATCTGTTTTGATATTGAATATAACAGCGAATTTAATAATAAATACAAGTAACCACCTGGAAGTGACTATACCAATAGCCACCACAACATAGCATGAATCCCCGATTCGTACCACCCATCAAGTTTTAATTAAAAGGTTGTAGTCTAACTCTTGAAAGACCTTGCCAAGCGTGTCCATAACCTAGGACGAGGCTATTCGAATAGTTTTAACCCTGCAGGGGTGTACCAATGTACCCACACCTCAGAGCACCTTTAAGCCACAAAAGCACACTTCCGAAGGTATGCTGGCACGGCTAAGTCCTACGAGACATTTTCCAATATTGTGTATTAACCACGAGCCGCTCGTATGGATCGGAATCCATACGCTTACATTGCAAGTCGAAAGACAACCACCATCACGGGGAAGCCTTTCAGACACTACAATGCTCCCAAAGACCATCCCTCCCGCGACTCCCACGACCGAAGCCAATACACGCCAAAGTACTAAGTCAAGAGAGGTCTCATACCCTCTAGTGTAGTTAGCACGCTAAAATGCTTGGTTTAGTGTAACAAGATGTTCGGTCCTTGTTGACCCGGGCACCATTCCAGTCACACCCAAAATCACACCATCTTACCATTGTGCCCAAGTCCAAATCTTTTTGCTTTTAGTTTTTGGGTTTTTGCAAATTGAACATAGCATCAAGCCGAAATATAGATACATAGTAAGCATTTGTGTGATCAAGGTTATCGACAAGTCGATAACCGCCCATTTCTACCGGAAGCTAAGCATGGCTAAGCAATTAATCCGCAAAACTACTAAGTGAGAAGAGCTCATCCACGAACTCTAAATCACAGCAATAACTTAGGCTCATGGTAGTAAAGGATAATCATTTGCCTAAGGAAATGCATCTACTAGGTCCACTAACGATAATAGTTTAACACAAACTAGCAATGCATACATAGAATTTGTAAACAACATAAATACTTGAAAATACAGGGATTAACATGATCAAACTGCTTGCCTTGCTGGAATTGTTCTTGCTGCAGAGGAGGATTCTCAGGTTCAATATAATCTTCGGAACCTAACGCGAAAATGCGATAAAACCCGATAAGAACGAAGAACACCAAACAAAACTCAACAGCAAAAGATATCCAAATTCCATGAAATTTATACAGCAGTAAGAGTTTGATTTTAGACAATTTTAGGAACAAGAATTACTTCATTTGGACTTAGCATGAAGAAGTTATGCCTAAATCAATTTTGCTCAGCCTGAAAATTCCAGTTTTAATTCCTATCTGTTACTGTTCATGGCATAAATTTCCATGATGATCTAAGGTCTAAAATTTTTATGGTGGGTAGGTAATAGTATCCTAACAACAGCAAAACTGAGTTTGCACAATTTGGAGTTGAAATGAATTAGTTATGATTTTTCTAAGATGTAATACTAGCACATTTCACTTTCCAGAAGCAATATTAAGAACAAGACTTATCCTACACTAAAGTGCATCCCTAGAGAATTTTAACAAAGTTTAGTTTGCCCAGATTGGAATTACAGAGAAAAGTTATGCATTTTATAAGTTAATGAATTTTCTAGACAATATTTAATGTTGAGACAAGTTAATACAACCTACATTAGTTTCTCGCATGAAAAGTGCCTAAGTTCATTCTTAGATTGAAGTTCAGTTTATTACAAAGCTAGATCAATTGAAATCATTCAAAAATGAGTTAAAATGACAAAGTTACACATTTTTGAAATTTGAATCAGCCAAAAACTTAGGAAAACAGACTCTCTGGAGGTCTAATAGAACGACGAACTGGGAGGTCGTGGCCGCCGATCCTTCATCGCACGCCACGGACTCAAGCACAGCCGCACCACGCGCCACGCCTGTGGAGGTCGGACCGTTGAGATCGAATCCAATGGTCCCGACGAGTAGAAGTACAGCGCACAGGAAGACCCCTTCCCGCACTGGAGAGGTCTGGGCCGTTGAGATTAGATCCAACGGCTACGACCAGTGCATGCACAGCGCACGCAGTGGAGGTCCTCGCGCTACAGTGGTCGTGACCGCCGATCAAGATCGGGCGGTCCAGAGCTCTAAGGGAGGTCCTAAGGCTTTAATCCAAAGAAGGAGGTCTGGACGGTCAAGATCTCTCGGGGGAGGTCCTGAACGGCTAAGATGAGGTCGGGGGAGGTCTTTGACGGCTAAGATCTATTGAGGAGGTCTAGCCCGGGGAGGTCGTGAGCGTTGGATTTAAGTCCAACGGCTCACACACGGTTGCTCCGGATCGAGCTCGGGTGCGGCCTGAAGACTTGGTCCAACCGAGTCAACTGAGTTGGGCTCGGGCTCGAGCCCGAGTCTGACTCGAACTAGAGTTTTAATTTTTGGTTTTTGGAAGAGCAGCACTTTGGAGAATTGTTTGGGCTAGCAAAACAACTTCAAAAATTCTGAAATTTTTACAGGAGTTTGCCAACTAAAGTATTGACCTTGCATAAAATTTTCAGAGGCTTTGGTGCTGTGGATTTTCCTCCAAAAATTTAACAAGGTGCTGGATCAATGATTGACCAGAATTCAAATAGGTTTGACTGACCTCCAAAACATTCAAACAATTTCTAAAAATTGTGAAATTTTTCAGAGAGGTCACACACCAACCCTAGAACTTAGGAAAAATATTTCCCAGAGATGACCACAAGATTTGACAGGAATGTTTTTGAAGACTGAGATGTTGATGAAAAGACTTGTGGTTTTTGTATTTCCATAACTTCTTTACAAAAGTGGGGTAAGGCATACAAGAAATACAAAATGGAAGAAATTTTTTAAATTTCTACCCATTTTCTGACATTTGAAACACAAGTCTGAAACTTGGGATGTTACAACTCTCCCCCCTTACAAGAATCTCGACCCGAGATTCCGGTTGCTAGGAGAAGAAGGATGGGTAATCTGCACGAAGGCGATCTTCCCGCTCCCAAGTTGCTTCATCTTCAGAATGGTTTGACCACTGAACTTTAAGGAACTTGATGACACGGTTCCTTGTCCTTCGTTCAGATTCCTCGAGAATACGAACAAGATGCTCGCGGTAGGTCAAATCTTCTTGCACATCGAGAACCTCCAACGGGGTTTCCTCAGTTGGGACACGGAGGCACTTCTTCAGGTGAGACACATGGAACACATCATGTACCCCCCTCAAGTGTAGCTGGCAGCTCCAATCTGTATGCCACAGCCCCAACTCTCTCGACGATACGATAAGGCCCAATATACCGAGGAGCTAATTTGCCCTTGATGCCAAAACGCTAATGGCCCTTCAAAGGTGAGACTTTGAGATACACAAAGTCATTGGGCTCAAAGCTCAACTCACGGCGACGGCGATCTGCATAGCTCTTCTGCCTGGACTGGGCCGTGCGCAAATGCTCGCGGATCAACTGAACCTGACTTTCGGCCTCGTTGATGGAATCTGGGCCGAAGAATTGTCTCTCGCCAGTTTCTGACCAGTTCAATAGGGTTCTGCATCTCCTCCCATACAATGCCTCGAAGGGTGCCATGCCGAGACTAGCCTGAAAGCTGTTGTTGTAGGAAAACTCAGCAAACAGCAGGCATTTCTCCCAATTCTTCCCATAGAAAAGAACACAAGCACGGAGTATATCTTCCAACACTTAGTTGACTCTCTCTGTTTGGCCATCGGTCTGAGGATGGTACGCTGAACTGAAAGAAAGACGTGTCCCCATTGCCTCTTGCAACTGGTGCCAAAACTGAGAGGTAAAAGAGAACCACGATCTGACACAATCGTTCGTGGCACACCATGCAGAGTCACAATCCTTGATACATAGAGTTCAGCTAGAGGTCCCACACGAAGCTGAGTCTTGACAGGAAGGAAATGTGCCACTTTAGTTAGCCTATCAATGACCACCCAAATGGCATCGTTTCCCTTGGACGAGCGAGGCAAACCGGTGATGAAGTCCATACCAACTAATCCCACTTTCACTCGCACGTGCAAAGGTCAAGAAGGGCTGACGCCGATGCTCGGCCTTCACACGACAGCACACGTCGCACTCGGCAACGAACTTGGCAATCTCACGCTTCATTCGAGTCCACCAGAATCTCTGACGAAGGTCGTGATACATCTTGGTAGCCCCGGGGTGGATAGACAAAGGAGAGTCATGGGCTTCGCGGAGAATCAAATCCCGCAATTCCATGACCTTAGGAACCACAAGACGCTGCCCAAACCACACAACTCCATGCTCATCCTCTGAAAAGCACTTGGCTGTCCCATCCTTGATGTTCTGCTTGATTTGGCTCACCCCAACATCTGTCTGGTGTGCAGCCTTGATTCGGTCCACCAAGGTGGGTGGCACAACCAAGGTAGCAAGAGAACCGTGCTCGATCAAACCCAAATTGAGGCGCTGAAATTCTGAAATGAGGGTAGGCTGCTGCTCTTGGAGCATTAACATGTTGCAATACACTTTCTGACTGAGTGCATCCGCAACAACATTGGCCTTGCCCGGATGATACTGGATGCCCATGTCATAGTCCTTGATCAATTCCAACCATCTTCTTTTCCTGAGGTTCAGATCTGGCTGGGTGAACAAGTACTTCAAGCTCTTGTGGTCAGAGTACACCTCACAACGGTTACCAATCAGATAATACTGCCAAATTTTGAGTGCATGAACCACTGTAGCCAACTCCAGGTCATGTGTAGGATAGTTGAGTTCATGAGGCCTCAACTTCCTTGATTCATAGGCCACTACCTTGCCCGCCTGCATAAGAACACAACCAAGACCCTGACGAGAAGCATCACAAAAGATATCAAAACTCTTGTGGATATCAGGAAGAACAAGCACTGGAGCTAAGGTTAACCGCTTCTTGAGTTCCTGAAAACTCACATCACAAGCAGCAGACCACTCAAACTTCTTGTCTTTCTTGAGCAATTCGGTCATAGGCTTCGCAATCTTGGAGAAATTCTCGATAAAGCGGCGATAGTAGCCACCAAACCAAGAAAACTCCGCACATCGGTGACTCGACTTGGGCTGACCCCAAGATAGCACATCACCGACCTTATGAGATCCATACCACACCTCCGCTGAAAGAACATGGCCCAAGAATGCCACTTCCTTCAACCGTAACTCACACTTGCCGAATTTTGCATACGGTGGTGCTCACAGCCTGCCCAACACAAGCTTGAGATGCTCAAGATGCTCTTCTTCACTCTTGGAGTAGATAAGGATATCATTGATGAACACCACCACAAACCTATCCAAATACTCTATGAATACCGAGTTCATAAGGTTCATGAATAAAGCAGGAGCATTAGTCAAACCAAACGACATGACGGTGTACTCGTAAAGACCATAACGAGTAGCAAAGGCCGTCTTTGGAATATCCTCGGCCCTGATCCTGACTTGATGATAGCCCAATCTCAAGTCAATCTTGGAGAACACCCGTGCTCCGGCCAACCGATCAAAAGATCATCAATACGGGCAAAGGATACTTGTTCTTCACCGCACTTCATTGCTTGACGGTAATCAACACACATGCGCAAGGTCTTGTCCTTCTTTTTCACAAAAATAACTGGACAGCCCCAAGGAGATGAGCTAGGACGGATAAAACCCTTCTCTTGCAGCTCACCTAGTTGCTTTTTCAGCTCCTCCAACTCATTAGGAGGCATGCGATACGGCCTCTTTGAAATCTGGGCGGTACCGGGCAGCAACTCAATAACGAACTTCAGGTCTCGAATGGGAGGCATCCCTAGCAAGTATTCGGAAAAAACATCCACAAAATCACATACTGTGGAAACATCCTGAATCTCCAAGGTTGGCTTCACTTCAAGTGCACAAAGAAGGGGCTCCCGCAACTGCGGGGAAAACCCAACCTGTTCACCAGAGGGCTGGTGAGGTAGACAATCTTCCTGGCACAATCAATTTGTCCCAAGTGTTGGGACAACTAATCCATGCCAAGAATCACATCCAGGCTCGCCGAGTCGAGTAGGATAAGATTCGCCAAGAATCCCACTCATTCGATATGGATAGGAACGTCCTGGCATCCTTGGTCACCTCTCATTTTCGAACCCGGAGAGCGAATAAGTAGTGGAACCCCCAAAGGAACACAGTGGAGACCACTATCAACAGCAAACGATCTCGAAATAAAAGAATGCGAAGCTCTCGAGTCAAATAAAACTGCAGCAGGGCGTAAATTGACAAGGAGCATACCCAACACAACGTCGAGCGCCCCGTGCCTCCTCACCGAGATGTGGTTGACTCACCGCCCCATGCCCCGGGTCTTCGGTCGTGGGTGACCACTCCCTTGCCGCGCCTCCATTAGGACGAGGCCGCCCAATCTTTTTAGGAAACTACTCGCGAGTGGCCCTTGTTGTGGCAAGAGAAGCAGTGACGCCGCACCGGATTGCGAGAACACCTCGTTGTTGATCGCAGCGCGCGTGGATCGAATCACGGCTGCGCGAGGACGTGGAGTTGGTGCCGGCCTCGGCGGTGGTGCAACCCGAGAATGGGCCCCGGTGCCGCCCAACGCAAGGACGAACAAGGCCGCCCGAGCCGATCGATGGGCCTCCCACTTGCGCTGCGGGACTCACCACAGCGCCTCGCCTTGTGCTCGCGACGATGGCCTTGTCCACCAAGGTCCGAAGTTCGCAAAATCAACAATGGAGAGCTTGTCCCAAGCTCTCTGACAAACCCTCCATGAACTTCTCCCGCTGGCCTCACTGGCCACCTCAGCAGAGCGCACTGCAAGATGGTTGAACTCATGGAGGTACTCAGACACAGATTTGCGCCCATGTTTGAGCACAAGGAACTCCTTCTTCTTCAGCTTCATCAGGCCGGCGGGGACATGGGCCCGACGGAAAGCTGACCTGAACTCCTCCCACGAGACCACGTGTCCCGGGCTGCATGGCGAGGAAGTTCTCTCACCATGAGAGTGCCGCACCTCCAACCGATGGGATGCGAAAAGTGCCCGCTCCCGCTCCTCGGCACCGAGCAACGTTGAGCTCCGCCAACCGCACGCAGCCAGTCATCCGCGTCCAGAGGATCCTCGGACCTGGAGAAGGTAGGAGGCTGAGTACGGAGGAACTCCGCAAGCCCCCCACGAGACTAATGTCCACCACCTCCAGATCCGGAGGCACCAGAGGGAGTGGAGGTGTTCCTCGCGATGACCTCCAACACCCTGCGGTCCTCCGAACGGTTGCGTTCGATCCGCATAAGGACTTCAGCCATGGTCGGAGGAGGTGGAAGCTCCTCATCGGGACTACCCGGCTGATTCCGACCACTACGGGTCCCTCCAGCCATCCTGTTTCACTAAGACAAGTTAGCTGCAACTCGAGACCCAAAGCACGGAAATCCAAACTCAATTAAAAGGGCTCAATAATAACCACAAAAGAGCATAAGACCATAAGTCACCAAATCAACTTCTTGAAACGACTAACCCGTATGGAAAGAACGAGTAATCGTTTGAGAAGACCAAAATTTCAGAACTCAACTCTAGCTCTAAACAGCCCAAAACCAAGGTATAACCACTTAATAGGGTATTAGGCATTTGGCTAATTCATATCACTTCTTACCCTTTTATTCCCACAAGTTTTAGTTGAATTTAACCTCTCATTTCCTACCTTATTCACTAACCACTAGCTAGCTGTCCAAATCTGTTTCTTTAAGCTTCTGGCCGAAACTTCCTGTTCCAGAAGCTCCCAATTTCATTAATGAACAGCCAACCCTTCAAATTACAACACTCATGGTTTTCCCAAAACCAAATTTAATCGATAAGAAGCTAGCTTTTGAAAGGAAGAGATGAACAACTTTTTCAAAACTTAATTAAGAGTAAGGTGAGAGCAAGCTAAGATAGGTAAGGAGTAAAATCTGAGAACTTACCAAATCTTAATGAACCATTTGAAAATAAGTTTTCAAAATATCCTAAAGGCGACCCAGCTAGGGGTTTCTACGGTCAGTATGGCTCTGATACCAACTCTGTGAGGACCCGGGTATTTAACTAGTAATACTTAACCTCCATATGGTTCTAGCATTACTAATCAAATATCCAAAGCTCATGTACATGTGCTTCCTGCACTGCAGCACATGCTCATCATCACAAAATTATACATCATTTCCATACAACATTAATACTAAGTTCAATAACGACATACATAAAGTAAGTTATTACAAAAGAGCCGACTGGCCAAATAGCACAATATACAAGAATGACAGCGGAAGCAAAAGCGCCATAAGATGGCTAACAACAAAAGTCGACCGGTTAGCCAACACAACCCACAAGGCAACCGACCGGGCCGCCAAGCTAGTCGCCCCGCAAGCTACCACAACATAGCTCACAAAAGTGAGGCCCTTCGAGCTCACCTTCTTCCTCTGCAACAAATACATTTAAGCAAGACAACTGAGTACACTAGGTACTGCAAGATCGACGTGTGGAATAGCGCACCTATTCATATGCTACATGCAGCTTATTTAAGTGGAGGTTATATGTCTCATTTTGCACAAAGTCAACTTTATTTGCAATAATGTAATACATTTAAAAGCAAGTTTGCAAATCTGTTTTGATGTTGAATATAACAGCGAATTTAATAATAAATACAAGTAACCACCTGGAAGTGACTATCCTAATAGCCACCACAACATAGCACGAATCCCCGATTCGTACCACCCATCAAGTTTTAATTAAAAGGTTGTAGTCTAACTCTTGAAAGACCTTGCCAAGCGTGTCCATAACCTAGGACGAGGCTATTCGAATAGTTTTAACTCTGCAGGGGTGTACCAATGTACCCACACCTCAGACCGCCTTTAAGCCACAAAGACACACTTCCGAAGGTATGCCGGCACGGCTAAGTCCTACGAGACGTTTTCCAATATTGTGTATTAACCACGAGCCGCTCGTATGGATCGGAATCCATACGCTTACATTGCAAGCTGAAAGACAACCAGCCATCACGGGGGAAGCCTTTAGGACACTACAATGCTCCCGGCACCATCCCTCCTGCGACTCCCTACGACCCGAAGCCAATACACGCCAAAGTACTAAGTCAAGAGAGGTCTCATACCCTCTAGTGTGGTTAGCACGCTAAAATGCTTGGTTTAGTGTAACAAGATGTTCGGTCCTTGTTGCCCCGGGCACTATTCCAGTCACACCCAAAATCACACCATCTTACCATTGTGCCCAAGTCCAAATCTTTTTGCTTTTAGTTTTTGGGTTTTTGCAAATTGAACATAGCATCAAGCCGAAATATAGATATATAGTAAGCATTTGTGTGATCAAGGTTATCGACAAGTCGATAACCGCCTATTTCTACTGGAAGCTAAGCATGGCTAAGCAATTAATCCGCAAAACTACTAAGTGACAAGAGCTCATCCACAAACTCTAAATCACAGCAATAACTTAGGCTCATGGTAGTAAAGGATAATCATTTGCCTAAGGAAATGCATCTACTAGGTCCACTAACGACAATAGTTTAACACAAACTAGCAATGCATACATAGAATTTGTAAACAACATAAATACTTGAAAATACAGGGATTAACATGATCAAACTGCTTGCCTTGCTGGAATTGTTCTTGCTGCAGAGGAGGATTCTCAGGTTCAATATAATCTTCGTAACCTAACGCGAAAATGCGATAAAACCCGATAAGAACGAAGAACACCAAACAAAACTCAACAGCAAAAGATATCCAAATCCCATGAAATTTATACAGCAATAAGAGGTTGATTTTAGACAATTTTAGGAACAAGAATTACATCATTTGGACTTAGCATGAAGAAGTTATGCCTAAATCAATTTTGCTCAGCCTGAAAATTCCAGTTTTAATTCCTATCTATTACTGTTCATGGCATAAATTTCCAGAATGATCTAAGGTCTGAAATTTTTATGGTGGGTAGGTAATAGTATCCTAACAACAGCAAAGCTGAGTTTGCACAATTTGGAGTTGAAATGAATTAGTTATGATTTTTCTAAGATGTAATACTAGCACATGTCACTTTCCAGAAGCAATATTAAGAACAAGACTTATGCTACACTAAAGTGCATCCCTAGGGAATTTTAACAAAGTTTAGTTTGCCCAGATTGGAATTACAGAGAAAAAGTTATGCATTTTATAAGTTAATGAATTTTCTAGACAATATTTAATGTTGAGACAAGTTAATACAACCTACATTAGTTTCTGCTACATAAAAGTGCCTAAGTTCATTCTTAGATTGAAGTTCAGTTTATTACAAAGCTAGAGCAATTGAAATCATTCAAAAAGGAGTTAAAATGACAAAGTTACACATTTTTGAAATTTGAATCAGCCAAAAACTTAGGAAAACAGAGCTCTCGGGAGGTCTAATAGAACTGACGAATTCGGGGGTGTCATGGCCGTCGATCCTTCATCGCACGGCTACGGACCTCGAAGCACAGCGCACCACGCATCGCGCCTGGAGGTCCGGACCGTTGAGATCGAATCCAACGGTCCCGCGAGTAGAAGTACGCGCGACGGAAGACCCTTCCCGACTGGGAGGTCAGGCCGTTGAGATTAGATCCAACGGCTACGACCGGGCATGCACACAGCGACGCAGAGGA